>CM075966.1:50651113-51276113 GCA_038048745.1 Coluber constrictor foxii
TCAGTTTCTGTTGTTTATTGACATTCCAGCTGCAACTGAAGGGAGAGAAAGAGAAAAAAAACCCTCTCTTGCACTTTATTTTTAACCGGTTCTCCGAAGTGCTTAAGCAATTTACTAACGGTTCGGTGAACCGGTGAGAACCGGCTGAATTTCGCCTGTGATAGCAACTAAGTCAGCCAATGGGAGCTGATTGGTAAATTGAAACTGAAACTGGAAAGAGTCCAGGCGTGGCTCTGTGTTAAGCTCTGAAGCTGCAAACTTGTTTGTCTGCTGTACTCTGCTTGTGTTTTGCTTGTAACTGCTACGTTGGAAGATATCTGCTGTTGGTATTGTAAATTTACTTCATGTATTATTATGTATACAAAGAAGTTAATGAATCCTGCTGCATCAGTCTGCCTGTGTGTGCTTTCTGGATTTAATTTCTGCAACAAACTCTGACAATCTTTGGCCACCAAAACTGTCTCCTGACCATGTGTAGGGTTTTTAGATAACCAAAATGTCCTCCCCATTTTGAAGTGTGGCTTTTTTGAAGTACACGGAGGCATAAGGTTTTGGGGACATATAACTTGGATCCTTTCCATGCTATGCCATCTCTAATAGTTAACAGGGTTTTATTTTCTTGGTACCAAGGGTCTGTTCTCAGTTTGTTTTGTAATTTTTTGGTCATTTCTGATTTATCTTTGATCTCTGGTCGTTTGGCTTGTGACAGAGTGATCACCTGAGCCGCCTCCTGGGGGAAGGTGGAATTATTGGGTGAATCACTTCTCATTTGCTGTTAAATTGGGGTTTTCTTGACAGCATGTCTGCTAATAGGTTTTTTTCCCCCTGGGAGGTACTTCAATTGGAAATTGAATCTTTTGAAGTATTGTGCCCATCTAACTTGTTTTGGAGAGAGTTTCCTGGGAGTTTTTAGGGCTTCTAAATTCTTGTGGTCTGTCCACACCTTGAAAGGGTTATTGGTGTCCTCTAAAAACTGTCTCCAAGTCAGTAAAGCCCAACGGACTGCATAAGCCTCCTTCTCCCATACTGTCCATCCCCTTTCAGTTTCTGTAAGCTTTTTGGACGTATATGCACAGGGCTGCAGGTCTCCCTTCTCGTTCTTCTGGAAGAGCAAAGCTGCCACTGCTATGTCACTAGCATCAGCTTGCACTATGAAAGGGTGGTCTGGGTCTCAGTGTTTCAGGATGGGTTCTTGTGCGAAATGTCTTTTCAACAATTCAAAGGCTTTTTGACATTGTAAAGTCCACTTCAGGGGTTGTCCAGGTTTTGGCTTGGTTGGTCCGTCCCCCGCCCCTGTTTTTAATAATTCAGTTATTGGCAGTGCAATTTCAGCAAATGAGGGGATAAATTGCCAGTAAAAATTTGCAAACCCCAGGAAGCTTTGCAGTTGTTTGCAAGTTCGTGGGGGTTGCCAGTCCAGTACTGCTTTCACTTTTGCCAGATCCATCTCTATCCCCTGGTTTGAAATGCAGTAGCCAAGATAATCTAGTGTGTCCTTATGGAATTCGCATTTGGACAACTTTACATATAGCTTTGCATCCAGTAATTTTTTCAATACTTTTCGCACTAATTTAATGTGTTCTTCTAGGGTTTCATTGTAGATAAGGATGTCATTCAAATAAACTAGGACCCCTTTATATAGATGCTCATGTAGGACTTCGTTTATCAGCTAAATGAAAACCCTTGTAACTCAAATGGCATGACTTTGAATTGAAAGTTGCCTAGGGGGCAGTTGAAAGCAGCTTTCCATTCATCCCACTCTTTGATGTGGATTTGGTAGTATGCCTCATGGAGATCTAACTTGGTGAACACTTTTCCTTTTGCTAAGTGTCCTAACATGTCTTTCATGAGCAGTAGGGGGTAGGCATTAATTCCTTTAAAGTCTATGTATAATCTCTCTCTCTCACACACACACACACACACGTCTTTTTTCTCTTTAAATAGCATGGGGGCTGCTACTGTAAAATCTCCACTCCCACCCCACTCCAGGGGAAGGTTACTGCAAAATCCCCATTTCCTCCCGAGCATCTGGGACTCGGGAGGCAGAGAACAGATGGGGGTGGGGCCAGTCAGAGGTGGTATTTACCAGTTCTCCAAACTACTCAAAATTTCCGCTACCGGTTCTCCAGAACTGGTCAGAACCTGCTGAATACCACCTCTAGTTTGGTTCAGCATATCCTTGAACCTATGGGCATATGGTTAAAAAATGCAAGGTACTGAACATGGCATTGCAATCAAAGCCCTATCCCCTTTATAAGGGCTGACAGACTTTGATTCTCACACCCAAACACCACTGTTTGCACCCAAATATAGCTCCACTGCTACACATAGGTGCTATAATAATGTATAGGATATGTGTACAGCACCACCTATTAATATACAGAATACAAAATAACAGAGTTGGAAGGGACCTTGGAGGCAGTGGTGGGTTGCTACTGGTTCACCCCGGATTGGGCAAACTGGTAGTGGTGGGAGGCTCCACCCACCCACCCAGATGCTTTTGTGACTGCGCAGAAGCATTGTGCCTGTGCACAAGCACCCGTGTGCCCACGAGCAAACTAGTAGTGATGGGTTTTGAAACCTGCCTCTGCTTGGAGGTCTTATAATCCAATCCGCTGCCCAAACAGGAGATCCTATACCCATGATGGCGAACCTATGGCATGTGTGCCACAGGTGGCACACGTAGCCATATTGGTGGGCACACAAGCTCAGCTCCAGCTGATTTTCAGGCATTCTGGGCCCACCAGAAGTAGGGAAACAGACGGCATCTTGAGAGGGGGGTGAATAAGTTATCCAATCAGAACCCTGTTACTGTGCTACCTTTTATCTGCTTGTGTAATACTGTATAAAAATAAAGCTCTCTATGAAGTCAAGAGAGACATCTGGGGAAACTGTCAGCACTCCAAACCACATTTACTCTAGTGCTGACATAAGTGTTCTGTCCCCGACCCCACGCACACACACCAACAAGCGTTCAGGAGATAAGGAGCAAACCAGCCGGCAAAAACCTAGTGGCTGCCTGCCCAGAGTTTATTAGTTACAAAGAGGAGAGATAACTTCTCTCCACTTCTGGCACATCAAAGGTAAGCAGTTCAGTAATTACAATTCAGTCCAGAGATAATCCAGTCTTAAAGCAAGAGTCCGGCAATGCAGAATGGCGTGGAAGCTTTCAGCTTTGTTCGTCACAAGGTTTGACTGGCCACCACGCTCCCTTTTATATCCTGTGGGGTGTGGTCCAGTGACTCAGCTAATCACTGGCACGCCTTCCCTTCTGCTGTGCACGTTTCTCCCTGCATCGCTGTCGAGGATCCAGCCAGCACTTATCTCCTTCATCGCTGTCCACCTGTGGCTGTGGAGACGTGCTTGGCTCTGGGCCTATCTCTTGCCCTTCGGTGTCCTCCGGGGGCATTGCCAGAGAGGAGGGTCCTGCAGAGGGAGGCCTTGCCAACTCCTCCCTTTCACTCTCGGAGTCCTCTCCTGACGATGACACAGGCTCAGGCAATGGAGCCACAACAATAAGAAGGAGAAGAAGGGCATCTGGAAAGAGATGTCTTGACATTTCACCTACTTATTTTCCCTGGAGATAATGTCCCCTAGGAGATGGGATGGGAGGGGGGAATTCCTTTGAGCTGAAGCAGTAGATTGGGGTAGAGTGACTTGGAAGATGTTCAATGAGTGCAGAGGAGTGGGGGAAGGAAAGGGAGGGGTTTTGGGTCAGAAGTCAGTGCTGGTTATGATGAGTTGGAGCGAAAATTTCGTGCTTAATAAATAAGAGTTTTTTTCTTCATCAAAGACTTTGTTTGAAATGCAATTTTATTTGAGATGACCTCGAAACCTGACAGATAACCAGCACTCCTTTCTAAGCCAAACTAGCTGACCTCCAGATCTCCAGCTCCCTCCCAGATGTATGGAGTGAGTGGAGAAGCAGTCCGGACGTCATGGCAGATAAGAAGCTGTCCAAAGACAGCTTACTTCAGGCAACTGGAGGAGAGCCAGTCATGATTCCAGCCAGCTTGGATGTTTCAATGCCTCAACCCACCCCCCCCCCTCCGGCAAAGCTGCAAGATGGCCAAGGTCAGATGATCGTGCCACAAACCTAGAAGAAAACCTAGATGAGTATTGGTGGGCTTTGCCAAAATCCGCAGAGGCTGAGTTCCCCTTCCCGAATGCTCAAGGGAGGGGAAAACCCCTGAGTGAATTGGGGAGGGCAGACTGGCTGTGGGACTGGCAGCAAGCCAGGCACAAAAAAGCTTCAGGGAAGCCACTCGAGAGCCCCATAGATGAGTTGAAGGAGGAATTTGACCGTGCCATGATTCGGGAGGAGCAGCCATCATGCAGGCCAAAGGAGAAGGGGGAGCCTGCTGAACTGAGAGGCCATAGACCGAGACACAGCCCTCCCCCCCATGACAGAAGGAGGGCAAGCCCAAAGGTGCATCCATGGGTTCCCCCCCTACACAGCAAGCAGAGCAGCCTAGACCGAGCATCACCTCCCTGCCCTCGAATGAGAGATGAGGAAGAGAACCAGGGGCACCAAGGGCAGACTCACAGAGCCCCGCAGTGGGAGGAGAGAGCAGTGAGGGAGGACCCACCCTGGTTCAGAGGAAAGTTCGATGGCGAACCAGATCAGCTGGCACAATTCCTCGACACAGCTGAGATCTACATCGAGCGCTACGGACACCTCTACCCGTTCCCCAGAGCACTGGTCAGTGCCATTTCAGAAGGGTTGGAGGGAGAAGCAAGGAGGTGGTCAGCAGCCCTCTACAAGAACAGGGCCCCCCAACTGCAAGACGCAGATGGTTTCTTGCAACTACTACGAGCCCAGTTCGAGGAGGCAGGGGAGGACCCCTATGTGGAAGACGAGCTCAGAAGCCTAATGCAGAAAGGGAAGCCCATCAAAGAGCACATTCGTGAATTCAGAAGAGTCGTTGGCACCTTAGCTCCCCTACCAGAGCGACTACTGGTTTATTTCTTTTTTTTTTAATTGAAAAAGTTTTACAAGTACAAATTTTTCATTTTTCCCTCCCCCCGACTTCCCCGCCCCACCCCCTTATCCCCCCAATCCCCCCCTTGGCTTCCCTTACAAAAAATATTATTTAATACAGTCTACAAATATTAGACAAAAAAACGGTGAAATCCAAATAAGATAACATATCGAACATCCCACTATCAGTAATAAAAAAAATTTAAAACATCCAAATAATAATAATAATTACCTTCATTTATCAATCCGTCTTAATACATAACAGAATCGAAAACATAATTCACGTTCTACAAATATTAAGCAAAAAGAAGGAGAAATCCAGATAAAACGTATCTTTCATCTAATCTACCCCCTATCAATAATAAAATTTTTACAGTCTACAAATATTATAATAATTAAATAAAAATAAAACATATAAAACATTTCTCTTATCTAATAATAATAATTATCTAGCTTTATCAATCCCCCTTAAAATATAATAGTAATAAAATATAATATAATATATAATTAAATCACATATATCAAGTAACATTCTGTATCAATATGTCAATCTCTATTCTAAATTTAATTACCTCCACTTACTCTTCCCATTGTATGCTGTAAGCCCTCCAGACAATTTAACCTTCTTCAACTAACTGGTACTTCTTTGTTTGATATTTATTCTGCACATAATCTATCCATTTCTTCCATTCCCTAACAAAAGTTTCTTGAGACCTATCTTTTAAATACGCTGAGATCTTTGCCATTTCTGCAAAACTAGCCATCTTCAAAGTCCATTCTTCAATAGTAGGTAAAATATCTTTTTTCCAGTATTGCCCAATGAGTAACCTAGCTGCCGTAATCATATATAGTATCAATCTTGTTTTGCTCGTTGAAAAATCTTTAACTATACCCAATAAAAACAATTGCGGAGAGAATTGAAGCTTCTTCTTCAAAACATTCTGCATAACCGGACTTCCGGTTTCGTTCGCTTCGGCGCCGGGCGGATCGTTTGATCGTCCGCCGCCCCCGCCGCCTGTAGAGCCGCTTTATTCAGCCAAAAGCGGCTTGGAACGCTCCCCCTTTGTAGTAAGGGGGTGCGAGAGTGGGCAGCAGAGGTTGAGCCCCAGAAGTGCTGCCAGGGTGGTCTTTAAGCCCTGGTAAGCGCTTCTGTTGAGGCTCCCTAAAGCTGCTGAAGCTCCGAGCGGCGTGGGACTTCTGCTTGTCAGAACAAGCTGAAGAGAAAACGGAACGAACGAAGCAACTCCTCAACTGAGAAACTACTAATTTGGTGAGATCTTCTGATTAATACAAAGTTTTTGATGGACTTTTTTTAAAGTTTGGAAAGCAAGTTGTTTGAAGTTAAAATGTGTGAAAATGGCGGCTGATTAACAGCAGAGTCAGTGAAAGCGGAAAGAGAAAGTGCGATAAAAAAGCGAAAGTGCTTCTGGCTGTAACTGGACTTTGCTTATTTACAAATTCTACGAGCTTTTTACAAAAATAACTTTTCAAAGTATTTTTGCTTTATAAATTTATAACTTTATAAAAGCTAATGGAACTTGCTCCTCTTTTGTAAACCTGGGGAGATCAAGAAAAAGAGGAAGATTTTTTTCTTTCCTGTCTGGATTTAAGCTCTGTTCAGGCATGACTTCAAAGAGAGCAGGGGGGGATTCCCCCACACATCAAACAAAGGAAAAGCCAGTATCAGTTTCTAAGCAGTCAAAACAGACTCAGGATTGTGAGACAGAAGATTTGAAAGCATTTATACATAAATATATGGGAGAACTCGCTGGCCAGATGAATAAATTGGATCTAAGGCTGACTACAGTGGTGGGTGAAGTGAAGGAGTTAGTGGAAGAAAAAACTGAAGAATTACAGCAGAGTGTAACTAAAGTAGCCACGGTTCTTACTGATGCTTTACTGGTGGTTGAGAAAAAAGTGGAGGATTTAAATCTTGAAGTTGAAACAAATAAAAAGGAAGTAAAAGAGCAGTTGTTTAAGGTGGGGGTGCAGAGTCAGCGGTTTGAAGAGGAGATTACCATGCTACAATTTCGAAATATGGAATTTGCTTTAAGACTAAGAGGCCTTAGGGAAAATAATCGTGAAAATCTGAGAGCAACCTGCGTGGAGGTGCTGGCGAAGCTTCTGAAAGTTGCACCAGAGGTGGTGGATAATAGAATAGACAAGCTGTACAGAGCCAACTCACGTATTGCAAAACAGAGAAATTTGCCAAGAGATGTTGTAATTTACTTTACTGAGAGGAAATTGAGAAATGACATTTTGCAATACTCTTTTCAATCTACGCTTCTATACGGTGGCAACCAAATTGGGGTCTTCAAAGAATTACCACCAAAGATGTTAAGAGATCGGAAAGACTTTGGCTTCCTTGTGAATGAGTTGAAACGGCGTCAGATTCCATTTAGATGGGACGTCCCTCTTGGTATCGTTTTAAGATTTGAAGATGTGAGATATCGTATCAACTCGGTGGAGAAGGCGGAACAGTTTTATAACAATGTGTTGAAAAAAGTTTCTTCACCTCGCTCTTCTACACTTATACCTATTGAAGATATCTCAGTTGAGCAGGCTTCTCAAGAGGGACTGCCAAAGGAAGGTCAAGAAGCCCCAAGGGAGGAATCTCTAGGTGCAGTAGGAGGTGTTCCAGAAGACTCATTAATAGATATTACTGAGGTGAAGCCAAAGCAATCCAGAGCTACAAGAGAGGTGGAACCGGATTTGGACTTACTGATGCAAGAACCCAAGGATCAACGTATAACCAGAGCGGCAGGGAAGCAACGATTGGAGACTTATCAGGAGAAGACACCACAGGAGGAGAAGGCAACGAATGGGAAAAAGTCATACTCAGAAGCAGTGGGAGGAGCAAGACCGAAGACGTCAGCGGTGGCTGGGACTCTTCGCGAAATGCTTCAGGAGCTTCGACCATCGTCAAAATGATATTTAAAATTTTATCCTGGAATGTGAATGGCTTGAACTCACCGCAGAAAAGACGAAAGATATTTCATTATTTAAAACAATATAACAATGATGTTGTCTGCCTACAGGAAACTCATATAAGAACCCAGGACCAGAAGTTTTTAATTTCTAAAATTGGATTACAATTTATATCTTCTAGTAGGGCTAAAAGAAATGGAGTTGTTTTTTACATTGCTAAAAGAATACCAGCTAAACTTATAGAAGCGGATGAGGAGGGGA
Organism: Coluber constrictor foxii; assembly: GCA_038048745.1. Taxonomy (NCBI): domain Eukaryota; kingdom Metazoa; phylum Chordata; class Lepidosauria; order Squamata; family Colubridae; genus Coluber; species Coluber constrictor. Next base: position 50,659,284 of record CM075966.1, read on the forward strand.
GATTTATTGCTGTTGCTATAACTGTACAGAATGTTGAAGTGCTTTTAATTGGCATTTATGCCCCGAACCAGCAACAGGAAAGTTTTTATAAAATGTTGAATGAGAAAATTTCGCAGTGGAATTACAAATCTTTTTTGATTATGGGAGACTGGAATGGGGTGATTGATGCAACATTGGATAAAAAGACATCTGCCAAAAAAGGGAACAAGCTACCACAGACTTTTTTTGCTATGAAAGAAGAATTAGAGTTGAAGGACGTTTGGAGAATCCATCATCCAGAGGAATTGGATTTTACTTTTTTCTCAGATAGACACAAATCTTTTTCGAGAATTGATTTTATGCTGGTTTCTACTGATTTACTTAAGGTAGTGACAAAAACAAAAATCCTTCCTAGAACCTTAACAGATCATAGTCCAGTCTGGATTGAGATGAACCCAGGCAAGAGAGAAAGGAGATCATGGCGTATGAATGAGAACATCTTCAGATATGAAAAGTACATCAAGGAGCTTAAGGAACAAATTAAGGAATTTTTTCACATCAATTTGAATAAGGGTACACCTATTGAGATAGTTTGGGACGCTTGCAAGGCCTATATGAGGGGTGTACTGATACATATAAACTCTAGACATAAAAAAATTCGACAGAAGTCGAGATTGGATTTGGAGACGGAGATAAAGGATAAAGAGCAATTGCTTATTAGGAACCCGACTGATGAAAAGGTATTGTTAACTATAAAACTCTTGAAAGAACAATTCCAGATGTTGATGGCCGAACAAACAGCAACCAATCTCCAGTATGCCAAACATAATACTTTTTGCAATGCTAACAAGCCTGGCAGATGGTTGGCCTATACTTTGAGGAAACAACAAAATTCTCGTATGATAAATGCAATTGAATATAAAGGGAAACGAATACATCAGCAAAATTTAATACATCAAGCCTTTTTAACTTTTTACTCGAAATTGTACCAAGCTGATAAAGTTAAAGAAGGACTTATCGATGAATATTTGCAGAAGAAGAGAGTTACAAAAATTTCTAGTACACAAAGCGATAGACTGGAGCGGCCTATAACATCGGAAGAGATTTCATATGCAATAAAACAATTGAAATTATCCAAAGCTCCTGGGACGGATGGTTTGACAGCAGTTTTTTATAAGACTTTGCAAGAGGAACTGATAGAGATTCTCAAAGATTTGTTTTGTAATATTCAACAGGGGGGAAAGATACCTCCCTCGTGGAAGACGGCTTTTATATCATTAATACCTAAAGAAGAAGACTCTGCTAAACCGGAGAATTTTAGACCAATATCTCTCCTGAACACGGATTATAAAATTTTTGCTAAAGTACTAGCCAACAGATTGATGCCAGTTATTCAAGATGTGATTCATGAAGACCAAGCTGGTTTTATAGAAGGCAGATACATGAAGGACAATGTTAGGCAACTCATAGACTTGTTGGAATATCTTGATGAAAAGAAACAGATCTCTGCGGTGCTGGTGTTTTTGGATGCGGAGAAAGCCTTTGATCGAGTCAACTGGGATTTTCTAAAAAAGATTTTGCACAAGATGAATTTTGGAGATCAGTTTATCAAAGCAATTTCGGCAATTTATCAAGAACAGACAGCACAGATTATTATTAATGGCAGCTTGACTACTAATTTTAATATACAGAAAGGGACAAGACAAGGCTGTCCATTATCTCCATTGTTGTTTATTTTGACGCTAGAGGTGCTGTTAAATGCTCTACGGGACTCGGACAAAATGAGTGGTATAGTAGTAAGGCAAACAGATTACAGAACAAAGGCATTTGCAGATGATCTGATTGTTACCCTAACACGACCATTGGAATCTATCATACAGATGAAAAACATTATAGAGGAATATGGTCTGGTTTCAGGTTTTAGCCTGAACCAGAAAAAGACTAAGATGATAGTCAAAAATATGTTGGAACCACAAAGGAAAGAGCTGGAAAGGGTGGCAGGCTTTGAAATAGCTACAAAGGTGAAATATCTAGGGGTCCAAGTTGCAGCATCCAATAAAAAACTTTTTCAAAATAACTACGAAGAACTTTGGTATAAGATTCAAAAAGATCTTGACACATGGAAAAAACTGCAACTTTCTCTGCTTGGTAGAATAGCAGCTGTTAAAATGAATGTTCTACCTAGATTTTTGTTTCTGTTTCAAATGATCCCGGTGCTTAAAAATGATAAATATCTGATGGACTGGCAAGCAGGCTTAAATAAATTTATTTGGAGCGGGAAAAAACCAAGAGTTAAATTTAAGATCATGCAAGATGCACGTGAACGTGGCGGCCTTAAAGTTCCAAATTTGCGCTTATATTATGAAGCAGCAGTATTGATACAAGTTGGAGATTGGATTGGAACAACCAAAAGAGAGATTTTGAATATAGAAGGCCATGATTTGCAATTTGGATGGCATGCATATTTATTTTATGAAGACAAGAGAGACAGTGTATTTAACAGGCATATTTTAAGACACGCCTTGCTGAGAGTTTGGAAGAAGCACCAGTTCCAATTGGATTACAAAATACCTTTGTGGTTGGATCTTGGGCATATTTTGCCAAAAATAAAGTCACTCGGGGGGTTGTTGTACAAAGAGATACTTTTTACTGATGGGGGCAGTTGGAGTTTGAAGTCTTGGAATACTCTGTTGGAAGATGGAGTTAATCTTACTTGGTTGCAGTATTTTCAACTTCAAGCGAGATGGAGAGAAGATCAGAAAACCGGACTAATGCTACATGAAGAGGATTTGGTGACTCAGATAAAACGTAAAGGACCGATGCATATTAAGCGATTGTATAACTTATTGTTGGAGAGAGATTCAGAAGGGGAGTTAGTTAAAGACTGTATGATTAAATGGGCACAGAATTTTGATCAACCAGTAATGTTAGAAACATGGGAAAAGATTTGGGTCCAGAATGTTAAATTTACGCAAGCACAGAACTTAAGGGAAAATTTTTATAAAATGTTTTACAGATGGCATCTAGATCCCAAAAAATTATCACGTATGTATCCAAATGTTCAGCCTAAATGTTGGAGGTGTGATTGTTTGGATGCAACATATTTTCATATTTGGTGGACATGCAGGAAGTTGAAACCATTTTGGATTAAACTTTGGTGGGTGATGCAGAACATTTTGAAGAAGAAGTTAGAGTTCTCTCCTCAGTTTTTTCTGTTGGGAATAATCAAGGGTTTTTCAGTAAGCGATACTAGATTAATATTGTATATGATTTCTGCAGCTAGATTACTGATAGGCCAATACTGGAAGAAAGACCAAGTGCCTACCATAGAGGAATGGATACTGAAGATGTCTAATCTGGCGGAGATGGCAAAAATTTCTGCATACCTAAAAGAAAGGACCCATGAAGCTTTTGTTAAGGAATGGAGGAAGTGGGTTGATTATATGAAAGGGAAATACCAAAGCAAGAAATTTCAATTAGTGCTCAGTTGAATTAGAGTCAGAATGTACTTAAGTAAATGTATGAAATGTATGAATAGTTATATGGTTTATTATTATTATTAAATTGTAGAATTTATAATTGATGTATAGTTTAAGATTTATGGTTAGTCAAATGTTTAATGGTTAGTCATATGGTTAAAAAAGAATGTATTAAGCTTAATCTAAGATGTTTAAGAATGTATTAAGTTTAATTAACTAAATTGTTTTAATCTAATTAATCTATATTTTTTAAATATGTGTAATGTTAGTGAAGTGTTAATGTTGAACTTCTTATTTAAAGGGATCTCACCTTTAAAGAATGTTGAATATGCTAAGATTAATGTCTGTCAAATAGCGGAAGTCAAGGGAGGGGGGAGGGATAGAAGGGATAGGGTGGGGGGGGGATAGGGAGGGGGAAGGGGGGGGTTTTTATATTATAAAATGTAATGTAAAACTTTTTCAATAAAAAAAAAAAAAAAAAAAAAACATTCTGCATAACCCACCAAAATTTAATCCAGAAGGCTTTCACTTTTCTGCAAGTCCACCATATATGATAATATGTAGCGTCTGGACAGTCACATCTCCAACATCTTGGTTGAATATTAGAATACATACATGACAATTTCTTAGGATCTAAATGCCACCTATAAAACATTTTATAAAAATTTTCCCTCAAGTTCTGTGCCTGAGTAAATTTAACATTCTGAACCCATATCTTTTCCCATGTTTCCAACATAACTGGTTCTGCAAAGTTTTGTGCCCATTTTATCATACAGTCTTTAATCAGTTCACTCTCGGAGTCTCTTTCTAACAATATATTATAAACCCTTTTAATGTGCATCGGCCCTTTCTGTTTTATCTGCATCACCAAATCTTCTTCATGCGACATTAAACCAATTTTTTTGATCTTCTCTCCATCTTGATTGAAGTTGAGTATACTGTAACCAAGTTAAATTAATCCCTTCTTCCAACAGAGTTTTTAATGGCTTCAAATTCCAGCTGCCCCCATCAATAAAGAGTAACTCTTTATATAAAATCCCCCCAAGTGACTTTATATTCCGTATAATGTGCCCCAGATCCAACCACAAAGGTATTTTGTAATCCAATTTAGACTGGTGCTTCTTCCAAACTCTCATCAAGGAATTTCTATATTCAAAATTTCAGTCTTTGTTATTCCAAACCAATCACTCATGTGTGTCAACGCTGCTGCTTCATAATATAGCCGTAAATTGGGAACTTTAAGGCCACCTCTTTCCCGCACATCTTGTATGATTTTCAGTTTTACTCTTGGCTTTCTCTCATTCCAAATAAATTTGTTCAACCCTGATTGCCACTCAGTCACGTTTTTACCACTTTTGAGCACCGGAATCATTTGAAACAAAAACAAAAATCTAGGTAGAACGTTCATCTTAACTGCTGCTATTCTGCCAAGTAGAGATAGTTGCAGTTTTTTCCAATTTTCCAAATCTTTTTGCACCTTTCGCCACAAAACTTCATAATTATTTTGGAAAAGTTTTATATTTGAAGCTGCAACCTGCACTCCTAGATATTTCACCTTTGAAACTATTTCAAATCCTGCCAACCTTTCCAGTTCCTTCCTTTGGGCTTCCGACATATTTTTAACTATCATCTTTGTTTTTTTCTGGTTCAGTCTGAATCCTGAGACTAAACCATATTCCTCTATACTATGTTTCATCTGAATGATTGAATCCAAAGGCTGTGTTAGGGTAACCACCAGATCGTCTGCAAATGCTCTTATTCTGTAATCCTTTTGCCTTATAGCTATTCCCTTCAAAGCATTCGAATCCTGTATTGAGTTCAACAAGACTTCTAAAGTTAAGATAAACAACAATGGGGATAGCGGACATCCTTGTCTTGTTCCCTTTTGTATATTAAAATTTGTTGTTAAACGCCCATTGATAATAATTTGCGCTGTTTGCTCTTGGTAAATTGCTGATATCGCCTGGACAAACTGGTCCCCAAAGTTCATTTTAAACAAAGTTTTTAGTAGGAAGTTCCAATTAACTCGATCAAAGGCCTTTTCCACATCCAAAAACACCAGCACTGCAGGGATCTGTTTACTTTTCTCAAGATGTTCCAATAAATCTATGAGTTGCCGTACATTATCCTTCATGTAACTGCCCTCTATAAATCCAGCTTGATCATGATGAATCACCTCTTGGATAACTGGCATCAATCTGTTGGCTAATACTTTTGCAAAAAATTTATAATCCGTATTCAAAAGAGATATTGGTCTGAAGTTTTCTGGTTTTGTAGAACCATCCTCCTTAGGTATCAGTGAAATAAAGGCCGTCTTCCACGATGGGGGTATTTTACCCCCCTGTTGTATACTACAGAATAAGTCCTTAAGATGTTCAATCAATTCTATTTGTAAAGTTTTGTAATACACTGCTGTCAAACCATCCGTCCCAGGAGCTTTAGCTGTTTTCAATTGTTTAATTGCAAATATAATCTCTTCAGAAGTTATTGCTTGATTCATTCTTTCCTTTTGTACACTAGAAATTTTTGTAATTCTAGTTCTTTCAAGATACTCATCTATAAGCTCATTGTTTATATTATCTTTATGATATAATTTAGAATAATAGTCTAGAAAAGCTTGTTTTATTAAATTTTGTTGAAAAACTTCTTTTCCTCCATATTCAATAGTATCAATAATTCGAGAGCATCGCTGTTTCCTCAATGTATATGCCAACCATCTGCCTGGTTTATTAGCATTACAGAATGTATTATGTTTTGCATATTGTAAATTGGTTGCCGTTTGTTCTGCTATAAGCATTTGAAATTGGTCTTTCAGAAGTTTTATGGATTCTTGCAATTTATTATCTAATGGATTTTTAATGTGTAGTTGTTCCTTTTTCTTTATCTCTGATTCCAGTTCTGTTCTTTTCCTTTGTTGAAGTAGCTTATGTTTAGAATTCATATAAATCAGTACGCCTCTCATATATGCCTTACTCGCATCCCAAATGATTTCAATGGGTGTACCCTTATTCAGATTCATTTGAAAAAATTCCTTCACATGTTTTTTAAGATCAGTTATATTCTTTTCATATCTAAACAAATTCTCATTCAATCTCCAAGATCTTCTCTCTTTCTTCTCCAATTCTATTTCTATCCATATCGGACTATGATCCGTTAGCGTTCTAGGAAATATTTTAGTCTTTATTGACTGGTTTATTTCTTCAGAACAAGCCTAGATAAGCGAATCACCCAAGTGACCGCTTATTGGGACATCCCGAACCAACTCTCTGAATGGTTCCAGGTAGCGATGCAAATCAAGAGGGGGCTGCGCGCCAACGACATACTAAAGCAACCAGATGTCAAGGAGAGATACCAATCGGACCCGGGACCACATAGCAGATGAGGAACCATGGCACTACAGCCTACCCAAAAGCCCTTCGTTCCGTGGAGCCCGCTGAGGTGCTACAGATGTGGGGAAATGGGCCACCTGGCAGCAGTGTGTGGAACCCCAAGGATGAGGCCAAACCCACCACCCAAGGCACAACTGGAATGAGGGCCCAAGCACGCCACCAACATGCCACGAAAACTCCCCCTAGGTACAGAGGACTTCGCCCACCTGACAGAAACAAGGGGGATCCCAGATGATGGAAATCAATCCCCCAAATCGTATGACAGCGAGGATGATGGTGAAGATGACCCAATGGTGAGTGGACCCATCCACCCTTTTCTCTTCCCCAGACACCTAACGGACCCAAAAAAAGGGACCCAAGGGACTTTCCAAGCCCTAATAGATTCGGGCTGCACGAGGTGCCTGATTAACCTACCCACAGTCCTAAAATTGGGGATCCGAGCTAAAAAGCTCAACCACCCAATTCGATACGAGCAAGTTGATGGATCCCTAGTAAGGGGGGGACTTATGCCACACACTTGACTGATCCAGTGAAGCTGGAGCTAGCAGATCACTGGGAAATGATTCGATTCATAATAGCCCCCAAAATGACAGACCCAGTCATACTGGGACTCTCTTGGCTAGACAAGTGGGGCCCAATCATCTGGTGGCAAGAGGGGACCCACAGATTGAGGATAGCAAAGGGGCCCCAGCCCCTGCCGCTCCAACCAGGGGAGACCCCTGCCACGCAGGGGCCCCAATCCCTCCTGCCTAACCAAAAGAAGATGCCACCGGCACAAGGGTCCCTCTCTAAGGGCACAGCAGAGCAACTGGCGGCTGCATCCAACAGCTCCCATGAAACAGAACAGATCACAAAGGAGTACCAAGACCTTGCAGAGGTTTTTAGCGAGGCCGAGTGTGATGTTCTACCCCCCCCCCCCACCGCAAGGCCGATTGCGCCCTCGAGATCATCCCTGGGGCAAAACTACCTAAACCTAAATTGTATGCCATGACGCCCCGTGAAATGCAAGAAATGCGAAACTACATAGACAAGAACCTGCAGAGGGGTTTCATTGAGCCAGCCAAACCACGGGTCGCGGCACCGGTCCTCTTCAAAGAGAAGAAAGATGACTCTATACACCTGGTAGTTGATTTTAGAGGTATCAATACTGTCTGCGTACACAACTTATATCCCCTTCCCCTCATGAAAGACATGCTAGCCCACCTGGCCAAAGGAAAAGTTTTCACCAAACTAGACCTCCACGAAGCCTACTACCGGATACACATCAGGGAAGGAGATGAGTGGAAAACAGCATTCAACTGCCCCCTAGGGAGTTTCCAATTTAAGGTGATGCCATTTGGACTGCAGGGAGCCCCGGCGGTGTTCATGCATTTGATAAATGTGGTTCTGCATGAGCACCTCTATAAGGGGGTCCTTGTCTACCTGGATGACATTCTCATTTACACAGAAACCATAGATGAATACATACCCCTCGTCCGCCAAGTGCTGAAAAAACTGCTGATGGCGAACCTATATGTCAAACTATCAAAATGCGAATTCCACCAGTCATGGCTAGACTACTTGCGCTACCGAGTGTCAAACGAGGGGATAGAAATGGACCCAGCCAAAGTACAATCAGTCCTAAACTGGAAACCCCCCCTTGCACCTGCAGACAACTGCAAAGCTTCCTGGGGTTCGCGAACTTCTACAGACAATTCATCCCCTCTTTTGCAAGAATTGCCAAACCTCTGATGGACCTCCTAAAAACAGGGAGTCCAGAAACAAAACCCCACCCAGGACAACCTCTACAGTGGGACCTGGCTTGCCAACGGGCATTTGAAACACTAAAAGAAATGTTTGCAAGAGAACCAATCTTAAAGCACCCTGACCCTGAACAACCCTTCGTCATCCAAGCAGATGCCAGCGATGTGGCAGTGTGGGGTGTGCTACTCCAAAAGAACAGCCAAGGAAATCTACAACCTTGTGCCTACACATCCCGCAAACTCACTGACACAGAGACATGATGGGCGGCGTGGGAAAAGGAAGCGTTCGCAGTGAGATGGGCGCTGTTGACCTGGCGACACCTGCTAGAAGGAGGCCAGAGACAGTTCAAAGTTTGGACTGACCATAAGAATCTGGAAGCCCTCAGGACCCCATGGAAGTTGTTGCCCAGACAAGTCCGGTGGGTGCAATACTTCAATCGTTTCAACTTCGAGCTGAAGCACATCCCAGGGGGGAAGAGCTTTCTGGCCGATGCCCTCTCCTGAATGCCCCAATACAACAGTGAGCGGGAGCAGGTGGTGAATGCCATCATCCCCTCTATTCCCTATAGTAAAAGTAATCAACCCGGTTACAGTACAACTGCAGCTGCCCCGACTACTAGGGAGGATACACCCGGTTTTCCACAGTAGGCTCCTGAAACCTGTGGTGGGGTCAACTTTAAGGCCAGTGCCACGTGACCCCCCCCCAGGCCCCCTGGTCATTTGGGGCCAGACTCACTATGAGGTACAGCGAATTCTCGATTCGAGGTGGCACAGGGGACACCTCCGATACTTAATCAAGTGGAAGGGTTACCCCTTGTCAGAGGCTTCCTGAGTGAAAAGCAGAAACATCCAAGCTGACCGCCTTATAGCCAAATTCCATGCAGATCACCCGGGCAAGGCGGGAGGGGGCGGGACACACACACCTGGACGGGGTAACGGTACTTAACTTGTTGTTTGTCTTACACAGGCCACCCTGGAAAAATGAAGGGGGAGGGGCTGGATGTCAGCACTCCAAGCCACATTTACTCTAGTGCTGACATAAGAAGGAGAAGAAGGGCATCTGGAAAGAGATGTCTTGACATTTCACCTACTTATTTTCCCTGGAGATAATGTCCCCTGGCCAATGAGTGCAGAGGAGTAGGATAAGGAAAGGGAGGGGTTTGGGGTCAGAATTTAGTGCTGGTTACAATGAGTCGGAGCGAAAATGTTGTGCTTAATAAATAAGAGTTTTTTTCTTCATCAAAGACTTTATTTAAAATGCAATTTTATTTGAGATGACCTCAAAACCTGACAGCTTGAAACAGAGCAAAAGCCTGGACCTCTGATTTACAACATAGTTGAAGTTGTACGTTCACCGGGTTGATTACCCATACTACTGGGAATGGACCTATGTATTTTGGGCTGAGTTTCTTATTCGGTAAGGGTAGTTTCAAGTACTTCGTAGACAAATACATTTGTTGTCCAACATAGAAAGGGACTTGGGGCCATTGGGTTTTATCAGCCTGGGTTTTATACCTCTTGGCTGCCTGTTTTAATGCGTCCAAGATGCAGACCCACCCCTGTTGTATCTGAGCCATCCAGTCTTTCACACTCGTTTCTTCTGTGTCAAATGGTGGACACTCAGGTATAGGTACGAATTCCTTTCCTGTCACAACTTTGAAGGGTGTGAACCCCATACTGTCATGCACCACATTATTATAAGCAATTTTGGTGAACGGGAGGAGGTCTGACCAATCAGATTGTTGATGATTTACATAAGAACGTAAATATCTCTCTATCACCTTCATCCTTTCAACGGCTCCATTGGTAGCTGGATGGAACGCTGAACTGAGCCCTTGCTGGACCCCCACCCTATGTAGGAATTTCCACCAAAACCTAATGGTGAATTGTACACCCCTATCGGATATTATCCTCTGCAGTAGCTCATGGAGGTGGTATACGTGTCTTATGAACAGCTTTGCAAGTTTTCTAGCTGATGGTAATCCAGGACAGGCGACAAAATGGGCCCGTTTCAAGAACAAGTCAATGACTGTCCATATTACCCTATTACCCTGACTCTTTGGTAGGTCGACTATAACATCCATTGCTATTTGTTGCCATGGTTGAGTGGGTGTAGCTACAGGTTGTAGCAAGCCAGGGGGCTTCCCTGGTCAGGCTTTACTGGTTGTACACACTTCACAGCTACAGACATATGCTTCTATGTCTTTCCTCATGTGTGGCCACCAAAACTGATGTTTTGCTAAATGTAACATTTTTAGAAAGCTGAAGTGACTGGCTGGCCATACATCATGACATCGTTGTAACACGGTTGGGCGCAGGGTTTCTGGGACATACATTTTTCATCCTTTCCATGCAAACCCCGTCCCGTCTCGTTAACCAGGCCTGGTTTCCGAGTAACCAGGGGTCGGTTGCGAGAGCATCTTTAATAGCCCCTGGTAATTGTTCTTTTAATCTATTGGACCAGACCACCTTTAGCGGTGGTTCTGTTATGGGTTTTGTTGTGCGCTCCGGAATTATTGTCTGGATTATCTCCTCTTTTCCATTATTATATTGTGGTTTACACGATAGAGCATTTGCCAGGAAATTCTTTCCCCCTGGGATGTATCGCAACTAGAAATTGAATCTCCTGAAATATAACACCCACCGAACTTGTTTTGGAGATAATTTCCATGGGATTTGGAGGGCTTCTAGGTTCTTATGGTCCGTCCAGACCTCAAAAGGGACTTTCCCGCCCTCCAAAAGGTGTCACCACATCATCAATGCCCACCGGACTGCAAGTGCCTCCTTTTCCCAAATGGGCCAATTGCGTTCGGTGTCGTTCACTTTCTTTGATGTGTACACACAAGGCTGGAGGGCCCCCTCCTTATTCGCCTGGAGGAACACTGCCCTCACGGCTACTTTGCTGGCGTTGGCATGCACTACAAATGGCTTGGAAGGGTCTGGGTGTTTTAACACCAGTTCCTTAGCAAAAAGTGACTTTAGGAGTTTGAAGGCGTTCTGGCACTCAGGTGTCCACTGTAATATATAACCGGGATGTGGCACTTTGTTTAAATGTTTCATTCGTAATAACCCAGTTAGTGGGAGTGCTACTGTAGCAAAGGAGGGAATGAATTGGCGGTAGAAATTGGCAAACCCCAAAAAACTTTGCAGATGTTTTCTAGTTTTGGGGGCCTGCCAATCTAGCACCACCTTAACTTTGTTAGGGTCCATTTCTATGCCCTTTGGTGATATTCTAAAACCGAGGTAATCCAAAAATGATTTATGGAACTCACACCTAGAAAGTTTCACATATAAGTGTGCGTTCAATAATTTCTTGAGCACGGTTCTCACCAACCGGATATGTTCTTTCATGGAGCGAATATAGATGAGGATATCACCCAAATAGACAAGCACCCCATTATACAGGTGTTCATGCAGCACCTCATTGATGAACTTCATGAACACCGCTGGAGCGCCCTGCAATCCGAATGGCATGACATGCAACTGGTAGCTGCCTAAGGGACAATTAAAGGTCATCTTCCATTCATTCCCAGCTTTAATTCGGATTCGGTAATAAGCTTCATGAAGGTCCAATTTCGTGAAATTCCTTCCCTCCGACAATCTTGCCATCATATCTTTCAGGAGAGGGAGGGGGTACAGATGTACAACACATATGGCATTGATCCCCCTGAAATCCACACATAATCGCAGGCCCCTGTCCTTTTTCTCCCGGAATAACACGGGGGCTGCGATCCTGGACTGCGGGTTTTAGATTTTTCTCAATATATGCCCTCATTTCTACTAGTTCCTGGGGGGTCATCGAATACATCTTCAGTTTCGGTAGATGTGCCCGAGGAATTATCTGTACCTCACAATCTGTGGGTCAATGCGGTGGTAACACGTCGCATTCCTTTTCGCTAAACACCTTGGCTAAATCCCTATACTCTTTTGGAATAGCCAATTCTGTCCCTGTCTTACACTGGGTCATCCCTGGTGACTGTCTTAGGTTCTCATGTGGCAGTGGGTTGGAGCCTAGCCCTTTGCTTTCTTGCGAAGGTTGTTGAGAGTGTGGTGGTGCAGCAGTCTCAGCCGTCCTAGGCTAAGCACGGCAACACCAAGAAACACACGCGCACAGGTCGGTGCTATGCTGGTTTATTATCCGGCTGGCTCCAGGAACGTACTGCACTCGTTAAACGATTTGAAATTAGCGCTACATTCTGTAGGCATGCAGCTGTTTTATAGCAAAGGGCTTGTTACTGTGCTGCCTCGCCCTGTATTTAAAGCCACACCCTCCCTCCTCTTTCCGGATGCTGGTCTCGGCATCTCAGCGTTTTCCCAGCCTCTCCTTGTGCCGGCGTCTCTGCAGTGAGGGTGTCAGCGAATACAGCAGTTGGTGTGTTGAAGCCCTAATACAGTCGCCCCGCCTTCCCCACCCCGCACACGTCCGCCTATTCCTGAGTGCTCCGATCACCAGTGCACACCACCACCACCCCCGTGCAGGTAATGTTGTCGAGCCTGTTGCTTGGCTCGACAGGCAGCTTCCCCAGTACCTGGATGACACTGTCTATCTAGATCCGCTCCAGTCCAGCTTCCAGCCTGGGTACAGCATGGAAATGGCATTGGTCGCGTTGGTGGATGATCTCTGGAGGGCGCGGGATAGGGGCTTTTCCTCTATCCTGGTCCTGTTAGATCTCTCAGCGGCTTTTGATACCATTGACCATGGTATCATGTTGCACCGATTGGAGGGGTTGGGGGTGGGGGGCACCATTTTGCGGTGGTTCTCCTCCTATCTCTCTGACCTGTCACAATCTGTGTTGGCAGGGGGGCAGCGGTCGACTCCAAGGCGCCTTGTTTGTGGGGTGCTGCAGGGGTTGGTCCTCTCGCCCCTTCTGTTCAACATTTATGTAAAGCCGCTGGGTGAGATCATCCGTTGCTTTGGGGTGGAGTTCCATCAGTACGCTGATGACACCCAGCTGTACATCTCCACCCCAGACCACCCCAATGATGCCCTCGAAGTGATGTCCCGGTGCCTGGAGACCGTGTGGGCCTGGATGGGGAGAAACAGGCTCTGACTCAACCCCTCCAAGACCATGTGGCTGTGGCTTCCGGCGTCCCAATATAGCCAGCTGGTGCCATCGCTGACTATTGGGGGTGAAACATTGGCCCCCACAGAGTGGGCTCACAACTTGGGCGTCCTCCTGGATGCACGGTTCTCTTTAGAAGAGCATATGACGGACGTGGCCAGGGGGGCTTTTTATCAGGTTCACCTGATATGCCAGTTGCGTCCCTTTCTGGATTGGGACTCCCTACGCACAGTCACTCACGCTCTTGTCACTTCCTGCCTGGACTACTGCAATGCTCTCTACATGGGGCTCCCCTTGGGGTGCACCCGGAGGCTCCAACTGGTCCAGAATGCGGCTGCGTGGGGGATTATGGGAGCGAGGGGACGCTCCCATGTGACACCTCTCCTGCGCGAGCTGCACTGGCTCCCGGTGGTCTTCCGGGTGCTCTTTAAGGTGTTGGTGACCACCTTTAAAGCGCTCCATGGCTTAGGGCCTGGGTATTTGTGAGACTGCCTGCTGCCGCCAATAGCCTCCCACCGGCCAGTACACTCGCACAGAGAGGGCCTCCTTAGGGTGCCGTCGGCCAGACAATGTCGGCTGGCGACCCCCAGGGGGAAAGCCTTCTCTGTGGCGGCACCTGCCCTCTGGAATGACCTACCCCTGGAGATATGCAGGATACCAGACCTCTAGACTTTTCGTCGGGCTCTTAAAACCCACTTATTTCACCTAGCCGGGCTGGCTTGATCCCATCCTCTGTTTTTAATTGGAATTGATTTTAAATTGGATTGTTTTAATTTGTCGGCCGAAATCATTTAATATTTTTTAAAATTGTTTTAATTTTTGTATATCATGTTTTGCCCTGGCTGTTCACCGCCCTGAGTCCAGTTGGAGAAGGGCGGTTTTTAAATCGAAATAAATAAATAAATAAATAAATAAATTTTCAGGTGCTGACAACCACGTGCCCACCATATGGTAGGGCCCCATTTATCTAACCATGCCAGCCCCAATACTACATCCTCTGTTATTTTAGAAACCACTACAAATTGCAGTTCTTCTCTATGTTGGCCTATTTGAAGAACCAATTTATCGGTGATATGAGTTGCAGGGGCTCCCCACAACAACGATCCATCCATTTGCTCAAACCTAATTGGTTGAAGCAATTTCCTTACACGTGCCCCTAGGTCATTTGCCAATTTAAGATTTATGAGGCAACATGTACATCCTGAGTGCACCAGGGCATTACAATCCTGCTGTTGAGTGGCTTCTTAGGAAGGAGAGGCTTGAAATTTCACTTACTTAATTTCCCTGAAGAAATGTCTCCACGGAGAGGGGGTGGGAGGGGCGACATTCCTGTGAAGTGACGGAGCTGGCATGTGAAGAATGGCTTGGACGATGGCCAATGAGATGCAGGGAATTGGGGGCCAGAAAGGGTGGTCTTGGGGGGCCAAATTTCAGTGCTAACTGCACAGAGTCACGGATTAGTTTGTTATGCCCAATAAAGATAAATATTTCCACAAAGAATGGGCATTTGGAAATTCATTTGTTTGGAGATAACAATGGAGCCTGACAGACAGTTAGCACTCAACTTTCCAAGCCAAACTGGCAAACCTCCAGCCCCCCCCCCCCCACTCCTCCAGCACTGCCACAGCATTACGAAGATCAGAGAATCGTGCCCCAAGCCAAGAAAAAGAAAAATGGACCTTGGTGGACTTTGTCAAAATCTGCAGAAGCTGAGTTTCCCCTTTCCAGACGTGAAAAGTAAGGGGAGGCATCTCAGTGAATTAGGGAGGGCAGATTGGTTATGGGACAGGCAACAAGCCAGACAGCAAAAAGCTTCAAAGCTGCCACTCGAGAGCCCCATAGAGAAATTGAAGAAAGAATTTGACTGTGCCGTCCGACTGGGGGAGGGGCCATCCTGCAGGCCCAAGGAGAGGGGGAGGCCAGCCCAGCCTGCTGAACTGAGTCACCATAGATGGGAGCGCAGCCCTCCCCCCTCCCAGACCAGAAAGAGAGATGGTCCCAGTGTGCATCCATGGGTTCCCCCTCTCCCCAGCAAGCACACCAGTCTGGCCAGGACATCGCCCCCCCACCCCCGAATGAGAGATGAGGAAGAAGGCCAATGGCACCCTAGGCAGGCTCAGAGAGCCCCGCAATGGGAGGAGGGGGCACCGAGGGCGGAGCCACCCCGGTTTAGAGGGAAGTTTAATGGGGATCTGGACCAGGTAGCGCAATTCCTCGATGCAGCTGAGATCTACATCGAGAGATATGGACACCTTTACCCTTTCCCCAGAGCCCTAGTCAGTGCCATTTCAGAAGGGCTAGAGGGAGAAGCAAGGAGCTGGTCAGAAGCCCTCTACAAGAACACACCCCCCAACTGCAAGACGCAGATGGTTTCTTGTAACTACTACGCGCCAGGTTTGAAGAGGCAGGGGAGGACCCCTATGTAGAAGACGAACTCCGAAACCTAATGCAGAAAGGGAAACCCATCAGGGAGCACATTCGTGAATTCAGAAGAGTCGTTGGCACCTTACCTCCCCTACCAGAGCAACTACTGGTGTATTTCTTCAGAACAAGCCTAGATAAGCGAATCGCCCAAGTGACCGCTTATCGGGACATCCCGAACCGACTCTCCGAATGGTTCTAGGTAGCGACGCAAATTGAGAGGGGGCTGCGCGCCAACGACATACTAAAGCAACCAGATGTCAAGGAGAGATACCAATTGGACCCGAGACCAAGTAGCAGACGCGGAAACACGACACTATGGCTCACCCAAAGGCCTTTTGTTCTGTGGAGCCCGCTGATTTGCTACAGATGTGGGGGAACGGGACATCTGGCAGCAGCGTGTGGAACCCCGGGCCGAGGCCAAACCCACCGCCAAAAGCACAACCAGAACGGGGCCCCAAGTGCGCCACCGATGCACCACGAAAACTCCCCCTGGGTACAGAGGTCTTCGCCCACCTGACCGAAGCAAGAAGAGTCCCAGATGATGGAGATCAAACCCCCAACTCGTATAACAGCGAGGACGATGGTGAAGATGACCCAATGGTGAGGGGACCCATCCACCCTTTCCTCTTCCCCATACGCCTAACAGCCCCAAAAACAGGGACCCAAGGGACTTTCCAAGCCCTAATAGATTCGGGCTGCACAAGGTGCCTGATTAACCTACCCACAGTCCTGAAATTGGGGATCCGGGCTAAGAAGCTCAACCACCCAATTCAATTTGAGCAAGTTGATGGGACCCTAGTAGGCGGGGCTTATGCCACACGCCTGACCAAACCAGTGAAGCTGGAGCTAGGGGACCACTGGGAGACGATTCGGTTTATAATAGCCTCCAAGTTGACCGATCCAGTCATACTGGGTCTCTCTTGGCTAGACAAGTGGGGCCCAATCATT
The DNA here is from genome assembly GCA_038048745.1 of Coluber constrictor foxii. Lineage (NCBI taxonomy): Eukaryota > Metazoa > Chordata > Lepidosauria > Squamata > Colubridae > Coluber > Coluber constrictor. The sequence goes on from CM075966.1 coordinate 50,676,308, forward strand.
TGGTGGCAAGAGGGAACCCGCAGACTGAGGATAGCAAAGGGGCCCCAACCCTTGCTGCTCCAACCGGGAATGGCGCCTCACCCACAAGAGCCCCAACCTTCCCCGCCTGAACAAAAGATGGCGGCGACATGACAGCCTGTCCCAAAGGGTATTGCAAAGAAGTTAGGGGCCACATCCAAAAGCCCCCACAAGACAGAACGGGCGTTTGGAAATTCATTTGTTTGAAGATAACAATGGAGCCTGACACTAATGTTACCAGAATTACAAATGGCTTGATGGACATACACACCATGGGGTCCGACTCCCCTTCTCTTCCATTGGTGTTGGTGGTGTCCACGGGGCTTGCCACACTCATCACTGGGGTTGACTGTGCTTGAGGGCCTTGGTGTGTTCCACGGGACTTCTCCAGTGTTGTACGTATGGACTTCCTGGCAGACCCACATCTCATGCTACTGGGTCCAGGGGTTGTTTTTACGAACGGCCCATCAGAATATACCGCAGCCCAGTGTCCTGCTTTCCCACATTGAAAACCTGCTCTTGTGGGTGGTATTACAGCTGTAGGAGGCATTGGTCGCTCAGATGGACTCACCACCAGGGTCAGACTAATCATTCGAGGTGACTTCCGCTGGTCCCTGACACGCCACTCTCTTTTCTGCTGAGTGTCTCGGAATTCAACATCCAATTTGATTGCAGCCTGAAACCGTACAGTCTTCCGTATCTATCAAAGTGGTTGAGCATCTGGCCAAGAAACAAAGCCACTTTCTCTGGGCTACCATCAAATGACGCTCTTATTGCAGGTGGGTACCATCTTCCCATGACTACAGGGTTCGGTCCCTAACACCCTAGGGGCGGCCGCCGCCCTGTTATTGCTTGTGACCTCTCTTCTCTGTGGTGCTCATGGGACCCCCTAGTCTGCCCAGGCTCTTCTCGGCTGTTTCATTGTGGAGGCCCAGCAGGGCAAGCCTGGGTACCTGGCCTCTGCAACAATCTAGACCCTCTTTCCTGACCCTCCATGCTCTGAATTCCAGGCAACAAAGCACGGGGTGCTGCCAACTACTAGCATAGCCAGGGTCCCTGAACCCAGCTGCCCCATACAGCTCCTGGAGCACTTTAATGAATTGATTGCCAACAGCAGTCAAGTATCTCCAATTGTCGTTGTTGGAAATCTGACGTTCTCTTCACCGAGTAAAATGCTCCCCCAAAGGAGTGAGTACAGGTCCTGAGGCCGGGCAATTCCTCAACTCTGCAGACCTGGCATTCCAGCCCCTAGAGTCACCTGGTTCAGCCTCCAGTGCTGGCAAAGTGGGCCCCAACTCAGTCTGCTTGCTTGGTCGTTCCTTTGGGCAAACGTCCATTTGTGTTCCCTCCACCTCTAACACTGTGGTTTTGGGGTTCTCTGCTGAAGCCTCAAGGTCAGCTGCCTCTAACTCAGGAACCTTGCCTTCAGCCATAATTCTCCAAAAAATGAGAAAGAGGAGCCCTAACAATTCTGTCAGGTTCCAGAATGATAATACAGGAAATAAACAAAACAAACCTGGTTTGAAGCTGTTGTCTTTTATTCCTGGTACTCACTGACCACTTAAACAAAATTATTGTTAGGGCTAACTGCCCTGGATTCCCATCACCTTTTATACAATCCACCAGTGAACCCAGCCCTCATTATCCAATCCCCAATGCCTACCCTGCCCATGTGACCCAGAAGTATGGTTAATGTGTTTTACTCTAACTGTAATTATTAAAGTCAGTCCCTTAAGGGGGAAGTTCTACTCTAGTAACTGTAATTATTAAAGTCAGTCTCTTAAGGGGGAAGTGTTTATGTGGGTTTTCTTGGAACATGTTGTTCAATCTTGGCTCTGAGCCTAACAGCTGGCTCTGGAATCGAAGGAGAATGGCAGGGGGAGTCTTGACAAAGTGCTGTCGCTCCCTTCGACATCATCACTATGCGGCCACCTAACAGCTGTTTGGTGGCTGCCCGGCTTCCTGGCAACGCGGTGACCATCCTGGATGATGGAACGACTCCTTGCCCTCCGCCCCATGTCCTCAGCAGTTGGCAAGGTAGCGTGCAGGGCCCCTGTCCTCCGCGGCTGTAGCCACAGCCATTCCCCCCTGAATGGCAGGTCTGGACCATTGGGCATGCCGGAGCTGACACATGGGTCTGGACCGAAGCTGGGGCAGCCACAGGAAGGAAACTTTGAAGAGGGAGACTGTCAGTGTGATTGATCTGGGTATGAGATTTCCAACTTTGTTTGTTTTTGTGGGTGAAAGTCCTCTAGGGAAACAGCTGGTATAAGTGGGAGCTCCAAAAGGAGGTGGATTTGGTATTTTTTTCCCTCCACCTTCCCTGAAAAGTGGTGAGAAAGCTTTTGCCATTTTGGAACAGGAAGTCAAAACTTTTAGAGAGAGTAAGACAGAGACTTTTTAAAGTCTTATTTTCAAACAGCTTAGCTCTTGAAATTCAAAGGGAAATATAAGCAAGGCTTTTATGCGAGTTTTTTTTCTCTTTCCTTTCTTTTTCTTTTTCTTTTCTCTGGCTCTGTGAACTCCATGAACTCTCCCTTAAAGATTATAAAACAACTGGGTTTGGTGGGCCTTTGTGGATTACAATTTATTGATACATCACCCCCTTTTGTGGGATATTAAAGGATTAAGTTTGGAAGAACCTGAAGAAAACAATAACAAGAAGACAGAGGTTAAAAGATTGAAAATTTTTGGTTTAGTTTTTCTTTTGGATTTTTGGATTATAAATTACTTTTGATTTCTTTTTTGGTTTTTGGGCTTTCTTTCATTGCTGCTTTTTTTTTTCTTGTTCATCCTTGGATTACAATTGATTACTACTTTTCCTTTTTTTGGTGGATTACAAATATTAAAAAGATTTAAGATGAGGAAAACAATGTCAGCACCAATGTCAGCATCCTGTTCAGCGGCTTTGAGTCCCTCTGAGCAGAGGACTTTGGATGCTTTATTACAACCAGAAAAAATGAACACTATGCAGGCTATGCATGCAGATCTGAAAGCAATTATGCAAGCGTTGCATGAGGAGTTTAAAGAGGTAAAAGGAAAAATGGGGAAAGTAAAAGATAAATTAGAGAAAGTAGAAGACAAACTGGAGAATGTCCAACAAATGATGACAAAAAACAAGCAATGTATACAGAAAGTAGAAGAAAAAGTCAAACAAACGGAGAAAAAGGTGGATGAAGTTGATAGTAGATTTACTCTGGCAGACAAAATTAAAGAAAGAACAATAATCTCTTTAGAAATGGACCGGGCTGACTATTATCTACAGTTTAAGAATATCGAGGAAGAAAAAGAAGAAAATTTAGCAGAAATAATGGCAGTTATTGGCGGATGTGAAAAAATCTTGGCAGACATTGACAAAATATTTAGTCAACACCAGATATGCGGCAAGACATAGACTTCCTAGAGAGGTCCATGTGAGATTTACAAAGAAAGCAATGAAGGCAGAAATTTTACAAAGAGCAAAAGATGAGCCTTTAAAATATAAGGAGAAGGAAATCATAGTACTAAAACAGGTTCTGAGGAGAGTAAAAGATATAAGAAGAGAGTACCAGTTTTTAACAAAACATTAATGAAGCATGGAGTAAATTTTAGATGGCTGATCCTGGAAGGAATATTGGTAACCTGGATGGAGCAAAGACACACACTGGATTCTATAGAAAAAGTAGAACAATTCTATGAGCAATATTTTGGACTGCCAGAGGAAATGAGTATAAGTGACAAAGGAGAGGTAAAACGATGAGAAGAAGCGATGGAAGAGAGGTGTACGCAACAAGAAGAAAAATAGATCGAGAGGAAGTAGCAATAAGAGAGGGGGCAATGGTGAAAGAACCAAGAGAGATAAGAATGACTAGAATGGCAAATCCTATCTACAAATAATCATGGAAGAAGTTAAATTAATATCAATTAACATAAATGGACTGAATTCGGCAATGAAAAGAAAACAGACTTCATAGACTAGAGAAATTAAAATTAGATATAATTTGTCTGCAAGAAGTTCACATTAAAAAAACATTTGAAAGTATTGGAATATCTCAAATTTGGGAAGTTATACACGTCTTTATCATTACAAAAGAAAAGGGGGATAGCCCTATATATAAAAGAGACAATAAACGCTAAACAAATTTTTATGGATGCGGAAGGGAGAATTTTAATGGTGGAAATAATGATGAATAATAAACCAATACTTTTGGTAGCAATATATGCACCAAATGTTAACAAAGAGGATTTTTACGGGAAACTTTACAAAAAAAATAACAGAATTGGAGTATAATAATATATGTATCTTGGGAGATTTTAATGCAATTGTAGATGCGGAAATGGACTATAAAACCAGAAAGGTAAGCAAAAAAGTAAGGAAAATACTCCCTAAGACCGTCTTCAGAATGGTGGAAGAACTAGCTACCCAAGACATTTGGCGAAAAATGCATCCCAAAGAAAATCAATATTCATTTTATTCAAATAGACACATGTTCTGGTCAAGAATAGATATGATATGGATGACAGTGGAACTGAAAGCTAATGTTCAAGAAATAAGAATAGAAATAAGTAACTGGGAAGATCACAATCCAATAAAAGTTATATGGAAAGGACAAAAGAGAATACCAAGATGAACATTGAATCAAGAAATATTAAAAGGAAAAGAATGTATTCAATTAATGAAAAGAGAACTAGATTTTTTCTTTAAAGAGAATAGAGAAGAAGAAACATTGCTACAAAATGTATGGGACACAGCTACAGCATATATTAGAGGTTTAGCTATAACATATAGAGGAAAACTAAACAGAAAAAAGAAACAAAATCAGAGGATGTTAAAAGAAGAATATAAGCGACTAGAGATAGAATTACAAAAAGACCCACAAAAAAAGGATATAAAGAATCAAATGGACTTAACGAAACATAAACTGAGCCTGATGGATAAAGAAGACCCTAGCAAGGAAAATTAAAAGTGCTAAACAAAACTTCTTTGAAAATGTGAATAAACCAGGAAGGTGGTTGGCATATAAAGTGAAAAAAGAGAAAGGAAATTGATAGATAAATTAATGGACAATGATGGGAAAACTTACTGTTAGGTTGATGCATCTAGCCCAAATAACTCTCAATGCAAAGTGATAGTTCTAAAGACTGTTTTATTTAAGTATGCAAATATAGCACTCACTTGAGAAAGCATCTGTATCTGACCTATGTCTCTTCTTTACAGATGTGGAACTGGAACTGCTGGATGACCTCGTGGGTGCAGACTTTTATACCCAAGGGGAGGAGTTTGAGGTAAGGTGGGATTGTGGGAGTAATGGGTTGTGTGGTTGTATTAAACCTTGCAGGACTGCAGGGGATGGGGATATAAGTTAGTTAGACATTTTACATGACAAAACCCCCTCTAAATGTTTAACTGGTGGCAGGTACATAACATCCATATACATATATATTTACATACATATAAACATGTGACAATTTACATATATACACACACTTTCGACATGAGGTATGTGTGCTGTTTGTGAGGTAATGGTTTGGTGAGTATATCTGCTGTTTGCTCTTCTGTGTCGCAATGTATGGCCTTAATGAACCTGATCTCTGAGAATTGTCTGACATGCTTGCATTTTATATCAATGTGTCGTGACCTTTGACCAACGGCGTCGGCTTTAGATATCTCAATGGCTGCTTTATTGTCCTCGTAAATAATTATGGGGTATGACGGTTCTGTCCAGATGTCATTGAGTAGGTCATCAAACCAGATCAGATTATTGGCGGCCTTAGACATGCAAACAAATTCTGCCTCGGTGGTGGAGGTGGCTACTAGTTTTTGTTTACCTGTGTACCAATGTATTGGGCTGTTATTGAGAAAGAAGATGTATCCAGAAGTGCTTTTCCTACTTTTGATGTCTCCCACCCAATCGGCATCTGCGTAACATGATAGTTTTGGTTTTGTGGATAGATCGGGTTCAAGGCATAAATAGGCATCAATACTGTATTTTAAATATCTGAGTATTTTTTTAATGGCATTCCAATGGAAGGTTGTGGGTTGGCTGATGTGTCTGGATAATAGGTTGACTGCTAAAGCAATGTCTGGCCTTGTCCAATTAGCTATGTACAGTAGTGAGCCTATTGTAGACCTGTATAATTTGTTATCTGTGAAAGGTTCTGTTTCATTATACAAGTTCTTTAAGAAGTCTGGTTGCATGGGAATTTCGCTGGGTTTAGCTTCTGACATATTGCACTTTAATAATAGTTCTGTGATTTTCTCTTTCTGAGAGAGTCGAAAACCTTTATCAGTTTTGATTACCTGGACTCCTAAGTATTTGTCTATCGTTCCCAGTGACTTCAGTGAGAAGTGCTTTCTTAATTCAGTGGCGAACTTATCGCATTTGGATTTTTGTCTTCCTATGTATAAAATATCATCTACGTAGACGAGGACACTGTCAACCTCGCTAGCTTTGCCTTGCTGCTTCGGCTGTCATAGAAACGGAGGGAGGGGGGTTTAGGCTCACGCGGGCTTTGTAAAATCTGGGAAATGAAACCATTTCCTAAGCTGTTATCAGACCAACGGACACTGCATTCCTGGATGCTGTCATGACCAGACATTTGCTCCCACCTGACCTCTGGGAGACCTGTGGATTGGATGATTTATGATGCACAGGGGAGGGGATGCTTTCTAATTGTAACTTTCGCGCGTTTTGCTTCAGAATCCTGCTTTCCACGGTTGCGTTCATTTCATATCTAGTAAAAGTACCAGTCTTTAACCTATGATGAAGTCTGGGTCTTCCTTTCCTGGATACTGAAGGAAGCATACCTGACAATAAGCAGGATTCTCACCTCAGCCATCCCGGACAACACCGAGGGGGCTGAAATCTACAGAATGTCTGATCAGGGAAGTGATACAGATCAAATGGGGGCATATGGTTCGGCTATGTCTTTGTACCAGCCACCAGAAGAAACTGCAAGGTGGCTGGAGGATTTACAGCTGAAAGAGCCGAGGGAAGAACCAGCCCGATGGTCAACGGGGGTCGGAAGGTTGCCGGAACTGGGAAGGACCCCCCGTGGAGTAACAACCTCCAGACCCCGAAAAAGAGAAGGCGTGTGGCTGCAGGAGCAGAAGGAATGTCTCATGATGGATCAAGCACTACAACTCATTCGCGATGTTGAAGAAAGCCGAAAAAACCGTGAGTCTTATGCAAACCCTGGAGGGGGGGGGGAAAGAGAAGACTCCAAAGTAGATCCTGAGGAAGGAGCTTGTGGGGGAGAGGAAGAGAGAGCTGACGAAGATACATCCCAGGCGTTGGGTGGTCAAATGAGAGATGCAGCAGTCCAGGGGCCCCCAGCCTTGCAGGCCCCACCCCGCAGGCGCAAGAAACCTAAAATTCCCCCCCTTCCTGGAAAATATGGTGGAGACCCGAAAACTTTGGGGTTTTTTTTTAACCCAAGTGTGGAATCACATGCAGGACTGGGGGGAGGATTATTTGTCGGATGCAGCCCGAGTGAGATGTGTCACTAGTGCCTTAGAGGGGGTGGCAGCCGAGTGGATGGTGGTACTCCACAATAATAATTCCCCCCTGCTGCGGAATTACAACCAGTTCATGACGGCCCTTAGGAGGCATTTTGAGGACCACCTAGCTGAGCGGAAGGCGAGGCTCCGTATGAAAAGTATTCAGCAGGGCCGAAGATCGGTAGCGGAATACACCCAAGAATTTCGGGTACTAGCGCCATACATGACAGGGTGGTCAGAGATAGCCCTGCTGGAGGGTTTCAAAGACGGGCTGAACGAAGAAATCTACCATGAATGTAGAGCGCGGGGGGTTCCCGAAGATCTGGACAGTTGGTACATAGCAGCTGAGGATGTGGAAATTGAGATAAGCCGCAGTCGACTCCGAAAAGGGCGTGCTGGGGAGCCTTCATTCTCCTACCACCGCAAGGAAGCCCCAAAGATGGCTGGAGGAAGGGCGGAGTCCAAACCTAAGCCGAAACCCTTCACATGCTTTAAGTGTGGCATGGAAGGCCACCGGGCTGCTGAGTGTTCCTCCAAGCCAGTGCCTAAAACTACCAGCAGAGGGCCAAAGAAGATGGACAAAGCACCCGCAAAAGTTCGTGAAGCTGCGCTGGAGGGGGAAGTCATAGAGTTCACTCCCCGGGCCAAGGGTGAGTTGGGAACTCCGAACAACACAGACGACAGCGAGACCGACTCCGAATCCGACGATCTGGTGAGTCACACTGAGGGGCCCCTGCTCATCCCCATAGAACTAAAAGTGCCATCCACAGGGGCCCACACACAGATGCCAGCCTTATTAGACTCTGGGTGCACCAGGTGCATTATCAGCCCGAAAGTAGTAGAGAAGATGGGCCTGGGACTTAAGGAACTGAAAAGGCCTATTGCATTCTGCCAGCTAGATGGGTCGGTGGCAGGGGGGGGGGGCCCAACCAGTTTCATAACGGAACCCATTGAAATGAAATTAGGGGACCACGTAGAGACTCTCAGTTTTATTGTGGCCCCTAGCATGGAACGACCCCTCATTCTTGGCTTGCCCTGGTTACGAAAATGGAACTCGCGAATTAACTGGAAAATGGGGGTTCTGCGCATTCGTGCTGGGAAGCCACCACCGGAAGGGAAGGAACCCTCCCTTGAAGGCAGAGGGGAGCCTGAAGAAGCGGAGATGGCAATAGACCACATAGAGGGGGAGGAGAAAATTCCAAAAGAGTATTGGGATCTCCGTGAAGTCTTTAGCGAGAAAGCCTCAGATATGCTGCCCCCCCACAGGGCTACGGACCGTGCTATTGAGATACTCCCTGGAGTGAAGCTCCCTAAGCCAAAGATTTATCCTATGACCCCTCGTGAACTGGGGAAACTACGAAATTTCATTGACAAAAACCTAGAACGGGGTTTCATCCAACCAGCTAGACCACGGGTGGCCGCACCAGTTCTATTCAGAGAAAAGAAAGATGGTTCCTTCTGCTTAGTAGTTGATTATAGAAACTTAAACGCCATTTGCGTGGACAATGTCTACCCCTTACCCCTCATGAAGGACATGTTGGCTCACTTAGGAAAGGGGAAGATTTTCACCAAACTGGACTTACGGGAAGCTTATTACAGGGTGCGAATCAAGGAGGGGGATGAATGGAAAACTGCATTTAACTGCCCGCTGGGATGTTTCCAGTTCCGAGTACTCCCTTTTGGACTACAAGGGGCTCCTGCAGTATTCATGCAATTGATCAATGAAATTTTGCATGAGCATTTGTATAAGAGGGTGCTAGTTTATTTGGATGACATTCTTATCTACTCTGAAAACATGGCCGACCACGTTAGATTAGTACGCACCGTCCTGAAAAAGCTTAGAGCTGCTGAACTGTATGCAAAACTTTCTAAGTGTGAATTCCACCAAACCAAAATTGACTATCTTGGATATCGCATCTTTATTTAGATTTAGATTTATATACCGCCCTTCTCCTTGCGGACTCAGGAGGGAGCATCTCCCCGGAGGGAATAGAAATGGACCCTGCAAAGGTTCAGGCAGTGCTAGAATGGACGGCACCACGCACCCGCAAGCAGCTACAGAGTTTTTTGGGATTTGCTAACTTTTATCGACAGTTCATCCCCTCGTTTGCCAAAATTGCATTGCCAATAACTAATCTCCTGAAAACCAAAGGTGAAGAAAAACCAAAACCCTCCAAACCTCTTGAATGGACTATGGACTGTCAGGCAGCATTCAAAAAACTGAAACGGCTTTTTGCTGCCGAACCAGTCCTCAAGCACCCGGACATGGATGAACCTTTCGTGGTACAGGCAGATGCCAGTGATGTCGCAGTAGGGGCCGTACTTCTGCAAAAGAATGCGGATGGAAAATTACAGCCTTGTGCCTATACGTCCCGGAAGCTGTCCGAAACTGAAAGGAGATGGGCCATATGGGAAAAAGAGGCTTTCGCCGTACGCTGGGCACTTCTAACCTGGAGGCAATTTCTCGAAGGAGCTAAACATCCTTTTGAAGTTTGGACTGATCATAAAAATCTTGAGGCTTTGAAAACTCCACGTAAGCTGTCGCCAAAGCAAGTTCGCTGGGCCCAACACTTCAACCGCTTTAACTTCACCTTGCGCTACCTTCCTGGCGGGAAGAATTTCATGGCAGATGCTCTGTCCAGATTGCCTCAATACAACAGCACCAGGGAGGAAGTTGTCCGTCCAATTGTCCCGTCAGCCCAACTGGCGGCACCAGTGACTACCCGAGCACAGTCGAAAAGTGACCCAAGTCTCTCGGGTGATTTGCTCCAGAAACTACAAGAGACTTTAAAAACCGATGAGTGGTTCCAAGCCCACTCAAACGAATGTACACTTCGTGATGGACTAGCTTGGATTGGAGCTAAATTGTATGTCCCAGCCAGCCTACGAGTAACCGTTTTGCAACATGCCCATGACTCCAAAGTGGCGGGACACTTTGGATTTGTTAAAACCTTACATCTTGTCAAAAGACAGTTTTGGTGGCCTGCACTCAAAAAGGACACAGAAGCATATGTAGCGAGCTGTCCAGTGTGTGCCTCAGCTAAGAAACCTCCCGGGAAGGCACCTGGTCTTCTCCAAAGTGTGGCCAGACCCACTGCCCCTTGGAAAGAAATATCCATGGACTTCATTGTAGACCTTCCCGAAAGTGGGGGGTGCACAGTTATATGGGTAGTAACTGATTTGTTTTCCAAACAGGTGCATTTTATCCCATGCTCTAAGATTCCATCAGCAAAAGCCCTTGCTAAGATGTTCATTCAACATGTATATAGGCTAGGACTTCCGGGTGGGACTTCGTCGTCGCCGGGCGGCTTTTGAATAGCTGCCGGCTTCGACGCGTGTTAGAGCCGCGCTGCAGCTGTCAGGCGGCTCGAAAAATCCTCCTTTTGTTTCAGAAGGGGGACAGAGCCGGCGAAGCCCAGGTAGAGCCCCCAGAAGCACCTACAGGGTCGTTTTCTTGCCCTGGAAGGTGCTCTGTGTGAAGGCTCCCCATCTACTTCGCCGAAGCTCCGCGCGCCGAGGGACCTCTGTCAGCGGCAGAGCGAGACGACTGGAGCAATCCCACCCCTTATCAACAGATCCTGTAATGACTTAAGTTTTAGGTGAGATTTTTTTTTAAAGGGGAATTTTTTTAAGTTTCTAAGCCTGCTGAGGGCTAAAGGAAAAAAGTTGCAGTTTAAATTCTGGAGTGAAAGGAACGAAAAATGGCGCTTGGCTAAAAAGGAGGAAATGAAAGCAGAAAGCGAAAGTGATAATTAAAGTGTTTCAGCCTGCCGGGTTTTAACCTAAAAAGACTTTAAAGACTTTAAAGTAGAAATATAACTTTGGTTGTTCCCCCTTCCTGCAAAACTGGGGAGAAAGATTGGAATTTCAGGGAAGGGAAATCAACTTTATTTTAGAGAATGAAACCGCAGCTGTGACATTATGTGGGTATTTTCTATGAAACCGTCGTAATAAACGGGGTGCTTTAACGTCTTGCGCATACACCCATGATGACCCTTCATATGGATAACCCTTCCACTTCACTAAATATTTAAGCCTCCCTCATTTTATTTTGGAATCTAAGATGTCCTCTAGTTCACATTCATCTTGGGCAACTGGACCCGGTCAGGTGATAGAGGTAGTATGTTCCACTGGTTTCAGTAAACTGACGTGAAACACTGGGTGTATTTTTCCTAATAAAGAAGGGAGTTTTAGTCTAAAGGTTACGGGATTGATTACTTTAGTCACTAAGAAAGGTCCGAGATATTTAGGCCCTAGTTTCTTACAGGGGATTCTTAGTTTGATGTATTTGGTAGACAGAAACACTCAGTCCCCCACGTTAATAGGTTTGGGTTCCGCCCTCCCCTTATCTCCCTGACGTTTATATTGCTCCTTGGCTTTCTTTAATGCTTGCTTTACTTTTGGCCAACTTCCTCGAACTTTATCGGCCCAAGCAGCCAGAGACATGCCCACTGTAGGTTGAATATCCAATTCTGGGATAGCTGGGAAATCTTTACCTGTTACTAAACTGAAAGGGGTTAAACCTGTACTGCTGTGCACGGCATTATTATATGCCACTTCAGCAAGTGGTATCAGATCAGCCCAATCAGACTGTTGATACGTAACTCCTCAAATGCCGTTCGATCATGGCGTTAGCTCGTTCAGCTGCACCATTGGTAGTTGGATAGAAAGCTGAAATGAGAGCTTGTGACGACCCTATTGACCTGACGAAGTCTCGCCAAAACTGGGCGGTTAATTGTACTCCCCGATCTGAAATGATTCTACGGGGCACCCCGTGTAGTCTATATATATGGTGGATGAACATTCGTGAGAGTTTCCGTGCCGAAGGGAGCCCTTTACAGGGTACGAAGTGGGCCTGTTTCGAAAAAAGATCTATCACAGTCCATATGACTGTTTGTCCATTGCTTTCCGGGAGGTCAACAATAAAATCCATAGCTACTTCCTCCCATGGCCTCCCAGGATTAGCAATGGACTGTAATAGGCGTAATGGTTTTCTTGGTCGTGGCTTACATGTGGCACACGTCTTGCAGGATTTGACATAATCTTCAATATCCTTGCGCATGCGAGGCCACCAAAACTGCCGCCGGGTGAGGTGTAATATTTTCAGAAACCGGAAATGACCAGTGGGTTTCGCATCATGGCACTCCTTTAATATCTTCATTCTAACCGTTTGTTAGGAAATGGTCATTGCCTAACTAGTTGGCCAGGTAATACATAAGCCAACATTATATGTTTATAGTATGAATATGTATAATATAGCTTTAAGAGTATTGCTGAGTCATTCTGCATCCTGATTGGATGAACTCTGTAGCAACTGTATTTAAGGAGAGCTTGATTGTGGTCAGTGTGGACATTACACCATATTGTTACCTGTTGTTATGTTGTAGATATCTTTGATCTCTTTACATGGTCAATTTGATCATGGTTTATTTATTACTGCTTTTATGAACTGTTTTTATACTGTTCCTGAATGATTCATGTATTGTTCTACGAACCGGTAAGAAGTTTTGTATCTCTGGATTGATTATGCATGGCTAAAACTTGGATTGGTAAAAGATTGAATTTGCTTTGCTCTATAAGTAAACTACTTTAAAAACCAGTTTGTATGCAGTTTATTCACAACTACTCTCAGCACCGTTTCCGTGCACAAAAACTCTATGCTCTGCTTCATAACTGTTCCTGGTTATCTCACAACTATACCCTTAACACCGTTTCTGGTATATACAGTTTATCGTTCCTCCAGGCTAAACCGTCCCTTGTATTGATCAAGGATTTGTTGTTTTGTACCCACTGATCTGTCATTAGAGCCTGGGCCACCAAGTTATACCACCAGTTTCTTGTACATTCAGACGTCACCTGGCCTGCTGTCTGTGTTGCCGGTATCATGGCCTGTATTATTTCTTCCTTCTTGCTGTCGTATTGAGGCATCCGGGACAGGGCATCAGCCAAGAAATTGCGACCAGCAGGAACATACTTTAGGGTAAACTTAAAGTGGGAAAAATACCGGATGTCAGCACTCCAAGCCGCATTCACTCTAGTGCTGACATAAGAAGGAGAAGAAGGGCATCTGGAAAGAGACATTTTGACTTTTCACCTACTTATTTTCCCTGGACATAATATCCCCTAGGAGATGGGATGGGAGGGGGGAAATTCATTTGAGCTGGAGCGGGTAGATTAGGGAAAGAGTGATTTGGAAGATGGCCAATGAGACCAGAGGAGTGGAGACAGGAAGGGAGCGGTTCGCGCCGGGAAGTCAGTGTTGGCTACGTGGAGTCAGAAGATGGAATGTCGTGCTCAATAAATGAAAGATTTTCAGCAAAGATTCTGTTTGAAATGCAATTTATTTGAGACGACCTCGAAACCTGACACCGGACTTGTTTCGGTGACATTCGTCTAGGGGTTTGTAAAGCCTCTAAATTCTTATCAATGCATTCTCTCATTTCTACAAGTTCCCTTGGGGTCATAGAATACATGCGAGGCTTCAGCAGTTTGGCGCCTGGTATAAGTTCTATGGCACAATCAGTCGGATGATGGGGTGGTAATTCCTCACATTTGTCCTCACTACACACCTCTGCCAGGTCTCCGTAAACACTAGGGAACAGTTCTTCTTTGAGGTGGGGTGTTTCAGCTGGTATTGCTTTCGCCTGGTTTGTCACAGGTGGGTCAGGCCCTACAGCGAACCTGAGTTTTCTAAATCCCCCTTCCCACCAAATCACAGGTTGCCACTTATCCAACCATGTGAGACCCAGGATCAGTGGTTCTATCATTCTGGCCACCACTATGAACCGCAGGTGCTCCCAATGTGCCCCAAGTTCCACCCTAATAAGTTCCGTGACATGGGTAGCCGGCACACCCCCCATAATAGTCCCATCCATTTGTTCGAACCGGATGGGCATGGTTAGGGCTACAACCCGGATGGAAAGTTCCTCCACAAGAGAACATCGGATTAAACACCGTGTAGACCCAGAATCTATTAAAGCCCCCTGGTTACTACTTACTCCCGTGTGTGTATTATGGAGTACTGCTGGAATGATGAATGGCTGTACAGGTTTGCTTACCACTGGATCGTTGGAATCATCCTCATCACTCCCTGCTGGTTCTTCCAGTACCAGACCTCCCCCTGTGGTAAGGGACTTTCCATCATCATTCCGAAAGGCACCGGTCTTCCCTACCATGACGTGAGTGGCCAGCCGTGTTTTGTCCACTGTGGGTCTGAACTGAGCCTGATCTCGAGGGTTGTTTCCACTGGTTGATTCTCGGGGTCCTTCCACCATCCTTGGCGGTGTCATAGGACGGTCAGCTGCCCAGTGTCCAGCCTGGTTGCACTGGAAACATTGGAAAACAGGGCATCGTCCCTGTCCCTCCGGTCTCACCAACTGGTTAGGCTGGACGCTGGGTATCCTTGTTGGTAACCTGTCTAACGGGGCGGGCTGATAAGGTACTCTGTTCTCCCCGCGAGACCTGAATTCTTGCAGTCCCACATCCAACTCTACCATTGCTTTAAACCATTCGGACAAGCAAGGGGGTAAACCTCTACAAAGACACGCCTGTTGTAGTTCCTTGTCAAGGCCCAGGTGGAAATGATGAACCAGCAATCATTCTGGCCATGCCTGCAATCGGCCGGCTGTCTTTTTGAACTCTTTAATATAGTCCTTTGCAGGTTGACCCCGTTGCTTCATACAGTCAAGTCCAGAAATATTGGGACATTGTCACAATTCTAACATCTTTGGCTCTATACATCACCACAATGGAGTTGGAATGAAACAAACACAATGTGCTTTAACTGCAGACTGTCAGCTTTAATTTAAGGGTATGTACATCCAACTCAGGTGAACGGTGTACAACTTACAGCAGTTTGCATATGTGCCTCCCACTTGTTAAGGGACCAAAGGTAATGGGACAGAATAATAATCATAAATCAAACTTTCCCTTCTTAATACTTGGTTGCAAATCCTTTGCAGACAATCACAGCCTGAAGTCTGGAACACATAGACATCATCAGACACTGGGTTTCATCCCTGGTGATGCTCTGCCAGGCCTGTCTACTGCAACTGTCTTCAGTTCCTGCTTGTTCTTGGGGCATTTTCCCTTCAGTTTTGTCTTCAGCAAGTGAAATGCATGCTCAATGGGATTCAGGTCAGGTGATTGACTTGGCCATTGCATAACATTCCACTTCTGTCCCTTCAAAACCTCTTTGGTTGCTTTTGCAGTATGCTTTGGGTCATTGCCCATCTGCACTGTGAAGCGCCGTCCAATGAGTTCTGCAGCATTTGGCTGAATGTGAGCAGATAATATTGCCCGAAACACTTCAGAATTCATCCTGCTGCTTTTGTCAGCAGTCACATCATCAATAAATACAAGAAAATCAGTTCCATTGGCAGCCATACGTGCTCACACCATGACACTACCACCACCATGCTTCACTGATGAGGTGGTATGCTTAGGATCATGAGCAGTTCCTTTCCTTCTCCATACTCTTCTCTTCCCATCACACTGGTACAAGTTGATCTTGGTCTCATCTGTCCATAGGACCTTGTTCCAGAACTGTGAAGGCTTTGTTAGATGTTGATTGGCAAACTCTAATCTGGCCTTCCTGTTTTTGAGGCTCACCAATGGTTTACATCTTGTGGTGAACCCTCTGTATTCACTCTGGTGAAGTCTTCTCTTGATTGTTGACTTTGACACACATACATCTACCTCATGGAGAGTGTTCTTGATCTGGCCAACTGTTGTGAAGGGTGTTTTCTTCACCAGGGAAAGAATTCTTCGGTCATCCACCACAGTTGTTTTCTATGGTCTCCTGGGTCTTTTGGTGTTGCTGAGCTCACCGGTGCATTCCTTCTTTTTGAGAATGTTCCAAACAGTTGTTTTGGCCACGCCTAATGTTCTTGCTATCTCTCTGATGGGTTTGTTTTGTTTCTTCAGCCTAATGATGGCTTGCTTCACTGATAGTGACAGCTCTTTGGATCTCATCTTGAGAGTTGACAGCAACAGATTCCAAATGCAAATAACACACTTGAAATGAACTCTGGGCCTTTATCTGCACATTGAAATTGAGGTAATGAGGGAATATCACACACCTGGCCATGGAATAGCTGAGAAGCCAATTGTCCCATTAACTTTGGTCCCTTAACAAGTGGGAGGCACATATGCAAACTGCTGTAAGTCCTACACCGTTCACCTGAGTTGGATGTTCATACCCTCAAATTAAAGCTGACAGTCTGCAGTTAAAGCACATTGTGTTTGTTTCATTCCAACTCCATTGTGGTGGTGTATAGAGCCAAAGATGTTAGAATTGTGTCAATGTCCCAATATTTCTGGACCTGACTGTAGTCACTATTTGTCCCTCCTCTGCCAGCGTTCTAGTTTCATCTTCAAACCTGCCCCTTAAACTTTCCAGAAACATGCCTACGTTAGTGAGTTCCCTGGCATGCTCACTATGCAAATCAGCCACCCAGTCTGCCGCTTCTCCCGTTAATACTGTGGTCACAGCCACCACCATAGACCACTGAGAAGGGTAGAACCGACCATATAGGTTGAAGTGACTGATAACTTGGCTTAAGAACAGTGTCTGGGCTTCCGTCAAATGAGGCCTGTATGGGAGGTGGGCCCCAAAAATGTGGCTGTTGAGGTGGCCACACCCCCGCAGACCATATAGGTGGGCATCCAGCAACTCTGCCACTCTCTGTCATCCTGTTTATGTCCAGGCAGTGACCTTCCAGAGGGCGTATCCTGCCCAACCGCTGGCCGTTGTCCTGGTCCATAACTGCTGTCTCCACCCGTGGAAGTAGAAACCCCACCACCAGGAGGTTGCTTTACCACATCCCTTTGAGAGACGTATTCAGAAATGAATAAATTGTCCCTAGAAATCAATGACAGAACAGATTCGGAGTATTATGGTGTGTGGGGCATGTGGTACGAGTGCTTGGAGAGAAGAAAAAAAACGAGATAGTATATATATATTACTGTGTATTATTATGTGCAATAATCATTAAGATAAAATCTAGCACTATTACGTCTACTTATCTACTTATAAGAAGTAATAGTATATGTATATGTATGACAAGATAAAAGTTTATGTATCTATTTATGCACCATGGAACTGAAAATGTTTCTTATTGTACTGTTGATTTGTATAAAAAAAAAAAGAGAGAGAGACATGTTCTCTTTTTAGTTTTGGGCTAGTGAGTCGAAAGTAAGTGTCAGACCCTGGGCCCCCTCAGTCTCTCCACGTACCTGAGGGGTCCAGTCCTACCACCCAAGGTTGCCAAGAGGGGGTGTCTTGGAAGCTAGCTTCGCCAAATCTTTCCCTAAGAGAGTCCATGCTAGCAGTACCAGGATCTATGGCACCCCCTCCCCCACCATTTCACCTTCTACTATTTCCCCCAACACAGTCATATCAACTCCTTCAGCCATGGCTCTCCTTTGCCTCGCAACAAACCAGGAAAGGGTTAAGAATTCAGCGCTGACTTTCTCTCGGCTCTTCTGATCCATGTCTGGACAGCTCTTCAGATGAATCACCAAACGGGGAAAACAGGGTTTAGTCAAGCAATCTTTAATCTGCAACAGTTGGGTATCAAGTAAAAACCAAGTACGAAGGTAACAAAGTCAGCGCTGAATGTTTGGTTTCATCAGCGTTTTTTAAAGCAGCGCACCGATCACGCTCACGCACCACCCATACACAATCGGTTTTCACAGCTGTTCCTTATTTCCTTCTTCCCAAGCCGACAGCACTTCCTCATTCAAACGTTGCAAACGCCGATTCTTCACAGGCGATCCTGACTTGCAGCCTATGCGCAGGTATTAGAAACCACCACCACCAGAACCTAACAAACCCGTCACCACTACTACCCCGAGTGTCTAATAACCATCCCCACTGCTTTTCTGTGGATTCTTTAGTCAGCCGTGGAATCTTTAGTCGGCCTTGGATGACACTCCCTCCAACAAATATGTCGAGCTGATGTCGGGCTCGACATTGATATTGAAAATCCCATATTCTATATTGATTTAAGATTAATAAGAAAGATTAGAAAGAGAAAGAACTAGAGATACAACTTGGGGTAAAAATGTAGATATTGTTGTGGCCCCGTCCTCTGAGCCTATTCCATTGGAGGAAGGAAGCTCTGAGCAGGAGGAAGAGGAGCCAGCCAGATCTCCCAGCCCCCCCCCCCCCTGGCACCGTCTCAGGTGCCAGCTGAAAGAGAGCCAAGTAGTGGGGAAACAGGTGTCTCAGATGAGAGTGAGGGAGAGACGTCATTCCTGGACGCACGCCAAAGAAGGCGAGAGAAAAGATTACTGCAGCTGCGGCGTATGAGGAAATAGACCTGAGTCACTGGATTGGAGTCACAGGATCAATGACTCACTGGACCACACCCAAAGCCTATCTATATAAGACAGGACGGTGGGTCAAGAAGTTTGTGACGAACAAAGCTAAACAAACATAGCAACCTCGTAGTCTTGGAAGCTAGATGAACGGCAAAGCTACGTAGGTGATTTTCTTGTTTGTGTAAACTAATAAAGTCCTTGGCAGACGGTGTGCATATCGCTGCCAAGGTTGAGATAAGAACTGTGGAGTGTGCCAAGTGATTCTTAACCCTCGGCTGGCTGTGTTTTTGTGGGTCTCTGAAGGGGGGGGACAGATCAGATATATATGGTGTTGTGGAAAACCCTTCTACAAAAAATTAAAATGTCAAATACAGCTACAATTACAAAAACAGTAAAAAAGACAACCCCTGTGACAGCTTCACCTGCAGGGCAAAAATTAATAACAGATATGTCATCTACTGAAAAATTAGGAATAGCAGCAGCTGTGCAGAACATGCAGACCTCTTTGAATATGATTCAAGAGGTGATGATGAAAATGCAGGAAACAATGGAAAAAAATCATGAAGAAATGCAAAACAATCATGAAGAAATGAAAGGGGATATGGGTGAGGTGAATGGAGACATAAGAAAATTGGATGACAAAATGGAAAAGATTCAGGAATCAATAGCAAACAGTGAACAAAAAATAAACGTAATAGAGGCTAAGGTAGAGAGAACTGAAAAGAAACTGGAAGCTACAGAAGAGAGATGGGAAATGGAGAAAAGGGAGTTGGAGGAGACAGTGACCCATCTTGAGCTAGAGAGATCCTCCTATTACTTAAGATTTCAAAATGTGGTAGAAAACAGAGAACAGGATCTATATAAACTCTGTGGAATTACTAGCAGAACCCCTACATATAGAGAGACAGGAATTAGGAAACAGTATTGATGAGGCTTACTGAATTTATACAAATTATGCAAAATGACATAGACTACTACATGAAATTCATGTCAGATTCACAAAGAAATCAATTCGTGATGAAATTTACAGAAAGACAAGGGAAGACAAACTGATGTTTAAAGGGAAGGAGATCATAATATTAAAACAATTACCCAAAAGAATTCGTGAGCAACGGAGGAATTATCAAAGCCTCTCTGCTAAATTGACTAATCATAGAATCATGTTCCAATGGTTAATACCAGAGGGCATGTTAATATCCCGGGAAGACAAAAGAATAAGAATAGATGT
Organism: Coluber constrictor foxii; assembly: GCA_038048745.1. Taxonomy (NCBI): domain Eukaryota; kingdom Metazoa; phylum Chordata; class Lepidosauria; order Squamata; family Colubridae; genus Coluber; species Coluber constrictor. Next base: position 50,696,359 of record CM075966.1, read on the forward strand.
GGTAGAAAAGGCTCAGGAATTCAGTGAACAAAACTTTGGAGCGGAATTAGAAAGTAGAGAGGAATTAGAATCCAAAAGTCAAGAAGAAAACGAATCAAATCGAGGATCGGAAGAGCAGTTAGAGACTGGAAACCAATACAGAGAGGGTGTAAGAACAAGACAGCAGAGGGGAGTAACACAAAAAAAGGAAAAGCAGGAAGGACAAAAAAGTAATTTAATGGAGGAAGAGGTGAATTTAATATCAATCAACATAAATGGATTGAATGCACCAATAAAACGAAGACTAACAATTACTAGACTCCAAAAACTGAACATGGAAATAGTATGCCTACAAGAATTGCACATTCGAAAAGGGAAAAGTGGCTTTTTGGAAGCCTCCAAACTAGGGAAATTATTTGTAGCATTGGCAGAAACAAAAAAAGAGGGATAGCAGTTTATATAAAGGAAAGGTTAAATCCCAAACAAATGTATGCAGATAATGAGGGAAGGGCATTAATGATTGAAATCTCAATAAAACAAAAAAGAATATTACTTGTAGTCATTTATGCAACCAACATACATCAGGGAGAATACTATAATAAGTTACACAGAAAACTAATAGAATTAGAAGTAGATAACCTATGCATAATAGGTGACTTCAATGCGGTGGCAGACCCTAAAAAAGACTACAAAACTGGAAAAAAGAAAAAGCATGAAAGGAAAATATTACCACCCGCATTTTTTGAATTGGCCCAGGAATTTAACTTAAAAGATACATGGAGAGAAATTAACCCATGAAAAAAGCAATATACCTTCTCTAACCACCAAAAATCATGGTCAAGGATAGACATGGCATGGATAGACCCAGAAACAGGGAAAGACATTGCAGAAATAGAAACTGAAGCCAACTCCTGGGCAGACCACAATCCGTTAAAAATCAGTTGGAAAGGGTTTCCGGGTGGCGGCTTCGTCGTCGCCGGGCGGCTTTTTGAATAGCTGCCGGCTTCGCCGCGTGTTAGAGCCGCGCTGCAATCGGCAGGCGGCTCGAAAAATCCTCTTTTTGTTTAAAAGAGAGGACAGAGCCAGTGAAGACCAGGTAGAGCCCCCAGAAGCACCGCCAGGGTTTTTTCTTTGCCCTGGAAGGTGCTCTGTGAGAAGGCTCCCTTTCTACTTCACCGAAGCTCCGCGCGGCGAGGGACCTCTGTCAAGCGGCAGAGCGAGACGACGTGAGCAACTCCACCCCTTATTTACAGATCCTGTATTGATTCAAGATCTAGGTGAGTTCTGGACTTTTATTAAGGAATTTTAAAAGTTTTTAAGTCTACTGAGAGCCAAAGGAAAAAAGTTGGCAGTTTAAATTCTGGAGTGAAGGAACGGAAAATGGCGTCTGGCTAAAAAGAAGGAAGTGAAAGCAGAAAGTGAAAGTGCTAATTAAAGTGTTTCAGTCTGCCTGGTTTTAACTTAATAAGATTTTAAAGTAGAAATATAATTTTGGCTGTTCCCCCTTTCTGCAAAACTGGGGAGAAAGACTGGAATTTTAGGAAAGGGAGGAAGATTTTCTTTTTTCAAGAAATTAAGATCGTGTCCAGGCATGGCTTCAAAGAAAGCTGGTGGGGATTCCCCTTCCCACCAGACAAAGGAATTGCCAGCTAAGCCATTAACTCAGCCTCAGAGTCAAACGCAAGGAGGAGGGAATGAGGATTTGAAAGCTTTTATGGCTAATTTAACAGCAACTCTTGCTAATCAGATTAAAGATTTGAATGTGAAGATAGAAAATAATCAAAGGGAAATGAAGCAGTTTGTAAAGGAAAAAAGTGACAAGTTGAACCAGGATGTAACTACAGTAGTAACTGCTCTTACTGATGCGTTGGTGGTGGTGGAGAAAAAAGTGGATGATCTAAATTTAGAAGTGGAAAAGAACAAGAAGGATGCAGAGGAGAAATTTTTTAAAGTTGATGTGAGGAACCAGAAGATAGAAGATGAAATTACCATGTTACAATTTCGTACTATGGAGTTCGCCATAAGATTGAGGGGATTGAGGGAGAATAACAGACAAGACTTGAGGGCTGCTTGTGTGGAGATATTGGCCAAAATTTCAAAGTTGGAACCTGAGCTAATTGCTAAAAGAATTGATAAGATCTACAGGGTTAATTCCCGTGTAGCGAGACAGAGGAACTTGCCCAGAGATGTTGTGATTTATTTTACTGACAGAACGCTGAGAAACAATATTTTGCAAAGTTCTTTCCATACCAGTATTCAAGCGGAGGGCAATCAAATTGGAGTTTTTAAAGAGCTACCACCTAAAATGTTAAGAGATCGGAGAGATTATGGTTTCCTGGCGAATGAATTGAAAAGGCGACAGATTCCGTTTAGATGGGATGCACCAGCTGGAATTATTTTGAGATATGAGGATGTAAGATACCGTCTAAATTCGTTGGAAAAAGCAGAACATTTCTACCAGAACATTCTTAAAAGATCTCCAACACCACCACGCTCATCTACATTGTTATCAGTTGAAGGAGTCTCTCAAGACAAGGATTATGAGGAAGGGATTTTAGAACTCCCAAGGGAACAAGAACAACAGGTACAGAGCCGAGAACAAAACATTCCAGAGCAACAAGAGAGGTGGACCTTGAACTGTTGATGCAAGAACCAAAAGATCAACGTATAACTCGTGCAGCAGAGAAACAGAGACTAGAGAAGCAAAAACAGCAGAGGTCCGAGGTGCCAGAAGAAATGAAGGAGACGAACGGGAAAATACAAAAATCTGAAGCAGTGGGAGGAGCGAGACCAAAGATTTCTGCCGTTGAACAGGGTCTTAGGCAAATGCTCAGTATGCTTCGTGAACCTTCAGATGACAGTTAGATTTCTATCGTGGAATGTGAATGGTTTGAATTCCCCACAGAAAAGAAGGAAAATATTTCATTATTTGAAGCAGTACAAAAATGAGATTGTTTGTTTACAAGAAACTCATATTAGAACCCAGGACCAAAAATATTTGATAAATTCAAAACTTGGAGCACATTTTATGTCTTCTAATTTGGCGAAAAGGAATGGATTAGTGTTGTATATTTCCAAAAGAATATCAGCTAAACTTGTAGAATCGGATGATGAAGGAAGATATATTGCGGTTGAAATAAATGTACAGAATGTTCAGTTGCTTTTGATAGGAATCTACGCCCCTAACCAGCAGCAAGAAACTTTTTATAAATTATTACATAGTAAAATACTGCAATGGAATTATAAGTCTTTTTTGATTATGGGAGATTGGAATGGAGTGATTGATACAAATCTTGACAAAAAGACATTGGCTAAGAAAGGGAATAAATTACCACAGACTTTCTTTGTATTGAAAGAAGAATTACAACTGAAGGACGTATGGAGAATTCATCATCCGAAGGACTTGGACTTTACCTTTTTCTCTGATAGACATAAATCCTTTTCCAGGATTGACTTTATATTGGTTTCTTCTGACTTACTTGCTAACACGATTAAGACTAAGATTTTTCCAAGAACTTTGACTGATCATAGTTCGGTATGGATGGAAATGGACTTTGGTAAGAGGGAGAGAAGATCCTGGAGACTGAATGAGAATTTATTTAGGTATGAGAAGAATATAGATGACCTTAAAAAACACGTGAAGGATTTTTTTCAACTGAATTTGAATAAAGGTACACCTATTGAAGTTGTTTGGGATGCAAGTAAGGCTTATATGAGAGGTGTACTGATTTATATGAATTCTAAGTATAGGTCAATGAGACAAAAGACAAGATTGGATTTAGAGCTAGAAATAAAGCAGAAAGAACAACTGCATATTAAGAATCCGGCTGATGAGAAATTGCAAGATACTATAAAACTTTTGAAAGATCAATTTCAGATGCTTATGGCTGATCAGACGGCAACTAATTTACAATTTGCTAGGCATAATACTTTTTGCAATGCTAATAAGCCGGGTAGATGGTTAGCATACACTTTAAGAAAGAAACGAAGTTCTCGTATAATAGATACTATTGAATATAAAGGCAAACAGGTTTTTCAACAGACTTCAATACATCAAGCTTTTTTAGATTATTACTCTAACTTATATCGTACAGATAATATTCAAGAGGATCTTATTGATGAATATCTTGGAAAAATGAGAGTTACAAAAATCTCATCGGAACAAAGAGAAAGACTGAATCACTTAATAACGTCTGAAGAGATTTTGTTTGCAATTAAACAACTGAAAACAGCTAAAGCTCCTGGGACGGATGGTTTGACAGCAGTATATTATAAGAATTTACAATCAGAATTGGTAGAGCATCTTAAGGACTTATTTTGCAGTATACAGCGGGGGGGTAAAATACCCCCCTCTTGGAAGACGGCTTTTATCTCACTTATACCAAAGGAAGATGGTTCTTCAAAACCAGAAAATTTTAGACCAATATCTCTCCTGAATACGGATTACAAAATTTTTGCTAAAGTTTTGGCCAACAGATTGATGCCAGTTATTCAAGATGTGATTCATAGTGATCAAGCAGGTTTTATAGAGGGGAGATACATGAAGGATAATGTGCGGCAAGTCATAGATTTATTGGAATATCTTGAGAAGAGTAAACAGATCCCTGCGGTGCTGGTATTTTTGGATGCGGAAAAAGCCTTTGATCGAGTCAATTGGGACTTTCTAGTAAAGACTTTGTATAAAATGGATTTTGGAGATCAGTTTGTACAAGCAATTGTGGCAATCTATCAAGAACAGACAGCACAAATGGTTATTAATGGAAGTTTAACCACCAATTTTCATATACAGAAAGGAACTAGACAAGGTTGCCCGCTATCTCCATTGTTGTTTATTTTAACTTTAGAAGTCTTGTTGAATTCTTTACGGGATTCGAATAAATTGAGTGGAATTGTTGTAAGGCAAAAAGATTATAGGACAAAAGCATTCGCAGATGATCTGGTTGTAACCCTAACACGACCTTTGGAATCAATCATCCAGATGAAAAACACTATTGAGGAGTATGGTTTGGTCTCAGGTTTTAGACTAAACCAGAAAAAGACTAAGATGATAGTTAAGAATATGTCGGAACCACAGAGGATTGATCTGGAAAGGTTGGCAGGCTTTGAAATAGCTACAAAGGTGAAATATCTAGGAGTACAGGTTGCAGCGTCTAATATAAAACTTTTTCAAAACAACTATGAGGTTTTGTGGCATAAGATTCAAAAGGACCTTGAAACATGGAAGAAACTGCAACTGTCTTTACTTGGAAGAATAGCAGCAGTTAAGATGAACGTTCTACCTAGATTTCTGTTTTTGTTTCAAATGATTCCAGTGCTTAGAAGTGATAAAATATTGGCTGAATGGCAGTCAGGTTTAAATAAATTCATTTGGAATGAGAAAAAACCAAGAGTTAAATTCAAAATTATGCAAGATGTTCGTGAAAGAGGTGGCCTTAAAGTTCCAAACCTACGTTTATATTATGAAGCTGCAGTGTTGACACAAGTGGGTGATTGGTTTGGAATAATGAAAAATGATATTTTGAATATAGAAGGCCACGATTTGGATTTTGGTTGGCATGCATACTTGTTTTATGAAGACAAGTTGGATAATGTATTTAAAAGTCATATACTGAGACAGGCGCTGATGAGAGTTTGGAAGAAGCACCAGCTTCAATTGGATTACAAAATACCTTTGTGGTTGGATCTTGGGCAGATTATGCCAAATATAAAGTCACTCGGGGGGATTTTATACAAAGAGATGCTTTTTAATGATGGGGGCAGATGGAATTTGAAATCTTTGAAAACTCTGTTGGAAGAAGGGAAGAATTTAACTTGGTTGCAGTATTCTCAACTTCAATCGAGATGGAGAGAAGACCAGAAAATTGGACTAATGCTACATGAAGAAGATTTGGTGATACAGATGAAATGGAAAGGGCCGATGCATATTAAGAGGGTGTACAATTTATTGCTAGAAAGAGATTCAGAGAGTGAATTAGTTAAGGACTGTATGATAAAATGGGCACAAAATTTTGCAGAACCAGTGATGTTGGAAACATGGGAAAAGATCTGGGTCCAGAATGTTAAATTTACACAAGCACAGAATTTGAAGGAAAACTTTTATAAGATGTTTTATAGATGGCATTTAGATCCCAAGAAATTGTCATGTATGTATCCAAATGTTCAACCTAAATGTTGGAGGTGTGATTGTTTGGATGCTACATACTTTCATATTTGGTGGACCTGTAGAAAAGTGAAAGCATTTTGGATTAGACACACACACACACACAAGCTGCGTGCACAGCAGTACTGGTGAGGTTTTTAGCGAGCAGCACAGGAAACCAGACTTGCCTTCACGAAAGCTTCCTTACAAATGGAAAAATGTCAGGAGCAAGGAAGCGCTTCTTTTTGCACTTGCTCCTGGCGCTTTTCCACTTGGAGAGGAGGAGGAGGAAGAAGAAGACGAGGGCGACAATCCCGGGCGTGTGAAGCAAGGCATGAAAATCTGCAGCACGAAGCTCAGGGTGAGTGAAAAGGGGGAGCAGCCGAGCGCTTTGTTTCTCTGGAACCGGTAGAAAAAAATGCTTAAAAAGTAAAAAAAAAAAAGTTCCCACCATCGCGCATCACTCAGCTGATCGTCGGAACTTTTTAAAAAACTTTTTAAGCATTTTTTTGCTACCAGTTCTCTGGAAGTAAAAGCAGGAAGTAACGATGACTGGGCGGGTGGGTGGAGCCTCGGGTTGCCATCGCTACCGGTTCTCCAAACTACCGGCCATCATCACTACCTACTTGCCTGAGCCTGTCCGAACCAGCAGCATTTCACTCCTGAGCTCACCCCAAAAAACAGGTAGCTGTGGTTTTCTTGGATGCACAAAAAGCTTTTGACAACTTAAACTGGGACTTTATGATAAACCAATTAATAAGAATGAATTTTGGAGAAAAATTTATAGACACGATTAGAGCCATATACACTATACAAAGAGCAAAGATAATAATCAATGGGGAACAAACAGAAAGTTTTGACTAAAGGAGTAAGACAGGGCTGTACACTGTCTCCTCTGCTGTTCATTCTGTCTGTGGAGACATTAATGTCCCAAATTAGAGATAATTCGGAAATAAAGGGATTAAAAATTAAGTCACAAGAATATAAGGTTCAAGCATTCACAGATGATCTGGTATTTATTATTGAGGAACCTTTAGAATCTGGACCTATTTTACTACAAGATATAAACCAATTTGGCGCAGTAGCAGGATTTAAAAGGAATAAAGACAAAACTAAAATATTGACTAAGAATTTAAACAACCGACAGAGTGAACAACTAGAGGAGGAACTGGGAATCTCGAGAACAAAGAAAATTAAATATCTGGGAATTTGGCTATCAGAAAAGTGTACTACCATAAAGAGGGACAATTACGATACACTCCTATTACAAATACGAAAAGATTTGGATAACTGGACTAAATTACCAATATCATTAATTGGCAGAATTTCAACGATAAAAATGAACATATTGCCCAAGTTACTATATTTATTCCAAACAGTACCAATAACATTAGGGAAAATTTTTTTTGAACAACTAAATAAATTGACATCGAAATTCATATGGTCAGGGAAAAAAACACACATTAAATTCAAATTATTGCAAGATAGTAGGAAAAAAGGAGGTTTTGGTTTACCGGAATGGGAACTTTACTATTAAGCGGCATCCCTAACATGGCTCAAAGATTGGATACAACTTAAAAATAAGCAGATATCAATGATAGAAGGCCATGACCTTCAACTCGGTTGACAAGGCTTTTTATGGGATGGGAATAATAAATCACACACTTATTTTCAATGTCATAAGGTAAGGGATGCACTACTGAAAGTATGGGAAAGGATTAAAAAGAATCATTATATGAAAGTCCCAGTTTGGTTGTCTACAATGGAAGTAATGATACATCTAAATACCACAGACCTAGATAAAATGGTAAGATACTCAGATTTATTAGACACAAAAGGAGAATTAAAATCAATACAAGATTTGAAAAAACAAGGAATAAATTTGGAATGGTGGCCATATTTACAAATCAAAACTAGATTTTAAAAAGATAAGGAACAATTTGGCATAAACAGGAAACAATCAGAATTAGATAAATTAATATTAGGATCAGGAAGAAAAATAATTACAAATATCTATAATTACTTATTAGGATACAAATTGGAAGAAGAAACAGTAAAGGAAACGATAATAAGTTGGGCTAGGAATTTTGGACATAACATAGAATTGGATAAATGGGAAAAATTGTGGGAGAAAAATTACAAATTGACCATGGCAGTATCATACAAAGAAAACAGCTATAAAATGTTTTTTTTAACAAACTTTATTCAATGTAAAAAGATAAAAAATTGTACAAAACATTCTTAACTCTAAGAACGAAAATACAATTCTATATTACCTATATTCTAAAACTAATAAACAAGATTGTCTGTCACGCTAGAGTTGTCTGACGAAATTAGATGCCTCTCACATTTTGATAATAAAGAAAAAAAACTTTTATTTGTTAGAACAACGTCTTCACGGACTCATATGCAGTCAGGAAATGACCTCTGCTCCATCATCCCTCCCTTTCCTGGCTTGCTTCCTTATCCTATTGGTCATTATCTAAATCATTCTACGGCACTCTCTCTTACTAATCTCACAGGAATTTAACCCCCTCTTTACTATGTCAGCACTGGAGGCTGACAATCGGCCCCTCTTCCTTCATTCTTCAGCAAAACTTGCACAAGATAAAACAACAGGTCTAATACCATTACCCCGTCTGGGACTGTGTCCCACCCCCTCCCGGCCTGTCTGGGTGATCTGCATGGAATTTAGCTATAAGGCGGTCAGCTTGAATGTTTGTGCTCTTCACCCATGATGCTTCTGATGATGGGTAACCTTCCACTTAATTAAGTATTGGAGGCGGCCTCTGTGCCACCTCGAATCGAGAATTTGCTGTACTTCATAATGAGTTTGGCCCCCAATGATCAAGGGCCCTGGGGGATCACGTGGCACTGGCCTTAAAGTTGACCCCACCACAGACTTCAGAAGACTACTGTGAAAAACGGGGTGTATCTTACCTAGTAACCGGGGCAACTGCAATTGTGCCGTGACCGGGTTGATTATTTTTACTATAGGAAATGGTCCTATAAATTTCGGGCCCAATTTCCTAGTTGGGAGTTTGAGTCTCAAGTACTTGGTGGAGAGGTAGACCTTCTCTCCTACTCGGAACTGTCTTTGAGGGGCTCGGTGCTTATCTGCTTGCTTCTTATAAGCCTGTGCTGCCTTGTCTAATGCCTTTTTGACATTTGCCCAGGATTCTCTTAGCATCGCCATCCAATCGTTCAAACTGACTGAAGAAGGGGGTTCCCTGGGATATTCTGGCATGGGGACAAAATCCATACCGCTCACTACCTTGAATGGAATTAGTCCTGTACTACTGTGGACAGCATTGTTGTACGCGACCTCCGCAAAAGATAGGAGGTCCGCCCAGTTCGACTATTGGTAGTCTACATAGCACCTCAAGTACTGCTCTATCATGGCATTCAGTCTCTCCGCCCCGCCATTGGTGCTCGGGTGAAATGCTGAGCTGAGACCTTGGGATGATCCTATGGATCGTAGGAATTCCCTCCAAAATTTCGCTGTGAACTGGACACCTCGGTCGGAGATGATTCTTCTGGGTACTCCATGCAAGCGGTAGATGTGTTTCAAAAACAGCTTGGCCAATTGGCGGGCTGAGGGTAGCCCACTACAGGATATGAAATGTGCCTGTTTGGAGAATAAGTCTATTACGGTCCAGATCACTGTGTTTCCGCCACTCTTCGGCAGCTCTACTATAAAGTCCATTGCAATCTCCTCCCATGGTCTTGTCGGTTCAGCTACTGGCTGCAGTAACCCAGGAGGTTTTCCTGGTCGGTTTTTCATCGTGGCACAGATGGTGCAGCTCTTCACATAGCTGTCCACGTCTTTCCTCATGTGAGGCCACCAAAATTGTCTTCGTACTAAGTGCAGAGTCTTTAGAAAACCGAAATGGCCTGCTGGTCTAACGTCGTGGCTCCTTTTGAGGACTAGGGTGCGTAGAGTTTCTGGGACCTAAAGTTTCGTCCCTTTCCATGCTACGTCATTCCTCCTTGTCAAAAGATGCTGATTGTCTCGGAACCAGGGGTCCGCCAATGTCTCTGTTTTGAGCCGTGTCGTCAGGTCACCCGCTGGTTGGCCCTGCTGGTCGCGATGCTGGCATCTGGTGGTTACTTGACCCACTCCTTGAGGCGATGGGATGATGGCATTCACCACCTGCTCCCGTTCACTGTTGTACTGGGGCATTCGGGAGAGGGCATCGGCCAGAAAATTCTTCCCCCCTGGGATGTGTTTCAGCTCGAAGTTGAACCGATTGAAGTATTGGGCCCATCGGACTTGTCTGGGTGATAATTTCCGCGGGGTCCTAAGGGCCTCCAGGTTTTTATGGTCAGTCCAAACCTCGAACGGTGTCTGGTTTCCTTCTAGCAGATGTCGCCAGGTCAACAGCGCCCACCTCACTGCGAACGCTTCCTTTTCCCATGCTGCCCAGTGTCTCTCTGTGTCGGTGAATTTGCGGGAAGTGTAAGCACAGGGCTGAAGGTTCCCTTGGCTGTTCTTTTGGAGTAGAACCGCTCCCACTGCCACGTCACTGGCATCTGTTTGGATGACGAAAGACTGGTTGGGGTCAGGATGTTTCAAGACTGGTTCTTTTGCAAACATTTCTTTTAGTGTTTCGAAGGCTTGTAGGCAGGCCGGGCTCCACTGTAGAGGCTGTCCTGGGCGAGGTTTTGTTGCTGGACTCCCTGTTTTTAAGAGGTCAGTTAGAGGTTTGGCAATTTTTGCAAAAGAGGGGATAAATTGTCTGTAGAAGTTCACGAACCCCAAGAAGCTTTGCAGTTGTCTGCGGGTGCGTGGGGGTCGCCAGTCAAGGACCGATTGTACTTTGGCTGGGTCCATTTCTATCCCCTCATTGGACACTCGGTAGCCTAAGTAGTCTAGCCATGACTGGTGGAACTCGCATTTCGACAGTTTGACATAGAGGTTCGCTTTCAGCAGTTTTTCGAGCACCTGGCGGACGAGGGGTATGTGTTCGTCTATGGTTTCTGCGTAAATGAGAATGTCGTCCAGGTAGACGAGGACCCCCTTATAAAGGTGATCATGTAAAACTTCATTTATCAGTTGCATGAACACCGCCGGTGCTCCCTGTAGTCCGAAAGGCATCACTTTAAATTGAAAACTTCCTAGGGGGCAATTAAATGCTGTCTTCCACTCGTCTCCTTCCTTGATGCGTATGCGGTAGTAGGCTTCACGAAGGTCTAGTTTGGTAAAAACCTTCCCTTTGGCCAAGTGAGCTAGCATGTCTTTCATGAGGGGGAGGGGGTATAAATTGTGCACGGAGACACAGTTTATCCCGCGAAAATCGACCACCAGATGCATGGAGCCGTCTTTCTTCTCCCTGAAGAAAACTGGTGCCGCTACCCGTGGTTTGGCTGGTTCGATAAAACCCCTTTGTAGGTTCTTGTCTATGTACTTTCGCAGTTCTTGCATTTCACGGGGTGTCATGGCGTACAATTTAGGTTTTGGTAGTTTCGAACCAGGGATGATTTCGATAGCGCAATCGGCGTCGCGGTGGGGTGGTAGTATGTCACACTCGGTCTCGCTAAATACTTCTGCCAAGTCTTGGTACTCTTTTGGGATCTGGTTCTGGCCGTGGGAGGTGCTGGAGGTGGCCGCCAGTGATCTGTCCCCCCCCTTCAGAGACCCACAAAAACACAGCCAGCCGAGGGTTAATAATCACTTGGCAAACTCCGCAGTTCTTATCTCAACCTTGGCAGCGATATGCACACCGTCTGCCAAGGACTTTATTGGTTTACACAAACAAGAAAATCTCCTACGTAGCTTTGCCGTTCATCTAGCTTCCAAGCCTACGAGGTTGCTCCGTTTGTTTAGCTTTGTTCGTCACGAACTTCGTAACCCACCGTACTGTCTTATATACATATGCTTCTGGGTGTGGTCCAGTGAGTCATTGATCCCATGACTCCAATCCAATGACTCAGGATTTCCTCATACGCCTCAGCTGCAGTACCCTTTTCTCTCGCCTTCTTTGGCGTGCGTCCAGGAATGACGTCTCTCCCTCACTCTCATCTGAGACACCTGTTTCCCCACTACTTGGCTCTCTTTCAGCTGGCACCTGAGCCGGTGCCAGAGCGGGAGGGCTGGGAGATCTGGCTGGCTCCTCTTCCTCCTGCTCAGAGCTGCCTTCCTCCAAAGGGATAGGCTCAGAGGACGGGGCCACAACAGCCAGTTGCTCTGTTGTCCCTTTACAGGGCGGGTTGGGCACCTGTGTTGGAGGCGTCTTTTGTCCCTCTAGAGGGAGGGGTTGGACCCCCTGGGTGGGAGGAGGGGCCGTTTTCTCTGGTTGTGGTGGCAGGGGGTGGGGTCCCCTTGCTATCCTCAGTCTGCGGGTCCCTTCTTGCCACCAGATGGTGGGGCCCCACTTGTCCAGCCAGGAGAGTCCCAGTATGACTGGGTTGGTCATCTTGGGGGCTATTATGAACCGAATCATTTCCCAGTGATCCGCTAGCTCCAGCTTCACCAGCTCGGTCAAATGTGTGGCATCCGCCCCCCCTAGTAGGGATCCATCAACTTGCTGAAAACGGATTGGGTGGCTGAGCCTTTTAGCCCGGATCCCCAGTTTTAGGACTGTGGGTAGGTTAATCAGGCACCTCGTGCAACCCGAATCTACTAGGGCTTGGAAAGTCCCTTGGGTACCTGTTTTTGGGGCTGTTAGGCATATGGGGAAAAGAAAAGGGTGGATGGGTGCGCTCACCATTGGGTCGTTTTCACCATCGTCATCGCCCTCATACAGTTCGGGGGGTCGATTCGCATCGTCGGAGCTCCCCCTATTTTCAGTCAGATAGGGAAAAACTTCTGCAGTCGGGGAAAGTCTTAATGGTGCCTTGGTGGTGTGCCCGGGTCCTCGTTCCAGTCGTGCCTTGGCCGGGGGCTCTGTTTTTGGCCCCAGGGTTCCACACGCTGCTGCCAAATGCCCAACTCCCCCACACCTGTAGCACCTCAGTGGACTCCGTGGGGTGGATGGCCTCTGGGTGGCCCGTGATGCTGTAGTTTCTGGTCTGATAGACGGTTCCTGGTCCAGCTGGGTTTTCTCCTTTGCCTGTGGTTGTTTTAGCATGTTGTTGGCACGTAGCCCTCTCTCAACTTGCGTCGCTATCCGGAACCAGTCAGACAGTCAGTTCGGAATATCTCGATAAGCAGTCACTTGGGCGATTTGCTTATCTAAGCTTGTTCTAAAGAAGTATACTAGCAGTCGTTCAGGCAAAGGAGGTAAAGTCCCAACAACTTTCCTGAACTCACGGATATGTTCTTGGATAGGCTTCCCCCTCTGCATTAGGTGCCTGAGCTCATCTTCTACATAGGGATCGTCCCCTGTTTCTTCGAAGCGGCCTCGCAGCAGTTGTAAGAAACCATCTGCATCTTGCAGTTGGGGGGCCCTGTATTTGTACTGGGCCGCTGACCAGCTCCTTGCTTCTCCCTCCAGACCTTCTGCGATGGCACTGACCAGGGCCCTGGGGAAAGGGGAAAGGTGTGCGTAGCGCTCGATGTAAATCTCAGCTGCATCGAGAAATTGAGCTAGCAGGTCCGGATCCCCATCAAATTTCCCTCTGAATCGGGGTGGTTCCACCCTCAGTGGTCTCTCCTCCCATTGCGGGGGTCTGTGAGCCTGCCCACGGTGCCCTTGGGCTTCTTCATCATCTCCCATTTGGGTGCAGGGGAGTGATGCCGTGGCTGGGCTGGGTCGCTTGCTGAGCAGGGAGGGAAGCCCTGAGTGCATTTTGGAGCTTTCTTCTCTCATCTTTTTTTTTTCCTTGTGTGTGTGGGGGGGGGGGGCTATGCTGCCGTTTGGAGAGCCATAGAACCTTCCCCCCTTACCTGCCACTTGATTGGAGTCCAGCAAAAAGGCATCATAATCTTTTCCTTTTCTGAGGCAAACCTCCGGTGGAGATAGTTTTCTTCCATGGCCTCTGATAAGGTTGCTACGGAGACATCTGAAGGTCTGCCAACGTCGGCGTGGAGTAGATTAGGAATGCATAAATATTTTTAGAAGAAAAGTTTTTGAAGAGAGCATTTCTTTTTGTTTTAAAAAACATATTTCCTGACTGTCTGTCACGCTAGAGTTGTCTGACGAAATTAGATGCCTCTCACATTTTGATAATAAAGAAAAAAAACTTTTATTTGTTAGAACAACGTCTTCACGGACTCATATGCAGTCAGGAAATGACCTCTGCTCCATCATCCCTCCCTTTCCTGGCTTGCTTCCTTATCCTATTGGTCATTATCTAAATCATTCTACGGCACTCTCTCTTACTAATCTCACAGGAATTTAACCCCCTCTTTACTATGTCAGCACTGGAGGCTGACATTGTCTATCTATGATATTTAAACATATAACTATATATATACATTAGCCTTAATTTCCTGATGACGGTGTAAATTTGTTACCTTTAATTTCTTAATGTATTTGACATCAGTTTTTTTTCTGTCTATTGATCCATTCATACCATCTGTTCCATATTTGGTAATACTGTGAGTCTTCCTTGTTATTTAGTTTTAAAGTTAATCTATCCATTTCTACACATCTAAATATCTTTTGAATTATTTGTTCTTCTGTTGGCAGCTGTTCTAATTTCCAGGATTGGGCTAGGGTTAGTCTTGCCGCCGTAATTATGTGTAATGTAATGTATTTTATTTCTTTTTTGCTATCTTTTTAAAGTATGCCTAATAAAAAAAATTCAAGTTTTGGGTCAATCTCTTCTTCTGTTATTTCTGTTAGCCATTTTCTGATTTTCATCCAAAATTTTTTAATTTGGGGGCAGAGCCACCAAAGATGATAAAATGTTCCCGGTGATTGTCTACATTTCCAACATATCGGGTTACAATTTGGATACATTTTTGCCAATCTAGCAGGTGCTAGGTGCCACCTATACCACATCTTGTAGTGGTTCTCTTTGTACGTTGTTGCCTTTGTTATTCTACTATTATTTTCCCAAATCATTTCCCACTCTTCTAATTGTATGTTTCTTCCAATATTCCTAGCCCAGGCTATCATTTGGCCTTTGACTATATTTTCTGCCAAATCGAACTCAAGTAGATATTTGTAAATCTTTGAAATTAATTTTCCCTCTTTGGTTTCTAATAGTTTATCTAATTGGTTAGGTTTTATATCAACTCCTCCTTCTTCACTATCTTTTTTATATCTGGTTTGTATTAATAAATACGGCCACCAGTCTATTTCTATACCCAGGTCCCTGAGCTCTTGGCGGGATTTGAGTCTCCCATTTATATCCATAATTTCTTTGTATCTTATTATTTTTTTAGTAGTTGATATGTTGGGATGCATTATATTGGGATGCATTGTTGCCTCTAGTGTAGATAGCCAGCCTGGGACTTTCTTTCTTTTTTTTTTATTGAAAAAGTTTTACAATACAATTTTAATATGTCTTCCCCCCCAACCCCCCACCCCAACAACCACCCCCTCCCCTCCCCCCTCAGCCCCCCCTTCCCCCCCTGACTTCCACTATTAAACAATCATGTATTACAATCAACAACCAACAACTTTTTAGGTGAGATCTGGCTAACAATAAAACAATTTTAAACTTATTTAGTACAAAAAATATTCTAAACTTTTAAAATCTATTACCCCCCCCCCCAGATATATAACCACATAAATCATTTATAAAAAATCATAGAAAATTTTCGCATACAAAATATAACACTTATCTTTTTTAAAAAAATAATAATAAAATAATGTTGGGCATCTTAAGTTTTGAATTAAAATATCATATAAATCCCAAAATTTACTCTTAATAATATTTCTTGATCATTCAAATATAAAAATCATCATTAAACAGAATAAACAAAAAAACATCAAATAAGATAACAAATTTAACCTTTTAAAATAGAAAAAATTAAGCTATTTTTAAGAAAAATATATCAAATTCAAACAATACCTCATCATAAAGATATAAATTCAATTATATATTTAATAAACATCATTATAACTCAACTGCTACTTGAAACTTCTTACTTTGATATTTATTCTGCATGTATACTACCCACTTCTTCCACTCCTTAGTAAAAGCTTCATGGGTCCTATCTTTCAGGTATGCAGAAATCTTAGCCATTTCTGCAAAATTAGACATCTTCAAAATCCATTCCTCTATAGTAGGTACACTATCCTTCTTCCAGTATTGTCCAATCAGTAATCTAGCTGCAGTAAGCATGTACACAATTAATCTCGTTTCGGCTGATGAACAGCCCTTAACTATTCCCAACAAGAAAAACTGAGGAGAAAATTCAAGCTTCTTCCTCAAAATGTTCTGCATTACCCACCAAAGTTTAATCCAAAATGCTTTCAATTTTCTGCACGTCCACCAAATATGAAAATATGTTGCATCCAATCACACCTCCAACATTTAGGTTGAACATTTGGATACATACATGATAACTTTTTAGGATCTAAATGCCACCTGTAAAACATCTTATAAAAGTTTTCCCTCAAGTTCTGTGCTTGTGTAAATTTAACATTCTGGACCCAAATCTTCTCCCATGTTTCCAACATTACTGGTTCTGCAAAATTCTGTGCCCATTTTATCATACAGTCTTTAACTAATTCACCCTCTGAATCTCTTTCTAACAGTAAATTATACACTCGCTTAATATGCATCGGCCCTTTACATTTTATCTGAGTCACCAAATCTTCTTCATGTAACATTAGTCCGATTTTCTGATCTTCTCTCCATCTCGCTTGTAGTTGATAATACTGCAACCAAGTTAAATTCACTCCTTCTTCCAACAGGGTATTCAAAGATTTCAAACTCCATCTGCCCCCATCATTAAAAAATATCTTTTTATACAACAACCCCCCGAGTGACTTTATATTTGGCATAATCTGCCCAAGATCCAACCACAAAGGTATTTTGTAATCCAATTGAAGCTGGTGCTTCTTCCAGACTCTCATCAGAGCATGTCTTAAGATATGACTGTTAAATACACTGTCTCTCTTATCTTCATAAAGTAAATATGCATGCCATCCAAATTGCAAATCGTGGCCTTCTATATTCAAAATTTCTGTTTTTGTTGTTCCAATCCAATCTCCAACTTGTATCAGCACTGCAGCCTCATAATATAGACGTAGGTTTGGAACTTTAAGGCCACCTCTTTCACGAGCATCTTGCATAATTTTAAGTTTAACTCTTGGTTTTTTCCCATTCCAGATAAATGTATTTAAACCTGCTTGCCATTCCATCAGAGACTTATCACTTTTAAGCACCGGAATCATTTGAAACAAAAACAGAAATCTAGGTAGAACGTTCATCTTAACAGCTGCTATTCTACCAAGCAAAGATAGTTGCAGCTTCTTCCATGTTTCAAGATCCTTTTGAATCTTATGCCAGAGTTCCTCATAATTATTTTGAAAAAGTTTTGTATTGGATGCTGCAACTTGAACTCCTAGATATTTCACCTTTGTAGCTATTTCAAAGCCTGCCAATCTTTCAAGTTCAATCCTTTGTGGTTCCAACATATTTTTAACTATCATCTTAGTCTTTTTCTGGTTCAGGCTGAAACCTAAAACCAGACCATATTCCTCTATAATGTTTTTCATCTGTATGATTGATTCCAAAGGTCGTGTTAGGGTAACAACCAGATCATCTGCGAATGCCTTTGTTCTGTAATCTTTTTGCCTTACAACTATTCCATTCAAATTGTCCGAGTCCTGTAGAGCATTCAACAGCACTTCCAAAGTCAGAATAAACAGTAATGGGGATAATGGACAGCCTTGTCTTGTTCCTTTCTGTATGTTGAAATTGGTGGTTAAACTGCCATTAATAATAATTTGTGCCGTTTGTTCTTGATAAATTGCCGAAATCGCTTGTATAAACTGGTCCCCAAAATCCATTTTGTGCAAAGTCTTTTTTAGAAAATCCCAATTGACTCGATCAAAGGCCTTCTCCGCATCCAAAAACACCAGCACCGCAGAAGTCTGTTTATTTTTCTCAAGATATTCCAATAAATCTATGAGTTGCCTGACATTGTCCTTCATGTATCTACCTTCTATAAAACCTGCTTGGTCTTCATGAATCACATCTTGAATAACTGGCATCAATCTGTTTACTAATACTTTAGCATAGATTTTGTAATCCGTGTTCAGGAGAGATATTGGTCTAAAATTTTCTGGTTTTACAGATTCTTCTTCTTTAGGTATCAATGAAATAAAAGCCGTCTTCCACGAGGGAGGTATTTTACCCCCCTACTGAATATTACAAAACAAATCCTTAAGATGCTCAACCAATTCCGCTTGTAAAGTCTTATAATATACTGCTGTCAAACCATCTGTCCCAGGAGCTTTAGATAATTTCAGTTGTTTTATTGCAAATAAAATCTCTTCAGATGTTATAGGTCGATTCAGTCTATCACTTTGTATACTTGAAATTTTTGTAACTCTCATCTTCTGCAGATAATCATCAATGAAATCCTTTTTAATGTTATCTGCTTGGTACAATTTGGAATAATAATCTAAAAAAGCTTGATGTATTGAGTTCTGTTGAGACACTTGTTTCCCTTTGTACTCAATAGTATTTATTATACGAGAACTTTGTTGTTTTCTCAGAGTATAAGCCAACCATCTGCCAGGTTTATTAGCGTTGCAAAAAGTGTTATGTTTAGCGTATTGCAGATTAGTTGCTGTCTGATCAGCCATCAGTATTTGAAATTGATATTTCAAAAGTTTTATCGTTAACTGTAATTTCTCATCGGTCGGATTTTTAATAAGCAATTGCTCTTTCTCCTTTATCTCTGTCTCCAATTCTACTCTTGACTTCTGTCGTATTATTCTATATTTAGAATTCATGTGAATCAGTACACCCCTCATATAAGCCTTACTTGCATCCCATACAGTCTCAATAGATGTACCCTTATTCAAGTTAATATCAAAAAATTCCTTAACATGTTTTTTAAGATGCATAATATTCTTTTCATGTCTAAATAAGTTCTCGTTCATTCGCCAAGATCTTCTCTCCCTCTTGCCAAAGTCCATCTCCAGCCATACCAAACTATGATCCGTTAGAGTTCTACGAAATATTTTTGTTCTAGCCACTTTGGACAATAAATCAGGAGTAACCAACATAAAGTCAATTCTTGAAAAGGATTTGTGTCTATCAGAAAAAAAGGTAAAATCCAGCTCCTTCGGGTGATGAATTCTCCATACATCTTTTAATTCCAATTCTTCCTTCAATGCAAAAAACATTTGTGGTAATTTATTCCCCTTCTTGGCCAACGTCTTTTTATCAAGATTTGTATCAATCACACCATTCCAATCACCCATAATAACAAAAGACTTGTAATTCCACTGCAATATTTTGGTATTCAATAATTTATAAAAAATTTCCTGCTGCTGGTTTGGGGCGTAGATCCCAATAAGAAGCATTGAAGCGTTCTGAACATTTATTTCAACTGCAATATATCTTCCTTCATCATCCGCTTCTATCAGTTTAGCTGGTATTCTATTAGAAATATACAAGACTAATCCATTCCTTTTCACAGAGTTAGAAGATATAAAATGTAAGCCAAGTTTTGAATTTGTCAAAAAATTTTGGTCCTGGGTTCTAATATGAGTGTCCTGCAAACAAACAACATCATTTTTATATTGCTTCAATGAAATGAAATGAAAATGAAATATTTTCCTTCTTTTCTGTGGTGAATTTAAACCATTCACATTCCATGATAAAAATCTTAGTGTCATTTTGGGGATGACTGAAGCCCTTTGAGGGCTTGCCTAAGATTCTGTTCAACTGCAGATATCTTCGGTCTCGCCCCTCCCACTGCTTCAGAGTATAGTTTCTTTCCATTTGCACCATTCTCCTCCTGTGGAATCCTGGACCTCTGCTGACTTTGTTTCTCTAATCTTTGCTTCTCTGCTGCCCGAGTTATACGTTGATCTTTCGGTTCTTGCAACAACAAATCGAGGTCCGGCTCCACTTCTCTTGTAGCTCTAGACTGCTTTGATTTTCCCTCTGAAAATTCTGCAAAAAGATCCTCTGAGAGACCTCCTACTGCTCCCAAAGTCTCCTCCCTTGCTATCTCTAAAATTTCCTGTAATTCTTTTTGCTGGATCAGTTCTTGAGTCCCCTCAGCAATATCCTTCTCTTTAGAAATTTCTTCAATGGATAACAATGTAGATGAACATGTAGTGCTTACGTTTGAGTTCCAACCAGGTGTTAATTAATGAGTTTCTTATTATATGGTTTTTAAAATGTTTGTATGTTTTATTTCCGATGTTCCACAAGTAAGCATGCCAGCCTTTTAATAGATCGTGACCATCCAATTTCAATACTCTTTGGTTGTCCAAATTAACCCAGTCCTTAATCCATATTAAACTTGCTGCTCTATAATATTTTTCCCAGGCTGGTAGGCCAAAGCCTCCTCTTGATCTATTATCTTGTAGTGTTTTTAAATTTATCCTCGTTTTTTCCCCTCCCATATAAATTTTGCTATTAATTTATTCAGATTTGTAAAAAAAAAATTCTAATTTAATCGGAATGAAACAAGTAGAGGATCCTTGGGAGTATGTTCATCTTTATCGCCACTATTCGTCCTAATAACGACAGTTTTAAATTCCCCCATCTCTCTAGATCTTTTTTAATTTGTTGTATTAGTTCTCCATAGTTATTATCTTTGATTGCTATATTTCTAGTTGTCAAATTTATACCTAGGTATTTTATCTTTTTAACTACTTGCAGTCCCAATTGTTGTTCCAGTTCTTCTATTTGTTTTGTTTTTAGATTTTTGGTTAATATTTTGGTCTTGTTTTTGTTAATTTTTAACCCTGCCACCTTGCCAAATTTCTCAATTTCCTCCAACAATTTTGATTGTGTTTCTAATGGGTCTTCTATGAAGAATACAAGGTCATCAGCAAAAGCTTGGACCTTGTATTCTTCTCCTTTTACTTTAAGTCCTTTTATATTTTTGTTTAATCTAATTCTCCTAAGCAAATTTTCCAGGGTTAAAATAAAAAGCAGGGGCAAGAGTGGGCATCCTTGTCTTACTCCTCTACCTATTTCAAAAGAATTTGTTAATTCCCCATTAACTAATAGTCTTGCCTTCTGATTTGTGTATATTGTAGATATTATCTTTTCAAATTTCTCTCCAAATTCTATATTTTTTATTTGTTGTGTCATAAATTTCCAATTGACACGATCGAATGCTTTTTGTGCATCCAGAAAAACAAGCGCTGCTTGTTTCTCAGGATGCACCTCATAGTATTCTATTATGTTTATCACCATTCTTAAATTATTTTTAATTTGTCTTGTCGGCAAGAATCCGTTCTGATCTGGATGTATTTTATTATTTAATATTATTTTTAATCTATTCGCGATTAAATTCATAAAAATTTTGTAGTCTGTGTTTAATAATGAAATCGGCCTATAATTACTAATTTGTCTTGTATCTGTCCCTTCTTTGTGGATTAATGAAATATATGCCTCTTTCCAAGATTCTGGTATTTTTGCTTCTTTTAATGCCTCATTAAAGAGCCGTGATGAGGCCCCTCCTCAAGAAGTCTTCTCTGGACCCGGCTGTTTTGGCAAATTTTCGTCCTGTCTCCAACCTTCGCTTTATTGCGAAGGTTGTTGAGAGTGTGGTTGCGCGACAGCTCCCACAGTACCTGGATGAAACCGTCTATCTAGATCCGTGCCAGTCCGGTTTCAGACCTGGGTACAGCACGGAGACGGCATTGGTCGCATTGGTGGATGATCTCTGGAGGGCTCGGGACAGGGGTTGTTCCTCTGTCCTGGTCCTGTTAGATCTCTCAGCGGCTTTTGATACCATCGACCATGGTATCATGCTGCGTCGGTTGGGGGGTTTGGGGGTGGGAGGCACCGTGTTGCGGTGGTTCTCCTCCTATCTCTCCGACCGATCACAGTCTGTGTTGGCAGGGGGGCAGAGGTCGACCTCGAGGTGCCTCGTTTGCGGGGTGCCACAAGGGTCGGTCCTCTCGCCGCTCCTGTTCAACATTTATGTGAAGCCGCTGGGTGAGATCATCCGTGGTTTTGGGGTGAGTTGCCAACTGTACGCTGATGATACTCAGCTGTACATCTCCACCCCTGACCACCCCAATGATGCCCTCGAAGTAATGTCCCAGTGCCTTGAAGCCGTGCGGGTCTGGATGGGGAGGAACAGGCTTCGTCTCAACCCTTCCAAGACTGAGTGGCTGTGGATGCCAGCGTCCCGGTATAGCCAGCTGGTGCCATCGCTGGCTATTGGGGGTGAGTCATTGGCCCCCACAGAGGGGGCTCGCAACTTGGGTGTCCTTCTGGATTCACGGCTGTCCTTGGAAGGGCATATGGCGGCCGTGGCCAGGGGCCCTTTTATCAGGTTCGCCTGATGCGCCAGTTGCGCCCCTTTCTGGATCGGGACTCCATGTGCACAGTCACTCATGCACTCGTCACGTCTCGCCTGGACTACTGTAACGCTCTCTACATGGGGCTCCCCTTGGGGTGCACCCGGAGGCTCCAACTGGTCCAGAACGCGGCCGCGCGGGTGATTATGGGAGCGACAGGGCGCTCCCATGTGACACCTCTCCTGCGCGAGCTGCACTGGCTTCCGGTGGTCTTCCGGGTGCGCTTCAAGGTGTTAGTTTTGACCTTTAAAGCGCTCCATGGCATAGGACCGGGGTATTTGCGGGACCGCCTGCTGCTACCGATAACCTCCCACCGGCCAGTACGCTCACACAGAGAGGGCCTTCTCAGGGTGCCATCAGCCAAGCAATGTCGGCTGGCAGCCCCCAGGGGGAGAGCCTTCTCTGTGGGGGCACCCACCCTATGGAACGAGCTGCCTCCTGAAATTCGTTTGATCCCGGATCTCCGTGCTTTCCGAAAGGCCCTTAAGACTTATTTATTCCAACAAGCCGGCCATGCTTGATTGATTTTAATGGGGTTTTAAAAATTTTTGTACTAGTAATCTCTGTGGTTTTAATTGGGTATTTTAATGGTGTTTGAGACTTTTATTTTGGAACGCCAATTAATTTAATCTAATTTTAAATTCTTTTAATATTTGTATTATATGTGTTTTAATTTGGTTGTTCACCGCCCTGAGTCCCCCTCCCGGGGAGAAGGGCGGTATATAAATTGAAATAATAAATAAATAAATAAATAAAATTGTACACCTCTATTAATATCCCATTTAATGATGTTCCTAATCCTTTATAGAGTTCTATGGGTAGTCCATCTGTTCCCGGGGTTTTATTGTTGTTTTTTTTTTGTTTCCTAATAGTTTCCTGTAATTCTTCCATCGTAATCTCCCTATTTAACATCTTTTTTTCCTCCTCCGTTATCACGGGCATTTCCTCCTTTTTTAAGTATTGGTCTATTTCTTCTACTTCCACCTTTTCTTGCTTATATAAGTTTTGAAAAAATTGAATTGCTATCTCTTTCTTTTTTTTCTGGGCTCTGATGTAATTTGCCTTCGTTATCTTGCAGTTGATGGATTATTCTTTTTTCCCTTTCTTTTCTTAATTTATAAGCCATCCACCTTCCTGGTTTATTTGCCTGTTCAAATTGATTTTGTTTTATGAATTTTAATGTATTGACATATTTTTCTTGTTCCAGTATATTTAGTTTGTGTTTGGCAGCCGCCCAATTAATTCTCATCTGTTCATCTCCCGGTCTTTCCTGTAATTTCTCTTCGCAATTTTTAATCTCACTGTAAATTTTGTTATATTCTTTTTCCCTCTCCTTTTTCTTTTTACTATTATAAGCTAATGTTATTCCTCTGATATATGCTTTTGTTGTGTCCCACAAATTTTGTAAAGATGTTTGGCTTTTATTATTATCCTTGAAGAACCATTTTAGTTCTTCTTCTATTCTTTCAATATATTCTTTTTCTTTCATTACTTGCGTATTCATCATCCATCTACCTTTCCCCTTTCTCCATCCTCTCCATTCTATTATTAATGGGTTATGATCGGCCCATTCATTTGCCCCTATTTCTACTGATTGAATTTCTTGTATTAAGGTCTTCGTAGCCCATATCGTATCAATCCTCGGCCAAGACTTGTGAGGGTTGGAGTAGTGTGTATATTTTTCCTCTTTAGGATTATATAATCTCCAGACGTCTACTAAATTTAGTTCTTCTATGAGGGATAAAAATGTTTTCGGGAACAAATTTTTCTTATTATTTTTTTTATTCTGATTATTTCTATAATCTGTTTTTGGGTCTACAATGGCATTAAAATCGCCTAGTAGGCATACATTCTCTATATTTTGTTCTATTATTCTTTCATGTAGGTTTTGATAAAATTCTTTCCCCTTCCTCCTCTTTTTCCTTCTCCTTGTTGTTCTCTTCACGTAGGGTTTTTTGGTCTTCTCGTCTCGATGTTGTTTGGCCTCTTCTCCTCGGCTCCTCTCCTCTGTCGTCTATTCCTTCTTGTTCCATGATCTGGTCATATAAGTTTTGAGCTTTTTCTATCATATCCACTTTTATCTTCTTCCCCTTCCACGTGGCTAGTACTCCTTCCGGCATTAACCATCGAAATAGTATTTGTTTTTTATTTAATAATACAGTGAGGAATCATTCATCTTTCCTCCACTCTCTGATTCTTTTAGGTATTTGTTTTAATGTTATTATTTCTTTTTGTTTATGATATATTGGTTCTTCTTTGGCTATTTTAAAAACAATGTCTCTGACCTTCTTCCTTACAAAGCGTACATGAACTTCTCTTGGGAGTCTAAGTTGTCTTGCATAATTAGTGTTTACTCTAAACACTTGTCTATTTCATTGATGATCTCTTCCTTCTCTCTTTGCAAAATCTCGGCAATTATTTCAGCCATTATTTGTGTCAAGTCCTCATCTCTTTCCTTTCATACATTTTGAAACTGTAGGTAGAATGATGCTCTTTCCATTTCCAATTGTGCTACCATACTTTCAAGTTCTTTATTAAGGCCCGTCATTTTTACTTCTAGCGGCTCTAATTTCTCTTCTGTTTGTTCTGACTTTTCTTCTATAGCTGTAATCCTTTGATCATTTTTTGAAATCATCTCCTGAATGGAATCCATTTTCCCATCTAATTTCTGAATGTCTTCTTTGACCGAATTTTTAATTTCATCTAAGTCTCTCCTGGTTTCCTCATGATTTTTGAACATACATTCTTGCATTTTTTTGCATAGTCTCTTGTATTGTTGTTAATGTGGTCTGTACCGTCTCCATGCTTATGGTCGGGGTTTGTTTTTCAGTTGGGAAAATTGCTTCTATGGTTTTTTGCATCACTGGAGATGCTGTTAGTCCTATTGATATAGGAGTAACCTTCTTCCCTGTCTTTACAGTAGTTACTGTAGTTGATGAAATTTCTTTCAAGATTTTATACTGTTTTTCCAGAATTCTGTCTACCTTTTCCCAAATTAACATCCGCTTCTCAATCAAAACTTTTTTTCTTATACTATTGTTGTTGTAATTTTAAATAAGGTTAAATAACTTCTATTTCAATTACTCTTATGATAAATGTCCTCTTATATTCAAGAATTTATTTCACTCTTCTTATAGTTAGAAAGCAAAAAAAGAAAGAGGAAAAAAGAACACCCAGTCTTTTACTCTTGCTGTCAAGAATGGTGGTCGTTATTTTGCAATTTCTTTGTATCCCCAATTTAGTTGTTGTCTATATTGTTTTTCTCCGTTGGTGTAGCTTAATTCAGAAAGGAAAAATCAGTGTCCTGCTTCCTGTCGTTTCTTCCTCCGAAATTTATTCCTCCTAGATGTATTCTCTTTCAAATGTCTCTTCAAAAAATAGAACTAACGTGCCAGGTTTCGCTGAGTCACTTCGCTCCCCTCATTATTTGCCGCCTGTGCCTTTCCGAGTCTCTCTGTCTCTCCACTACTCCTCCGGACTCTAGGATTGATCTCCTCCTCGCAGAAATCGTCAATAAAATTATTTTAACTTTTTGTCCTCCTGCTCACATCGATTTTCACCCCGTACTCACTCTTTCGCTTCCTGCTTTAAAAATTTGAAGCGTTGAGTTTCTGGTCTGACCAACTTGGCCGTCTTCTTCCTGCGTCCGGAATAAGGGCTCTTCTCAGTGCGGTGGGAGACCGCACCTCTCCACACAGCCTCCTCCGAAGTATCCCTCTTTCTGTCAGTCCACCCCAGGACCGATCTCTCCCACTACGGGGCCCGAAACACCCAAAAATTGGCATGGAATACGGAGCGCTCCTTTTCCATGCCGCCTTGACCCACGCCTCAACCGGAAGTCAGCTATAAAATGTTTTATAGGTGGCATTTAGCACCAGCAAGACTGGCAAAAATGTACCCCAATTTATCACCCCAATGTTGTCGATGTGGTCACAAACTAGGGACATACTACCACATGTGGTGGATGTGCCCTAAGGTGAGGAAATTTTGGTATAAAATTAAAGGGTGGTTGGAAGAGATTACACTCCAAAAGATAGATTTTAAACCAGAGATGTTCCTCCTAGGAATGATTGATAGAAAAATGGAAAAAAGTCTCTATTATATTATATTGCATATTTTAGCGGCAACCAGAATTACTCTAGCACAAATGTGGAAGTCGACCAATACACCATCGGAAGAAACAATAATAAAGAAAATCCTCAAATGTGCCAAAATGGATAAATTAACGATGGAGATCAAAGAAAGAGAAGACTTGGATTATTATAAAGTGTGGAATAGGTTTTATACATGGTTGGAAAACAGAAATCAAATTAAGAAATAAGAATATAAAGTGAAATTAGATATTAACATACTGGATATAAATGTAAATAATGATCCTGCTAACAAAACAGTTAATTATGAATATTTAAAAGTAAAGAGAAGGAGCAGGAGGATAAAAGCTAAGAGTAATGACAAAAGTCGATGCAGAAAGTTGCAAAATTATATATATCTGTTGTTAGTATTGTATTTTAATGTCTGGTGTATGTGTGTTTTTGTTTTTTGTTTTTGTCTCTTGATTTCTTTTGCTATTGTGTGTTTGGTTTTAAAATGTAAAATACTCAATAAAAATTATTTTATATAAAAAAAGAGAGAGTTGTGCCCGCTGTTTGCCACACATGGTCTGCCAGATGTAATTGTGTGTCAGCCCTGGCACGCCTGGTGACTCAGGGTTGCCATTCTGGCAGGGAAAGATGACACCAGGGCTGTTCCACCAGGGCATTACGACGAGATGGGAGACAGCGTGGCCGAGCTGAGGACGTCGGCTCTGGCACAGACACCTACTTGCTTCTGGCTTCTGGTTGAGACCGGCCAGAAGTAATGTGACACCCTACCTCCCCACCGTTCCACCGACTGTGCGATTGAAATCCTCCCAGGGGCTAAACTACCGAAGCCCAAAATGTACTCTATGACCCCTCAAGAGTTAGCGGAAATGAGGATGTACATAGAGAAAAACCTGAAATAGGGCTTCATACAGCCAGCTAGATCCCGGGTAGCAGCCCCGGTTCTCTTCTGAGAAAAGAAAGATGGCAGCTTACGCTTATGCATTGACTTCCGGGGGATCAATGCAGTATGTGTGGAACACATGTACCTCCTCCTGTTGATGAAGGACATGTTGGCCCGCTTGGCAGAGGGTCACGTCTTTACTAAATTGGATCTCAGGGTGGCCTAATACAGGGTTAGAATTAGGGCCAGAGATTAATGGAAGATGGCCTTCAATTGCCCATTAGGGCAGTGGTCATCAACCGGTGGTCCGCAAGAAAATTTTGGTGGTCTGCAGGGAAATCTTTGCATTTCTCTCAAGGAGCCCAGCTGAAGTTTCCCACGCCACTTGCGCTTCAGCGCTTTGACTCCCAGGGACAGAATGGGGTCCCTCAGGCAGTTAGCTTGGCTGCCTGTTAGCGGACAGAAGCAGACGGAGTCAACCTTAGCTTTGCTGTCCATTGCGGATGCTAGATCAGCCCCCTGAAAACTCATCTCTTGAGGAGCGCTTGCTGAAGCAGCACAGGAAACTTCGGCTGGGCTCCTTGAGAGATGAGAGTTTGCAGGGGGCCGATCTAGTGTCCTCAATGGACAGCAAAGCTGGGGTTGACTCCAGCTGTTTCTCTATGCTGTAGTGCTTCCTGGATGCCATTT
Source organism: Coluber constrictor foxii (assembly GCA_038048745.1). Taxonomy (NCBI): domain Eukaryota; kingdom Metazoa; phylum Chordata; class Lepidosauria; order Squamata; family Colubridae; genus Coluber; species Coluber constrictor. Next base: position 50,724,502 of record CM075966.1, read on the forward strand.
ACCTCTCCGAGCCCCAAGTGCTCCAAGCCCCAAGTGCCGCCTCATCAGTCCCCTGCAGCAGCTCCCCTCCAGCTGGCAGGTTGAGCCCAGTGCTGGCTCTCATATGCCAAGCTGAGCCCTTCATCCACGTCCAGCCATCCCCCATTGGGGGACTCCATGAAGCCCTTGCCACCCCTTCCATCCTTCTGCCCCCGGCCAGCCTTTTGGATGAGATGGAAATACTGTATCTTCGGAGGCTGGGTGGCTATGGCCAGGAAGAAAAGGAAGAAGAGCAGCAGTGGTTCCAGGAGGAGGAGGAAACCTGGTAGTAGGGTATCTTTGCCCGACTTTTCCACACAAAGGCTTGTCTCCTGCCTGGCTCTTTCCCCTTCTTTCCCTGCAACTGTTTCTGGAAAAAAAAAAGACCCCTTCCTCTTTTTGTACCCAGCTTTCCAAAGCTCACTTTTCCGCCATTAGCTGCCCAAATCCCCATGGATTGTGATTTTTAAAAATTATTATTATTTACATCGGCCGTCCCTTTCCGGACATCTCTGTTTTTCTCATTGATTTTTTTTACCCCAACCATTACTTTCCCAAGTCCTCCATTTGCTTCCAAACTGCTTTTTTTTGCCTGTGTGATTTAAAAACAAAGATTTAGAAACACTGGGCTTTAAAGACTCTTTGTATTGGATTGGTGGATAAATCCCAGGCATGGATATGCCTATTCATTTAAAATGGGAATGAGTATAAATTCTTAAAAGAAATTTAGGATGAAGTGGGGGAACTGAGATTTCTTAGCTTTGCTTTCTTTGCTGCATTGCCTCGATTATGTTGTGCAAGAAATAATAATGGTGCACTGGTTAAGATTCTAGGTTGATGCTGATTAAATTTAAAATTGGACAGTTATGACAGTTATGAACAGTGTACTGTAATGTAGGGAAGAAATGATAAAATGGAAAAAAACTGTAGTGCTTCCTGGATGCGGTTTACCGCTACAAGCCCCAAGTGGCAGGAGACAAGGGCTGGCGCAAATATACCGTTGTGAGGCAGAATGCTGATGCCACGCAAATGCAAGTAGCGCTTCACTCCTGCACCTTCCAGCCATGGCCACCGCCTCTTGGGCCACCCCCGCCACAACAGCACCATTATCTCATTCCGGCTGGCAAGGGCTGCACTCCTTTTTGCACATTGCACCACCTGCAAAGTTGCACATTGCACATACACATTGCACATTGCACGTGCCACCCCCTATGGTGGAGATTTCCAGCCCCACCACAGGCTGGTCCCATATTCCAGATTTGTGGTACTCACAGGACTGGCCCTTTGGTCATCCCAGAGCAGCTCCTCTACCCAGATGCACTGGCCTGCCGGGGAGCAACCGGTGCACCCAGGTGGAGGAGCTGCTCCGGGATGACCAAAGGGCCAGTCCTGTGACTACCACAGCTCTGGAATATGGGACCAACTTTCTCACCATCAGACTGCCTATCTTCACTTTCCTTCACTCAGATTGACCAAGTGTAAAGTTTCCAAAAGATGCCCTAATTAATTCATGAGCCTCGAGCCAAAGTCCAAAAGAAATCCACTCATTTATTAGGAGCAACATCTTGGCAATTACCCATATAGAGTCATCTCTGCCTTCACATAAATTTACATTCCCCTATGACTCTGTTTTCCCCACTCCTCCCTGGGCTTGTCATAAATCACATTCTCCAACGGAATATGTTCCCAGGCTGTAGAAACCCCACCCCTCCTGCTTGCTCCAGTAACCTGGGATACAATCTGGAGAAAGGCATGTGTGGAATTTGCTTTCACTCGAGGCAGAGCAGCTCCATCAGTTCTCCCCCCTCCTACTTATGGCAACCAGAAAGCAGGCCTGGAAAGCTTTATGAGTTGACACCAAGCTTCTTGAAAGAAGGAACGCAAAAGAGGTTTCCAGGCTGTGTGCCTGGACCAGGCACTTTCTCTCGGGCCTCCCACCCAGAGGCCTCACAGAAACAGAGAGGTAGGCCTGAAAGTTGGCTGAGCCTCCCCCCCCCCCCGCCTCCCAGTGGTCTGTGGGATTGAAAATTATGACCTTGGAGGTCCCTGAGGTCCAAAAGTTTTGGGACCCCTGCGTTAGGGAGTTACCAATTCAGGGTCATGCCTTTCGGGTTGCAAGGGGCCCCGGCTGTGTTCATGCAGTTCATTAATGAGGTCCTGCATGACCATTTGTATAAAGTAGTGCTCATCTACTTGGACGACAGCTTTAACATACACTAAGACACTAGAGGAGCATGTCAAACTGGTGCGTCAGGTTCTTAGCAAGCTGTCAAGTGTCAAAAGCCCCTCGACAACACATCACCTTGATGGATGGTATTGAAGACCATGAAGGGGATCCGGAGAATACTGACGGATTCCAGCAACAAAACACGGTGGAGTGGGGTGTTGCGTTAGGACACTATGTACACTAATAGTGGGTGATGGATGGAAAGCAAGAAGAGGGGGGAGGGGTGTGTGGAATGGGAATGTAAATCAGCTGCTGAAGAGATAATAGTGCAGAGGGGAATGATGTCCTATGCCTGCGACAAGCATGAACGGAACAAGCGGCAGCTTTGATTGTGACAGCTGTGAGAAATCATTGCCTGCCTAATGATAGTTTAAGTTTAAGTTTAAGTTTTATTAGATTTATATACCGCCCTTCTCCTTGTGGACTCAGGGCGGTGAACAGCCATTTTAAAAAGCAAATACACAAAAGTTAAAATTTCATAAAAAGAACAAATATAAATACCCATAGTTAAAACAAATTAATTTAAAAAGATAATAAAACTCTAAAAATAATAAAATATTTGACAGGAATCAGGCTAAGCTGGTAAGCTGAAAAAATATGTTTTTAAAGCCCGCCAGAAAGTTGGGAGGTCAGAAATTGTTCTTAACTCTGGAGGAAGGTCGTTCCAGAGGGTAGAAGCTGCCACAGAGAAGGCTCTCCCCCTGGGGGCTGCCAGCCGGCTTTGTCTGGCTGACGGCACCCTGAGGAGGCCCTCTCTGTGGGAGCGAACTGGTCGGTGGGAGGCAATTGGTGGCAGAAGGCGGTCCCGTAAGTACCCTGGTCCTAAGCCATGGAACGCTTTAAAGGTGATTACCAACACCTTGAAACGCACCCGGTAGTCCACCGGTAGCCAATGCAGCTCGCGCAGGAGAGGTGTCACATGGGAGCGCCCAGTCGCTCCCATAATCCCCCGCGCGGCCGCATTTTGCACCAGTTGGAGCCTCCGGGTGCACCCCAAGGGGAGCCCCATGTAGAGAGCATTACAGTAGTCCAGGCGAGAAGTGACGAGAGCCTGAGTGACCGTGCGTAGGGAGTCCCGATCTAGAAAGGGCCGCAACTGGCATATCAGGCGGACCTGATAGAAAGCCCCCCTGGCCACAGCTGTCGTGTGATCCTCTAAAGACAGCCGGGGGTCCAGGAGGACGCCCAAGTTGCGCACCCTTTCCGTGGGGGCCAATGATTTGCCCCCAATAACCAGCGATGGTGTCAGCTGGCTATATCGGGACGCTGGCAGCCACAGCCACAGTTAACTGTATCCACGCCCTATAAAACAGTACGGGAGGAGAGCTAGGGCATCTTCGACTTTGTTTTGTTTAGCAGCTCAGTCTCTACTGTACGCTGCTGTGTTGCCTCCATTAAACCGGGTTTTGGAACGAATCCTCCTTTTTGTGTGTGCATGTTCGTTTGCGCCCGGTGAAACACTGGCGGCTCCAGAGGGGCTGAGACAAGCTGCTAGCAGTTAATCTATACGTCAAATTGTCCAAGTGTGAGTTCCACAAATCGCAGTTGGACTATCTAGGATTCTGCATCTCCCCGGAGGGTGTAGAGATGGACCCTGCCAAGGTAAATGCCATGTTGGATTGGCAGGCCCCGAAAACACACGAACAGTTGCAAAGTTTTCTGGGGTTTGCAAATTTTTATCACCAGTTCATCCCGTCCTTCTCCCAAATGGCTCTCCCATTAATGGACCTATTACAGACTAAACATCTGGTTGGGAATCCATGCCTGGGTCACCCTGTGCTGTGGACTTTAGCCGTCAGCAAGCCTTTGAACGCTATAAAACAGTACGGGAGGAGAGCTAGGGCGTCTCTGACTTTGTTTTGCTTAGCAGCTCAGTCTCTACTGTACACTGCTGTGTTACCTCCATTAAACCGAGTTTTGGAACGAATCCTCCTTTTCATGTGTGCATGTTCGTTTGCACCCGGTGAAGCACTGGCGGCTCCAGAGGGGCTGAGAGAAAGTCAGAGACCAGCTTTCCATCTGCGAGAAATAGGTGTGAAGTGAGAGAAAGATGGCAGAAGGTACAGAAGAGGGGGTTGCCATTTTGGATTTGGAAGTACCTGAAGGGACAAAGGATGGAAAAGAAGAACAGGGGGAATGTGAACAGCTGGTGGTGCATCCCAAACAGAGAGCAGTTCAACCAGAGGAGAAGCAGGGGAGTCAGGAGAGTACGGTTGCAGAAAATACCCAGCCCTCCTCAGGACATTGGTGGCATAGTTTGGCTTTGTGGGGGAAACTGGGGTTTCGGGCACCAATACCACTCCGCTCAGGTCCGCAATATCAAAGTTGGAGAGAATGACAGTGGAATGACGAGGAAGAAGGAGAGTGGGGTTACTCCACTGGATCGGGAGTAACCATGATGGATTTGTTGAGAGAGAGGTTTGGGGAGGCCAGCTTTAGGGATGCTCCTTCCTGGCAGCCATGGGCTCCAGGGTTGGAATCATCGACTACCTGACAGGGAGGGAGTGGAGCATCGGTAGGAACATCTGAGAGCAGGTTTAGACTGGCCAGTCCCAAATTGAGGATGGATAAAGAGCAGTATCGGGGGACGGGGAGGAACCCACCCATCCCGAGACGATACAAATGTTGGGGCCACATGGAACAACCCAAACCCATGGGAGGGTCCGGCAAGAAAGGGAAAGGGAACCAGTGGTTAGGCATCAACAGACAGAAGCACGGAGGAGCTATCAGGGAGGCGACGGCTCCGCACGTGGTAGGGATTCAGGTCCTGTTTGGGTGCCTGGATTGTGGCCACAGCAAATCCCCTGGGGGCCTCCTCCATTGCAGGCTACTTTTGATGGTAATCCGGAACGTGTGGCTCTCTTTTTGAGCCAAGTAATTAGCTACATGGATGCCTATGGACATTTCTATCCCTCTCCATGGGCGAGAGTGGTGGCTGTTACTATGACCTTAACTGGTGATGCAGCTGACTGGGTAGCTGGATTAAACAACATGCATGCCTGGGAGCTCACAGATTTAGTTCGCTTTCTGGAAGCCCTGCGGTGTAGGTTCAAGGATGATGCGAGTACTCAAGCAATTGTCAAAGGTGATTTAGTCTCGTTGAGGCAAAGGGGTCGAGCAGCTAAAGAATATGTACAAGACTTTCAGAAACCACCAGGACGGCTGAGGGGGTGGCCTGAGAGTTTACTTGTGCACCAGTTTCACATGGGTCTGGACAGGGAGCTACACCAGGCTTGTGTCTATAGGAAGCTTGGTCCTCGTATTGTGGAGTGGTATAAAGTGGCCGTAGAACTGGATATTGGTTTAAAGGAGTTTCGTACACGAGGTGAGGTACTGGGCCAACCACGAAAACTATTGGAAAGACCGCAAATGGGCCGAGGAGTAGTGAGACCAAACATGCCTATATGGGCCAGATCTACTGCTCCTCCAAGACGTCCATTTTGATGCTATCGATGTGACCAGGAGGGGCATAGAGCCATCAAATGTCCGCTTCCACCTCTCCAGGTATCAGCTCCACAACCATCAAGTCCTTGGAAAAGAACCAACCCACGGTCACAAGTGACGTCGGAATGTTCTCATACTGCGATGCAAGCAACGAAAAGTGGTCTTAGTAGATGTGAAGAAAGACATGGTCGCTCAGGAACCGCTCGGGTATCAGAAGAGCTGGAGGTTACCGAAGACAAGATGGATCCCCGAGACCCTATGGTATGTGCTCCTATACATCCCTTTATAGTCCAGGTAACATTGAAACACCCAAAAACGGGTAAGGCAGAACACATCGGGGCTTTGGTTGACTCTGGGTGTACGCACTGTCTCTTGCAGAGGTCAGTGGCTGAAGGGTTGGGTCTTTGTATTATAACTCTGCAGACTCCCATTAAATTTGAACAAATGGACGGCTCAACCCTAGGTGGACAGCCTGCTACACATGTGACAGAACTGGCGAGACTTGAAATTGGACAACATTCGGAGTTGGTGCGATTTGTGGTAGTGGAGACAATGATAGAACCTGTTATCCTGGGGCTATCATGGTTGGACAAGTGGAAGCCAACCATTTGGTGGGAGGGGAGTTACCGCAAACTAAGAATGGTATTGGGTCCTGAAACCCCAGAGGATGGTTTTAGTAAAGGAGCTGTGGGGCGAGAAACAGAGCCATCCCTACTGGAGGGGGTCCCAAGGATATACTGGGACTTAAAACATGTATTCAGCAAAAAGGAATGTGAATCCCTCCCACCACATCACCCCACCGACTGTGCTATAGAACTGAAGCCTGGTCTTCGGTTGCCCAAACCTCACATGTATGCAATGACTCCCCAGGAACTGGAGGAGCTATGTCAATATATCGATAGTAATCTGGCTAGGGGATTCATAAAACCCAGCAGATCACACATGGCAGCACCGGTACTATTTAAAGAGAAGAAAGACGGTGGTCTTCGCTTATGTGTTGATTTTCGGGGATTGAAATGTGTGGAACCTTTGTACCCGTTACCCCTTATGACAGACCTGCTCTGCACTTTGGCTACTGGTAAGATTTTCACCAAGCTCGATCTATGAGAAGCATATTACAGAGTCCGTATCTGTGACGGTGTTGAGTGGAAGACAACTTTCAACTGTCCTCTTGGGAGTTACAAGTTCCAGGTTATGCCGTTTGGGTTGCAGGGGGGCTCCCGCAGTATTTATACAACTTATTAATAGTGTGCTCTATTAAGATGGAATAATGAAATTGGATTAAAAAAAGTGAAATAATACGGGGTCAGTCTAGAGGATCTCTGAAGGGTCCCTTTCACTAGTAGGTTCAAAAAGTCAAACCCTTCCTCTGGAAAGTTCAAGTAACACCATCATGAACTAAATATCACACCTAGCCAAGCAGAGGTAACCGCAGACATAAAGGCAAGAAACTAAGGCAGGAAGCTTAGCTTGGTTTGCACAGCACTTATGACCTACTTTGCAAAAACAAGTTCTTTAACTTCTATTCAATAGCAGTAAGGGGGGTAGCTAGAGAAGGGGAGGGGGTTTGGGGTTGTCAGCTCTGTAACCAATCATGAGATGTCAAAAGTATGTATAAAAAAGCTTCATCAGGATCTTTGGTTCGTTCAGGCTTGGCTTCTTGTATTACCACTGAACCTTGCGCAATAAACCTTTTCTGTTTGATCCTGGAATTCCGTGTCAGTTCCTAGAATTCCATAAGAAATGGCAACTCCGCCGGGGCTGACAGGAAGAGGCCATTGACCTTCCAGATGGACTGCCCTGGTGGGCAAACCCCTGTCTCAGCGTTTGAATCTCCAAGCCGGCTTGGTAGCCACTTGCCTACGGGGAGACTTCGTCAAAGGGATAGAGGACATGCCCGCCAGCGAAGCACTCCAGTCAAGGATCCTTAGGGGACAAACAGAATTGGTCCTTCAGTCCACGGACAGCAGAAGACACCTGTAGACAAGTATAAGTAGAGGAATTGTACCTACTCACGTTTGGAGTGGAAGAGGAGGCTGATCCCCCCCTAGGAGACAAGGTGGTGTCCTAAAGTCTCCAGAAGGGAGTTTGAGTCTCCCAAAGGAGTTCAAGTCTCCTATTAGAACATGGGTGGTAGTAGTAGCAAAAGAGGTGCCTCACGGACACCCCTGCAATGTATGTTAGACAACTTCAAAGTAGGTTTCCTGAGAGATTATGGAGATCCCCAATGTGACCCTGATACACTACGGACATTTTGCCGTAATTAGTGGCTTACCTTCGGTGTGGGGTAGCCAGAGGAAGGGTCTTTAGACCCAGGGCTCATCTCAAGAGTCCACCAGAGAGTAACAGGGGATGGACATTGGGACCAGTATCCATATATTGATCAGTGGAAGACTAAAAAGAGAGACCCCCCTTAGTTAATCAAGTGTCAGGCAGAGTTTGCTAGGGTCTGTTTGATGAAATCTAAAAGAGAGGAGAGAAAGAAAACCTTATGCAATAAAAGCTGAACCGGTTCCTGTACCACCAAAAAGAGAGAACCTGATGAAACCTCAATCAAAGAAGAAAATAAAGAGAAGTGCCTCATGGTCTTCAGCAAGCTCTGAAGACTCTGTGTCAAACCATACTAGAATTAAAACAAAGGCCTGGGGTGAAACTATTGCCCCTCTTAGAGAAATAATTGTACCACGAATGAATGCCCAGGGACAGCCTCAAAATGTTCCTGCACTTCAATATGTCCCTTTTACAACCACTGACTTGTTGAATTGGCAACAGCATTATGGGCCGTTTCCAGAAAAAAATCAAGAAATCATTGATTTGATGGCTACCATTATAGAAAGTTGAGAAGCCCCACCATACAGTAAGATTATTCAGATGTTGGGGCTGACCAAAAAAGATTTATGCTGCAGTGTTATAAAGATTCTGATGATTTACCATTCTTAAAAGAACAAGAGATCTCTGAAAGAACTAAGAATAGAGGAGAAAATTGTTACTGTTCTTCCCACCCGGGGTTTAGCAGGTAATAAAAAGAAAAGCCTGTCTAAATGGGAAGACTCAGATAATTAAATTGATTAAATTTGATATGATTTCTGTAAAAATAATAATAATAATAATTGTTAAGATCTGTGCATTCCCTAATTCAACTAAAATTTAAGGCAGGAATGACTTTGTGTACCTTCAAAGTAACTGCAATTGCCTGATCTCTAGAGATATGAATTTTACTAGCTACAATGCTGATGTGTGGTTGCTGTTTTTCAAACTTGACCACAAACTATCTACCCCCTCCTTTTTCTACTTCTGCAATGCTTTCCTCACCCACAAAGTGGGGAGGGGACCTCATTCTCATGTCTTTAGCCCTGCACGGAAGACTCTGATCTGTAAAACAGAACTAGAGAGATTAAGGAAATCAACTTTTATTCAGTTATAAAGAATTATCAACAGTGGAAAAATGATTTTTTTAAAAAGGGACACAAAATAAATATTGAAAATCTTAAAGATAATATGATTATGCAAGCTAAACAGATGATTTGCAAAATGAAATGAACAAGAAAAATTAGAAGCTATGCAATTCAAAAATGACATCTTAATTAATAATAATAATGATGATGATAATAAGAAGACATCAAACAAAAAGACTTGCTGAAATAAATTTTAAACATAATTACCAAGAACTCCAAGAAAATTATACTTCTCGTTTAAAAAGTAAAAATTGAATTTGGAAGAAAGCAAGGAAAAGCAATAAAACTAAACTCCAGGCTTTGATGGAAAAGATTCAACAAAGTACAGTAGTTCACAGTCTCAGAACGCTGTGCTTGTATTCATTTCCTGCCTGCCTTCCTATAAACAATAAATTAATTTTGCTCTCAAGCAAGAAAAAAAGGGAAGAAGAGAAAAAATAGTTCTTGTTTTGGCTAAGAAGATTGCCTGTAATAAAAAGTCCCAAGACAGCATATTGAATCATCTTTGCAAGGTTTGTGCGTATGCTGTTTTAGACAAGTTGCTTCTCAAGCCTAGTGAGCTCAATCTGCATTGAAGAAAAACTACAGAAGCATTCTGTAAAGAAAGAACGGAAGCCATAGGCCTGGCTGCAATAAATGAGGGGCCTGAAGACTGAAGGGGACCAGGTCTCAGTCAAGCCCCCCCCCCGAACCCTTGGTCTGAATGGAAATAGGAGGCAATAATGTAATCTTCTTAGTAGACACAGGGGCATCTAAACAAAGCTGCTAGCTCCCTTTTCTAAAATATCCAAGGGGTTAATGGCTTCATAAATCGTTGGCCCATGCTGAAAACCCTGAAATATCCCTTAAATGGAAGAAATATAGATATGCCTGCATGTCCAGTTTCCCTCCTGGTCATGATGGTGAGAAAATCATATAAATATCACACCTAGCCAAGCAGAGGTAACCGCAGACATAAAGGCAGGAAACTAAGGCAGGAAGCTTAACTTGGTTTGCACAGCACTTATGACCTACTTTGCAAAAACAAGTTCTTTAACTTCTATTCAATAGCAGTAAGGGGGGGTAGCTAGAGAAGGGGAGGGGGTTTGGGGTTGTCAGCTCTGTAACCAATCATGAGGTGTCAAAAGTATGTATAAAAAAGCTTCATCAGGATCTTTGGTTCGTTCAGGCTTGGCTTTTCTGTTTGATCCTGGAATTCCGTGTCAGTTCCTAGAATTCCATAAGACTTTGACCATCTGTATAGGGGAGTCCTAGTCTATTTGGACGATATGTGCAGTCCGAAGTATGGACGGATCATAAAAACTTGGAGGCCCTGCAGACACCCTGTAGGTTATCACCCAAACAAGCAAGATGGGCACAATATTTCCGCAAGTTTACGTTTACACTGAAGACCATGCCAGGCGGGAAAAATTATTTAGCGGATGCTCTATGTTGTATGCCCCAATATGAGAGTTAGTGGGATGACTCACCACAATCCTTGCTGCTGCCTCGGCAAACAGGAAAACAAGTAAGAAATGTACCCCAGGCGGTATCCCCCTGGATAGTAGACTTAAAAAAGGAAATAGCGACTGACCCCTGGTTAGCAATGAATTGCCAATTAGTGATGCAGAGAGGAGGATTGGCATGGAGGGGGGGACAAATTGTATATCCCAAACCCCTTAAGGGACAAAATATTAAAACAATGTCATGATGTGAAAACGGCCAGACATTTCGGGTTCGTCAAAACATTACATTTACTACGATGGCAATTCTGGTGGCTGCGCATGCGGAACCATGTAGAAGAATACGTACGGGGCTGTCCTGTCTGTGCAGTAGCCAAGCCACTAGTAGGGAAACCACCCGGCCTATTACAGTCAGCCACTGACCCATGTAGACCATGGGATGAGGTGGCCATGGATTTTGTTGTTGAGCTACCTAAGAGCAAAGGACATACTGTAATCTGGATAGTCATTGACCTGTTTTCTAAACAGGCAGATTTCGTCCCATGTAAAGGTCTGCCTTCTGCTAGATGTCTGGCAAAACTGTTTGTTCAGCATATATATCGTCTCCATGGTATACCTAAATGGGTTATATCCGACAGGGATCCTCAATTTACTGCCCGATTCTGGAAACTGTTCCTACGACAAATAGGAACCGACCAAGGACTTAGTTCTGCGTTCCATCCGAGTACCAATAGGGCGGTTGAGCAAGCCAATGCAATGGCATTGCAATGCAATGGTGGAGAGATATCTACGCTCCTATGTACCCTACCAACAGGATGATTGGTATGATCTATTACCATTCACTGAGTCAGCCTACAATAATACAGTACATTACAGTACAGTACAGTACAGTAGCACAGGATATACCCCGTTTCAGGTGGTGTCAGGAAAGGAGTTTCCCACTATCCCAGAATTTGACATACAAACACAAACATCACATACGCCTGGCGACTGGATGAGGAAAATAAACAGGGTTTGGCCGCATATAAAGAATGCATTAACAAAAGCCACAAAAGCATATAAACAGCAAGCTGACAAGAGGAGTTGAGTTTAGTTTAGTTTATTTGGATTTATATACCGCCCTTCTCCTTGCGGACTCAGGGCGGTGTACAGCCAATTAAGAACAACATATAAACATACACAAGTTAAAATTTCTTAAAATAATAATATAAATGGCCATAAAATTTAAAAATTAACATATTTAAAATACAACTCTAAAAATACTAAAATGTTACAGGGATCAGGCTAGGCCGGCGAGCTGAAAGAGATGGGTTTTTAAAGCCCGCCGAAAGGTTGGGAGGTCAGAGATTATTCTTAACTCTGGAGGCAGATCATTCCAGAGGGTGGGTGCTGCCACAGAGAAGGCTCTCCCCCTGGGGGTCGCCAGCCGGCATTGTCTGGCTGACGGCACCCTGAGGAGGCCCTCTCTGTGGGAGCGAACCGGCCGGTGGGAGGCAATTGGCGGCAGAAGGCGGTCCCGTAAGTACCCTGGCCCTAAGCCATGGAGCACTTTAAAGGTGATTACCAACACCTTGAAACGCACCCGAAAGTCCACCGGCAGCCAATGCAGCTCGCGCAGGAGAGGTGTCACGTGGGAGCGTCCCGTCGCTCCCATAATCCCCCGCGCGGCCGCATTCTGCACCAGTTGGAGCCTCCGGGTGCACCCCAAGGGGAGCCCCATGTAGAGAGCATTACAGTAGTCCAGACGGGAAGTGACAAGAGCATGAGTGACCGTGCGTAGGGAGTCCCGATCTAGAAAGGGTCGCAGCTGGCGAATCAGGCGGACCTGATAAAAAGCCCCCCTGGCCACGGCCGTCATATGATCCTCTAAAGACAGCCGTGAGTCCAGGAGGACGCCCAAGTTGCGAACCCTTTCCGTGGGGGCCAATGACTCGCCCCCAATAACCAGCGATGGAGTCAGCTGGCTATATCGGGACGCCGGCAGCCACAGCCACTCGGTCTTGGAGGGGTTGAGTCGAAGCCTGTTTCTCCCCATCCAGACCCGCACAGCTTCAAGGCACTGGGACATCACTTCCACGGCATCGTTGGGGTGGTCTGGGGTGGAAATGTACAGCTGAGTATCATCAGCGTACTGATGGAACTCCACCCCAAAACCACGGATGATCTCACCCAGCGGCTTTACATAAATGTTGAACAGGAGGGGCGAGAGGACCGACCCTTGCGGCACCCCACATACCAGGCGCCTCGGGGTCGACCGCTGCCCCCCTGTCAACACAGATTGCGACCGGTTGGAGAGGTAGGAGGAGAACCACCGTAAGACGGTGCCCCCCACCCCCAGTCCCTCCAACCGGCGCAATATGATACCATGGTCGATGGTATCAAAAGCCGCTGAGAGGAGGAGTGATGCCCCATCCTTTAAGGTGGGGGATAAGGTATACTTATCTACTAAATATATAAAATTGCGTATACCCAGCAAGAAGTTAGGCCCCAAATATATAGGCCCCTTCACCATTACTAAGGTCATAAACCCCATCACCATCTCCTTGAGACTTCCACCTCTACTAAAAAGGATACACCCCGTATTCCACAGTAGCCTCCTAAAACCGGCTATTGGTGTGCGATCTCCTGGAATGAGCCCAGGACCAGTGACAGGAAAAATATATGAAGTAGAGAAATACATGACTCAAAACTGTATCATGGGACACTTAGATACCTGGAAAGGATACCCTGATACAGATGCAACATGGGTACGACCAAAGGATCTAAATGCCCCTCGATTGCTGAAGCAATTGCATAGAACACACCCACACAAACCTGGGAGCTATCCCTAAGGGAAAAGACCTCCTAATCCTATCTTTTTGTCTCTACAGGATGAGACCTGGTTGGGGGGGGCGCATGTCGAGTGTCAAAAGCCCCTCGACAACACATCACCTTGATGGATGGTATTGAAGACCATGAAGGGGATCCGGAGAATACTGACGGATTCCAGCAACAAAACACGGTGGAGTGGGGTGTTGCGTTAGGACACTATGTACACTAATAGTGGGTGATGGATGGAAAGCAAGAAGAGGGGGGAGGGGTGTGTGGAATGGGAATGTAAATCAGCTGCTGAAGAGATAATAGTGCAGACGGGAATGACGTCCTATGCCTGCGACAAGCATGAACGGAACAAGCGGCAGCTTTGATTGTGACAGCTGTGAGAAATCATTGCCTGCCTAATGATAGTTAACTGTATCCACGCCCTATAAAACAGTACGGGAGGAGAGCTAGGGCGTCTCCGACTTTGTTTTGCTTAGCAGCTCAGTCTCTACTGTACGCTGCTGTGTTGCCTCCATTAAACCGGGTTTTGGAACGAATCCTCCTTTTTGTGTGTGCATGTTCGTTTGCGCCCGGTGAAACACTGGCGGCTCCAGAGGGGCTGAGACAAGCTGCTAGCAGTAAATCTATACGTCAAATTGTCCAAGTGTGAGTTCCACAAATCGCAGTTGGACTATCTAGGATTCTGCATCTCCCCGGAGGGTGTAGAGATGGACCCTGCCAAGGTAAATGCCATGTTGGATTGGCAGGCCCCGAAAACACATGAACAGTTGCAAAGTTTTCTGGGGTTTGCAAATTTTTACCACCAGTTCATCCCGTCCTTCTCCCAAATGGCTCTCCCATTAATGGACCTATTACAGACTAAACATCTGGTTGGGAATCCATGCCTGGGTCACCCTGTGCTGTGGACTTTAGCCTGTCAGCAAGCCTTTGAACGCTTGAAAATGTTATTTGCCAGGGAACTGGTGCTGAAACACCCAGACCCAACCAAGTCATTCGTCGTACAGTTGGACGCCAGCGTCCTGGCGGTGGCCGCGGTTCTTTTGCAGGCCAATGGTGGGGGGGTCTACAACCATGTGCATACACATCCCATAAGCTAAACGACATTGAATGCAAATGGGCTATATAGGAAAAGGAGGCATTTGTGGTTCAGTGGGCCTTGCTGACCTGGAGTCAGCTGCTGGAAGAGGGTGTGTGTGTTACTGTTTGAGGTATGGATGGACCATAAAAATCTGGAAACCATCCAAACCCTGCAGCGGCTGTCACCCAAACAAATACGGTGGGCGATATATTTCTGATGATTTAATTTCCAGCTGCCGTACATACCAGGTGGGAGGAATTTTTTAGCAGATGCACTGTCTCGAAAACCCCAATATGATAGCAACTGGGAAGAGATAGTGCAAGCCATAATACTAACATCGCAACCCCGGGTACAAGCAGCGCAACATGTACCAAACACATCCCAACTGAAGTGACAGATAAAGGACATACCCTGTGGCATTCAAACTGCACTTCCAGCTGACCAATGATTCCAGGAGAACCGACACACACTCACCCAAAGGGACGGCCTAGCATGAAAGGGGTCCAAGATCTATGTACCCAGCACTCTCCAGCTGGATGTGTTGCGCCGCTGCCACAATGCCCGAGTAGCCAGACATTTCAGGTTTCTTAACACTTTGCACCTAACTAATTGGCAGTTTTGGTGGCCTTGTAGTAAGAAGGGTGTAGAGGACTATGTGTGCAGTTGCATCATATGCACCATCATGAAGAAACAACAAGGCAAACCTCCTGGACTCCTACAGCCAGTGGTGTCTCCTGGCAGACCATGGGAGGAGGTAGCCATGGATTTCATTGTGGACTTACCAGAAAGCCAAGGCAATACAGTGATCTGGATGGTCATAGACCTATTTTCGAAGCAAGCTCACTATGTGGCTTGTTCAGGCCTTCCATCAGCCAGGAAGCAGGTAAAACTATTCATAACACATATATATTGCCTCCACAGTGTACCGTGGAGGATTGTCTCTGATCGAGGGGTACAATTCACTGCTAAATTTTGGTGTAAGTTCTTGGCCATGGTGGGCTCCTCTCAGGGCCTTAGTTTGGCATTCCGCCCTGCTATTAACGGAGCTGCCAAAAGGACTAACGCAATGGTGGAGCAGTATTTACGCTGCTACGTAAAACACCAACAATTCGATTGGGCTGACTTGCTCCCCTTTGCTGAAGTGGCGTATAATAATGCAGTCCACAGTAGCACCGGGTTCACCCCCTTCCAGGTTGCTACTGGAGCAGATTTCATCCCAATACCTGAGTATCCCCGGGAGGTCCCTGAGGAGCTAGGGTTGCAGGAGTGGGTGGCACAGTTGCAATGAGTATGGGAAGCTGTCAGAGGGGCTCTACGGAAGTCGGCAATGAGCCATAAACACCAGGCAGATAAGTAACAGAGTCTACAACCCCCCTTCCATATAGGTCAGCAGGTCTACTTGTCCACCAAATACCTCAAACTGAAGGTGCCCTGCAAGAAGCTGGCACCCAAATACATTGGACCATTCCTGATAGTAACCTGTCACTGTACAACTTCAGCTCCCACAACTACTCAGGAAGACACATCTAGTCTTCCACTGCAGCCTATTACGTCCAGTTCGGACATCTCAGTTTAGAGGGGCCCCTCCTCCACTGCCTCCCTGTCACCTTGGGGGGGGGGCAGCAGCATGAAGTAGACGACATATTGGATACCTGAAGGCATTGAGGTCGATTACAATACCTCATACTATGGAAGGGTTACCCGCTGTTGGAAGCATCCTGGGTACCCAGCAAGGATGTGAGGGCATCCCGTTTAGTGGCTAGGTTCTATCGGAGGAACCCAACCAAGCTAGGTGAGGGGAGGGCACTCAAGGTCCAGGAACTGTCTCACCATAGCCTTTGTTTTCCAGATGCTGTCTCCGTGGTAGTGGGGCCTGCATGTCAGCCCTGGCATGCCTGGCAACTCAGGGCTGCCATCCTGATGGGGAAAGGTGACACCGGGGTGTTCCAACAAGATGGGAGACAGTGTGGCTGAACTATGCCCACGCCTGAGGGTGTCAGCTCCGGCGCAGACACCTACTTGCTTCTGGCTTCTGGACAAGACTGGCCAATGCTGCTGCTTCTGCAGATATCGGGTGGCAGGAGCAGGTGAGAGCTGGGTGCCAGGAAAAGCTGGGAGCTGGACTGGGCACTTGTGCACTGAGCAGGCATTGGCGTCTTACTCAGCTGAGCATTGGAACGAGTGCCTGCACATGGGGCAGGCTTCAGCATCCTGAAGACATCTGAAGAACACTCAGCTGGGCGGGGTGGGATGCACATGTGACTGGGAAATGGGGCTGTGGGAAAGCTTAAATGGTGACGGGGAGCACTGGGCAGCTAACCCTGACTTCATCTCACTGTGTAACACTGGGTGATGGTCAGTTCGTGCCAGAGTGAGGAAGATAAAAAGCACTACAAACCAGGCCTGAATTGTTTAGCATTTCATGACCTGCTGGAACCTGACATCATGTCTGACAATGGGGCACAATTCACAGCAGCAGAGTTTCAGTCAATGCTAACATGATTCAGCACGTAACATCCGCTCCATTCCACCCCACGACCAATGGTTAGGTCGAACGAATGGTCAGGACCACAAAGGAGGTGCTCAAGTGGATAACAAATGGGGACTGGAATCACCGCCTGGCAAACAACCTCCTGTGTCAACACACAACGGCCAGTACAGCAGCAGGTCACAGCCCAGCAGAGCTGAGATGAGGTCGCCAGCTCACAACAAAGCTCAACCAACTTCATCCAGACAGAGTAGTATGTCAACTTGCAAAGCTTTCAAGTTGCCATGAGCAAGAGGGAGGGAGAACTGATAGAGCTGATTGATTTCCCTAACTGAAGTTACATTCCATACATGCTTCCTGACCACAATCAGGAAGGAGGGTGTTGGATTTCACAGCCAGCCAAAGGGGTTAATTGGAGAATGTGATTTATGACATGGCCAGGGAGGAGGGGAGAGACAGGGTCATAGGGGAACGTAAATCTACGTGGGATTAGTTCTAACTGCATCCGAATATTGCCAAAATGGTGCTCCTAATAAATGACTGTATTTCTTTTGAAATTTGGCTCATGGCTCATGAATTAATTAGGGCAACTTTTGGAAACTTCACATAGTGGTGGAGACAGCTCAGCCAACCCCCACCCCCACCCCGGAATTTACAGCCAGGTGAATTGGTCTGGGCCAGGAACTATGGGAGTGGGGCACCTTGAGTGGCAGTCAGGGTAACTAAGGTAAGAGGCCCATTGTCATACGAGGTTACTCTGGGGGATGATCATACAATCAGACGCCACGTTGATCAGTTATGGCATCGGTAGGCTGGGCCAGTGCCAGGTGAAGATCCCAAGGCTTTATCAGACCCACTAGAAAACTGTTTTTCACTGAGTTTGCCTACACCACCCATGGCCGCCTCTGGAGAAATTGAGGAACCAAGGGCCATAGAGCTGCCACCACTCATGGGTGACCAAAACGGCCATCAAGACTCTATCCAATTGGACATGGACAATACTCCACTTAAACAGGACTCTCCAGTAACATAACAGCGGTCCACCAGGATCTGTGGGCCCCCAGCTTATCTTAAAGACTATGAATATTAAACAGACTGAGGGTAAGAACTTTCATAGGGGGGAGGGGTGTTATGTATCGAATACATATAGTTGTGTTAAGCCCTGCTAAAGTGAAACTAACCTTTAGATGACCCTAACTGTTAACTTCAACTGTTTTGGAGGGAAACTTAGAACATTCATATTTGGGTGGGCTTTTTCAAGTATTATGATTGGTTGAGGCCCTGTGGGCCCAGGGTATAAATTACAGGAATTTGCCTGTTTTTCAGCAGTTTCAGTTGAGTCAATAAATGCTGTTGCATCTATGCTGTCTGTTCTTGCCTACCGCAGCCCACAACATAATGTGCTTGCTTCAAACTTGACTGAAAGCTCACAGAAAGTGACATCAAACATTGAAAAAGAATTTGCACAGAAAATTGAATACCATAAATTTCTTTTCTACTTAACAGAACTTTTGCCCTGGCTGCTAGACCTTCATGGGTTGAAAGCTCTCCTTTTGGGAGCCACTGCAGGGATCCTTTTCTGCTCCCTCTATCAATGTCTTCCCCTTTGCATTAACAATTTGATCAATTCTTAATCTTGTGCCAATAAAAGTGTGTGTGTTAGGAAATTGTTATTGCCTAACTGGTTGGTCAGGAAATATATAAACCAACATTGTGTGTATTATGTGTAAATGTATTATGTAGCTTTAAAAACTGTGTTGCATCATCATGCATCCTGATTGGCTGAGCTCTGTAGCCAATGTACTTAAGGAGAGCTGAATTATGGTTTGTGTGAACACTACATCATTTTACCTGCTGATATGCTGTAACACTATATTTGATCTCTCTGCATGATCATTGCTTGATCATGGTTATTTATTGCTTCTCTAATATTTATTGACTGTTTTTATATTGAACTGTGTTCCTGAATGAAACTAAAGAAGATCTGTTTTTATTGTATTTTTCTACAATTGGTAAGAAGACTTTATATTGGAAAATATCCCTGGACTGATCTTTTTTTTTATTGAAAAATTTTAACAAATTTCACAAACATTTCCCCTCCCCCCTCCCTCCTCCCCTTCCAACACTCCCCTCCCCAGCCCCCCCCCCCACACACTTCTCAGAGCAAAATACAGGGTATAACATTTAACAATCATAAGCTAACATAGGCTAACTATCTATAGCCTCCTAATCCCCTCTTGGACTTTTAACTCCCCTTTTACTAAACTAAATTTTTGTACTTTATACCATCTCTTTGTTCATTCATAAGCTATTTGAAATTTTTTAGACCGATATTTGCCTTGAATATAATCAATCCATCTTCTCCACTCCAACATATATTTCTCATTTGAATGGTCCTTTAAATATGCTGAAATTTTCGCCATCTCTGCTAAATTTACTACTTTTAATGTCCATTCTTGAATAGTAGGTAAGTCTTCCTTCTTCCAGTACTGCACCACCAAGAGTCTTGCTGCAGTTATTAAATTCAAGATCAAATTAGTCTCTATAGCCATACAATCTTTTATAATACCTAACAAAACAACTGTGGAGTAAACTTTATCCTTTTTTAAAGAATATTTTGAATAATCCACCATATTTTTATCCAAAATGCCTTAACCTTTTTACAAGTCCACCAAACATGAAAATAGGTTGCATCAGTACAATCACATCTCCAACATTTGGGTTGTAAGTTTGGGTACATACAAGCTAATTTTTTGGGATCCAAATGCCATCTATAAAACTTTTTGTAAAAATTTTCTCAAGTTTTGAGCTTGTGTAAATTTTACATTTCTTACCCAGATCATTTCCCATGTTTCCATCATTATTGGTTCATCATAGTTTTGTGCCCATTTTATCATACAATCTTTAACTAACTGTCTCTGAATCTATTTCTATCAATATATTATACAACCTTTTTATGTGCATTGGACTCTGGTCTCTTAATTTGTTTTATCAAATTTTCTTCACTTTGTGTAATACCAGGTTTTTTTATCTTTTTTCCATCTATTCTGCAACTGTACATACTGAAACCAGGTTTGGATTACCCTTTCCTCTCTCTTTTTTTTAAAAATTAAATCTTTATTAAATATTTACATTAAGATTAACACAAAATAAAAATTGGGAAACAATATAAATGGTGAAATGTAGAAACACATAAACACAAGACTAAAACGAAATGACAAACATGACTAACCGGGAGTTAAGCTCACTCTCCAATTAATAATAACTAGTGTCATCCAAACCGAACATTTCAATAGAGTCCATTTCTACTAACTATCTACAAAACAGCCTGTTTTTGTCGAAATTTTAAGAAATCATATAGCCTAGTAAATATCTAATTAATCTAAATAGACGATCTTATCACCCATTTCCTAGGTTTAACCTTCTTTTGAGCCAGACAAAGCATTTGTCCCAACTTCTATTGTATATTGAATCTTTCTTGTCTTTTAAAATATACGTTAATCTATCCATCTCAGCACATCGGAGAATCTTGTTTATTATCAGATGATCGGGAGGCGTATCTGCATCTTTCCACAGTTGGGCAAATGCCATTCTCGCCGCTGTTGAGACATGGACAAATATATACCAATCTTTGTTATCAATGTAGTCTGGTCTTATTCCAAGCAAGTAGAGGTCTGGATGAAGGGGAAAGCTCACACCTGGTATTTCCAGCAGCCACTGTTGTATTTTCCCCCAATAGCGTCTAGTTAACGGACAGGTCCACCACTGGTGGAAGAAAGTACCCTTGGCCGACCCACATTTCCAACATCTATCAGAGGACCCTGGAGACATCTTAGCAATTCTGGTGGGGGGGGAGATACCAACGGTAAATCATATAAAAGTTTTCTTTGAAAGGGGAAGAAAGGGTCAGTTTCATAGTTTTGTTCCATACGTTTTGCCATGCATCAAGCTGAATTGTTGTTCCTATATTTCTCCCCCAGGCAATCATCGTGTCCTTTACAATCTCCTCTGCCATAAAATTGGACAAAAGAAAGTTGTAAACATTGGAGATAAATTTCCTTTGGTCACCTAAGAGAAGCTTGTCAAAAGTTTGTAAATGAAGGGAAATATCAGGTTCCTGTTTATCCCTAGCGAATCTAGTTTGAATTTTCGCATAGGACCACCAATCTATATCTAATCCTATAGTTTGGAGATCAGCTCTAGGTCTAAGTCTCCTGATTTCATCCAACAAGTCACCATAAACCCAATTCCTCTTTGTGTTGTGCACAGTCGGAAGGGTCACTGCCTCTAACGGAGACACCCATTTAGGAATCTGTGTGTAAACTTGCTTCTTCACCATTTCCCAGACCCTTATTAAAATTCCTCTAATATAATGATTTGTAAAACATTTGAATTTTTTGTCTTTTTGAGACCGCAAAAAAGAGTGCCATCCCTGCTGCAAATCATATCCTTCAATTGTTAAAATGCGCTTTCTTGAGAGAATCACCCAATCTTTTATCCAAACCAGGGATGAAGCTAGGTAATAAAGCTCCCACATTGGGAGCCCCAAGCCACCTCTTGTTTTGTGCTCTTGCAACATTTTTCTCTTTATACAGGGCTTTTTACTCTGCCAAATAAATTTACTTAGAATTTGGTCTAATTTCCTAAAAAAAAAAATTTCCAATCTTGCAGGGGCTGTTTGAAATAAAAAGATGCATTTCGGTAAAACATGGGCTTTTATCGCGGCAATTCTACCCAAAAATGAGATCTGAATATGCCGCCATCTCTCCACTTCATTTGCTGTGTCTATTAATAATTTAGAATAATTGAGTTCTTTAATAGAAGAACATCTATTTGTAAGCCAAATACCTAAATATTTAAGTTTTTTGACACAGTTAATCCCCATAATACTTTGGATCTGTTCCTTTTGGGCATCTGACAAATTTTTTGTTAACATTTTGGTTTTATCTTTGTTAATTTTTAACCCCGCTACCTCCCCATATTCATCTAATTTAGTAAGTAATTTTGGTCCCATAATAAGGGGATCTTCTAATATGAAAACCAAGTCGTCGGCAAATGCTTGGAGTTTATATTCTTCCCCTTTAACTTTTAAGCCCTTAATTTCCAAATCCTGTCTAATCGTCTTAAGAAGTGGTTCAAGTGTTAAAATAAATAGCAGCGGTGAAAGAGGGCATCCTTGTCTGGTACCTTTATAAATCTGTATCTCATCTGATACTGATCCATTAAGCAGTAGCCTTGCCGACTGTTTAGAATAGATGGCTTGAATTGCCCTTGTAAATTGAGGCCCAAAACCCATCACTTCCAATTGTTGTATTATAAAATTCCAGCTGACTCTGTCAAAAGCCTTTTGGGCATCCAAAAAGATCATTACCATTGGTTTATCAGAGTGTGTCTCATAGTATTCTAAGGCATTCAATACCACCCTTACGTTGTCTCTTAGATGCCTATGAGGCAAGAAACCATTCTGGTCTTGGTGGATAAATCGGGACAGGAACACCCGGAGTCTCTCAGCTAGTATTGTCGCAAAAAACTTATAGTCCACATTCAGGAGCGAGATTGGTCTATAGTTCTGGATCAGAGTTTTATCTGCTTCGGGTTTCGGGATTAGGGAAATGTAGGCTTCCGTCCAGGACCGGGGTTTTTTAGAGTGTAGTAAAACCTCATTAAATAGATCTTTAATATACAAACTAAGTGAGTCAAAGACTCCTTTATAAAATTCACTAGGAATCCCATCTGGTCCCGGAGTTTTGCCATTAGCTTGTTTCTTTATAGCTACTGCTATTTCCCCAACTGTGATTTCTGCATTTAAAATTTCTTTACAGTGATCCAGAATCATCTCCAATTGTAGATTCTGGAGATAACTCTTTAGTTTATCTTCCTGATAAATTTCCTGGCTATATAAGGAGGTATAAAAATCTTGGGCCACCTTTGCTTTTTGCTCTGTAGTACCTACCAAATTTCCCATAGAATCCTGTAAAAATTCAATCTTTCTAGATTCTGCCTCTTTTCTTAATCTATATGACAACCACCGGCCCGGCTTGTTAGCATGCTCAAACTAATTTTGTCGACATTTCCGAATTTTATTCGCCAAATCGTTTTGATCTAGGATAGATAACTCATGCCTAATCAAGTCAATTTTCTCCTTAATCAAATTATTATACGGATTTAAACGCAGCTCTCCTTCAGCTTTCTCCAATTCAGCCATTAACTCAATCCGTTTGGCCTTCTCCTTTCTCCATTTGGTAGCTGTATATTTTATTACCAATCCTCTAACTACTGCTTTAACAGTATCCCAAATATTTTGAAGGGAGGTATCTTCTCTCTTATTTTCAGTAAAGAAGTGATCTAATTCTTTTTTAATCATATTTATAAATCCCTCGTCTTTCATGATCTCAGCCCTCATAGACCATCTCGCTCTTCTAGTGGACTCTTTCCATTTTATTACCAGGGGGTGATGGTCTGCCCATATATTCGTCCCTATTTCAACCGAATTTATACTTTCTTTCAGTTCTGAGGTTGACCAAACCATATCTATCCTAGACCACGATCTGTGCCTGGGAGAGAAATATGTAAAGTGCTTTTGCATAGGATGGAAATCTCGCCAAAACATCTCTTAACCCTATTTCTGTTCTTAGATTATCCCATGTTTTAGGGAGTACCTTCCTATGCCCTTTTTTCTATTTAGGAGAACCCTTTCCTGGATCATAATCAATTGAAGTATCAGTAATCGCGTTGAAGTCACCTACTATGCATACATGCTCATAATTTAATTCATTAATTTTCTTATACAAATCTTTAAAGAAACCCATTTGGTTAACATTAGGGGCATATATATTTACTAACAATACTTTTTTTTTTGGCCGATACTAATCTCTAACATGAGTATCCTACCCTCTATATCTGCATATATTTGAGCCTGTGTAGCGTAGAGGGCTAATGCCTCCTACTAAAGGCAGCAATTAACACCAGCTGCCTGTAATTTCTGTGAGTTCAATCCTCGCCAGGCTCAAGGTCGACTCAGCCTTCCATCCTTTCTAAGGTAGGTCAATTGAGGACCCAGTTTGTCGGGGGCAATAAGCTGACTTTGTATAAATATACACAAGTATGAAGGCTATTGCTTAACACATTGTAAGCCGCCCTGAGTCTCCGGAGAAGGGCGGCATATAAATCAAATTAAAATAAAAAATATATATATATATATTTGACGTTTCACCAGGCCTCTCCGATCGTAAACAACAACTCCCCTTTTCTTCTGGTCGGCCAAGGATACATACAACTTCCCCAGTTTAGGATAAGTTAAAATCTTAGAGTGGTCTTTCCTTATGTGGGCCTCCTGTAAACATATAATATCATAGTTATCTTTTTGAAGTTTAGCCCAGACCTTTTTCCTCTTAGTGGGAGCATTCAGGCCATTGATGTTAACAGAAAACAGGCTAAGCACCTCATCCATACCTCTACTTACCTCCATTCGTGAGTTTCTGGGATCTGGTCTCAATTTGGAAATTTGTTCCTCCTTCTTCTCCAGATTGGGCTGTGCCTTTGTCATGTCCAATATGCTCTGTGGTTGTTGTTTCTTGGGTTACCTCTTCTTGGCTCTTACCTAGGTTACCACCTTCACTCTCTTGGCCACTTGAATTAATATAGGCTTCCGCGAAGTCTTGCGCTTCCTGTACGGATTCCAATCGTAGCCTCTGTTCTTGCCAGGTAAACATCAGGCCTTCCGGTAGAAGCCAACAATAACGTATCCCTTGCTTCCTCAGCCATGTTGTCAAAAAGTCATATTTCCTCCGAATGTCTCATACACGTCTCGGGAGCTGGGGCAGTACTGTTAGTCGGTTATTTTTATAGGTAAAAGCTTGGTCCCTCGTTTTCCGAAACACTTCATCTCTTAGTGCTGTTCTAGTAAATCGAACATGAATCTCTTTAGGGAGCTTGTTGCGCCGAGCATAGCTGGTATATACTCGGTACACATCGTCAATATCTCTTGAAACTTCTGCGAAATCTCTTCCAGTAATTCCTGCAACAATCTCTCCCATTAGTACATCCAAGCGCTCACCTTTCTCTTCAGGGACATTCTGAAACCGTAAGAAGTAGCCAGATCTATCCATTTCGAGGAAGATAATCTCTTTCTCAATTTTTTTATTAGCCATGGCTTGCCGGAGTTCGAGCCGCTCCATCCTACATGTCACCTTCTCGGTCTTTATCTCGGAAGCTTGAATCCGTTCCTCATGGTTAGTCAAAGTATTTTGGACCTCCTCAAACTTTGCATGAAACAACCTTGTCTCCGTAGTTAACGTTTCTACATTCCTCTTCAGCTCTTCCAAAATTTTAGACGTTGAGTCTTGATTTTTGATCAATGTTTCCTGTATAGACTGGAGAATATCTTGCATCGATGCTTTTCCCGGAGTAGACACGTCTTCAGATGATCTTTGTAGTGTCACAGAGGTAGTGACTGGGGATGAGGCTGAAGAGGTCGTGATTGGCTTCTTCTTTAAAGTGGTAGTCATGGTAGCCATTTTGGATATTCCTAAAAAGTCTTTCCAAGCAATCATACAACACCAAATGGTTTCACCACCTATTATCAAAATTCACTCTTGCTTCGCTATGTCTAATGTACTAAGGGTAAATTTAGTCACTGATTCCTACTGGGTACTTAATTCCTACTGGCTATCTAAAAGGAAATAGGAAAGAAAAGGAAAAGGAAAAACAGGAGGGAAAAAAAAAGGGGGGGGGGGGAAGTCCAACTATAATAAGTCTAGGTGTAGTTAGCAATTTTGGTCACTAGATGGCAGCAAACACCAACTTCTCCAATTCTCCAGATCTTCTTGCAGTGAAAGTAAATTCAAAAGTGATTGCTCATACAAATGGCGTATTTCAAAAGCAGCAAATGTTAGTACTAAGTCAAAAATAGAAAAATCAAAGGAAGCACAGCACTCTTTCTTTCAAAGTCTGCAGGGGGTTCACATTCCCAAACAATAAGTCAAAATTCAAAATTCACCAGTCGTAAAAACAGAGTGAAATCAGATCGCAGTAATCAGTTATAATCCAAGGTTGATAATCTTCTCAAACTGCCAGCTAACTTCACTGCCACTTCACTCAGTTTAGGCTCTGGGAGTAGGAAAGATTTTAAACTCCACTACCTTGCAGCTTCCAATCGAGTCACAGTCTCAAATTACCAAATCAGTCTTTTGGTTTGGCTTGGATGAATAGACTTCCTCAAGCAGTATAGTCACAGCCTCGGGGCACCATAACAGGCATCCTCTCACTGCTCCGACATCGGGGAGGGACTTCAGTCTCTTCGTGCAGCCTGCACTTTCCACACGGAGCTGGCAAAGCTCCCCTCTTTTCCACCAAGCTTTCCCGCTCGATGTTGGCTTCAAAGAAGCTTCAAAGAAGCCGCCAGATACAGCGATCGGGGGATCGGCTCGGGAGAAGAATCCCTTGCCTCCTCCGGCTGCTGTGACGTCACAGGAAGCCGGATTACCCTTTCCTCTCTTAATACATTCAAAGGCTTTAACTGTAGTACATTTCTTTCTGTAATCAAAAGTTCTTTATAAGTAATTACATCCTGCCTTTGTTCTATACTTATATTCTCTATCGCGTATCTGGGTACTACCCACATGGGTATCTTATCGTTCAATTTGTATTGATATTTTTTCCAGACACGCAAAAGAGCATTCCTTAATATGTGGCTTTTAAAAGTCCTGTCCACCTTCTTCTCATAAACTAAATAAGCATGCCATCCATATATCAAGTCATACCCCTCAATGTTCAATATTCTTTCCTCTATTAGGTTGATCCAGTCACTGATTGCTGCTAGAACAGCTGCTTCATAATACAGTTTTAGATTGGGCAATTTCAAACCACCTCTTTCACGTATATCCTGCATTATTTTTAATTTAACTCTCGGTCTCCTCCCTGCCCAAACAAAGTTGTTAATACCTTTCTGCCAGTCCTCCAAATTTGCATCTTTTTAAAGTATTGGTATCATTTGAAAAAGGAATAGAAACTTAGGCAAAACATTCATTTTAACTACGGCAATTCTTCCCAACAAAGACAATTATAGTTTTTTCCATTTATCCATCTCTATCTGTATTTTATGCCATAACAATTCATAATTATACTTATATAATTTCCCATTTGATGTTGTAATATGAACTCCTAAATACTTAACCTTTTTCACTATCTCGCATCCTGTTACTCTTTCCAATTCTTTTTGATTTGTAGTCATATTTTTAGTTATCATCTTTGTTTTCCCTATATTTATTTTAAACCCTGATGTTTGACCATATTGTTTAATTATATCCATTAAACCTGTAGCTGAATTTACTGGTTGAGTTAAAGACACAACCAAGTCATCTGCGTATGCTCATACTTTATAGTCATATTGCCTAATCTTAATACCCTGTATATTGTCTGAATCCCGTATTTTATTCAGCAATACTTCCAGAGTTAAAATGAACAATAGTGGAGACAAGGGACACCCTTGTCTTGTTCCTTTTTCAATTTTAAAAGTTTCTGTTAGACTACCATTAACAATTATTTGTGCTGTTTGTTTCTGATATATTGCCTTAATTGATTGTATAAACTGCTCTCCCAGCTGCATTTTCTGTGCTACCTTCACTAAAAACTGGCAATTCAATCGATCAAATGCTTTCTCTGCATCCAAAAAAATAAGCACTGCAGGGACTTGGTTATTCTTCCCCAAATATTCCAGTATATTAACAATTTGTCTTACATTGCTTTTCATTTGTCTCCCTTGTATAAAACCAGTTTGATCATTGTGAATCACTTGCTGCATAACTGACATTAATCCTTTTGCTAAAATTTTCGCAAAAAACTTATAATCTACATTAAGCAATGATATAGGTCTATAATTTTTAGGCTGGCTATGATCTTGATCTTCTTTCGGAATCAGGGAAATAAAAGCTGTTCTCCAAGATGGTGGTACCTCTCCTCCCCATTGTATTTTAGTAAATAATTCTTTAAGAGGTTCTACCATTTCTAATTGAAGATTTTTACAATACACTGCTGTCAATCCATCTGTACCGGGAGCCTTTCTGCTTTTCAACTGTTTAATTGCCAGGAGAATTTCCTTTGTAGTTATCGATAAATTCAGTCTTTCCCTTTGCTCATCAGTAATTATAGGAATCTTCTCCTTCTGCAAGTATCTATCTATATCAATATCTTGTATTTTATCATCAGCATACAACTTTGTGTAAAAATCTAAAAAAGCTTTTTTAATCATATTCTGTTGATATACCTCTTTACCTTTATACTCTATTTTTTCTATTGTGCAATATTTTTGTTTTTTCCTTAACATATATGCTAACCACCTGCCTGGTTTGTTTGCATTACAAAAAGTATTATGTTTAGCATATTGCAAATTCATTGCAACTTGATCTGACATCAACATGTTAAACTGTCCTCGCAGTATTGTAATGGCTTCTTTTATACTCGTATCATCTGGTTTACCTATTAACGCCTCTTCTTTCTTTTTTATTTCCTCTTCCAATTCCCTCCATTTTTTTCCCTGTCTACATCTATATACATTATTCAAATTTATTAAAACTCCTCTCATATATGCTTTACTTGCATCCCAAACCATTTCCACAGGTGTACCCTTATGCATATTCAGATCAAAAAATTCTTTCATTAACTTTTTACATTCTATCACATTTGCCTCATATCGAAATAAGTTTTCATTTAATCTCCATGACCTCCTAGACCCCTCTCCAGGTTCCAATTCCATCCAAACCGGATTGTGGTCTGTTAAGGTTCTTGGGCATATCTTCGTTTTCTTTACCCTGGAAAGAAAATCATTTGTAATTAATATAAAATCAATTCTAGAAAAAGATTAGTGCCTGTCAGAAAAAAATGTAAAATCTTGTTCATCAAGATTTCGTTCACACCATATATCTCTCAACTCCATGTCATCCAACATATCAAAAAAAGATTTGGGCAATTTAGCCCGTGTTTGAGTATTTTGCAAAAGGGTCTTTTTGTCCTTTTTGGTGTCCAATACACCATTCCAATCACCCATCATTATACATGATTTATAATCCATTTGTATTAATTTTGTATGCAAAAGTTTGTAAAATTTTTCTTGTTGTTGATTGGGTGCATATACTCCCATTAAAAGTGTTTTCTTCCCTTCTATTAATAATTCAATTGCTATATATCTTCCTTGTGGATCTGCTTCAATTATTTTAGCCGTTAAATCTGTTCTTAGGTATATAACTATACCATTTTTCTTCTCAGGAGCTGATGCAACAAAATGTGTTCCCAGTCTAGCATTTATTAGATATTTTTGGTCATTTGTTCTTATGTGTGTTTCTTGCAAGAAAATTACATCATTTTTAAACTGTTTCAAGTAGTGAAATATCTTCTTCCTCATTTGTGGTGAGTTTAATCCGTTAACATTCCAGGTCAAAAATTTATTTGCCATCTTTAGCTCCTGAAAGCTTTTGGAGCACCGACTGGAAGTCTTCTTGGAATTTCTTCTTTGGTCTTACCCCTCCCACAGCTTCTGTATTTGTAGTTACAATTTCTTGAGTTATTATCTGACTTTGTTGCTTTTTTAATTCTTGTTCTTTACGTTTGGTTGCTGCTTGAGTTTGTCTTTGTTCCTTAGGATCTTCCATTTTTTCAAATAAATCCAGAAGTTGAACATCCTCCGAAAGTTGCAGTAATTCTTCTTGAGTAGTCAAAACACCTCCTTGGGTTTGTGCCTGTATAACTTCCTTCTCCCCCTTCCTGGCCTCCCCTGCTTCTTTCCTTCTTCTGACATCTGGAGATGGAGGGTTTCCAGCCTTTAGTATGGTAGTGTAAAAATCTTTTGCCTTCCAGACTGAATTGAGACGATATCTCTCTCCTAAATAATTCACCACTAATCTGGCTGGAGCCTCCCATCTGTACTGTAGCTGACAGTTTCTGAGTTCATCAACTAGAAAAGCATATTCCTTTCTGGATCTCAACATTTTTGGGTGAATTTCCTTCATTACTGCAACCTCCTGTCCAGCCACTTGAAGTTTCTTTTTATAAGAGACTTGCAAGATTCCATTTCTTGTCCTCCTTGTAACAAAGTAGATCACAATATCTCTTGGTAGTTGTCTCTGTCTAGCAATCCATGAATTAACGTGATAAATTTTGTCTATTTGCCAGTCACACTCTGCTTTTGATTCTCCAGTAAACTGAGCAAAGGCTTCTGCTCCCTGAGATTTTCCTGGTTGTTTTCTTTCAAGCCTCTCACCCTCACTGCCCATTCCATCACTCTGTATTGTGTCATTATGTGTTCTGCTTCTGCCTTTTCCATCTTGGTTTGAGCCTCCCCCAGTTTAGCCTCCACATTCAAATTAAACTGATCAATTTCATCCACCCTCTCCTCCAGTGATGTAACCTGGCCCAACAGTCCTTTGAATGCTTCAACAATATCTTCTCTTATTGCATCATTTTGAGTTTGAATTGTATCTTTAATATCGAGCAGTTCCTCAGACACTTCTTTGATTTTTTCCTCCAAATGGGATGTATTTTTTTCTTTCAGATCAGTGGATAATTTTTTTTAAAGCTCCCTTGAGAACTTCTAGTGTCAATACTTGTGTTTCTGGTGGGGCTAACAAAGCCTGCATTTTTGATGTTTGAGCTGGAGAAGACCCAGCACTTTTGGTCACAACAGTTTTTATTTGCTTTGCAGCCATTTCCAAATTGCACTTTTCCAGCAACCACACAGCAAAACCAATAAATCTTATTTTATTATGTAAATTTTTATAGAAGGCCCGTTGGTTTTCATTTGGTGCATAAATCGTGGTCAGTAATATTGTTTTTGACTCTGTTTGTATTTCGATCATTAGAACTCTTCCCTCTTCGTCTTGATATACTTGTTTTGTTTTTAAGTGCTTCTTGATGTAAACCGTAATACCTCTTTTTTTTTGGTCTGATAGTGAAGTATAAAGATTTCCTAGTCTTGTATTTTCTAGCAATTTTTGGTGTGTTTTTTTAATGTGGACTTCCTGTAGACTGATTATATCCATCTCCAATTTATGTAGCTTGGCAAATGTCCGGGTTCTCTTGGTTGGGGCGTTTAATCCATTTATATTAATCGAAATTATTTTTATTTCCTGTTCCATCTTCCTCCTTATTTAGTAATTGCCTTTTGTTTACTTGTGTTTCTTGTTACCATTTGCGTTTTTCCCCTCGCTCCTTCTCTCTCCATTTCTTTCCTTTCCTGTTTCTTCTTTTCCCCTTGGTCATCTTCCATTTCTTCTATAGAGTGTTCATCTTGGCTCCTATTCTCTGGTTCCTCTCTGGCTTCTTGGTCTTCTTCCATAATAAAATATTGATCAAAAAACTCCTGGGCTCCTTCTAAGTTGTCTATCTTCACTTTCTTATTTTGCCACGAAATCAAAATACCATCTGGTAAAAGCCAGCGGAACATTACTTTATGCTTGTTCAATTGTGTTGTAAGGAAGCTATAGTTTTTTCTCTGATCTCTCACGCGTCTCGGGATTTGCCTCAAAGTTATTATTTCCTTCCCTTTATAGTAAATCGCCTCTTCTCTCATTTTCTTATATATTTCCTCTTTTGTTGTTTTCTTTGTAAATCGGACGTGCACTTCCTTCGGGAGCTTGTTCCTTTGTGCGTAATTAGTATGAACCCTGTAAATTTCGTCAATATCTCTTCTTATATCGTTTTTGTCTCTCCGTAATGTTTCCGCAAAAATCTCTGTCATAATCTCTCCTAAGTCTTCCTCCTTGGTTTCTGTGATGTTCTGGAACCTTAAATAAAACGAAGCTTTTTCCATTTCGAGAAATGTAAGGGCGTCTTCCATCTCTCGATTACTTGTCAACTGTTGGTATTCCAGCCTTTCTACTTTTTTTATTGTCTGTTCCATTTTGAGTTCCGTTTTTTGGATCCTTTGTTCATTATTGGCGATGTTCTGTTGAATCTTTTCTATCTTATCATCCATTTTCTGTATATTTTCATTTATCCTTCCCACATCAGATTTCAGATCATCGTGATTTCGTCTTGTCTCTTCATGATTGTTGGCAATTGATTCTTGGGTCTTAATCATCGTTTCCTGTAGCATTGCCAAAGCTGAATGGATAGTTTGCATGCTGGATATGGAAGCTGCCTTTTCTTTTTCAGTTCCTAACATTGTTTCAATAGATCTCTGAGCAGGAGAGGCTGTAAGTGGGGCCTGGCTTGGAATTATTTTTTTGGTTGTTTTGGTTATAGTGGTTGTGGCAGTGCTTGTCATATTGATTCTTTTTAGTAAGTTGTCCCAAAATTTCATACACTTAAATATTCTTATTGGTTCTTCGCTTTTGTTACTTGTAGTTGTGTGTTTATCTATGATAATGTCTGGGGCTTATCTTCTTCCAGTATTAATTGGTCTGTAATTTCTATATATATTTTCAGCACTGGACACTCTAATAGGCACTTGAATGTATGAGTATATCAATATAACTTATGCACTCTAATTGGGGGAAAGAAGACTAATATAGGGGAGGTATGGGGAAAAACTTCAGGTTCTAACACATCATTAGGTCTGAATATAAACAATACAATGAATTACTGTAAATTAATTAGTCTATCAAATAGAGTCTGTCAAAACAAGTGTCACTCTTGTAAGTATTTAAGCAAGGATTAAATATTAAGTTATTCAAATATTTCTATTTACTGAAAGTTCTATTACCCTTAATTAGATCAGTTCTTTCCTAAACAATCATCCATAGAATTAAATAGATATAAGTAATACAATGGATTAATTAATCTATCTGATAGGATCTATCAATACACGTATCGCTAATATGAATAGATAAGCAAGGATTAAATATTAAACTATTCAGATATTTCTATTTACTTAAAGTTCTATTACCCTTAATTAATTAATTATTTCCTAAGCAATCATCCATGGAATTAAATAGATATAAGTAGTACAGTAAGTTAATCAATCTATCTATTAGAATCTATGAAATCAAGTATCACTAATGTAAATAAATAGGCAAGGATTAAGTATTGAACTGTTCAAATATTTCTATTTACTTAAAGTTCTATTTCCCTTAATTAATTAAATCCTAGAAGATCAACCATATAGATAAGTAAACATCAATTATTCAGAATCCTATTATTGCTAAATATTGATCAGAATTTACACTTATTTAGGAAAATTGATCCGATATAAATATAAAGTATAAAGTTATTTTGCAGTTGATATACAGTTCTTTTCCACTCTTACGTGCAACGGTTCTTGTGAAAAAGTTCTTATATTGTATTGTCTTTAATGTCTCTCAGTCTCTCAGGCTCTCAGGCTTCTCAAATCACCACAAATCTATTATAGTCTGCTAGTATTGCATCACTCTCGTTCACTTTCACTGCTTCAATGGCGCTGCCACTCTCACTTGCACTCTCACTGTTTTTTAATCTTCTTGTTGTTTTCTTTCTGGATCTTTTCGCCTGTCACGCTGTGGATCTTTAGTCAGTTCCAGATTCCTTTCCTCTCTATTCAGTTCAAATTCAAAGTCCGATCTTACTCTGCCGCTTGTAAAGTCTTTTTAAAGTTTCTCAATCTGAGCAGTCTCTCTCTTTTTTGCGCAGTCACTGTCAGTCAGTCTTCTTCCGCCCTTGTAGTCTTTCGTCGCCGCTTTCCACCTTCTTGGGGTCGCAAATTCTCTGCAAACCACTTCTAATGCAAATTATCACTGTGCTTTCCTCCGTCGCTTTTGTCTCGATCAGCTTTCAAACTGGATACAGTTGCAATTCTTTTGTTTGATCTCCGTCTCCCTGCTGTGCGGCTTTCAACGCTTCAGGCCAGCCAGGATGGCTGGTTTTTTCCCCCCTGAAATTAGGAGAGTTCTCCTGAACCTTCGGGGTGGTTGCCTTCCCTCCAGAGGTCCTTGGAGATTCCTCCTTGTTCTATTGATCTCTCCAAGATCAATAGCGTCCGAATCGGCTTTCTAGAGGGGAATCTCGGAGTTTCAAGAACAGAGCCCTGCTCTCTAGCTCCAAACGCGCTGAGATCGCCACCGGAAGCAATAAATCTTCTTAATCTCACTGTTTAGTAGGTATTATAGTTTATTGGTAATTCAGTCTTATTTTCTTTAGCTTCCAGACCTTACTTTCCCCCAGCAAAGTCTTTTAAACAGTACTGACAGCGTTAACAAGCGCTAACAGGCGTTAACAAGCACTTTCTCTTTTGACTTTCGATTTCATGCCCTTAAGCAAGCCAGCACCATCTTCTTTCAGCTTTCTCCCATCTCAAACTCTGAAGAAAGTAATAGTCTATTAGAGTTAAAGTTTAGTACTTGCAATTGTGATTTCTCCTGTCTTTGCTCTGCCTGCATTTAAATCCAAATGTTGTAGAAAAATTTAGCTCGCAGGGGTGGTCGCAGCGCCTTGTTCTGCTTTCAACAGATACGTCCCGGATCCGGAGCTTCTCAGTCAGGTGCTTGGGGAGCTCTCACCCTCCGCACTCCAGGACCGTTCCTGGAGGTCTTGGGGAGCTCTACCCACACCTGTCAGCTCACTTTCCCCCCTTTTCCCGGGGGGTGGGAAGTTTCCAAGCCTCTAGACAGCTGATTTTCGCTGTTCTAGCGGCTTTATGATATCACGGGGGTTAGCGCTCCAAAGGAGCTGCCACCGGTGCCAGTGGTGCCACCGGATGTCCCCCTGGACTGATCTTTATCTCACTTTATATGTGTATGACTTGGAATGTTTTTTTGACTATGATTTTACTTTTTCCCTAAAAGTAAAATATTATCAAAACCCAGTTTGTTTGTATGTGAACTGTTATTATCCACAATAATTCTCAGTTGTTTTCGTGCATAAACTCAAAGGGTACTCTGCTCAATAATTCACAACATCGGTTATTAGCCAAGAATATTCTTAACAGTGTGTATCACCCACACTTATTATGGCAAAAAGGGGGAAATTGTGGGAAGCCCCCCCCCCCCGAAGAATGAAATGTTTTGAGGAATATTAAAGGAGGCAGAATATTATATTTCCCCAAAGGAGAAATGGAGAAAAATCTGAACAAAGACAGAAAGCAGCCCCCAACAGCCTCCAGCAGATGCCTGAAGTCTTTAGAGATGGATATTTTGTGCCAATTAAGAAATCTGGGCCAATCTATTTATAAAGAAAACATCTTCAGCTCCAGGTGATGGGATTAAGAAGGACAGGACAGAAATTTAAACCCATTCATTGAGAAAATTGGAAACAATACTGGTCCATTAAGAAAGGCAGGCTAGAGGCAATAGATAACAGGATAAAATGGGCTCATTTGAAGGTCCCCACTCAACCTTCAAATGAGCCTACCCTTATAGAACTTTTGGCCCAGCAATGTTTTCTGGTTGCAGAAACAACAGCGAGCATACAGTCACAGCTTGATAAAATAATAAGTACCTTAGACTGCCTAGTTTCCTGGACTACCGGTGGTTGCACTGGACTGACTGCTCGGCAGCCTGATGCAGTGACAGGGCCCTCCCTGTCAGGCCCCAGCAAAAGTACTGGTCGGTGTGGCCCTGCCAGTGGGTTGAACTCTACACCTCTGGATATGGGCAGCCGCTTGGTTTTACAGCCAAAACAGGTGGCCCTTAATATTAATCCCATTAATGGCAATTTGCCTTATTGGGGCTCAATACAGCTGGCAAGGGGTCATATACTACAGTTACTGGGGTTGACTGCTGATGATTTGAAGAAGGTTGAACTTTTACCCTCCCCTGTATATTGTACCAGAGTGTTACTCAATTTTGACAACCCTAGCACCCCTAAACTATTCTTCAGGAGAAGATCTCTGCTAAGATCTTTCGGCATCGTGCCAAGTAGAGTCTTCAAAGATATGTTGATTAAGCCACTTTTAAGAAATTGACAACCTGTGAGCATCAGGAGACTTATAGCCCCCAAAAGACCCTTAGCAGCACATACTAATGTGCCAATTTTGAATGCCATCCCTGATACTAGACCATCTACTAAATACTCATCCATTCCTGTAAGACCTCCTGATGGCATCCTCTCAGATGGTACCCTGACTGTTCTTCCTACAGCCGGTCAAACCAACCCCCCTCAGCGAGGCACATCTCATCAGGAAGTTTGCCATGATTTGATCAGCTGGGAAGAAATGGCTCCAAAGGAAGTGACACCAGCACAGGGCTTCCAAAGCTCCTTAGTGAATAAGCCTCAGGCCAGTGCCTCTGGGATTCCATCCATCCATGAAATTGATTCATCTCAAGACAATTTCTGGAATCTGGAGGAGATACAGTTTTTTGACTCCTTTCGTGCACTCCCACAATCAGAAAGGGCCCAAATTATAAAGTGTCTGACTGCAGTTAAATCCAAGCTCTGCAGTCTTTCACTTCCTGATAAGGATCCCCTTGGACTTCCCCTTGGAGTCCACACCGATTTACCAGAGGCAGTTCCTTCAGCCCTTTCTCCAGAACGTCCAATTCGTAAATTTGAAGATCCAGGGCTACTTCAATCCCCGTCTGCTGATGTCACTGAATGCTTGCCAGGTAAGCAACCAACTAATGATACAAGCACAAACTGGACTGCGTTCAGAGCCCTACAGCCTCATGAACAAGGCTCACCTGCCTTCCCCTCTTCCCTGCCTTTGTCTCCCAAGAGGGTGACACTCCCATCTAATAATGGGTGTATTTTTTCAGATCTGAAGGGCTCTCTGGAAAAAATTAATTATACAGAATGACTAGCAAACCTGGCATCCCCCCCTTGTACACTTAAATGCCTCTCGTGGAACATAGCAGGCTGGGGGAGAAGGTGCAGCTCCACAGAATTTATCAACTATATTCAGTCATTCGATGTGGTCCTGCTTCAGGAGACCTGGGCATGTGATAAGATATCCCTTACAGGGTTTACGGCCATTTCTTTGGATGCTATCAAACAATCTATGACGGGAAGACCTAAGGGTGGTTTAGCTTGCTTGGTCTCTACCTCTCTGAAAGTGGAGACAGTGGAGCTGCCCCCCTGTGGCTCCTTAGCTATGGCACTCCTAATTAAGAGAGGACGCAGCAAAATGTTAGTGTTCAACATTTACCTTCCCCCGACGGTAAGGCAAGACGACACTAAGGCTCAATGGGGTGAACTGGAGAGCTATACTACTTGTATTGAAACCAAATTTCCAGCGCTGCATATCTTTATAGGGGGTGACTTTAACGCCCGATTGGGAGGCCAAGTTCCCCCATTGATTGAGGCACTCTACTCACAAGAATTCTGCCAGGCCATAGGACACCAGATTTCAGCCAGGCATTCTAAGGATGACTTAGCAAATTTTGCTGGCGTTCAACTAGCCCTTTTAGCATCCCAACATAATAAGATAATCCTTAACGGGAGTACCCCAGGCGATCTAGCGGGTGAATTTACTTTCAGTTCCTCACGGGAGAGTAGTGTTATCGATTTTGTGCTGGTTTCCCAGCTACTAAGACAGGCAGTCCATGTCTTCTTTGTGGACTGCCTCACGGAGAGCGACCACTACCCTCTGGTTACAATCATTGGGCTCTTTACAAATATACATCTGCCTAGAGGACCCCAAATACTGGATCCTTATGTGGCCTCGTATACAAGGAGGATCAAATGTCTTCTTCCAAGACTGAAAGAAAGTTCCACTCTCTTTTATCATCTCTGGGGTGTCTTAGCCTATACAATCAGGCCCTAACATGCAGTGACTCAGAGGTAATCTCGACCTTCGAATCACTAATTAACAGTGTCCAAAGGGAGCTAGGAGCTGACCATAGGCCAAGTGGTCCATATCGTCCAAGAAGTAATCCCTGGTTTGATGAAGAATGTCTGTTGCTCAGGAACAAGATTAGACAGGTTTACCTGCTCTATCGTAATCAAGGGGATAAATGCCCACCTGAGGACTATTGTCGCCTGAAGCGGGAGTATAAAGGATTAATTGTTAAGAAAAAGAGGGCTAAAGATAATGAAAAGTGGGATCTACTTCTCTTCTCTATCCAGCAGAAGAACACTCGACTATTTTGGCAAATTGTTGCCAGCTCGCTGCCTGGTCATCAAGAATTCCCTCTCTGTTGTAACTCCAACAGAGATTGGGAAAACCGGACTTCCGGCAGCCATTCCAGCACGTTAGGGGTGGAAAGGACGGGGCTCCGTCTTTGAATCCCTAACAAGCCCACTCCTGGAGTCGAAATCGGCGCTATCGGTTACAAAGAGATCGATAGCTTAAAGGGGAATATCTTAGGACCTCGGAGGAGAGCGCAACCCCTCCGAAGGTTCAAGACGATCCCTTAATCCAGCAGCGAGGAAAAACCAGCCCTCGGGCTGGCCAGAAGCGCTTGACACTGTACTAGGGGGAAGCGAAAATCAGAAAAGAGGAGAGAACTGTCAACAGGTGAAGGAAACAAAAAACTAGTCCCAAAAAATCCAAATAATCAAGAAGATTTTGACGCTGGAAGCAGAAAGCCGGAGAGGAGATTAAAGTAAAGCGGCGACAGTGAAAGTGATCGGAACGGGGCCATCTTGAAAGGACGAGTGACAGCGCAAAATGTGGATTAGAAGCCAGCGAACACAGAGTGAGTGAGTAAGGAAATAGATTTCAACGAAAGAGGGGACGGAACTTGTGCTTTTTGTTACAGTAAAGATTGGGTTTATAATTGAGGTTTTTACGAAGTGGAGGTTGATTACTGAAAAGAGCAATATTGCAGACGCCGAATTGAACTGAGCAATTGAAAGAGCGTGGGGTGTAGAGTCCCAGAGGATTATTCAGAGCTGGAGGTTTTGGACTGAGCTCGAGAGTGCTGGATTTTATTGGAGTCGATTGGATTGACGTGGAGATCGAAGAGAGGTTTGGAGAGGATATCGAATGTGAAACTGTATAAACTATATTAGCACTGTTGTTATATTGCTATCAGTAGAGACATCACTTGTGAAGAGAACGTGACTGAGAAATTAATGGCGTTTCACATATGAGAACCTGACTCACTTTGTTTGTGAAACGTTTTGCGAAGACGACTTGGAAGAAAATTTGCGACATGAAAGAAAAGGACAAACGATCAATAGCTTTACATACAACAAAGTAAACTGGATTGAAACCCGATTTACCTGGAGATATTAAGTATTAATACGAAACTCTTACTTCTTACTTTATTTTTCTTTCTTTGTGTTTATCTCGTTGTCATTAAATTTTAAATAACTTGAAGAATTTATAGAAGGAAAATTTATAGAAGATCTGATAATTAATATAAGAAAAGGATATTATTCTGGATAGTATATAGAATTGATGAATTTATAAATTTGAAGGTAACTTATAGAGAAACTATAGAAAATTGCAAAGTAATTAATGAATATTAGAATATTTTAGAAAATTTTATACTCTTGAAGGTTTGATATAAGAATAATTGTGTTAGATTAAGATATACTTTAGGTTTTTAGGATTTTAAGAGGAAACTAATGAATTGCTAAAGAATTGATTATTCTCCACTGTTCCTATATCTACTCAGTTACCCCCCCCCCCCACTTAGTAAGGAATTATTAAATAAGTTGATTAAGGCATAACCTATAAGAATTGGTGAATAAGAATAATTACTGAGAAATAAGTACATAAGAATACTATAAGGTATAAGATAGAACTACTTTAAGGGAAAAAAAGGGGGGTCTAAGAAAAAAAAAGGTGGTTGACAATTTCAAAATATTGTGGTTGAAAATAAGTAAGATATTAAAGATGGCAACATCAAGTTCATGGGCTACCACTAAAACGACCAAAAAGAAATCTCCAACTCAGACAGTACAGATAGCTTCCCCAGCATGTCAAAAGACAGGAGACGCAATAGAAAAAGAAAAAGCAGATGCCATAATAGGAATGCAAAACATCCAGGCAGCCCTCGCTATGATCCAAGAGGGAATGAAAAGAATGGAGGAGAAGATGACCTATAATCACGATGAAATGAAGAAAAATCAGGAACAAATGAAGAAAGATGTGGGAGAAATAAAAGAAGACATTAAAAACATTGATGAGAGGATAAATACAATCAGCAGAATATTACAGAAAATGAAAAAAGAATCCATTTAGTAGAAGAAAAGACAGAAGCCACAAATATGAGATTGGAGAGGGTGGAAAATATGCAAACAATTAAAAACCGAGATACCGAGGACGCTTTAATGTACCTGGAGATGGAAAAGGCATCATTTTACCAAAATATTCCAAAAGATTCCAAAATATTGAGGAACAAAGAGAGGAAGAACTGGGAGAAATTATGGTTGAATTACTTGCAAAGGCAACCCATAAAGAAAAAAGTGAAATAAGGAATGGCATAGATGAAATACATAGATCATATACAAATTACGCAAGAAGGAATAAGCTCCCCAAGGAAGTCCATGTAAGATTCTCAAAAAAAGCAATAAAAGAAGAAATTTATAGAAAGATGAGGGAGGAAACAGTCATGTATAAAGGAAGGGAGGTACTAACACTGAAGCAAGTACCCAAAAGGGCCAGGGATAGAAGGAAAGACTACAACTTCCTAACCAACCGATTGAATAAACAGAGGATAAAGTTCAGATGGTTGATCCCAGAAGGGATCCTCATAACGTGGGAAGGAAGGAAGTTTAGAGTAGACAACATAGATAAGGCCCAAGACTTTATAGATCAACACTTGGGAGACGAAGAAGAACAGAGAAACAGAGAGAGCAAAGAGGATTCAAGTTCTATTGATCCTGATATACGGAAAATAAAAAATGGAGATAAAGAACGAGGAAAAGGGGGACAGGGAAGAGAAGGAACAGTGGAGACCACTCAAAGAGTAACAAGAAACACATCCAAAACTAAAGCAGCAGACAAGTAAATAAGGATTGAAATGGAAGAAAAACTAACACTTACATCTATAAATATTAATGGTTTGAATTCACCTAGCAAAAGACAACAGATATTCACCAAACTGAGGAAATTAGAATCAGACATAATCACATTACAAGAAGTACACATCAAAAAACAACACAAAACATTATTGGATAATAAGAAATTAGGAATACTATACACATCATTAGCGGAATGTAAGAAAAGAGGAGTAGTAATTTACGTAAAAGAGCATTTAAGATCAAACTTAATTTATACAGATACGGAAGGCCGAGTGCTAATAATAGAAATCAAATTAGAAACAAAAATTATCTTGCTAGTATCGATATATGCCCCTAACGGAAACCAAATGGACTTTTATAAAAAACTACATGACAAATTAAAAGAATTTGATTATGATAATATATGTATTATTGGTGACTTTAATTCGATAGCAGATACACAACAAGATTATCACAACAATAGGGGAAATAAACTTAAAAGGAAAATATTGCCACAAACATTCCAAAATCTGACTGAAGAATTAACGTTACATGATTCTTGGCGAGAATTAAACCCAAAAACAAAACAATATACGTATTTCTCAAACCCATACCAATCATGGTCCAGACTGGATATGGCCTGGATGACTCCACAATTACAGAAAGAGATACAAGATATAGAGATTATGCCAGGCACATGGGCTGATCACAACCCACTCAAAGTAACTTGGAAGGGCTTCCAAAAACAGAGGCGATGGAAGATGGACATAAATATTATAAAGGAAAAGGGATATGCAGAGATGATAGAAAAAGAAATGAAGATATTTTTTCAGAATAACAAAAAAGAGCAAACATCCCTACAGAATTTATGGGATACATCGAAAGCTTTCATTAGAGGCCTAACTATAGCATACACAGCTAAAAGGAGAAAAGAAAAACAACAAGTTAGGGATGATATAATGAAAGAAATTGAGATATTGGAGGCCAAATTGCAAAAATTACCAAATGATAAAATGATACAGCAGAAACTTAATCTAGCGAAAGATAAATTAAATTTAAACACAAAGACTGAACTGGCACAGAGAATTAGAATGACAAAACAGACGAACTTTGAGCATGCTAACAAGACTGGATGCTGGCTAGCATATAAACTAAGAAAATTGACAGAAAGTAGATCGATATATCAACTCCAAGACCACCTAGGAATTCTACAACACACACATTTAGAAAAGAAAAATATAGCAAAAGCATTTTTTCAAGATCTTTATCGGAAAGAAGATATATCGGTAGAACAAATCACAAAATATCTACAAAATACCACAATCAAACAGTTTGAGGAAGAACACCAGGAAACCCTAAATCGCCCTATAACAATGTTTGAATTAGTGGAAACACGCAAAACGCAGAAGAACAATAAAACACCGGGGCCAGATGGAATACCAGCTGAATTTTACAAGCACTGCCAACAAGCAATAGACCAAATTTTGTTACAAGTATTCAATGAGGCCTTACTAACAGCTAAAATACCACACTCTTGGACAGAAACAATTATCACTTTAATTCACAAAGAGGACACTGACCCAACACAAATTCGAAACTATAGACCTATTTCACTGCTCAATGTAGATTATAAATTACTTATGACAATAATGGCTGCAAGACTCAAAACAATGATACAAAACTATATACATCCAGATCAAAACGGCTTCATACCCAAAAGACAAATCAAAAATAACCTAAGAATGATTATAAATGCACTAGAGTATTATGATCAGAAGATAAACAAAGAAATTGCCATAATCTCACTCGACGCCCAGAAGGCATTCGATAATGTCAATTGGTTATTCCTTACAACGCAATTAGAGAATATGAACTGCGGAGATAAATTTCTCTCACTGATAAAAAAAATTTACTCACAACAGACAGCAAGGATAGCAATAAACGGTGATATGACCCAATCGTTCAGTATTGAAAAAGGGTACGGCAAGGCTGCCCTATGTCTCCATTACTATTCATAATGGCTCTAGAAGTATTATTAAAAGTTATAAGAGAAGACGAAGGAATTAAAAGTCTCAAAATTAGAGGAGAAGACTATAAACTTCTCGCCTTTGCCGATGACATAATTTTTATATTAGAAGATCCAATAATAACGGGACCCAAATTGTTGACAAGAATTGAGGAATATGGCCAAGTTGCAGGTCTTAAAATTAATAGA
Organism: Coluber constrictor foxii; assembly: GCA_038048745.1. Lineage (NCBI taxonomy): Eukaryota > Metazoa > Chordata > Lepidosauria > Squamata > Colubridae > Coluber > Coluber constrictor. Next base: position 50,767,482 of record CM075966.1, read on the forward strand.
CATAAAATGAAAACATTAACTAAAAATATGACACATGACCAAAAATTGAAATTAGAGGAAGATTTGGGAATCCAGGTGGTAAAAAAGATAAAATATTTAGGTATTTGGTTGACGACAAAAACAACAATAAAAGAAGATAATTACACAAAACTATTAACACAAATCGGAAAGGATTTGGAAACCTGGAACAGACTACAGTTATCATTTATGGGCCGAATTGCATCTATAAAAATGAACATATTCCCAAGAATAATGTATCTATATCAAGTAATTCCGATAAACCCAGGAAGGGAATTCTTTAAAAAATTAAACAAACTAACGATGACATATATATGGCAAGGAAAGAGACCTAGGATAAAAAGAAATGCATTACAAGACACAAAAGACAAGGGAGGATTGGCGTTACCAGATTGGGAACTATACTACAAAGCGGCAGCATTAACTTGGATCACAGATTGGATAAAATTAGAAAATAAAAGATTATTATATTTAGAAGGATTCGAACTCACACGTGGATGGCACGCATTTTTGTGGGATGGGCCTGACAAGCGACACATGTATTTTCAGCACCATATCATCAGAGAGTCACTACTAAAGACCTGGCAAGAAATAAAGAGGGAACAATACTCCAAAATTCCAAGATGGTGGTCCCCGATGGAGGCACAAATCCACCCAAATACTTTAGAATCGGGGAAAGTCATACGTTATCAAGAGCTGTTAAACAATGAAAACCAAATTATCTCTAGACAACAACTACGAACCCAAGGTATAAACATTGAATGGTGGCCTTATAACCAAATTCTTTCAAGATATCAATCAGATAAGAAAAAACCAGGAATTGCAAATAACCCAAATGAATTAGATAAGATATTGCATGGACCACATCAAAAAATGATAACTAAAATATACAATTTTTTACTTAGGCATAAATTACTAGAAGAAACAGTAAAGGACAATATGATTAGGTGGGCAAGGGATATAGGACACAATATTGAACTAGCAAAATGGGAGAAACTATGGTCACAGAATCTCAAAATAACCAAAGCTACACCTTACAAAGAAAATTTAATAAAGATGTTTTATAGATGGCACTTACCACCGGCCAGAATAGCTAAGATGCACCCAAATGTTACAGATACCTGTTGGAAGTGTAAAACACAGAAAGGAACCTATTTCCATGTTTCGTGGAAATGCAGAAGAGCACAACAGTTTTGGAAAACTATTAAAAAAATAATTGAGGAGGTATCAGATTTAAAACTAGGCAACAGTCCAGAAACATTTTTATTAGGCATGATAGACACTAAATGCACCAAAGAGACAAAATACCTTATAATACATATTTTAACGGCAGCTAGGATATTGTATGCACAAGGTTGGAAATCCGATCAAACCCCAACGGAAGACAAAATTATCTCCAAAGTAAATGATTGTGCCGAGATGGACAAATTAACGCTAGAACTCCGAGATAAGGAGGATAGTGAATACTATGCGGTATGGCACAAATGGCAAAAATGGCTTGAAAGGAGAACTGAAATAAAAAATGAGAATAAAAACTAGGGTATAGAAGAGAAGAGGAAGGTTATGATCTGTTCCCCCACTTCAGAGACCCACAAAAACACAGCCAGCCGAGGGTTAAGAATCACTTGGCACACTCCGCAGTTCTTATCTCAACCTTGGCAGCGATATGCACACCGTCTGCCAAGGACTTTATTGGTTTACACAAACAAGAAAATCACCTACGTAGCTTTGCCGTTCATCTAACTTCCAAGACTACGAGGTTGCTCCGTTTGTTTAGCTTTGTTCGTCACAAACTTCGTGACCCACCGTACTGTCTTATATAGATATGCTTCTGGGTGTGGTCCAGTGAGTCATTGATCCTGTGACTCCAATCCAATGACTCAGGATTTCCTCATACGCCACAGCTGCAGTATTCTTTTGTCTTGCCTTCTTTGGCGTGCGTCCAGGAATGACGTCTCTCCCTCACTTTCATCTGAGACACCTGTTTCCCCACTACTTGGCTCTCTTTCAGCTGGCACCTGAGCCGGTGCCAGAGGGGGGGGGGGGGGCTGGGAGATCTGGCTGGCTCCTCTTCCTCCTGCTCAGAGCTTCCTTCCTCCAAAGGGAGAGGCTCAGAGGACGGGGCCACAACAGGTTATAGGAAAGATATTACCTTTGATATGGGTTATATAATAACGAAATACATATACAGAGAATTATAAAACCTGTTGACAGAAAAACTGCTATATGTTAGTTTCACAATTGGTGGTGGGAAGGGTGAGGTGGGGGTGGGTGTATTGTTTGTATGTATTGTTTACTTTTATGTGTATGTTTAAAAACTCAATAAAAAAAATGAAAAAAAAAGAGATTGGGAAAACCATTTTGGGTCAATCTTCCAGGCTTCAATAGTCACGACCGGATTTGGACCACAACTGCCCCCTGCAACTCTGGACTGGCACCCGGTGAGTCATGCTGAGATTAATGAGTTTATCTCTGAACTTAAGTCAGGCAAAGCCCCTGGCCCTGATGCTATAACTCCTGATCTGCTAAAATCTAATCCCAAGTGGTGGACTCCTCTTTAAGTAACACTTGTCACCCATATCAATACCTCTGGCAGGATCCCTACCTCCTGGAGCCTAGTAATTATTGTTCCTGTCTTTAAACGAGGAAATAGGAACAACCCAGCCGATTATCGCCCTATAAATCTGCTCTCCACCACTGGAAAATTGTATGCCAAATATCTCCAACGCAGACTCCTCACCTGGGTCAAGGAGTCCAACATCATTGGTGCTGAACAGATTGGGTTTAAAGCGGGCTGTGCCACATTGGACCACTGCTTTGTCCTAGCGCACCTGGTTGACAAATACACCACCATACCAGGTGGTAAACTTTTTACTGCTTTTATCGATCTAAAGGCAGCGTTTGATTCAATCCCAAGGGAATTGTTGTGGTCAAAATTGCTCAAAAGTTCCATCAATAGACGTCTTTTGTTCCTAATTAGATCCCTATATAATCAGACTTCTAGTCAGGTCAGGTGCGGTTTGCAGGGAGAACTCTCAAATACTATCCCGATAAAGAGTGGAGTAAGGCAGGGCTGTGTCCTGGCTCCTCTTCTGTTTAACTTATTCTTATCTGACTTGGCCTCTTACATTGGACGTATTGAGTCTCACGCCCCAAAGTTGTCAACTACGAAGATCCCGCTTCTCCTTTATGCTGACGACGCGGTCCTCCTATCACTGTCAAGGCTTGGTCTGAAAAGGCTACTTTCTGCATTTGGGTCCTACTGTGCTGAGAACCACTTGTCCATTAATTATGACAAATCAAAAGTATTGGTGTTCTCTAGAGCCCGGAAGCTACACAACTGGGCTATTAAGGGTAATGCTGTTAAGCAGGTTTTCCATTTTAAGTAATTAGGTATTCATTTTCAGAACACCGGTGCTTGGACTAGACATCGAACCCAGGTGCTGAATTCAGCCTCCTGTAGCCATCAGCAGATTCTAAGATTTTTCTATACCCAAGGAGACCAATTTATTCCTTCTGCTCTGAGTATTTACAAAGCCAAAACCTTGGCCCAAACTCTTTACGGAATTCCTATATGGATACAGGGCTTCAAGGAGTGTATTGAAAGAACCCAGGCTGGTTTTTTTAGGAAACTTTTGGGTCTCCCTCCCTGCGTTGGCTTTGCTCCAATGTACCTGGAACCGGGCATTCGATCAGTCGAATGCATGGCGTGGATCAACACCTTTAAATGGTGGTTTCGGGCACTCTTTTTCATTTCATTTCATTTCATTTATTAGATTTATATGCCGCCCTTCTCCTTGTGGACTCAGGGTGGTGAAAAGCCAGAAATAAAAAACAGATTTTACAAAAGTTAAAAGAATTTTAAAAACAACTAATATAAAATTTGGCCCATAATTTAAAACAGTTCAATTAATAATTAATATCAACTCTAAAAATTTACCATGGGATCAGGCCAGTCCGGCTAACTGGAAAAAGTAAGTTTTTAAGGCCCGACGAAAAGTTCAGAGGTCAGAAATTGTTTGCAAATCTGGAGGAAGGTCATTCAAGAGGGTAGGAGCTACCACAGAGAAGGCTCTCCCCCTGGGGGTCGCCAGCCGGCATTGTCTGGCTGATAGCACCCTAAGGAGGCCCTCTCTGTGGGAGCGAACCGGCCGGTGGGAGGCAATTGGTGGCAGAAGGCGGTCCCGTAAGTACCCTGGTCCTAAGCCATGGAGCGCTTTAAGGGTGATCACCAACACCTTGAAGCGCACCCGGAAGTCCACCGGCAACCAATGCAGCTCACGCAGGAGAGGTGTCATGTGGGAGTGCCCTGTCGCTCCCATAATCCCCCGTGCGGCCGCATTTTGCACCAGTTGGAGCCTCCGGGTGCACCCCAAGGGGAGCCCCATGTAGAGAGCATTACAATAGTCCAGGCGAGAAGTGATGAGTGCTTGAGTGACTGTGCGTAAGGAGTCCCGATCTAGAAAGGGTCGCAACTGGCGTATCAGGCAAACCTGATAAAAAGCCCCCCTGGCCACGGCCATCGTATGCTCCTCTAAAGACAGCCGTGGGTCCAGGAGGACGCCCAAGTTGCGAACCCTTTCCGTGGGGGCTAATGATTCGCCCCCAATAACCAGTGATGGCATCAGCTGGCTATATCGGGACGCCGGCAGCCACAGCCACTCGGTCTTGGAGGGGTTAAGTCGAAGCCTGTTTCTCCCCATCCAGACCCGCACGGCTTCAAGGCACTGGGACATCACTTCCACGGCATCGTTGGGATGGCCTGGGGTGGAGATGTACAGCTGAGTATCATCAGTGTACTGATGGAACTCCACCCCAAAACCACGGATGATCTCACCCGGCGGCTTTACATAAATGTTGAACAGGAGTGGCGAGAGGACCGACCCTTGTGGCACCCCACACACTAGGCACCTCGGGGTCGACCGCTGCCCCCCTGTCAACACAGATTGCGACTGGTCAGAGAGATAGGAGGAGAACCACCGCAAAACAGTGCCCCCCACCCCCAATCCCTCCAACCGGCGCAACATGATACCATGGTTGATGGTATCAAAAGCCGCTGAGAGATCTAACAGGACCAGGATAGAGGAATACCCCCTACCCTGAGCTCTCCAGAGATCATCCACCAACGTGACCAATGCCGTTTCGGTGCTGTACCCAGACCTGAAACCGGACTGGAGTGGTTCTAAATAGACAGCTTCATCAAGGTACTGGGGGAGCTGCCGCGCCACCACACTCTCAACAACCTTTGCAAGGAAGCGAAGGTTGGAGACTGGACGGTAATTAGCCAAAACAGCTGGATCCAGAGAAGGCTTCTTGAGGAGTGGCCTCACCACCGCCTCCTTCAAGGCGGCCGGTAGGGTACCCTCACTCAAAGAAGCGTTAATAATCTCCTGTAGACAGCCTCGTGTAACCTCCCGGGAAGCCAGCACCAACCAGGAGGGACACTGGTCCAATAAACATGTGGTCGTGTTCAGTCTTCCCAGAATCCTGTCCATGTCCTCAGGAGCCACAGGATCGAACTCCGCCCAGATAACACTCTCAGGACCTGCCTCAGTCATCTTGTCTGAACTAACCCAGTCAGCGGCCAGATCTTCCCGAATCTGAGTTATTTTATCATCCAGATATTGAATAAAATCCTCAGCTCGACCCTTTTTGGCAGCCCCTGGTAGCTACCTCTCCCTGGTGTTAGCTGACCCCTATACTTCTCGATGGGAGAGGGAGCTGATGAAGAAACTCCACCTGCTAGGTTTTTTGGGAGATGCCATGGGAGACTATGGCCTTAAGGATATAAGGCCATAGTCTCCTTAAGGAGCCTGGTTTAGCTCTGCAGACTAAGCACCGTAATTAACATCCAGCTGTCTGCAATTACACCAGTTCGAATCTCACCAGGCTCAAGGTTGACTCAGCCTTCCATCCTTTCTAAGGTAGGTAAATTGAGGACCCAGTTTGTGGGGGCAATAAGCTGACTTCGTATAAATATACAAAAGTATGAAGGCTATTGCTTAATACATTGTAAGCCGCCCTGAGTCTTCGGAGAAGGGCGGCATATAAATCAAATTTAAAAAAATAAATATTTTTTTTTAAAAAAAGATGCCCAATCTAGGGTAGTCCAATGGCTTGTGGACATAGATTTGCAATATCTAAGAGCTAGAGCTAATAAAACCTGCTCCTCTTTGATCTTCAACCAATTTAATAACTATGGACTGAGGATGGCCTCATATTTTTACACTTTAACCATCCCTAAGAATAGAAGAGTCTTCTCCCTTGCTCGTTTCAACGTCTTGCCCTCAGCATTGCTGGACGGACAATTCAAGAGGCTTCCGATAAGTGAGCGGTTATGCCCCTGTGATAGAGCTGAGGTCGAAACTGTGGAGCATGTTCTTTTACACTGCCCTATGTATAACGTAGGCAGGACTAAATTACTGTCTCTCCTAGAAACAGATCTCTCTGGATCCAATGCTAGTAATTTGACCTTATATTGTTTAGGGGATGGCTCTTCACACATTACCTCTCAGGTTTCAATTTTTTTTAAGAGCCGTAACCATTAGAGGAGAACGCTGTGGTTCCTCTCAGCCAGGGCTTCTGGTGGCCAGCTGTTCGTGATGTTGCTTTCCCCACATTCTTTTGTAATTGTGTTTGTATTTTGGTCTGTGACCGCAAATAAAAGTATGATGATGATGATGTTAAGCCTATTTTATATTTATTAAACTTTTTCATATACTTCCCATTCATGAAAGCTACATTTAGCTTTATATAGATAAACGTCTGGTCCTAATTGTGGTTGTGAGTCAAGGACTACTTTTATTACACTGCATACAGGTAGTCCTTGACTTACAACAGTTCCTTTAGTGACCATTCAACATTACAATGGCACTGAAAAAAGTGACTTATGACAATTTTTAACACAACCATTGCAGCGGTAGTCACATGATCAAAATTCAGACACATGGCAACTGACTCATATTTACCCTGGGTTCATGTGTCCCGGGGTCATGTGATCACCTTTTGTGACCTTTGGATGAGCAAAGTCAATGAGGAAGCCAGATTCACTTAACAACCGTGTTACTAATTTAACAGCTGCAGTAATTCACTTAACTGTGGCACAAAAAGTCAGAAAATGGGGCAAAATTCACTTAACAAATGTTTGTTGTTTATGTTTATTTGATTTATATACTGCCCTACTCCCGAAGGACTCAGGGCGGAGAACAGCCAAACAATAAAAATATGCAATACAAAATTTAAAAATAGGATAAAAGCAAATTAAATAATTTGGCCCAGACAAATTAAAACACCCCAATCATTTAAAAACCAATTTAAAATTTACATATTAAAAAGAAAGAGGGAAAAGATTAGGCCAGGCCCGCCTAGTGAAATAAAAAGGTCTTGAGAGCGCGGCGGAAGGTGCGCAGATCCGGGATCTTCCGTATCTCTGGGGGGAGCTCATTCCAGATAGTAGGTGCCCCCACAGAGAAGGCTCTCCCCCTAGGGGCCGCCAATTGACATTGTTTGGCTGACGGCACCCGGAGGATCCCCTCTCTGTGAGAGCGTACCGGCCGGTGGGAGGGTATTGGTGGTAGCAGGCGGTCCCGTAGATAACCCAGTCCTAAGCCATGGAGCGCTCTAAAGGTGGTAACCAAAACCTTGAAGCACACCCGGAAGACCACCGGGAGCCAGTGCAGCTCGCACAGGAGGGGGGTCACATGGGAGCGCCACGTCGCTCCCATAACCACCCGCGCGGCTGCATTCTGGACCAGTTGGAGCCTCCGGGTGCTCCTCAAGGGGAGCTCCATGTAGCCCCATTTCTACATGGTAAAAATGTTTCACTAAGTAACAAAAAATTGGGGCTCAATTGTCATAAGTCACGAACTACCTGTACATTGTATTTATTTTATAAACACACACACCAGAGGTGGTATTCAGCCAGTTCGCAACAGTTTAGGCGAACTGGTAGTAGCAATTTGGCCTCGGTTGCCAAACCAGTAGCAATTTCTGGCTGCCCCCACCTGGTTGCCGCTCGCTTGCCCCTTCTGGCCACTCACTCGCCCCTTCCGGCCGCTCACTCGCCCCTTCCAGCTGCTCGACGCTCACCCCACCCACCCCACCCTATATATGTTGCCTTGCCAGTCGCCTTGCCAACGCCTGCTCAGCTCAGCTCAGCTCACCAAAGGTAAGCAATGCATGCAGTCCACTCACCCTTCACCTTGGGTCAGGGCCCAGGGCCCCAGGGACGTGCCATTCCTTGAGGCCTCGGAGCCACCACCTGCCTTGGCTGGGGAATGTGCGATTCCCTGGCTCTGGCCTTGCCCTGGAGCCACCGCCCGCTTGCCATCTGCCTTGACCGGGTCAGGGAGTGTGCCATTCCCTGGCTCTTGCCCAGAAGCTGCTCTCTGCTCACCGCCCGCTCTCCCTTAAGCGTGACACATCGCCCCGTTTCCCCTCCTTCAGAGGCCCCAGCCCTTAATCTCCCCACTTCCTCCCCCACAACCACCTCTTTTGTCATCCCGTGGTCGTGACCTTACCTTCCTCCCATGGCTGGCTGCCAGGGAAGGCAAGCCAGGGCTGAGCTGTCATTGCCACTGGGCTCCCTGCCAGCCTGCATCTCGCGCCCCTTGTTGCGAGATGCCTGCAGCCACCCAGGCAAGTCTGAGCAGAGCAGTGCAGCAGGCAATGGGGTGCACCTGCAGCACATAGAACAGGGCAGCGGCAGCGTGTTGGAGAAGTGGAGCTGGAGGTTGGTAATTTTCACTGCCAGAAACCTGCAGCCGCTGCATGTTTTTTTCGGTGTTCTCCTCCCAGCCTCTGCTTCTTTGCCAACTGAACCGGCAGCAGTGGCTGGCTGGAGGCTTCTTGCGCCAAAAACTACCAGAGGTCTCGAGCGCGCCGGAAAAGCTGCTGTCGCCGCCCTGTTCTTCGACAGGACAGTGATGTCACTGCAGCGTCTTTTTCGTTGCATTCGAAACCTCCGGTAGTTGTCAGCGGCTTATTTGAGAGGTGCTTTGCAGCTGGAAAATTTTTTCCTACCCGGTTCTGTGGGTGTGGCTTGGTGGCATCATGTGACTGAGTGGCCATGGCTGTGAGTGATGGCAATTTGGCCACGCCCACTCAGTCACATGACCCCTCCACCAGGCCATGCCCACAGAACTGGTAGTGGAAAAATTTGAATCCCACTCTCTCACACACACGCCCAATATATACAGCTTGTATGTATGCGTGCGTATCACAATATACCTCAATGTATGTATGTATATATACAGGGAAAATAATGGGAACCCCCTTCTAGCACAGTAAAATTTAGGGGGCCTGAGATGGGTTCAATATTGACATTAATTGCTTGATGCAAGTCTAAAGGAAAATTTGTAATCAGCATGTGCATCTGATGAAATGGTAGTTGACATGGACACCGTAGTTCCCTATATGCCAAAATGAGGGGGGCTGAGACTGTGGGAAAAGAGGAAGTGTATGCTTAAAGTACGTGTAAAAATAGCCATGTTGTAACATTGAGGTTAAAGGAATGGGAAACTGCCCGTTGCTATGACAGTATGGACAGATCTCGAAAGTCATATGATTTGTGGTTTTAAGGTATAAAAGACAAAGTTGAATAATGGGAGGTTGCCAATCAGCCTCAAGCCATCCCTTTTGACTGCTTGTCTGATTGACCCTCATTGCAATGTGATCTAAGTGCCTACAGCAAAGGCTTTATGTTTGCTATACTTTAAATTCTAATAAACCTCTGAAATTCAAGTCCTATTAGAGGCCTGATTGACTGACAGATTCCCTGTTTCTCTCCAGGTTGGTTCACAATGAACATCCCTGTACGATGCTTCACTTGTGGCAAAGTTGTGGGGAACAAGTGGGAAGCATACCTGGGCCTCTTGCAGGCCAAATACACAGAAGGGTGAGTTTGGAGGTGGTTTGTTATTTGCTGGCATGTACAGGTAGTCCTCCACTTACAACAGTTCGTTTAGTGACTGTTCAGTTACAGTGGCACTGAAAAAAGTGACTTATGATCGTTTTTCAGTTATGAACTTTGCACATCACCATAATCATGTGATCAAAATTCAGATGCTTGGCAACTGGTTCATATTTATGTCCGTTGCTGTGTCCCAAGGTCATGTAATCATCTTTTGTGACCTTCTAACAAGCAAAGTCAATGGAGAAACCGGATTCACTTAACAACTGGGTTATTAACTTACCAACCAGATTCACTTAAAAACTGACAAGGAAAGTTGCAAAATGGGGCAAAACTCACTTAACAAATGTCTCAAAAACAGAAATTTTGGGGGAAACCCAGAAGCGTTGCAGCGAGACTGGTTTGGAAACTACCAGGCTCTAATGAGCCTGGCAAAAACCCAGCCAGACAAACCTCTGTTGAGGGGTCTTCGGACTGGAACTGTCCTGTAGGGACAGTGAAGAAGGAGAGGCATCTTGCAGGCTAAAGAGGAACAGGCAAGTTCCTTGGAAAGCCAGAGAAAACTCTTAGATCCGACAGCGGGGGGCGGTGGTCATTGCGAACCACCATGAAGCTAGGGCATCCGGAATAAGAATTCACTTATGACCATTGCAACATTCCCATGGTCATGTGATTTACATTTGGACACTTGACAACTGACTCACATTTATGATGGTTGCAGTGTCCTGAAATCATGTGATCCCCTTTTGCAACCTTCTAATAAGCAAAGTCAATGGGGAAACCAGATTCACTTAACAACCGTGTTACTAATATAAGAACTGTAGTGATTCACTTAACAAATGTGGCAAGAAAAGTCGTAAAATGGGGCAAAACGTACTGAACAACATAAATTTTGGTCTCAATTGTGGTTGAAAGTTGAGGACTACCTGTACTGGTTATCCTTGTCTCTTTCCACCCAACTTTCCCAGTATTAGAACCTTCTCCAGAGAAGTAAGTCTTCACATAATGTGTCCAAAGTATGATACTTTGAGTCTAGTAATTTGTGTCTTGAGTAAGAAATACTTTTTTAATGAACCATTTGTTTGTTTCCTAGGCTTTCCATGGCATTCTCAGGAGCCTTCTTCAGCATCAAAGTTCATAAACATCAATAATTTTTCTAACATGCTTCACAGAAGTCCAATTTTATTTCCATAGTGTCACAGGAATACTTCGGCTTATGCTATTCCAAACTTTGTAGGTATACACATATCACAGCATCTGAATATCTTTTCTAAGGCCTTCATGGCTGCTCTACCATGACTGCTTTCTCAGTGGTGTATTTTTTGACTGTTGGTTCCTTTACCATTGATAATTGATCCACCATTTAACTGGCTTTATTGTAAGCTGTAAGGTTGGTTGCTGAACCTGTTTCTGTTAGTTTGGTCTGTATTTGATCTTAGTCCTGAACATGCTAGCACATTATATAAAATACTATATGAATATGGCTTGAATGTTGCTGAAATACAGGTAGTAGTCAACTTATAGCCAAAATTGAACCCAGAATTACGGTCATAAGTCATGCTGTTTAAGCAGCTCATGTGACCATTCCTGACTTTATTATATTTTTCACTGTGGTGATTAAGTGAATCTGCTGTTTGCAATGGGTGTTTTTTGCTGGAAATGGAAATAAACACTGGTTTCCAGCAAAAATCATCATAAGTTGTGGTCATGCGACTGTAGAACACTACACATGCCCCTACATGCAGGCCTATTGCCACATGTCTAAAATGTGATCACGTGACCACAAGTGGAAGATAGCTGTCAGAACTTTGAATCTGGGTTATAAGTAGCCCTGGGGAGGTCTACTGTAACTTTAAAGGGTCACTAAGCAACCAGTCACAAGTTGAGGACTTCAAAAATGTTGAAGTCTATAAACGCCTAACGAGAGAAAATGAAAGCCATTTGAGGAAATGGGAAGATAATACTGAGTAAATAAATAACCTTTATAAATTATTTGTTAGAAGAAAAACCTTGGTTATTTCTAGTGCACTAATACGAAATTCCAATGCAGGAGAGACCGGAAGCATTGCAGCGAGACTGGCTGGAAAAATAGCAGTCTCCAACGAGTTGTGCAAAAATCCAGCCAAACTGCTGTCAGGGTGGGGGGTGGGGTGGTGGGGGTGGGTGGTGGGAGTGGGTGGTGGGAGTGGGGGGTGTCTTCGGACCAGAACCGTCCTGTAGGGACAGTGAAGAAGGAGAGGCATCTCAGAAGACCAAGAGGAACAGGCAAGTTCCTTGAAAGGTCAGAAGCAGCTCTTCGGACTGGCGGCAGGGATGGTGGCCATTGTAAAATGACTGCTCTGAAGCTGGGGCAACCGGACTAAGTTGTTGTGCAGGAGTGGAGTTTGAATGGAGTGCTGGTACCGGGTGCGTGATTGGCCAACTTTCCCTGCACTAATTCTCTATACAGGAGTTCTTTCGGAATCCGACCATCAGCCATTCTCAGGACATGCCAGCGTAGACGTCGCTGTTTCAATAGTGTATACATGCTAGAAATTCTAGCACGTTCCAAGACTGCGCTATTTGGAACTTTGTCCTGCCAGGTGATGCCAAGAATTCATCGGAGACAGTGCATATGAAAGGTGTTCCTTTCTCTCCTGCTGTGCGTAAAGGGTCCACGACTCACTGCAGTACAAGAGTGTGCTCAGGACGCAGGCTCTATAGACCTGGATCTTTGTATGTTCTATTCAGCTTCTTATTAAGCCATACTCTCTTTGTAAGTCTGGATAATGTGGTGGCCGCTTTACCAATATGTTTATTCAGCTCAGTATCTAAAGAGAGAGTGTCAGAGATAGTTGAGCTGAGGTACACAAAGTCATGAACGACCTCCAGTTCTTGTGCAGAGATTGTAATACAGGGAGGTGAATCCACGTCCTGACCCATGACTTGTGTTTTTTTCAGGCTGATTGTTAGTCCAAAGTCTTGGCAGGCCTTGCTAAAACTGTCCATAAGTTGTTGAAGGTCTTCAGCAGAGTGAGTAGTGATGGCAGCATCATCAGCAAAGAGGAAATCCCGTAATAAATAATAAATATAAAATTTATATAATAAATAAAAAAAGAAAAAGAAGAAAAAGAAGTTAAGAGAATGGGATAAAAAGAGAAAACTATCAAGAAGTGGAATTTTGGAGAGACCAAGAGAAAATGGTTAAAGAAGGGAAGATTAGTGGAAAGGAGGAATTAATTTTAATGTATTAATTTTATTAATTGTGGATGGTCAACTAAATTAAAGGGTTTTAATGTAAGATCTGAATATGATGATGTATATTGCTTATAGTAAAATAGAATAGCAGATGAAATGTGAAATGGCAATTTGATTTAATTTTGAAGACAATTTAAATTAAGAGTCAAAGTTGAAATGTTAAAAAGTGGGATGGGGATTTTGAGAAATATATTCTGTAATGGAGAAATAAGATAAATTGATGTTATTGTAAGAGATTAGGAATTAAGGGCAGATAGTGATACTGTTTATGTATTATGTATTAAGAAGAAATTAAGATAAGACAAAGAAGTATGGAAAAATAATATTATGGCTGAAATTGGAAACGTGTAGAATGGATTTGGAAAAAAAAAGAACAATATGGCAGAAGTTGAAATAACAAGAAATGGTGAAAAACGATTAATTTGTGATAAAGAACTATATAAAAGAGATGAATATTGAAAAACTGTGAAGATTGGAATAGATTAAAAAGATTAATATATATAAAATGTATAAGATGTGACCCGGACAATACTCTGTTCATAAAATATGTATGATGAAAGAAAAAAATTAATAAAACTTGTTTTTAAAAAAAGAAATTCCAATGCAGTATGACTAGTAAGTTTATACTGTACATCATTGCAACTTCATTGTATACTTGACATACTACTAATATTCAGAAAATATTTAAAACAGCATTTTATACAGATAAGGATTCTTTAAAGGCCAAACAGATTTTCATACTTAGTTTTTATTTAACAAAATATATCAGCGATGGATCTCTTATACTCTCCCTGGTACAAGAAACATATTAACTCATTTATTAATGCATTTATGATGAATGACCATCCTAGCCCAGGGGCCCCCAACCTGTGGGCCATGGCCTATTGGCTACCGGGCTGGCCAGTGTGTGCGTGTGCGGTGCCTACCCCTCCCTCCCCAGGCCAACCCAGAAAGGTTAGGGAACTCTGGCCTATAGGTATCAGTATGCACCCATTAACTAAATGTGCAGGTATCAATAAGTAAACCTTTATATTCCATACCTTCTGTTGTTTCTGAATTAGCCTGCAGGGTAGCAAGAGACATTGGCAACCTTACCCAGTGAAAATTCACCAAAATTGCCCTGTGCAAAGATGAGATAATTTCTTATTTCTCCATTAGTTTCCCCAGAGATGTGTTGGATGCTCTTGATCTGAAGCACTACTGCTGTCGTTGGATGCTTCTATCCCACATGGATTTGATTAAGAAGCTGCTGAACTATGCACCCTTGGAGAAGTAGCATTAGTAAATCCAAACTGTGCCCAATAGAAATGGGCTATAAATATTTGCATCCCTTAGCTTGTGCTAAAATGGACACCTCCAACCAGATGGCTAAGATGTGCAGTAGAAAAAGTTTGGTTCAGTGATGCATAAATAAGAAAAATACTATCTACGTGAAATTGGTCCATGCTGTGTTGTTTGTCATCGAGAGTAGTCTACACTCAGTGCTGTTTTTAAAGAATCTTGTAGAGCAGCAGTCCCCTACCTTTGCAGCTTGGCAGCCCAGCGGGCGGGAAGGGGAACTGGGCTGCGTGAGCAGGCCAGCATGCATGCATGTATGTGTTCAACTTGCACAAGCAGCAGGCTGGCACACATACACATGTAGTTCAACTTGTGCAAGTTGAACTGCGTGCGCATGTGCCAGCCCACCATTTGCATAAGATGAGCTGTGTGTGCATGCCAGCCTGCCGTTCCCGTGGACCGGTTCCAAATAGGCCACAGCCCAGTAGTGGGCCATGACCCAGGGGTTGTGGACCCTGTTGTAGGGCTCATGAAGAGGACTTAAGTCAGCTTTGTTCTATCCTGTTGCTTCTTTGCCACGGTGGGCACCACCTTTGGTAAAGAGATCAAAAGTTTACCCTTTCTTTTCTTTGTGCCTCTCATTGCTTGCTCATAAGAGTGAAAGAATAAAGCAAATAGAACAGAACAGAAAACGTACTGAAAAGTTACTTATATTTTTCACTTATGACCATTGCTGTACTCCCGTGGTCACATGATCAAAATTCAGACGCTTGGCAACTGACTCATATTTATGATGGTTGCAATATCCTGGGGTCATGTGATCAGCTTTTGCTACCTTTTGACAAGCAAAGTCAATGAAGCCAGATTCATTTAACAGCCCTGTTAATTAACTGCAGTGATTCACTTAACAACTGTGGCAAAGGAAGGTTGTAGAATGTGGCAAAATTAACTTAAATGTTTCACTCAGCAACAGAAATTGTGGAGTCAATTGTGATTGTAAGTCGAGGACTACCTGTACAATCACATAAATTGTGATGATCCTAAAGCGGGTCACTATGTGACCAGACCCAATTTTATGACTGTTTTGCGGTGGTTGTTAAGCAAACCCACTGTTTGCTATGGGGTGGTTTTTGCTAGAAACCAGAAGCAAACATTGCCAAAATGTCATAAATTGCAGTCACCTGCTGTGGAGGTGCTGCAAACAGCCATAAATGTGGGCCAGTTACCAAGTAATTGGTAATTGCAGGAGCCTGGATAGCTCAGCAGACTAAAGCCTGTTATTAACATCCAGCTGTCTGCAATTACTGTAAGTTCGAATCTCACCAGGCTCAAGGTTGACTCAGCCTTCCATCCTTTCTAAGGTAGGTCAATTGAGGACCCAGTTTGTGGGGGCAATAAGCTGACTCTGTATAAAATATACAAAAGTATGAAGGCTGTTGCTTAACGCATTGTAAGCCGCCCTGAGTCTCCAGAGAAGGGCAGCATATAAATCTAATTAAAAAAAAGTACTCAAAATGCAGCAATGTGCCTGGGGCGGGGGTGGGGGGGCGGACATGGGAACTGGTCATAAGTACCTTATGTGAGAGGGGTCTGTCATAACTTCAAACAGTCGCTAAGTGATTGGTCGTAACTGGGGGATTATCTCTGTAAATCCCAAGACTGATTCCCTGTTGCAATCCAAGTAGCAGAAATTTGTTTCCATACCCAATCAATACTTTTATTTTTGAGTTTGTTGAATCTACAGTGAAATATTAGCATCTTGGTAATGACAGTGTTTTCTTTAATAACTCTCAGTAGCCATGTTTTACAATAAAAGGAATTGATTAATAAATCAGGGATGGATAGTCTTTGAAAAGCTGTGAGCCACAAGCTCACAACTTGGCTTCCTAATTTTCTGAAGGATCACAGAAAGCTAGCTGATAATGCTTGGATGTCACCAGGAACATTTTCATTTCACATTTGACCACTGGGTTAGGGAGTGATTGTTACAGGTGATTTTCCTGAGGCAGACCACTCCCATTTCTACTTCTAACCCCCCCAACCCCCCATAAAATGGGCTTTGAAGTCAAACTTTCAAAATTTAGTGTCAGAAACTTGGGGTCCTAGGAAGCCTCTAATTGGATGTTGGGGATGCACAGATCCTGGGGGCCAACTCCCCTGATTTAGGAAGTTGTCACATTTATTAGACTCATTGCTCAAAAATTGACTTTCCAAGGAAAGCAAAACCATTGCACAACATAGCTGTGGCAAGTTCATGCCATTTATCATTCACAAGAATCAAATAGGAAAAACAACACTTCATAATTTTGCTAATGTAGTTTTCTTTGAGACTACCAAGAAACACCATTTTGCAATTTATCTGAGTAACCTTAGAAACCTTACATTGCCTAAGATAGCTCCATCTTAAATTGCCTGTAGGTGATTGCTGACTGTCAGATCAGGGCCACATATTGGATGCTGGGCATAAGAGCGTGGAAAAAAACAAAAAAACAAAAAGCTGCCTTATCTCATTTTTCATATGAAAATTTAAAAGCGACTGTCGCCTAACTTCAAATGATTTTGGTGCTATGATTCAGGAGGAAATGTTCATTCATCCTTTATTTAAATTTTGTAACAAACTTGCTGGTTGAAGCATTTAGTCATCCTTCCTTCTGTGTTTGACAACCTCCATTGCTAGCATCAAAACTATTTTAACTCGTTTCCTGGAAACTGGCCCCAAGCTAATGAAAAAAAAAATAGAGGAATATGGCGAAGTTGCAGGAATAAGAATAAACAAAGAAAAAACCAAAATACAGGTGAAACTCGAAAAATTAGAATATCGTGCAAACGTTCATTTATTTCAGTAATACAACTTAAAAGGTGAAACTAATATATGAGATAGACTCATTACATGCAAAGCGAGATAGGTCAAGCCTTGATTTGTCATAATTTTGATGATAATGGTTTACAGCTCATGAAAACCCCAAATTCACAATCTCAGAAAATTAGAATATTACATGAAATCAATAGAACAAGGATTGTACATAGAACAATATCGGACCTCTGAAAAGTATAAGAATGCATATGTACTCAGTACTTGGTTAAGGCCCCTTTTGCAACAATTACTGCCTCAATGCGGCGTGGCATGGATGCTATCAGCCTGTGGCACTGCTGAGGTGTTATGGAAGATCAGGATGCTTCAATAGCAGCCTTCAGTTCTTCTGCATTGTTCGGTCTCATGTCTCTCATCTTTCTCTTGGCAATGCCCCATAGATTCTCTATAGGGTTCAGGTCAGGCGAGTTTGCTGGCCAATCAAGCACAGTAATCCCATGGTCATTGAATCAGGTTTTGGTACTTTTGGCAGTGTGGGCAGGTGCCAAGTCCTGCTGGAAAATGAAGTCAGCATCCCCATAAAGCTCGTCTGCGGAAGGAAGCATGAAGTGCTCCAAAATCTCCTGGTAGACGGCTGCGTTGACCCTGGACTTAATGAAGCACAGTGGACCAACACCAGCAGATAACATGGCTCCCCAAATCAACAGACTGTGGAAACTTCACACTGGACTTCAAGCATCTTGCAGTGTGTGCCTCTCCATTCTTCCTCCAGACTCTGGGTCCTTGGTTTCCAAATGAGATGCAAAAGTTGCTCTCATCGGAAAGGAGGACTTTGGACCACTGAGCAACAGACCAGTTCTTTTTGTCTTTAGCCCAGGTAAGACGCTTCTGACGTTGTTTGTTCAGGAGCGGCTTGACAAGAGGAATACGACATTTGAAGCCCATGTCCAGGATCCGTCTGTGTGTGGTGGCTCTTGATGCACTGACTCCAGCCTCAGTCCACTCCTTGTGAAAGTCCCCAACACTTTTGAATGGCCTTTTCCTGGCTTAATTAGAATATTGTGAAAAGGTTCAATATTCTAGGCTCAAAGTGTCCCACTCTAATCAGCTAATTAAGCCATCACACCTGCAAAGGGTTTCTGAGCCTTTAAATGGTCTCTCAGTCTGGTTCAGTAGGAATCACAATCATGGGAAAGACTGCTGACCTGACAGTTGTGCAGAAAACTATCATTGACACCCTCCATAAGGAGGGAAAGCCTCAAAAGGTAATTGCAAAAGAAGTTGGATGTTCCCAAAGTGCTGTATCAAAGCACATTAATAGAAAGTTATGTGGAAGGGAAAAGTGTGGAAGAAAAAGGTGCACAAGCAGCAGGGATGACCGCAGCCTGGAGAGGATTGTCAGGAAAAGGCCATTCAAAAGTGTTGGGGACTTTCACAAGGAGTGGACTGAGGCTGGAGTCAGTGCATCAAGAGCCATCACACACAGACGGATCCTGGACATGGGCTTCAAATGTCGTATTCCTCTTGTCAAGCCGCTCCTGAACAAACAACGTCAGAAGCGTCTTACCTGGGCTAAAGACAAAAAGAACTGGTCTGTTGCTCAGTGGTCCAAAGTCCTCCTTTCCGATGAGAGCAACTTTTGCATCTCATTTGGAAACCAAGGACCCAGAGTCTGGAGGAAGAATGGAGAGGCACACACTGCAAGATGCTTGAAGTCCAGTGTGAAGTTTCCACAGTCTGTTGATTTGGGGAGCCATGTTATCTGCTGGTGTTGGTCCACTGTGCTTCATTAAGTCCAGGGTCAACGCAGCCGTCTACCAGGAGATTTTGGAGCACTTCATGTTTCCTTCCGCAGACGAGCTTTATGGGGATGCTGACTTCATTTTTCAGCAGGACTTGGCACCTGCCCACACTGCCAAAAGTACCAAAACCTGGTTCAATGACCATGGGATTACTGTGCTTGATTGGCCAGCAAACTCGCCTGACCTGAATCTCATAGAGAATCTATAGGGCATTGCCAAGAGAAAGATGAGACATGAGACTGAACAATGCAGAAGAGTGTTGTGGCCCCGTCCTCTAAGCCTATCCCATTGGAGGAAGGAAGCTCTGAGCAGGAGGAAGAGGAGCCAGCCAGATCTCCCAGCCCCCCCCCCCCTCTGGCACCGTCTCAGGTGCCAGCTGAAAGAGAGCCAAGTAGTGGGGAAACAGGTGTCTCAGATGAGAGTGAGGGAGAGACGTCATTCCTGGACGCACGCCAAAGAAGGCGAGAGAAAAGATTACTGCAGTTGCGGCGTATGAGGAAATAGACCTGAGTCACTGGATTGGAGTCACAGGATCAATGACTCACTGGACCACACCCAAAGCCTATCTATATAAGACAGGACGGTGGGTCAAGAAGTTTGTGACGAACAAAGCTAAACAAACATAGCAACCTCGTAGTCTTGGAAGCTAGATGAACGGCAAAGCTACGTAGGTGATTTTCTTGTTTGTGTAAACTAATAAAGTCCTTGGCAGACGGTGTGCATATCGCTGCCAAGGTTGAGATAAGAACTGTGGAGTGTGCCAAGTGATTCTTAACCCTCGGCTGGCTGTGTTTTTGTGGGTCTCTGAAGGGGGGGGACAGATCAAAGAGCTGAAGGCTGCTATTGAAGCATCCTGGTCTTCCATAACACCTCAGCAGTGCCACAGGCTGATAGCATCCATGCCACGCCGCAGTGAGGCAGTAATTGTTGCAAAAGGGGCCTAAACCAAGTACATATGCATGCTTATACTTTTCAGAGGTCCGATATTGTTCTATGTACAATCCTTGTTTTATTGATTTCATGTAATATTCTAATTTTCTGAGATTGTGAATTTGGGGTTTTCATGAACTGTAAACCATTATCATCAAAATTATGACAAATTAAGGCTTGACCTATCTCGCTTTGCATGTAATGAGTCTATCTCATATATTAGTTTCACCTTTTAAGTTGTATTACTGAAATAAATGAACTTTTGCATGATATTCTAATTTTTCGAGTTTCACCTGTAGAAATGCAGGCAAGTAAGACTTAAGGAGCACTTTCTAATATGAGCCTTTATTTCAGGAGTGGGTAACTACGGTATGAGCCCTATTCCTGAGCCTAAGTTTACCTCCCACCATTGAATGAACTGATTTTGCACTTCACCAAAAATTTCATTTTGAAATAAAATGCATCCAGTATACTTAATTTTGATATATTGTAGATGCCAATTGTAATTTTAAAATCCATCCTCAAACCAATGGGAAAATATGTTTTAAAAAATGCTTTCTGGAGGACCAATTGCCACACCTGCACCCTGGACAAATTACTTGAAGGAATGTGAACGTATCTGCTGAATCAGTGTGTGATGACCTGGGGCGTGGCATGAAGGCAACACAACCAGAGAACCGGTATGAGTCCCTTTATTGGCACCGACTTTGTCCCCAACGTCCTGTTTACTCTCCGGCCTGGAGAAAAGCTCTCCCACAAACCCGCAGCAGCTTCTGGCTGCAGATACTCCAGTCCAAATGCTGTAAGCAGAATGACTGCAATCAATCACTCCAGCAGGGCAAGATAATGAGTCCCAGAAGTGAAGAATAATTCCAAAAAAACAAGCACACAGTAGCAAGGCACTAATTCAAACAGTCAGGAGGAATGCCAGGAATCCAGGCCACAACTCTCAACACTAGATGAATTCAGTGTTTGTTCCCAACAAACACCCCTCCCAACTGCCTCTCCTTTAAACTCCATCCCCAGGTGTGCCTTGTGAATGAAATCAGGGCCCTTTCCTTCCTTGTAAACCATGCAACCCACATTGCTCTCTTCTTCATTCTTCTCTGCGCACCCTAGGATGAGGAGGGGGTGGGCCTTGGTCTTCATCTGAACCCCTTCTCCCTTGTTCTACCTCTCCCCTGCTCTGCCCAGCCTGATTTTGCCCTTCCCCAGTTTCCTCCACAGCCAACGGAGCCACTCTCCCACTCTCTGTCAGCTGTTTGCCTTCCATCTCAGATTCAGATTCCGGTGGGGGCATGACACAGTACTTCAGTTTGAGTGCCCCCACCCACATCAATGTAGAATAGAACATGTTTTGGGATATTCATATCCTATGCAGAAGAATAAAATTTTGGGAAAATGAGATTAGACAGATATTCTTTTACCCAGTCTTGTAGTATTGAAAATTAAAACAGCAAAAAACCCTACATATTGCACCTTCTGCATTAAATTCCAACACCTTCTCATCCACACTTGTTGGATGTCAGCATCATCTACCATCCCAGTTATGCTAACTTTGATTCTTCATCTTGAAACAGTGTGTGTAGAATTGAGGTTGATAACTATGTGTTAAGGATGATTGAGTCCACATTTGTAGTGAGTGGAGGGGTTATGAGGGAAATGCTCTTGGTTTCATAATTCATAATTGGTTTCATAATTAGGGCAGGGGTGTCCAACTTTTTAAGACCTGTGGACTTCAACTCCCAGAATTCCCCAGCCAGCCATGTTGGCTGGGAAATTCTAGTCCAGGGCTGTCAAACTCCTGGCCTGCGGGCCAGATGCGTCATGCGCTGGTCACGCCCATGCCCGGTTTCGCAAAGGGGAAAAAAGTCCAGATATGTCATGTGATGCTGCCGTGATATGAGTTTGACACCCCTGTTCTAGAAGTTCAAATCCACAAGTCTTAAAGTTGCCAAAGTTGGACACCCCTGGTTTAAGGCTATTCCACACTTGGAGCAGCTGCCATGGGTATTGGGCACAATGTGGCCTGCATTGTTTTCCTGGGCTAAGCCTTCTTTACCTGTGTGGCTAAAGAGTCTATGCTGGAGCCACTGCTGAAGGTACAATTTCTCCAGTTAATTTCTACATATGGAAATGCTGGGGTGTTATCCTGTCTCTTGAGACTGGCTTGTAAAAAAATTCTACAGCTGCATCAGTAACAGGATGGAAGTCCTTTGTGTCCTAAACCAGGGGTCCCCAACCTGTGGGCTACAGCCCACTACCAGTCCATGGCCTATGCGCTCTCGGCCCCGCTTGCACATGCTCCTGCTCCTCCCACAAAACCATCCCCTCTGTACCCCCATCCCCTGTTCCGGGCCACCAACCCAGAAATGTTGGGGAATTCTTTCCTAAACACCCTGGATCAGGCTCTTTTGGAGTTCTCTGCAGTTCAGTCCAACCCTTCATCCTATTCCCACTTTTTTTTTTCCTCATAGAAAGACTCCAGGGAACATTTGATAGGGAAATGCACGCATTATCACATTGTCTTTTTCTATTAAAAGAAGGAGCAACTGGTTTCAACTTCTTTATTTTTTCCCCCTCATGAATGTAACCATATAAAACCCATAAATTATGAAAGTCACACTATGTCAGCTTTCCAAGGGCAAGGGATTAAAAAAAAACACCATCACCTTCCATAGATCTGAACAAGAAATTTAAGACGGAAAAGTACAAACCCGTCAGTGAAAAAAACAACACCCACAAAATGGAGAAGCCTTTTTCACCCACACCTCCACATGCCCTCTTGATTTAAAAAAACCTGTTGGGATGACTGGATGCCAAACTGATGTATGTACCCCTGAAAACCAAGCAGCATTTGCACTGGAGGTGGTGACAAGGAACACTGTTACACTGAAAAAATCAGGCTGGGAGGGAGAAAAATTTTAGGCAACACAGTTTGGCAGAGAAGACCAACAATTGATTTAACAAAAATAAAAATCCATGATGGAAGCCTGCTGTTGGCACTCAAACCTCAGTTCCTGGTAGTTGGGGAAAGGGAAGGCTTTTGAAAACAAGGGGCAATGGGATTTGGGGTCCCATCTTGGCTATTTCCCCCTAGCCTCTAATACTGACCCTCTCCTTGCTGGCCCAGAGTGCAGCTATAGGGAACTACACAATGAAATGAATTAGTGATATGTCAATGGAATAGGATGACAGAGAGGATTTGCTCTGGGTGCAAGGTTTGTTGAAGAAGGAGAAAAAAAAAACCCTGTGGAAGGAAAGGGGCTAACGCATCCGGTAATCCGTCGAACACGACAGCTCACACAACTGCCCCTTGAAGTCCAAGTCAATAGTGAAGTCCAGATCTCGCTGCATACAGAAAAAGAAAATGAGTCAAAGCATTTTTATTTCCACACAATGTACTCCACCATACACAGGAAGCTCAACCTCATCCCCATTGAGAGACAGGGAGGATTTGTCATTCCTGTGCTGCAAAAGTTGTTATATTCTCTTTTCAGAATGTTAGCATGCATTTTGTTGTGTTCCTTAACTCCTCCATCACATAACTTGGCTACTGGGACAAATAGGACTGAATTTTATATCCTTTCCCAATAAATTCTCCACCACTCCTTCTTGTCCCCCGCTCTCATCAATCTATTTTTTCTAGTGGCAAGAAATTTTGTTGCCAACTATAGGGGGCGGTGCTCATCTCCATTTCAAGACCATTGAGCCAGCATTGTCCAAAGACATTTCCACGGTTATGTGGCCAGCATGATGTTACAGAGCGTTGTTACCTTCCCACCGAAGTGCTACCTATTTATCTACTTGCATTTGCATGCTTTTGAGCTGCTAGGTTGGCAGGAGCTGGGGCAAGGCTGGGAGCTCAGGTCTCAAACCAGAGCTGCTGGCTTTCCAGCTGACAAGCCCAGCATCTTAACCTCTAAGCCATTGTGCCACCCCACTTGCTGCAGTACATAACCTTTAATATGTTTAATTTTGGGAACCTAAATATTAAACTCAAAGTACGCTAAAATGGAACTTTCATGATTTGCCTGGCAAGATGACACTTTAAGTGAGAAAGCCCCAAATCCCAATTTTATACAGTATTAATTTTATACAAGATCTTTTTAACAAAGAAAGTTTTTTCAGAACCATCTTTTATACACTCACAAGCTTATGCAAATTCCATCAATTATGCCTGAGTCGTGACTAAACCATTTTCTTTTCTTAAAATAATAAAAGCTACAGATTAGCTGGCCTTCTCCCACAAGCTAAGTGCAGTCAGTGGTGCAGAGATAAGATGGAAAAGAAACTGGATACACAAATGGGTAACAACATTCTAATGTCTTTTTAGGGTTTAAAAATAAGAGACCAATCACACTCCTTTAAAAAAATACATCTTATTTAAATTCCTACCAATCAAGAGCATATAACTGAGGAAGAATGGGGAGATTGGGGGGGGGGGGGGCGCAGGAAAATGTTAAAGAGCATATAAATGCACCCTGATGGAGGAAAATCCGTTTCAGATCAGCTTTTGGCCTGGATTATGGTAAAAAGCAACCAATTTCCTCAAACTGGAACTTCCTAGACCACTTGTCCCAAAGATGCTTTTTCAAGAGGCAACTGGACTTTCTTATTATTCTTTGAAGACATTTCACTTCTCATCCAAGAAACACCTTCAGCACTGAAGCAACTTCTTGCATTAAAAGCAAAATGTCTTCAAAGAATAACAAGAAAGTCAAATTGCCTGTTGAAAAAGCACACCTTTGGGACAAGTGGTTTAGCAAGTTACCAAAGCATGTATCTGCCGCTGAATGATGTATAGGGACATGGATAATTGGGTCTATGACAATTCACCACGGCCAACTCACCACAGCCAACTTGCTGTAGAACAACTTGCCATAGCCATCTTGCCACAAGACAACTCACTGCTGGATGAGAATTACACTAATACCAAAGACAATGGTGGAATAGAATAATTAAAGAAAGGATGTGAAAGGAGGGACAGAATGAAATGTGAATGGCAAAAATTAAAATAATGTTTATTTTAAATAATTAAAATAGAATTGTTAAATTGTCCCGCAGTGAGTTGTCCTGCAGCGAGTTGTCCATGATGAGTTGGCTGTGGCAAGCTGTCCCATTCCCTGGAAAATTTCCTGAGTCAAAATATATTCTCCAAAAGGTAACGAATAGTATGAGGACAAAAACTAAAACTCAAATTTATTTCACTAAAATCAAAGGGTCTCTGCCCCCCCCCCCTGTCACATTAAAATTATATTTGGGTAACCCCTTATACAATAGCCTGTTGAGTTGCACACACAACTTTCAGGAACTTCAGGTTATGAATATTTATCCAAAACTAGTACTATGTCAAAAGTGTATCACATAATAGCATATTAGACAAACGTTCCATTCCAGAACAGAATGTTTCTCTGCTAGTTCGTCCACTACAGGTACAGATAAATTTACCTAGATCAGAGGAACAGAACATTTCACACTTCCCTACTTAATAGGAGTAAGTGCATCTTAATCAGAATTCCAGCCAACCATGGCTTTCTCCAGCAAACCATTTCATCTCTCTCCATCTCTGCACACCCAACACTCCATGGCAGTCACTATGCTTGATCCTCGTTGGATTGTTTCTGGTTAGTTACCATATTTTTTGGACTATAAAACGCCCCGGAGTATAAGATGCACCAGGTTTTTGAAGAGGTAAACAAGAAAAACAAAGTTTTTGCCCTCCCCAGTGCCCAGGAGCACTCTGCAGGCCTCCCAAATCCTCTGTGCATCCTGTTTTTGTGAAAAGCGCTCCCGTTTTTCGCAAAAACAGAGCGTGCAGAGGGTTTGGGAGACCTGCAGAGTGCTCCTGCGGGCTGGGGAGGGCAAAACTGCAATGAGGGGGAGGTTTGGGAGGCCAAAAACAGGACCGTTTTTTGCGAAACGGGGTTTGCGGGGTTTAGGGAGGCCAAAAATGGCTGTATTCAGTGTATAAGACGCACCAACATTTCCACCCTCTTTTGGGGGGGGGAGTACGTCTTATACTCCGAAAAGTACAATACCTTTTGCCTAATATGGCATTTAAATTTGTATTTTTGCAAATCGAAGAAACAAAGAAGCTTCTGTAGGCTCGATTTCCCAAACTTGCTATTTCCCAAGCAAGTTTGCCATTGGAGGAACACTGCAGGTAAAGAACCACCTTTGTGACTCACATTGTTTTTAGCGTTGGGCTTCATGCCAATGGTGCCAAATATCTCTTCTCCTGTCTTCACTGTTAGATAGTCTTCCATGTAAAAGACTGTCTGTTTCCAGTGGGTGTAGGGAGATTCAGGACCTGAAGGTAATAAGAAGATGAAACTGAACAGAGAGGGCAGCCAGGAGGAAAAAGAAGTACCAAAAATGTGTCTCCAACCATGTGCTTGACTTAGTTGACTTTAGATATTTTCCTCCAGATAAACTGAAGTTCTCTGACTATCCCAATAATTCTACTTTTCAATCTCTCAATCAGTAAAATCTACAAGAATGCTACAGTGGGAGGATACCAAAACTACTGAACCCTAGATAAACCTGCCGCAATACTCCTATCTGTTTGTCAGCAATAGCTTACCATGTTTCCCCCAAAATAAGACATGGTCTTATACTTTTTGGGGGCTCCAAAATAAGCACTAGGGCTTTTTCGAGGGATGTCTTATTTTTTTTTTCCACGTACAGGAGGCGGCGAGTGTGGGGGCTGCCAGCCCGGCCTTCTTCATCCCACCATCTGCTTGCCTGCAGCTGCCAACAGGCCAAGTTTTTGGCGCACCCCGGCCTCAGTCCGCCCTCCCTGCTGGGACACTGCAGCTCAGGTCTTGCTCAGGCTGCTGTTACAAGGCAGGCCGTGCAGTGCATCGGGATCACCTGCACCCCCCCACCCCTGTGCATCTGCCTGCTGCCAGTGCTGCTGTGTGTTGGAATCGCTTGCCTTCATCAAATCAGGTGTCAATCCATCTCACCGTCTCTCGGCTTGCCTTCAGCTGCCACAAGGCAGGTCGTGTGGTGCATCGGGAAAGCCCCCCCCCCCCCCCCCGGTGCCTCTGCCCGGCTGCTGGGCCTGCTGCACCTGCTGCTGCTGACCTCGCGGGGGCTCTTCACGCTCCTGGCTGCACTGCTCTCAGCTGCCCTGCTTCGGCCCATTGCCGCCACAAGGCAGGTGGCTGGTGTATGTGTGTAGAGCTGCCTCCCAGACACCCGCCGAAGCCGCTCATGGCAGGGGCACACTACCCGGCCTGTGGGATTGCATGGGGCAGCTCCAGCAGAAGGTACAATAGTGTAGGCTGCTGGGTACCGTAGCAATCTGGGTTTGGTGTAGGGCTGGCCAGAAGGCGAGACAGCGGCAGCAGAGAAGTCACAGGTGAGGTAAAGGTCCAAAGAGCTACTCAGGAGCTGAAAATCCTCCCTGCTGAAATCCAAGCAGTACTTTAAGCTCCAAACAGAGAGTCACATGGCCAGCACTGTACCTTCTTCACCTCCCTGAGGCACCCTGTACTTCATACCTTACCATGCTGCCTCTTTGCTCAGGGGCTGAAAATCCTGCTTGGATTTCAATTCCTTCCTGTTTCTGGGGATTGGCTGAAAAAGTTGCTTGCCTCAGGATTTCCGCTCCATGCCAAAATCTAAGTAGGCATGGACCTGAAATTCTTTTGCAAGCAGCTCTTTTAGCCAGCCCCCAGAAATTGAGAATCCTCTCGATAGGTGGCAGTATCTTGCAACCTTCCCTACCAGCTTCCTCATCGACTTTCCGGGAAAGCCAGCAGAGAAGACTGCAAATCAGGCCCAAAAACAAAGAACAACATGTGGTCATTCTTCCAAGCTGAGTTCCTTATTGCGGAGTTCCCCAACGTTTTCAGATGGTTCCATGTGAGGGGCCAGCAAGCACACCTGCCACTAACTTAAATGGAGCCCGGCGCCATCATTACATGTAGGCATGTAGCTGGAGCTCAGCAGCCAGAAGTTGACAGCGGGTGAGGTGGTGCGGCTCCACCGGCAACCGCTGACGAAGTGCCCTTGCCAGGCCGGCAGTGGGGGGAAGGTGCTTCGGAGCTCATAGATCTGAGCCAACTTGTCCTGCGCCAGGTAGGAGCAGCCTAGCAGGGCAGCTGAGAACAGGGTGAGGGTGAGGGTGAAGAGCCCCCATGAGACCAGCAGCAGCAGGTGCAGCAGAGCTAGCAGCCGGGCAGAGGTGGGGAGGCGATCCTGATGTGCTGCACGGCCTTCTGCCTCATAATTCCAGTAGCAGCAGCCTGAGCAAGACCTGAGCTCCAGGTCTGGTGGACCGCAAACCGTGGTTGCCGCCTGCTCCAGAGCCACAAGCTGAGCTGCAGAACAGAGGAGCCCTCGGCGGCGAGGTTGCCTGGCACTGTGGGCAAGGCCGGGACTGGCGAGTGTGCGCAGGAAACACCTCCAGGCGCCTGAAGAGACGGAATGAGACGCAGCTCCCGGCCCTTGCTCGCTCAGCTGATCTGCAGGGCCACAATTAAGGGACCGAGCCAGGTCCAGGCCAAGCTTGGGGTGGCACTTTATTCACATTGTTTATCCCGGCGCTATGCCGAGTCACGCCGCGCACCCTCCCCCATGCACTTGGCACCAAGGTCTGGCCGCTGGAGTCACGCTGGTGGGAGAGAGAATGGGCTGAGCCTCCATGAGGTGACCAGGGAAGGGAAGGAGCCACCGTGCTAAGTGTCGCCTCAGGGATCAGTGCCCATGTTTGTGAGGGGACATGTGGTTGGGTGGGTTCCCAGCCCGGAGAGCGGGGCTGGAGGGAATAAGTTTTCTCCTTTACTTCAGCGCCCCCTCCTCGGTTGGGGGAGTTACAGCTTCAACTCAGGCCTTCAATTTATGTGGGCTTCTGAATCGGTATACCCAGAAGCGAGGTAGAACACCCTCCCTTTTTTTTTCCCCCAGCATTTTATTTTCTACGCTAGGGCCTGTGTTTTGCACATCTGCTGTGCCCGCCCACTCTGTCCCACCATCTCTCTGCTTGGCCGCAGCTGCTGCCAGACACTTGTCACCTCCTGTGCTGGCTGCGCCCACCCGTGCCCCTGGGCTGATGACAATCTTCGCTAGGGCTTATTTTTTGGGGTAGGGCTTATATTAGCCACATGCATAAAATCATACTAGGGCTTATTTTGGGGATAGGTCTTATATTCAGGGAAACGTAGTAGTTCAGTGTTACTCAACCTTAGCCACTTTGAAACATGGGAACTTCAACTCCCAGAATTCCCAGCCAGTATGAATGGTTGGGGAATTCTAGGAGTTGAAGTCCATTCAATTTAAAGTTGTTAAGGTTGAGAAACACAAATCTAGGACTTCCGCCTGATGATTCGTGGCAATATGGTGCTGTGAGTGCGATCACTGCTCCTCAGCGCCTTCTTTTCACCATGCTTTGGGGACCTCAAGGGGCGAGAAAGCCTGGAGAGCTTCTCAGACTATAGAGGGAATCTGAAAAGCGGAAAAGTGAGGTGCAAACGCTCCCCACTTGAACGGATACCTCTGTCTAACCAGCACAGGTGTGTCTGCCGTTCAATGGCAGACCTGAAGTCACAATAGCCAGCAAACGACGGGGAAGCGAAAAGAGGCTGATGTGGAGAGAAGACCTAAACCCCAATCCCTGGTGACCGTGGAGATTGAGCTCAAAGGAGTGTAGCAGACTGTGCCAGGAGGAAGAACTCACGGTGAGTGGAAAGGTGGCGACTAAAAGTGGCGGAGAAGACTGTAACTGATTGAGCTGCCGGCAAGCCTGCAAGGAAGGAGCTGAGATCATTTAGGCGGGGTGACGGCGCAGATAGAAGATTGAAGGGCTGATTTTGACAGCGAGGAGAGATACTTGTGGAAAGAGTCCTGTGGCAGTGATGGTGATCATTAACTGAATGGATTGAATTGTAAATTTCTGAAAGTAAAACTACGGGCGTTTCTGGAGGAAAGAGAAACCGGAAGCGCAGCCATCATCTGAGCTTGGCAGTTTGACAGCAGCAGAGTGATAGTGGGAAACAGTGGAAGGCGACATATTGAGTTGTGACTCTGATCAACGAACCCCTGCGGCAAAAAGACCCTAGGACTGTTGGAGGCTTACCTGCAAGAAGCAAATTCAAATTAATATATAGGGGGGAAATCCTTCGACTGCTGCAAGAACTTACATAATATCAAGGCTCTTTAATCCTAACTCTTACCTATTAACGGTCTTGTACATATATATCTCCCTATTTACACAGATACTCTATAGATTATTTCACAGCAACTTTTGAGTAAATTTGTATAACCTTTTTATATAGCTAAATAGATTTAGACCCAAGTACATATATACATATATTTATTGAATTATTTAGCTATAATATGTCAAGTTTTGAAGTCGTCTTAAATAAATTGCATTTTAAACAAAGTCTTTGAAAAAAACCCTCTAATTTATTAAGCACGAACGTTCTAGCTCCGACTCATTGCAGCCAACTCTGGCTTCCTCAGGCAAAACCCTCCTTTTCCTCTCCCCCTCCTCTGCACTCATTGGCCATCTTCCCCGTCAATCTACTGCTCCCACTCAAAGGAATTTCCCCCCTCCCATCTCATCTCCTAGGTGATATTCTCTCCAGGGAAAATAAGTAGGTGAAGTGTCAAATGTCTCTTTCCAGATACCTCCGCTTCTTCTTCTTATGTCAGCATTGGAGTAAGTGCAGCGTGAAATGCTGACATAATATATATTGATCATATTTATTTTAATTAATTAATTAATTAATGCACTGTGTATATAATATTTAATATTTTAATAGAATTGCTGGGTTATAACTGTGGGGAGAATATAGAATAATTAAGGACAGTATATCAAGGAATTAACAACAACTCACTGGTTTGGAAAGTACAGTTAAGTATAGCTATCTTATACTTCGCAGAGCATTAATAGTTATCAATTGAATGAATTGAGAATATTATTATAGAGTGAGGTGAATTGATAACCTAGGTGACTCAGATCTGAATAATATATAAAACAGATAAACGAATTAATTTGACATTTCTTATAATCAGGCGAGGAATAGACAGGAGGAAGGGAAGAAAAAGGAAGAAATTTCTGTTTTTCTTAGTGGATGATAATCTGGAGAAACATCGAGAAAATAGTGAGGGAACAGAAAAGAGTGCTTATGGAAATGACTATTGTCTCATCGACTGTACTTAAGGCAGGGAAGAAAACCACTTCCAACCCAATAACAACAATGACCTCTCCAGCATTACAAAAATCTACTGAAGGATTAACAAAACCAGAAAAATCGGCGATGCTACCAACTATGCAGGCAATGCAAGCGACCCTATTGACAATCCAGGAGACCATGCTTAAAATGCAGGATAAGATGCTAAACAACCACGTAGAATTGAAGTCAGACATCCATGCTATCGACCAAAAAATGAGTGAGATTCAAGAGTCCATATACAATAATGAACAAAAAATGAAAAAGGTTGAGACCAGAGTGGAACAGAATGAAAGAGACCTTGATTCCATCGACCAGAAGCTGATGGCTCAAAATAGGGAGCTCGAGGACTCTATAATCCAGCTCAAAATGGATAAAGCAGCCTTCTATTTACGTTTTCAAAACGTGGTGGAAGACAAAGATGAAGAACTGGGCCAAGTAATGGCAGACTTAATAGCAGAGGCATTGCAGCAGGACAAGGATGACATCATAAAAGAGTTGGATGAGGTCTATAGAGTGCAAACTAACTACGCTAGGAGAAACAAATTGCCTAGGGAAGTGCATGTTAGGTTTCTGCGGAAAAAAGTAAGAGATGAACCTACGACCTACAAAGGAAAACAAGTAACAATTCTGAAGCAGATCTCCAAGAGAGTACGAGATTTGAGGAGAGACTATAAGTTCCTGGCGATGCAGCTAAATAAGAGGAATATTCTTTTCAGGTGGATTCTGCCAGAGGGAATGCTGATTACCTGGAAAGGGAAAAGAATTAAAATAGACAGCTTAATATCTGCACAAGAATTTTTGGATCAGTTGAAGGGTGCAGAAGACCAGAGCAGTAAGGAGGAACTGGAAGCGGTCTCTCAAGAGGAAGAAAGTGTACAACAAAGAAAAGCTAAAGAAGGAACACCAGAAAGAAAGGAGACAGAAGAGAAGGAAACCCAAGAGACAAAGGGAAAGAAACAAAGACCACAAAGAGCCGTACGAGCAAAGAACTAGCTAAGTTAAAGAGGGAGATGGGAGGTTGGAAAATACTATCCGTTAATGTCAATGTTTTGAACAATTTTTTAAAAATGAATTTTATTGAATAAACTATAGGCCAATCTCCCTACTTAATGTAGATTACAAAGTATTTATGAGCATAATCGCGGGCAGAATGAAGACGATTTTAAATAATTGGATCCACTCCGACCAAAATGGTTTTCTCCTGGGAAGGCAGATTAGAAATAACCTGAGGGTAGTGTTAGATGTTTTAGAATATTATGAAACGCATTCCGAGGAACAATTGGCATTAGCCTTCCTCGACGCCCAAAAGGCGTTCGACAATTTAAATTGGGGGTTCATGATTCAGCAAATTAGAGAGATGAATTTTGGAGAAAATTTTGTGAAAGCGATTACAACAATATATGACAAACAAAGAGCAAACAGTATACTAAACAGTGACATGACAAAATCTTTTCAGATCAGTAAGGGAGTGAGGCAAGGTTGCCTGCTGTCACCGCTTTTATTTATATTGGCATTGGAAGTTCTGCTAAGGAAAATTAGACATAATACCAAGATAAGAGGACTGAAAATTAGAAGTGAAATATTTAAAATTCAAGCATTTGCTGATGATGTTGCATTGCGGAGATATGCAAGATATCGGACCTCCGGACTTTTCGTCGGGCCCTTAAAACTCACCTATTTCATCTAGCCGGGCTGACTTGATCCCATCCTTTGTTTTTGTTAGGATATGATTTGAGCCTAACAGTTGTCCAGGCAATATATGTGTTCTGTGACTTTAAGTTTTAATGCTGCATCATGCTGTAATGCTGAGTCATGCTATAATTAGTTGTAATTTAACAACATATTTAAGAAAGGTACTGTAATGTATTCAGTTGATGATAAACTGCCATTGTGCTATCATCGAGTGCGTGTGTGGGTGGATCTGCTACCATCCGGGGTTTGTGAACCAGAGTGAACCAACTACTGTTTGTTTGGTAAGAAGCTTTTTGGATTTAACCAGTAAAGACTTGGACTGTTTAGAAGACTATGAGATTGTTTATTTTCCACTATAAAGAAAACTTTTGATAACACCAGTTTGCACGTATCTCCTATCTCATTGCTCTCAGCAACGTTTCTCTGTGCACTATACTCTGCTAGTTGCTAACAACAACAACAATACCCTTACCATTGGTTATGGGCCCAGGGCCAACCAGGACCAACCAGAACTAACTAGGATTTTTTCAGAGTTAAACTGAGAGCTAGTTTGAGTTTGTGAGTAGTACAAACTGTGTTTGTGATAAACAATCTAAGTGAAGATGGCACTAGAACAAGCAGCAAATTTTTCCATGATAACCCGGCTGGACGGAACAAACTATGTATCCTGGTCTACAAAATGTAGTCTACTTTTGCGTAGAGAAGGACTGTGGGACATAGTTAATAATCCACCGGATGTAACAGCATGGGATCCTGCTGATGAGGAAGATGCCAAGAAGTTAACCAAGTTGAACAGAGACAATGAACGAGCTCTTTGTATTATTGGACTGACACTGGGTGACCAGCAGCTTGTCCATATCCGTGGCGAAGAGTCTGCTGCTAGGTGTTGGACCAAGTTGAAGAGGCTATATGTTCGTGACTCTGTGGGTGCTCATATATATCTCACACGAAAATTATTTAACCAACATCTTCTAAAAGGGGGAGATATGATGGCTCATTTGGAATCCATGACCAGAATTTTCCAGGAGCTGCATGAAAAGGAACTTGTTTTCTCTGAACTACAACAAGTTTACATAATTCTTTCTTCTTTGGACAATAGTTATGACAACTTTGTTTCTTCGTTAGAGGTTTTGTCCAGAGATGAACTGACATTGGCTGGCATAACCGGTAGGTTGTAGGAAGAATCCAAAAGAAGGCAAGAAAGGGATCAGTTGAGAGTGCAACAACCAAAAGAAGATAAAATGTACTCAACTGCTTATTTTGTAAAACGTTGTTTTGCTTGTGGGCTAAAGGACATATAGCTAAGTATTGTAAAAATAAGAAAATGCCTGTTAGGAACAATAATAGACCCAAGAAGGGTTGTAATTTAGCTATATCTAGTTCAACTACTGATGTTAACCAGGATTGTTGGGTTGTTGATAGTGGTGCTTCTCAATCTATTACTAGAAATAGAAAATGTTTTGTTAAAATGGAGAAGAGCAA
Organism: Coluber constrictor foxii; assembly: GCA_038048745.1. Taxonomy (NCBI): domain Eukaryota; kingdom Metazoa; phylum Chordata; class Lepidosauria; order Squamata; family Colubridae; genus Coluber; species Coluber constrictor. Next base: position 50,801,832 of record CM075966.1, read on the forward strand.
CCAACATGTTAAACTAGCAAATGGCTGGAAGGTTAAGGTAGCTGGAAAGGGTGTTGCTCGTTGGTCATTTAGTAATGAACCATTGCCTATGTTATATATTCCTGGTTTAAAATTCAATTTATTATCTGTTAAATCTTTATTACAACTTGGGTTTACAGTAACATTTAAAAATGATAAGTGTCTTATAGAGAAAGATGGCAAGGTTGTTACTGCAAGTTTAGAAAATGATTTATTCATTTTAAGGGAGAACCCAGTATTGGTGGCTAAGTCTAAGTCTGTTTATAAGAATGTTAAACCACATGATGAATGTATTCATCTGTTACATCGGAGACTTGGGCACTTAAATTTCAGGACGTTAAAGAAGACAGTGCAATTATCGGAAGGGATAAAACTACAAGCATGTAGTAAATATCTGAACTGTAATGCCTGTAGTCAGCAAAAAAGTAGGGTTACACCAGCAAACCGTGTTAATGGTTTCAAAACTACAAAGCCGTTAGAGGTAGTGCTTATAGACCTAATTGGACCCAAGAAACCCAGTATAGGAGGTGCCTGCTATATTCTAAGCATAGTAGACCATTATTCAAGATATGGATTTTGTTATCTTATGAAAACAAAATCTGAAACATTCCAGCATATAAACAACTGGCTGCTTTTTGTGGAAAGGAAGCAGAAATTTAAAGTTAAATGCTTAGTGACTGATAATGGTACAGAATTTACTAACCAAAGGTTAGAAAAGTTTTTGCAGGATGCAGGGATCCAGCATAAACGATCTGCTCCTTACAGACCACAGCATAATTCCTATATTGAGAGACGAGGTCAAACATTACAAGCCATGATTAGAACTATGTTGGCAGATTCTGGTTTGCCTGAAAATTTATGGGGTGAGGCTGTTATGTGTGCTAACCATGTGCTAAACAACGTGGTTCATTCCTCTACAGGTGAAATATCATTCACCTTATGGCATGGGAGGAAACCAAATCTTAGTTATTTACACACATTTGGAGCCCCAGCTTGGGTACATGTTCCATCTAGTGTTAGAAGAAAGGATCAACAAAGAGCCAGAAAAATGTTTTTCGTTGGCTATGAATCAAATCATAGATCTTTTAGATTTTGGGCACAGGGTACTACTAGTGTTTACTGTAGTGCAAGTGCTAAATTTCTAGAGCACGAAGGATGGGATAAACTAGAGTGTGCAGATTTCAGACATGATAATAATACTGTTAGTATAGAGTATCATATCCCTGATGAGATTCCTGAGGATATAGATGCTGTAGAATCCTCTATTAAGGTTGAGGAACAGGAAGTAGGTTTAGGGGAGGATGAAACTGAAACATCTGAAATGAGTCCTGTATTGCCTAGAAGATCTACTAGGGAAAGGCATCCACCAGATCGATATAAGGCAACTGTAGTTTGCCAAGTTAACATCGAACCTTCAAGTTATGATGATATCAGGCTTTATCCTGAAAAGGAGCAGAAGGCTTGGAAGGAGGCAATGAGTAAGGAAATTAATTCATTGACTGATCTAGATGTTTATGAAAATGTGAAATTGCCACCTGGTGAGAAATTAATAGGTTGTAGATGGGTTTACAAAATCAAGAAAAGTATAGATGGGACAGTAACCCATAAAGCTCGCCTTGTAGCTCAAGGTTTTTCTCAGACCGAAAAAGATTTCAATGAGGTTTTTGCTCCTAGTTTACGTGCTAGTACTTTAAGAACAATGCTGGTATGGGCGGCTAAGAACAAATATAGTATTAACCATATAGATGTGGAGACAGCATACTTGCATGCTCCATTAAGGCACACCATCTATATGAGGAAGCCTTTAGGAGTTGAAACACAAAACCAAACTGATTGTTGGAAGCTCAAGAAAAGCCTTTATGGTTTGAAACAATCGGGGTTTGAGTGGAACCAATGTATAGTTAAAGAGCTAAATAGGATTGGTTTCCATGAAGGTGTAGCAGATAAATGTCTCTTTAAGAGAGAAAGTAATGGGTTAGTTTCATTTTTGTTATTGTTTACAGATGACATAGCTATAATAACTAAAACTGACAAGGAAGCCATAGATATCGTTCACCAGTTACAAACTAACTTTAAGATCAGAAATTTAGGAAATATCAGGCATTATTTGGGACTAGATATTAGTCAAACAGCTAGAGGTTATAAAATATCTCAATCTAGCAAAATTAGCCAGATGTTGAAGCGTTATGGCATGGAGCTATGTAAGCCAGCCAAGATGTCACGCTAGAGTTGTCTGAACGAAATTAGATGCCTCTCACATTTTGATAATAAAGAAAAAAAAACTTTTATTTGTTAGAACAACGTCTTCACGGACTCATATGCAGCCAGGAAATGACCTCTGCTCCATCATCCCTCCCTTTCCTGGCTTGCTTCCTTATCCTATTGGTCATTATCTAAATCACTCTACGGCACTCTCTCTTAATAATCTCACAGGAATTTAACCCCCTCTTTACTGGGTCAGCACTGAGAAGCTGACATCCGGCCCCTCTCCCTTCATTCTTCAGCAAAACGTGCACAAGATAAAACAACAGGTCTAATACCATTACCCCGTCTGGGACTGTGTCCCACCCCCTCCCGGCCTGTCTGGGTGATCTGCATGGAATTTAGCTATAAGGCGGTCAGCTTGAATGTTCGTGCTCTTCACCCATGATGCTTCTGATGATGGGTAACCCTTCCACTTAATTAAGTATTGGAGGCGGCCTCTGTGCCACCTCGAATCGAGAATTCGCTGTACTTCATAATGAGTTTGGCCCCCAATGATCAAGGGCCCTGGGGGATCACGTGGCACCGGCCTTAAAGTTGACCCCACCACAGGCTTCAGAAGACTACTGTGAAAGACGGGGTGTATCTTTCCTAGTAACCGGGGCAACTGCAATTGTACCGTGACCGGGTTGATTATTTTTACTATAGGAAATGGTCCTATAAATTTCGGGCCCAATTTCCTAGTTGGGAGTTTGAGTCTCAAGTACTTGGTGGAGAGGTAGACCTTCTCTCCTACTCGGAACTGTCTTTGAGGGGCTCGGTGCTTATCTGCTTGCTTCTTATAAGCCTGTGCCGCCTTGTCTAATGCCTTTTTGACGTTCTCCCAGGATTCTCTTAGCATCGCCATCCAATCGTTCAAACTGACTGAAGGGGGTTCCCTGGGATATTCTGGCATGGGGACAAAATCCATACCGCTCACTACCTTGAATGGGGTTAGTCCTGTACTACTGTGGACAGCATTGTTGTACGCGACCTCCGCAAAAGATAGGAGGTCCGCCCAGTTCGACTATTGGTAGTCTACATAGCACCTCAAGTACTGCTCTATCATGGCATTCAGTCTCTCCGCCCCGCCATTGGTGCTCGGGTGAAATGCTGAGCTGAGACCTTGGGATGATCCTATGGATCGTAGGAATTCCCTCCAAAATTTCGCTGTGAACTGGACACCTCGGTCGGAGATGATTCTTCTGGGTACTCCATGCAAGCGGTAGATGTGTTTCACAAACAGCTTGGCCAATTGGCGGGCTGAGGGTAGCCCACTACAGGGTATGAAATGTGCCTGTTTGGAGAATAAGTCTATTACGGTCCAGATCACTGTGTTTCCGCCACTCTTCGGCAGCTCTACTATAAAGTCCATTGCAATCTCCTCCCATGGTCTTGTCGGTTCAGCTACTGGCTGCAGTAACCCAGGAGGTTTTCCTGGTTGGGTTTTCATCGTGGCACAGATGGTGCAGCTCTTCACATAGCTGTCCACGTCTTTCCTCATGTGAGGCCACCAAAATTGTCTTCGTACTAAGTGCAGAGTCTTTAGAAAACCGAAATGGCCTGCTGGTCTAACATCGTGGCTCCTTTTGAGGACTAGGGTGCGTAGAGTTTCTGGGACGTAAAGTTTCGTCCCTTTCCATGCTACGTCGTTCCTCCTTGTCAAAAGATGCTGATTGTCTCGGAACCAGGGGTCCGCCAATGTCTCTGTTTTGAGCCGTGTCGTCAGGTCACCCGCTGGTTGGCCCTGCTGGTCGCAATGCTGGCGTCTGGTGGTTACTTGACCCACTCCTTGAGGCGATGGGATGATGGCATTCACCACCTGCTCCCGTTCACTGTTGTACTGGGGCATTCGGGAGAGGGCATCGGCCAGAAAATTCTTCCCCCCTGGGATGTGTTTCAGCTCGAAGTTGAACCGATTGAAGTATTGGGCCCATTGGACTTGTCTGGGTGATAATTTCCGCGGGGTCCTAAGGGCCTCCAGATTTTTATGGTCAGTCCAAACCTCGAACGGTGTCTGGTTTCCTTCTAGCAGATGTCGCCAGGTCAACAGCGCCCACCTCACTGCAAACGCTTCCTTTTCCCATGCTGCCTAGCGTCTCTCTGTGTCGGTGAATTTGTGGGAAGTGTAAGCACAGGGCTGAAGGTTCCCTTTGCTGTTCTTTTGGAGTAGAACCGCTCCCACTGCCACGTCGCTGGCATCTGTTTGGATGACGAAAGACTGGTTGGGGTCAGGATGTTTCAAGACTGGTTCTTTTGCAAACATTTCTTTTAGTGTTTCGAAGGCTTGTAGGCAGGCCGGGCTCCACTGTAGAGGCTGTCCTGGGCGAGGTTTTGTTGCTGGACTCCCTGTTTTTAAGAGGTCGGTTAGAGGTTTGGCAATTTTTGCAAAAGAGGGGATAAATTGTCTGTAGAAGTTCGCGAACCCCAAGAAGCTTTGCAGTTGTCTGCGGGTGCGTGGGGGGCGCCAGTCAAGGACCAATTGTACTTTGGCTGGGTCCATTTCTATCCCCTCATTGGACACTCGGTAACCTAAGTAGTCTAGCCGTGACTGGTGGAACTTGCATTTCGACAGTTTGACATAGAGGTTCGCTTTCAGCAGTTTTTCGAGCACCTGGCGGACGAGGGGTATGTGTTCGTCTATGGTTTCTGTGTAAATGAGAATGTCGTCCAGGTAGACGAGGACCCCCTTATAAAGGTGATCATGTAAAACTATGTCAGCACTGAGAAGCTGACACAAGACACCTATGGCACAGGATTTTCAACATGAAGAAATCCAAAGTCCTAAATTTAGTAAGGAGATCTACCAGTCTCTTATAGGTAGTCTATCTTATATCAGCAATTGGTCGAGACCTGATATATCATTTGGAGTAAACCAATTAGCAAGGTATAATGCAGAGCCAACTGATAGGCATTGGCAGGCCGCAAAGCATATACTAAGATATCTGAAAATGACGATGCATTATGCATTGTATCTAGAACCTAACCAAGATTTAGTACTGAGCGCATATGCTGATGCCAGTTTCGCTACTGATGTGACCACTAGAAAGTCTACATCGGGTACAGCTATAATGTTAGGCAATTGTTTGATTGGCTGGAAATCAATTCGTCAAAAACATATTAGCCTATCTACTATGGAGGCAGAATTTTCATGTGTATCACTGGTATGCACTGATCTGATTTATATTACAAACAACTAATGATGGATATTGGTTTAAAGATGGATTATCCAATTGTAATACATGAGGACAACCAAGCTGCTATAAAAATGGCAACAAATTTAGCAGTGAAAACAAGATCCAAATATACTGACATTCGGTATCTGAATGTTCGCCAAAGTATCCAAAGCAACATGGTTAAACTGGAATATTGTATGTCGGAAGACAATATTGCTGATAATTTTGCCAAAGCTCAAGGTGCTGTCAAACATAAAGCGTGTTGTGAAATCTATGGATTAAGGATCTAAACTGTATATATTGTTTATAAACTGTATATATTGGCCTGTCCAAAGGGGAGCATGTTAGGATATGATTTGAGCCTAACAGTTGTCCAGGCAAAATATGTGTTCTGTGACTTTAAGTTTTAATGCTGCATCATGCTGTAATGCTGTAATGCTGAGTCATGCTATAATTAGTTGTAATTTAACAACATATTTAAGAAAGGTACTGTAATGTATTCAGTTGATGATAAACTGCCATTGTGCTATCATCGAGTGTGTGTGTGTGGGTGGATCTGCTACCATCCGGGGTTTGTGAACCAGAGTGAACCAACTACTGTTTGTTTGGTAAGAAGCTTTTTGGATTTAACCGGTAAAGACTTGGACTGTTTAGAAGACTACGAGATTGTTTATTTTCCACTATAAAGAAAACTTTTGATAACACCAGTTTGCACGTATCTCCTATCTCATTGCTCTCAGCAATGTTTCTCTGTGCACTATACTCTGCTAGTTGCTAACGACAACAACAATATCCTTAACAGTTTTAATTCTAATTGATTTTAATTGGGTTGTTTTAAATTGTGGGCCGAAATTATTTAATAATTTTTTAAAAATTGTTTTAAATTTTGTATATTATGTTTTACTTTGGCTGTTCACCGCCCTGAGTCCTGTTGGAGAAGGGCGGTGTACAAATCGAATAAATACTAATACTAAATACTAATACTAATACTAATTATGGAAGAACCTTTAGAGACAAGGAAAAAAGTACTGGAAGAACTAGATGAATATGAGAAACTATCTGGATTTAAATTGAACAAAACCAAAACTAAAATATTAACCAAAAATATGTCAGGGGGGCAACAGAGAATCTTAGAAGAAACTTTGGGTATGCAAGTAGTTAAAAAGATAAAATACTTAGGGATTTGGATAACGGCCAGGTGTTCGACCTTAAAAGAAGACAATTACGTACCACTATTAAGTAAAATTCTGCAAGATTTGGAAAGGTGGGAGAAGTTGCAAATATCAATGTTGGGTAGGATAGCCACCATAAAGATGAGTATCCTACCAAAACTGATATATTTATTCCAAACTATACCAATTAATATAGACAAGAAATTTTTTTTAGACTTGAATAGGGCCATAAGGAAATTTATTTGGGGAGGAAAAAAGCTGAGAATTGCACTTCGAACATTGCAGGAAAAAAGGAATAGAGGTGGATTTGGCCTCTCGGTGTGGGAGATATATCAGAGAGCCGCTAACCTAGTGTGGTTAAGAGACTGGGCCACATTAGGAAATAAAAGACGCTTGACATTGGAAGGATACGATCTGCAGAAAGGCTGGCACGCCTATCTGTGGGATAAAGGAAAAGGGGCAGAGACGCACTTCCATAGACACAAAATTAGAAGCATATTAATGCGGACCTGGAAAGAAATTAGATATAAACATTATACAAAAATCCGAAAATGGACCTCCACAATGGAGGCAATGATCTATCTGAATATGGTAGGAATGGAAAAAATGTATAAATACCAAGACATATTAGACGATAGCGGCAACCTTAAAACAAACGAGGCCTTGGAGGAGCAAGGGATCCACATCGACTGGTGGCCTTATTTACAAATTAAATCACGATATAGAAAAGGAGGAATGCGGCATTGAAATGGGGATGAATGGATTCGACAAAATATGGTTGGGAGTAGAGAACAAATTATTAGCTAAATTATACTCGTATATGCTCGATTATGATAGGGAAGGTGAAATACTCAAAGACCAGATGATTGCATGGGGGAAAAACATTGGCCACAATATAAATTTAGACGATTGGGAAGAAATGTGGAATAACAACCTCAAATTGACTAGAGCAGCCACATATAAGGAGAACCAGTACAAAATGCTGTATAGGTGGCATTTCGCACCAACTAGGATAGCAAAAATATACCCGAATGCAAAACCAATGTGTTGGAAGTGTGGCCACAGTCACGGTACCTTCTACCATATGTGGTGGACGTGTCCGGAAGCGAGGAAATTCTGGAAAATAATACAAAAATGGATCCAAGAAATAGTAGAGGAGAATATCAATCTGGAACCAGAAATTTACCTCCTGGGAGTACTAAAGAAGGAATATGGGAAGAAGAAGAAATACTTGATCATACATATCATCACAGCCGCTAGATTAGTATATGCGAAATGATGGAAAGAGAAAGGAAGCCCAACTGAAGAACAGATAACCAGTAAAATATTAGAATGCGCTGAAATGTGTAGACTGACATATATACTGAATGAGAATGAGGATTTGGAATTCTACATGGTATGGGATAGGTGGTATAGGTGGTTGGAAAACAAACATAAATTTTGATTTGAGTTAAGGGGGTTAATATTAAACTACTTGTGTAACCTATATACGTAAAGTAATAAGATATACCACAATTGGCATTGTAAATATTCTATATCTTAATTTTTAAAACATGTATATGTATATAACTATATTAGATACCACTTATATAATGTACATAGCATGACTGTACGTAGCCAAACCGGAAATGTCGAATTGTAATAACTTTGTTTATTCAATAAAATTCATTTTAAAAAAAAGAGAAACACAAATCTAGCCTTTTCAGCAGTGCTGCATTACTGTAAGATATTAACTAGTCATATTTCGTTTCGTGGCAAAGGTTGTTGAGAGTGTGGTGGCACGACAACTTCCCCGGCACCTGGATGAAGATATCTATCTGGACCCGTACCAGTCGGGCTTCAGGCAGGGGTACAGCACAGAAACAGCATTGGTTGCGTTGGTGGATGATCTCTGGAGGGCTCGGGACAGGGGTTGCTCCTCTGTCCTGGTCCTGTTAGATCTCTCAGCGGCTTTTGATACCATCGACCATGGTATCATGCTTCAGCGGTTGAGGGGGTTAGGAATAGGGGGCACCGTTCTGCGGTGGTTCTCCTCCTTCCTCTCTGACCGCTCGCAGTTTGTGTTGACGGGGGGCAGAGGTCGACTTCGTGGCACCTCGCATGGGGAGTGCCGCAAGGGTCGGTCCTCTCGCCCCTTCTGTTCAACATTTATGTGAAGCCGCTGGATGAGATCATCCGTGGTTTTGGGGTGAGAGTCCATCTGTACGCTGATGATACTCAGCTATACATCTCCACCCCAGACCACTCCAATGATGCTCTTGATGTGATGTCTTGCTACCTGGAGGCCGTGCGGGTCTGGATGGGGAGAAATAGGCTCAGACTCAACCCTTCCAAGACTGAGTGGCTGTGGCTCCCGGCGTCGCAATATAGTCAGCTGGTGCCATTGCTGACTATTGGGGGTGAATCCTTGCCCCCCACAGAGAGGGCTCACAATCTGGGCGTCCTCCTGGACACACGGCTGACTTTAGAAGAGTATATGACAGCCGTGGCCAGGGGGGCTTTTTATCAGGTTCGCCTGATTCACCAGTTGCAGCCCTTTCTGGATTGCGACACCTTGTGCATGGTCACTCACGCCCTTGTCACCTCCCGACTGGACTACTGTAATGCTCTCTACACGGGGCTTCCCTTGAAGAGCACCTGGAGGCTCCAACTGGTCCAGAATGCAGCCACGCGGGTGGTTATGGGCGCAACCCGTTGTACCCATGTGATACCCCTCCTGCGCAAGCTGCACTGGCTCCCAGTGGTCTTCCAGGTGCGATTCAAGGTGTTGGTTACCACCTTCAAAGCGCTCCATGGCATTGGACCTGGGTACCTTCGAGACTGACTTCTGCCACCAGTAGCCTCCCACCGGCCAGTCTGCTCCCACAGAGAGGGTCTCCTCAGGGTGCCATCGGCCAAGTTATGTCGGCTGGCGACACCCAGGGGGAGGGCCTTCTCTGTGGGAGCCCCTGCCCTTTGGAATGAACTGCCCCCGGAAATGCGTAAGATCTCCGACCTCCGTGTAATTCGCTGCACCCTCAAAACCTTGTTGTTCCGCCAGGCTGGGCTATCAATGTAATGATTTTAACTGGATGTTTTAAATTTGTGGTTTTGAATTTGGAGTTTTTATATTTGAGCCAAAATTATTTAATAATTTTAATAATTTTTAATTTTTGTTTGTCTTTGTGCTTTTAATAGGCTGTGCACTGCCCTGAGTCCTTTGGGAGAAGGGCGGTATAGAAATAAAATTATTATTATTATTATTATTATTATTATTATTATTATTATTATTATTATTATTATTATTATTATTATTATTATTATTATTATTATTTAAAACTGAAAACTGGTTTAGTTCTATCCTTTACCAGAATATTAACATTTAACACCCAAACTCCCCCACACTGGATCAAAATCCCTTCTTGCTGATTTCACACACTACGGCAACAAGTGCCCTTACTGGTAGAGAATCCAGTTCGCTTGTGGCATCGGGTAAACTCTATGTTGAAATAGGCGACCAAGGCATGGATGTAGTCATTGCGCTTCACTTGGAGACAGAAGGGGGATGTGAAGGTGAGGTCCTCCACCTTCACTGTGTAGATGTCTACCTCCTGCCACAGGTGAGTAGGAAGGAGAGAGAAAACAAGACAGGTCAACATACCTTCATTATCCTCACAAAACAGTAAAAATCATTCTTTCTGATAGCAAGCTCCTGCAGATTACAAAAGTAGCAATCCTTTAGAGCCAAAACAGTAACATCTGAAAGCCAAATATTTGGAGGCATCCTGAGATGAACTAGCATTCGACACAAAAAAAGTGAGCAATTTGTAGAGTTTTTAAGTTTTATGCATCTGTGCAACCTCACTATGTTCATAGGTAGTCTGCTCTGCTCTGGGCCATAGGATGACTTATACCAAATCTGATTGTTTTCCCCTTTTTTCTCTGGCAAACAGAAGAGAATACTCCCTTACTGCTCTTCAGTACAACAATCTAGCATTTGTTCTTAGTCCCTGTTCGCCTATTTCCATCATCTTCTCACGGTTATATGCCAGGGCTGTTCTCTCTTGCCTACAAAGTCCCCAAAAGGGTCATTTGCATGCATAATCCAGATCAGCAAGTGCCACAGAAAGACAAAGCATAGAGAGGCCCCACCAAAAAAACAGGTGAAGCAAAAAAGAAAATGTTCCTAATGTAGTGACAGGCACTTACAATCTTTATCAACATGACATCATGACAAAAAAATTCAAATGCTGGATAGTAAATCCTCAGGGCTGGCACTATATTTCCTCTAAGTTCTGAAAACTTCCTGGTGTGCTGCTGTGAGCGGCCTTCTTTGAGGATAGCTTAATGTTCCCCTTAATTGGGATCACTGTGTTCAATATTGCTCAATGATTTTTATTCACTGGTCTAAAGACCCACTACAACAGAGAAAGGTGATCAACATATGACCAGTGAGCACCTAATGCCATTTGGGTCGTTCCATGTCAAGTGGTCTGATTTCAGGAAAGTGCCCAGGTCGACCATCACAGATTTTGATGAAATTTGGTGTGAACATGCACACACGTCCCCAATGAACATTGGTAAAGTGTTATGTTTGCCGATGCAATACTTGCGAAGATATAGTCATTTGTATGACCCCCATACTGCAGCCTTCGACAGTGTGACTCTGAGATTTCAGCAACTTTTGAGACATAATATCTCCGGCATTATTTTGTTGAGAGAAACAAAATGGGTGTTGGTCCTACCTGATACACCCTTTTTCGGCAGGAACGAGAGACTCCAGGCATGGGGTATCACTCTGTCTTCTGGCTCTATGGACTGAGTTTGATCTTAAAGAGACGCCCTCCTTTGCACACACTCCCAGATTCAACGATGTCCCACAAGGTTTCCAGGATACTGCACCTGCTATGACACCCCAAGGGCACCTCCAAGACCAGACCCCCAAATCAGGGTGGGGCTGGAGTCTCTCGTTCCTGCCGAAAAAGGGTGTATCAGGTAGGACCAACACTCATTTTCCAGCTAGGAACTCGAGACTCCAGACATGGGACTTACCAAAACCAACAGTCCTCAAGGGTGGGAAGAAGTCTGGTCCTCCAATCCGGGCGTCTCCAACACACATTGCAGAACCCTCCGTCCAAATGCAGCCTCCACTGAGGCATAAGCATCAATCCGGTAGTGTCGGATGAACGGGGAGGGAGATGACCACGTCGCTGCTCTGCAGATCTCTTCCACTGATGCTCTAGTCGCCCAGGCCGTGCTGGTAGCTGCACTGCGAGTTGAATGAGCGGTTATCCCACTGGGCCGAGGCAGTAACTGAGCTTCATAAACTCTGGCGATGGTAGCCCTGATCAATCTGCCCACCACTGAGCTGGTAAGCTTCAGCCCCATCGTAGCTGGCAAGGATACAAATAAGGCCTCCGATCTCCTAAACGACCTTGTCCTCTTAATGTAAATCTTTAATGCTCGTCTCACATCCAAGTTATGCCAGAGCTTTTCCCTGGGGTGAGATGGATTCGGGCAAAAATCCAGAAGTACCAATTCTTGTGCCCAATGGAACCACAAATTAATTTTGGTCATGAAAGCTGGGTCTAAACGTAGAACAACTCTTATCTGCATGAAAGATACACAAGTCTTCCCTCACAGAGAGTGCCGCAAGCTCTGAAATGCGTCTAGCCGATGTAATGGCCACAAGGAAAAGAGTCTTATATGTTAAGCAACTGAGGTGGACCTGCCTAAGCGGTTCAAAAGGTGTAGTAGACAAGGCCCGTAACACCTTCTGGATATCCCAGGTGGGATAACGGTGTACCACCGCTGGTCTCCAGTTAGTCGCCCCCCTGAGGAAAATCCTTACATGAGGATGTTGAGCAACAGAAATTCTCCTCCCACACGATAACCCTGAAGCTAAAGCAGCCACTTGCCTATGAAGGGTTGCTGGTGATAACCCTTTCTCCAACCCAGCTTGCAGAAACTCCAGAAGTTGCTGCACTGTTGCCTTGGTCGCCTGAATCCTCTGCCCCGAGCACCACAAACAGAATGTTCACCAGGTGGAGTTATAAATGCATGCCGTTAACAGGCGCCTGGCAGCCTGCATAGCCTCTATCACACTTGTGGTGAAATTTCTCCCTTCAAGCAATTGCTGCTCAACCTCCACACGGTTAAGTGAAGCCATTGCGGATCTGGGTGACAAATGGGTCCCTGAGAGAGGCAGACCCTGTCCGGCAGGATCTTCAAGGGTGGTGCGACCGATAGACTCACCAGATCCGTAAACCACGGTCACTGTGGCCAATGAGGAGCTACCAGGATGAGCTCTGCCCTGAAGCGAAGAATCTGATGACCTTCAGAAGCAGTGCCAGAGGGGGAAAGGCATATAACAGGCCCTCAGGCCAAGGGCAATGAAGAGCATCTACTCCTTCCACTCCCTGACACGGGAACCAAGCGAAAAACCGGGCAGAGCATTTGTCTGTGTGGCGAAGAGGTCGATGGTTGGCTGACCGAAACGTTTCACAATCTCCTGGAATAATGTTGGGTCCAGCCACCACTCCGACTGATCTAAGGCCTCCCTGCTTAGCCAATCTGCCCACATGTTGTGTTGTCCTGTCCGGCCAAATGTTCTGCTTTGATGGACCTCAAATTTTGCTCCGCCCAACGACAGAGCCTCTCTGCCTCCTTCATGAGTGTCTGGGATTGTGTACCCCCCTGCCTGTTTACATGGGCTTTTACTGTAATGTTGTCTGTCATAAGGAGTACATGGCGGTTCAAGAGGTAGGGTCTGAAGTGCCTCAGTGCCAAGTGTGCTGCTCTCAGCTCTAGCCAATTGATGCACTTCTGTGCCTCCGCCCGTGACCAAACACCCTGCGCCAACTGATGCTGGCAATGAGCCCCCCATACTACTAAACTGGCGTCTGTGGTCACTGTGACTCTCTCCTGTACTAGGAGGTAACATCCCTGTGACAGCTGTCCCGACATCCACCAGCTCAGGGATGCTCTGACCAACCCCGGAATCCTGACCTTGGTCCGCGACGTTGCCCTTCCTGACTTCTGAAACGGTAACATGAACCATTCCAGAGGCCTGGCATGAAACCTTGCCCAAGGCACAATCTCTATGTACGAAATCATCTTTTTTTTTTTTTTAAGTTTGATTTATATGCCGCCCTTCTCCGGAGACTCAGGGCGGCTTACAATGCGTTAAGCAATAGCCTTCATACTTTTGTATATTTATACAAAGTCAGCTTATTGCCCCCACAAACTGGATCCTCAATTTACCCACCTTAGAAAGGATGGAAGGCTGAGTCGACCTTGAGCCTGCCTGGGATTGAACTCAGAGAAATTACAGGCAGCTGAGTTCAATCCCAGGCAGGCTCAAGGTCGACTCAGCCTTCCATCCTTTCTAAGGTGGGTAAATTGAGGACCCAGTTTGTGGGGGCTTGCCTAACAGGGTGGAGAGCTGTGCTAAAGTCACTCTGGGTGCAGCTATCACCCATCTGGTCAAACTCTTGATGTCCTCCAACCTGTCCAGAGACAGGAACACCTGGAACTGAATGTTGTCTATAACCCCCCCTAGGTGAATGAGGCAATTTGTTGGGAGAAAATGGCTCTTCTCTATATTTATAGAGAAACCGTGAGCCTGCAGACATTGGACCGTGGTATTCAGATCCGACTCCGCCTGAGCTAGAGATGTTGACTGCACCAAAATGTTGTCCAGGTAAGCCTGGAGACAAATTGGCTTGGACCTGAGTACCTCCCCCAATGCTGCCAGGATCTTTGTGAAGACCCTGGGAGCAGAGGCTAGCCTGAATGGAAGTGCTTGGTATTGGAGATGTCTACTGTCATAATAAAACCTCAGGTACTGTCTGTACTCCCGATGAATCGGACTGTGCGGATATGCATCTGTAAGGTCAATGGAGGTCAAGAAGTCTCCCCTCCGAACATTTGCCAAAATTGACCGGAGGGAGTTCATCTTGAACCTCCGATACCTCAAGAACTTGTTTAGGCCCTTCAGGTTTAGAATTGGTCGAAGTCTCCCCGAGGGTTTTTGTATGACGAACAGCATTGAGTAATAACCCTTCCCCTGTTCTGATAAGGGGACAGTCTCCACTGCTGCTATGTCTATCAGATGCTGAATGGCTGTTTCCATACACCTTCTCTTGACTTTGGGCAACAGACAAAAACCCTTGGGGGAACCGCAAGAAATTCTAGAGCTAGACCTGAAGTGATGGTCTCCCTTACCCATGCATCTGTGGTGGATTTCTCCCACTGGTCTGCAAAAAGGCCTAGCCGGCCACCAATGGGAGCTTCGAGCCTCCAGTCAACGGGATCTGCGAAAGGAACGTGAATTCCCTCCAAGAAAGGAACGCTTGGGCTGACCTGCTCTGTTCCTATCTGATTGTCCCATCCCCGACTGATGGAACTGCCCCACTTGACTGCCCTGGCCTTGGTAAAACCGTCTCTGACCTTTATAGAAACCTGCTCCCCCATAGGGACGAAAATAAGACCTCTGATCCTACGAAGTAGATCGGGTGTCCGCCTTTCGTGATAAAGCTGGAAGAACCTTCTTCCTGTCCTTTGGTTCAGATAAAAGGGGATCTAAAGCTGATCCAAATAACTTGGACCCTTTAAAAGAACAGAGACCAAGTGCCATCTACGCTTGGAATCTGCCTGCCAATTATTTAACCATAAGAGCCCCCTAGCCGTCACCGTAGAAGCGATGGCTCACGCTCCAAATTTTGCTGAATGTAGTGTGGCATCAGCTGTATACTCCGCTGCCGCCACTATCTTATTGAAATCCTGATGAGCTCTGAGATCTGAAACCGGTACCCTGTCCTGCATCTGTTTAAGCCACAACAGCAATGCCCTGGTGAAGAAGGACGCTGCTGTGGCTACTTTGATCTCCCAGGCCACCGCCTGGTGAGCGCTCTTCAGAGCCTGCTCTAACTTACGGTCATCCGGTTTTAGCACCTCTTCTGGCTCGGCTAAGGTAGCTGAGGAAGAGGACAACGCTAGCACTGGTTCATCCACATCCGGAATATTCAGGAGCTCCGTGAGAACGGGTGTGGTGTTATAAAATCTACTTTCATAAGAAGAAGAGCTGGTATGAGTTCCTGGCAAATCCCACTGTTTCTTAATCATGTCTAGAAACATTTGGGGAGCTGGTATAATATCAGTTTCTGCAACCGTTTCTGAAAACAATAAATCTGCTGGATCCTGTTCTGATCTAACTCCCGTCTCTTCCGAAGTACCCTGCTTCGTGGTGACCTTAGCCTTCATGAGCAAGGCCTTAAAAAGATGTGGTCTAAACAACCCCTTGAATACAGGCTGTTCCAGTAACAGACCTTCTTCCTCAGATAATTCCTGATCCCACTGCTCAGAAGCACCTGCTAATGAGCCCTCTGACTCTGAAGAGGAAACTGAGACCTCAGATTCCAAATCTGGCTGTGACCTAGCTTGTCTCTGTTCAGCAGAACTCTGTGGCTTAACTACCTCCACATTCTTTCACTGTGATCTTTTGGACCTAGCCTGACCAGATGCAAAGCCCTGCTACACTGCCTCAGCAATCCATTGCTGCGCAATCGCAGGCATCTCAACTTCCTGTCCAGTGGCCTGACCCTCTGGTTGAGGTGCCACCACAGGTGAAGGAGATAGACTCTGCTCCTGTTCCCCCACCTGCTCTCTTTCCAAAGGTGGAGGAGATAATTCTCTAGACACTAACAAACTGGCAGAAGGCCCTGGTTCCGCTAAATCAGAATCTTGAGCAGGCTGTGGACTATCTAAATGTCTACACTTTGCTGCTGCCTTTTGACTCTTTGCCACTTGCTGTTCTAAAGCCTCATGTAATCTCTTCTCTGCCCTTTCCTGCGCTCTTGATGGGCGCGTGAGAGCCATAGCCTTGGCCCTGATCTTTGCTGCTGCGGTCTGACTGCCAGACTTAGACCCATGGCCACTATTAGTGCTGCGGTTAGATCTTCTGTGAGACTCTCCACTGCTCTCCATACTGTGTCCAGAAAAACACCTTAAATCTCTATTCCACCAGTATTACAAGAAATAATCCTCAACTGCAGAATAGATGAAACAGCCTCACTTGATCTGATGAAAAACAATCCTTGAGGCAAAATACGTAGATCAGAAGTGGAGCTGAAGTAAGGAATCAGTCTAGTTCTCCAGTTCAAAAGGGGGGAAAAAAGACCTGTGCAGACTACACACCACTGCACTATGGCCCTCCCCTCCCTGGTCAGCAAACTGTGACCAGGCCTCCTCTTCACCTAAGGGAAATAGGACCCAGGTCCGGGCTCCTTTGTGTGTCCCTGAGGGCTTAAGCTGCACTAGAGGGCCGAGAACCCGAACCCTATGGCAGCTGCTGTTCCGTGCCTTTAAAAATAGGGGAAACAAAATGGCTGCCGCATCTGGTGGCCTCCTCAGCACTATTTTGGCGCCAAAATGCCCAAAGTCCTCTAAACGGTGCTTCCACCACCCTCCTTACAGCCTCAGAGGGTAGGTGGTAAGGGCACAAGGCAGTAATGGGTGAATCCTGACATCCACTGCCTGATCAGAGCCCACACTCGGCTCGGTGCTTAACAAAATGGCGGCTGTTTCTTCTAGCTGCCAAACAGCTGAGATCCCCTCACCTAGCGCTCTGCAAGAAAAGGCGACAAACATACAATTAAAGCTGGGCATGGATGCAGCCAGGTGTCCTCAGCCGAGGAACCCCCCCTCCCACGACGATCTTTCTTCAGCGTGCATGCCTGATGGCTGCCGCCACCAATTTGCACCACCACGACTCTTAAAAACCTTTTAAAACTCAAGGAACCCCCACAAGGGGAAAGAAAACAAAACAAAACAAAAAAATTTTTAAACCAGAAACTATCCCTTAAATTTAGACTAAATTTAACAAGAGAGAACTCTAAATCCATCCAACCGAGCTCAGGACTGAGTTGAATCTGGGAGTGTGTGCAAAGGAGGGCATCTCTTTAAAATTGAACTCAGTCCATAGAGCTAGACGACAGAGTGATACCCCATGCCTGGAGTCTTGAATTCCTAGCTGGAAAACTTGGCCATCTTGTACAACTTGTTGTGCTCTATTAAACAACATAATAAAAACATTCTCATGAGCGATCGCTATCTAGATAATTGGGAGCAAATTTGGCCGAAAATGACTGCGGCGCGAAAAAAGGGTAAAGTTTGGCTTCTTATATCTTATATATTCTTAAGGTATGAGAAACATGAAACTTTGTGTGTTCTAACTTAGCAGCACAAGATTGTCAAATATAAAATTTCATTCTCCTACTGCTTTCCAATACTTCACAAATTGAGTGTAAAGTTGAAGGTTTTTGTCACCATGCGATGGAGTTGGCGGCACGACTAAACGTTTGGCTGCTCAAGCCAGCCTCCAGCGACCATCAACCGGCCAAATACTGATGCCGACAGATCCGTTCAACTTTTGTGACAGAAACATTCAGGGAACTAAATATAGTTGAACAGATCTGTCGGCATCAGTATTTGGTCGGTTGATGGTCGCTGGAGGCTGGCTTGAGCAGCCAAATGTTTAGTCATGCTGCCAACTCCATTGCATGGTGATTTGGTGAAACAAAATCACATGGTGAAACATTCATGGACTTAAATATATATAGGTTACGAATGAAGAAATCGAAGAAATTCTGCAAGAAGAAAGATGGAAAGTTAGCAGCAAAATAGCTGGCACAAGAGATCACCACCAGTTTGTGCCAGTTGATTCAAATTCGATTTCTGTCAGCAAAGTTTCAAATGACATGATTAACTTTGTGGCCAAAATGTCCAATACCGTCGATCCAAATTTAAAATTGGCCAACCTATTTCCCGGTTGTTACGTTGCCTACATTTATGACAACAAATGGTGGGTAGGCAACGTCGTGGAAATTTTGATCGAACAAAATGATGCATTGGTAACATTTATACATCCGCGAGGCCCTGCTCATTCATTATATTGGCCTGAAAGACAAGATGTTTGTTGGGTTCTAGAACCACATCTTATTTGCGTGCTTCCAGCGCCTTTCAGTTACAGGTCAACAGTATCAATTCCTAGAAGTCACGCTAATGAATGTGACACGTAAATTCAATAATACATAAGCAATCGTTGGAATTTGGCAGTTCATACAAAAGTATGAACTTCAGCTTGGAAACCATATAAGATACCCACTTTAGGCTTGGGAATCTAGGTTAAGCTGCCCAATTTCCAGCAATTGGGAACCGGACAGATACCCACACAAGGCTTTGGAACCTCAAAGAAGAAACCAAACTACAGGCTTGGGATCCTGAACCAAGAAACCCACCTGTGGCTGGTATTGCATGGCTATCAGGCGTGCCCCCTATGACGATGGGGTTGCTGGCTCAAGTGCCTGAACTGGTAGTGACGATGTCACCATGGACCAATGCAATATAATAGTAGTAATGATGTCTATATAAAACAAACGAGACGAAACAATAATAGAATGCATGTGACGCTGCCATAGCAACATCCTCAACTTTGTCCCTATTTTTAGGGCTTTATACATCAGCGATGAAACACCGAATCTACTTTTTTAGGTGAGTTGAAAAATGCTCTGTCTAATGTGAATGATTTAACAGTTTCTAGAAGGTCTTTTTTTGTAAAAGCAGGCTGAAAATACCCTATTTTTGGCATTTTTACAAAAACCGTCAAATTTACACTCAATTTGTGAAGTATTGGAAAGCAGTAGGAGAATGAAATTTTATATTCAACAACCTTGTGTTGCTAAGTTATTACGCACAAAGGTTCACGTTTCTCATACCTTTCCTTCCAGAGATATAAGAAGCCAAACTTTACCCTTTTTTCGTGCTGCAGTCATTTTCGGCCAACTTTGCTCCCAATTATCTAGATAGAGATTGCTCATGAGAATGTTTTTATTATGTTGTTTAATAGAGCACAACAAGTTGTACAACATGGCCAAGTTTTGTTTCTCTCAACAAAATATTGCCAGAGATATTACGTCTCAAAAGTTGTTGAAATCTCAGAGTCATACTGTCGAAGGCTGCGGTATGGGGTCATACAAATGACTACATCTCCGCAAGTATTGCATCGGCAAACATAACACTTTACCAATGTTCATTGGGGACGTGTGTGCATGTTCACACCAAATTTCATCAAAATCCGTGATGGTCGACCTGGGAGCCCCAGACCACTTGACATGGAATGACCCATTTTAGACAGGGTTTTCATAGCAATGGCGATTAAGAAAATAAAGGGCAGAAAAAGAAATTACCCCATACCTTGATGAGACAGGCATTTGTGACCAACTGCTTTGGGTCAACAACGTCCACCAAGGGCTCTTTGATTGCCACATCTTTGATGCATGACATGTCAAATCCATATACGTTCTCCCACCCTGCAGTAAGAAACAGAGAGTTTATAAGGGGTTAAGATCCTAGAAAGCCTTTGCAATCACACTCACCCACTAACAAAGGGAACAATTAAAAAGAAGCAGATAAAATGTTGTTCCCTTAAAAGAGTCACCAGGAAATATCTTTCCCCCATATGGATGATTCCTTATGTGCTCAAAGGGCCTGGCATCCTTTTTGGGAAAGAACTTGGTACTTACAGTGGATCTTGTAATCTTTGTACTGCCGATCTTCAATAGCAGTGATGTACAGTGTGGCACGGTCTGGAAAAATAAGTCCTTCTGGGGTCTGGCACAAAATGGATGGTAAAAGAAAATCAATCAGCCACAAAACAATGACAATCCTTTTCTTTGTGGAGAATCTAATTTCTTTTTTTAAATGATAAGGGGACTGAGCAGGGGAGGGACACATAATATGTATGTTAAAATTCATGTTTCTTACAATTATTTATACACCAACTTCCAAAATAACAATACAGTACCATAATACCCAAACGGCTTGCAAGCATTATAAATCATTCTAAATAAAAATAAAATAAGAACAACTTTTAGGATCCTTTCCATAGTACCATGGGTACTAATGATGCTGTAAGGAGGAGGGGTAACTTAGAGAAGTTAACAGGAGTATTAATTATGAAAAGTGAAAATGAGTAACTAATCAGGTTTCAAATAACATTGCATATTCTGACTTCTGCACAAATTACAAAAAGCCATTTATAATTACTGATACGTCTGTAGTTTGAAACCGTAATACATTAATAGTCTAAGTGCAAAACAGGTAACATTAATTAATTAATTAATTAATTCATTCATACAATTCAATTTATATGCCGCCCTTCTCCGGAGACTCAGGGCGGCTTACAATGCATTAAGCAATAGCCTTCATACTTTTGTCTATACCTGCTTAGTAGGGCTTTTGGGCCCCCACAAGCGGTGTTCTTTTTTATACAAAGTCAGCTTATTGCCCCCACAATCCGGGTCTTCATTTTACCTACCTCGAAAGGATGGAAGGCTGAGTCAACCTTGAGCCTGGTGAGATTCAAACTTGCAGTAATTGCAGGCAGCTGGTGCTAGTTAACAGCACTTTAGTCTGCTGCGCCACCAAGGCTCTTTCTCAGAGCTTGTCACCCTCAGAGGTCCTTAAACTGGGGGTCAGGAATCTGTAGCCCTCCAGATGTTACTTAAATTTAAGCCTTGTTTCCCTCCCTATTGACACTTTAATTAGATCTTCAGCAACATTTGGATGGCTACAGATGCCACAGTATGTCCTAGTGTAATAATAGTATTAGCATCCATAGAAAAGCAGTTTGCACTGAAAGATACCTCTGAACAAGCTACAGTTTCAGAATGAATGCCAAGGGGCTACCATCATAGCTTGAGTGTTTACAATGGAAGTGGCTTAAATACTCAATCCGATACTTTTGCTCAATGAAGAGGAATGTTCCATTTGCCTTACTTGAGATAGTCTTTTCCTTCAGATCAAATCAAATTCTGTATTACAGGGCAACAGCCCAGACCAAATAAAACTTATTAAATAAAATGTACACAGCTACAAGGTAGAATATAAAGAGTAAACTAAAGCATACCAGATAAAATATTAAGTCATACTTGCACTACTTTGCTATCAGCAACAAACCGGTGTGAAAAAAACTGCAACTTTTACTTGTGCTCCCCTACGATTTCATTAAGAATGAAATTCTAATTCCGTTTTATGTTTTGTGATTAATAGCTAAGGACGGATTTTTCATGAAGCACAAAAGTACTTAGAAGACCCATAAGGCATAGCACTTTTGAAAACTAAATACCAGGAAAGGGTGTGGTTCACAACAGGGACAGAATTTTTTTTCCTGTTAAAGACTGCAGTCTCTCAGGAACATAAGCCAGTTTAGGAGCAAAAAGTGTTTATTATTCTCTTTCCCCATTTCTACCCAAGAAACTGCATGTGAACTTTTGCCAGAGGTACAAATAATTATTTCTAACTTGGAGTTTTGAATTTGAATCAAGAGCTGAACAATTCCCCTGCTATTATATATGGTGCCCTTCTGTCTTACTGTATTTTTAAATGAATTAGTACTGTACTGTTCTGAAAGATTAGATGCTTTAGATACTGGGATGAGTCTAATGAATCCGACTGTAATTCTGAGACTTTACAGGGACAAGGTCACTCTGAAATGTTCTTTTGGCCAATAGAGTAATAGCTATTATTAGTGATGTGTAAATTTCTGAAACTGAAATATCCTGTTGGGACCTTGAAATAGCTGCTCTGAGATCAAAACAGCTATTCCATGTGCAAAATGATCGGTGGGGAGACTCTTACCCTCTCTGATAGGGTTCGCCATCTGGGTGTCCTCCTGGATTCTCGGCTGTCCTTGAATGATCATCTGACGGCCATAACCAGGGGGGCCTTCGCACAAGTACGTCTTGTGCGCCAGTTGCGCCCTTTCCTGGACCGAGATGCCCTCGCCACGGTCACTCATGCCCTCGTTACTTCTTGGTTGGATTACTGTAACGCCCTCTACATGGGGCTGCCCTTGGGATGCATCCGGAGGCTCCAGTTAGTTCAGAATGCGGCCGCGTGGGTAGTTACGGGGGCTCCTCGTTACTCCCATGTTACACCTCTCCTGAGCGAGCTGCACTGGCTACCAGTTGCTCTCCAGGTCCGTTTCAAGGTGCTGGTGCTTACCTATAAAGCCCTACATGGCTTAGGCCCAGGGTACTTACAGGACCATCTCTTGCCTTCTTCCCATCGTCCTGTGCGCTCCCACAGAGTTGGCCTCCTCCGGGTGCTGGCGGCCAAACAATGTTGGCTGGCGGCCCCCAAGGGGGAGGGCTTTCTCTGGAATAGTATGCCCACCGAGCTCAGGACGGCCCCCGACCTCCTCTCCTTTCGCCGCGGACTAAAGACGTGGCTGTTCCAGCAATAATCTGATCAAGGGGTTGTATAATTTTATAATTTTAATATGGTTTTAATGGGGTTTTTAATTTTATTTTAATTTCTTCACTGTGATTTGTATTGATGATTGTTGTATGTAAGCTGCCCCGAGTCCTCTAGGGAGAATGGCGGCATATAAATCTCAATCAATCAATCAATCAATAAATGGTCTTCTCCAATTATTCTGGAAGCTTTTTGAGCTAAAAATTCTTCACTTCAAACTAGAAATGCTTTCTGATCTATAGTTTAGATTACAAAAGTTGTTTTGCATTCAAAATGGGGTGTTTCAAATTAAAGTAAGTTTAAAATCAAAACTTCTGAACACATCTCATCACCATTCTACCACTATACCTTGTCCTTTTTGTCAAATGGAATTTTTCACAATCCAGCTTTGAAAATAAGGTAGGGTAGGGCCAGCTTAGATCTAAGCACCACTGGCAGATTTCAAGGATTTAGACTTACCAGCCACTTATCCCGGGCATAGATGACAGTATTGAGCATGGACTCATAGAAGAGACAGTAGCCCATCCACTCACTGATGATGATGTCAACCTTTTCCACAGGCAACTCCACTTCCTCCACTTTGCCCTTGATGATGGACACCACTTTAGTGGAGGAAAACCACACATTTTAAAATTATGCTTCAGCACAAAAGGAAAATGGAAATCAGTTTGGAAAAGGTGACTTCTTCAGATTATTAGCTCGGTGAAAACCAGTACTCCTAGTTGTAATTGTTAAACAATCTCACAGCTTGTTAAGTGGATGGAGTCCCAGGTAAGAAACAGGTACTTCATTGAACTGGGGGAGACCCTGGGATACCTGGTGCAGGCTGTGGGCAGGTCTCTCCCTACTTGGGAGCTGAAAATCCTCCCTGCTGAAATCCAAGCAGTACTTTAAGCTCCAAACAGAGAGTCATGTGGCCAGCACTGTACCTTCTTCACCTCCCTGAGGCACCCTATAATCCATACCTTACCATGCTGCCTCTTTGCTCAGGGGCTGAAAATCCTGCTTGGATTTCAATTCCTTCCCGTTTCTGGGGATTGGCTGAAACAGTTACTTGCCTCAGGATTTCTACTCCATGCCAAAATCTAAGCAGGCATGGAGCTGAAATTCTTTTGCAAGCAGCTCTTGCAAGAGCCAAAGTGGCACAGTGGTTAGAGTGCAGTACTGCAGGCTACTTCAGCTGACTGCTAGCTGCAGTTCAGCAGTTCAAATCTCACCGGCTCAAGGTTGACTCAGCCTTCCATCCTTCCGAGGTGGGTAAAATGAGGACCAGATTGTTGGAGGCAATATGCTTACTCTGTAAACCGCTTAGAGAGTGCTGTAAAAAGCACTATGAAGTGGTATATAAGTCTAAGTGCTATTGCTAAGTGCTATTTTAGCCAGCCCCCAGAAACTGAGAATCCTCTCAGTAGGCAGCAGCATCTTGCAACCTTCCCTACCAGCTTCCTCATCGACTTTCTGGGAAAGCCAGCAGAGAAGACTGCAAATCAGGCCCAAAAACTAAGAACGACATGTGGTCATTCTTCCAAGCTGAGTTCCTTATTGCGGAGTTCCCCAACATTTCCAGCTTTGCGAACTTGAGTGTGTGTGTGTGTGTGTGTGTGTGTGTGAGGAAATCATGATGACATGAGCATGGGGTGCTTGGCAACCCGTTATAAGCATGAACAGGTTGCCAAGCATTCAGACTGTGACCATATGACCACGGTGTGTTTTTTGATATTTTGCCAACAGTCAGAAGTGCTTTACATGAGCCCATTGTTAATTTGAACCATTGTTAAGTATGATCCTAAATTGAGGACTACCCCTAAATATCTTCTGTACAACACTGGCTTTTTGGATACACATAGATAAGTGACTCAGAAATTGAGGACATTTTAAAAAATGAATTTACTTACCATGGTCAAGTTTGTTGGCTTTGACGATTTTGACAGCATAATCAGAGATACTGGAGCATTCAATCTATTAGTTGTAGGCATATCCAAAGTGGGGAATGGGGGGTGGGGGGTGGGAATGGGGGGTGGGGGTGGAGTAATAGAGATGTTTCATAAGATAGCACACATATTTTTTCTTCCTAAATTAG
Organism: Coluber constrictor foxii; assembly: GCA_038048745.1. Taxonomy (NCBI): domain Eukaryota; kingdom Metazoa; phylum Chordata; class Lepidosauria; order Squamata; family Colubridae; genus Coluber; species Coluber constrictor. Next base: position 50,826,815 of record CM075966.1, read on the forward strand.
TAAGAAACCCCCCTGAAAATACATGTGATGAAATGGCACTAAGGAATGCCAAGTGTTAGTATAAAATCAAATAGTCTCTCTCTCTTGCCTGTCATCCCAAATCTTCATAGAAATAACTAAGGTAGATTTGTAAAATTTTACCAATAGTAATTTTAATACAGAACTCTTAATCTCTGCTTATCAGACCATTCAGCATTCCATCAAATCCTTTCATCCATTTTGCATCCAATAGACTCAATCACAAAACAGAGACCAATAGCATATGAGCATCACACTTACCCCAATGACCCGCTTGGCACCAGCCTTGGCTGCAAACATGCAAAGTATTCCCGTGCCACTACCAACATCGAGGACCACTTTGTCCTTGAAGAGGTGCCGATTGTGAAACATAGAATTTCTGTAAGTCAGTGTGCGGACCTCATCTTTCAGCATTTCCTAAGATGCAGAAAAAAGGCACATCAGGGAACTCCCTCAAAATCTATTTACACACACCCCCCGCTCCCCCAATGAACAAGACTGGATCTTGTTTTTCATATCCTGAGGCAAGATGGGTGGCAAACAAATTTAATAAATTAATAAATAACCACATCCCCACCAATTCTCTCACCTCATGGATCCCAAAGTGAGCGTAGGAATCAAAGTAATAATCCTTGGAAGTCATCTCTTCTGCTGTTGGTTTGCTGCTCTTTTCCAGCTGGGTGCACGAGACCTGGTGAAAATACAGAAAGGCCCAAGTCATCCCAGGACCCCCTAATATAACTTACAATTTTCCTTAATTCCATATTTTTTTAAGTAAACATTTAAATTTGTATTGCTCAACTAATCATTTCATATTAATCAATATGATCTATAATCAGGGGTGTCAAACTGGATTTCTTCAAGGGCTGGATCAGCATTGTAGTTCTCTGCAGGTCGGTGGGGAAGGAGGGTGGGGGGAGAGACGGGATGGATGCCTCCTGCAGCACCCTGCTCCCTACCCCGTTTTCGGCCTGAACGGCCTGCCCCCTCTGCCCCGGAGGCCTCATAAGGCCCGTTTTTGGCTGGCAGAGTGCTGCTGGAGGCCGGGAAGGCCAAAAATGGGCCATATGTGGCCCGTTTTGGCCAGCAGAGGCACTGCAGGCTGGTCCTTTGATATTTCCAGGCCGGCCCTGTGGGCCGGATTTAAGCACCCCACAGGCCGGATTCAGCCCGCAGGCCTTGAGTTTAACACTCCTGGTCCATATGATGCCTAATTAAATGGATTTTAAAAACACTGGTACAACAATGTGCTTTCTTTTTTTTTTAATTGAAAAAGTTTTACAATACAAATTTTATCATTTCTCCCCCCCTTTTCCCCCCAACCCAACCCCACCTCCCCTCCCTTCCCCCCCTTGGCTTCCCTTACAAAAAATATTATTCTTATATGTCTACCAACATTGAACAGAAATAAAGGTGAAATCCAGATAACATCAAACATTAACTAATCCCTATGTAATATAATATAGTATGCTATCTTCATAATTTAACAATTCTAATATATCATGTATATAAAATAAAATTATTCTCTCAATTATATGCTATAATTTCAAATATTTTAACATTAAAATTTTTCTAAATGTTCTTATACGTCTACCAACATTAAACAAAAATAAAGATAAAATCCAAATAACATGTCAAATATTTTTCAACATTAAATTTTTTCTAAATATCAATATAGTAAATATAGTAAAACTAATTATCTATATTAATTAACCATATTAATTAAACCCCCTTGATACGTCCCCCAATTACCTATCCCCAAACATCAACTAGTCCCTATATCTTCAATCAAATACTAACTGATACTTCTTAGTTTGATATTTATTCTGCACATAGTCCACCGATTTCTTCCAGTCCCAAACAAAAACTTCATGGGTCCTATCTTTTAAATATGCAGAAATCTTTGCCATTTCCGCAAAATTAGCCGTCTTCAAAGTCCATTCTTCTATAGTAGGTACACTATCTTTTTTCCAATATTGTCCAATCAGTAACCTAGCTGCAGTAATCATGTATAAAATCAATCTTGTTTCACTCGGTGAGCAATCCTTAACTATACCCAACAAAAACAATTGCGGAGAAAATTGAAGCTTCTTTTTCAAAACATTCTGCATAACCCACCAGAGTTTAATCCAAAAAGCTTTCACTTTTCTGCAAGTCCACCAGATATGAAAGTATGTAGCATCCAAACAATCACACCTCCAACATTTAGGTTGAACATTTGGATACATACATGACAACTTCTTGGGATCTAAGTGCCACCTGTAAAACATTTTATAAAAGTTTTCCCTCAAATTCTGTGCTTGAGTAAATTTCACATTCTGGACCCAAATCTTTTCCCATGTTTCCAACATAACTGGTTCTGTAAAATTTTGTGCCCACTTTATCATGCAGTCTTTAACTAATTCGCTTTCTGAGTCTCTTTCTAACAATATATTATAAACCCTTTTAATGTGCATCGGCCCTTTCTGTTTTATCTGTATCACCAAATCTTCTTCATGCGACATTAAACCAATTTTTTGATCTTCTCTCCATCTTGATTGAAGTTGAGTATACTGTAGCCAAGTTAAATTAATCCCTTCTTCCAGCAGTTTTTAAAGATTTCAAGCTCCAGCTTCCCCCATCATTCAAAAGCATCTCTTTATAAAAAATCCCCCTGAGTGACTTTATATTCCGTATGGTATGCCCAAGATCCAACCACAAAGGTATTTTGTAATCCAATTTAAACTGGTGCTTCTTCCAGACTCTCATCAAAGAGTTTCTCAGTATATGACTTCTAAATACATTGTCCACTTTATTTTCATAAAATAAGTATGCATGCCAACCAAAGTCCAAATCATGACCTTCTATATTCAAAATTTCAGTCCTTGTTGTTCCAAACCAGTCACTCGCTTGTGTTAACGCTGCTGCTTCATAATATAACCGTAAGTTTGGAACTTTAAGGCCACCTCTTTCCCGAACATCTTGAATAATTTTCAGTTTTACTCTTGGCTTTTTCTCATTCCAGATAAATTTATTCAGTCCTGATTGCCATTCAGCCAAATTTTTATCACTTTTAAGCACCGGAATCATTTGAAACAGAAACGGAAATCTAGGTAGAACGTTCATCTTAACTGTGGCTATTCTACCAAGTAAAGATAGTTGCAGTTTTTTCCAAGTTTCCAGATCTTTTTGAACCTTTTGCCACAAAACTTCATAATTATTTTGAAAAAGTTTTATATTGGAAGCTGCAACCTGGACTCCTAGATATTTCACCTTTGAAACTATTTCAAAACCTGCCAACCTTTCCAGTTCACTCTTTTGTGGTTCCAACATATTTTTAACTATCATCTTAGTTTTTTTCTGGTTTAGTCTAAATCCTGAAACCAAACCATATTCTTCTATAATGTGTTTCATCTGGATGATTGATTCCAAAGGTCGTGTTAGGGTAACCACCAGATCATCTGCAAATGCCCTTGTTCTGTAATCCTTTTGCCTTATAACTATTCCATTCAAAATATTTGAATCCCGTACTGAGTTCAACAAGACTTCTAAAGTTAAAATAAACAGCAGTGGGGATAACAGACAACCTTGTCTTGTTCCTTTTTGTATATTGAAATTAGTTGTTAAACTCCCATTGATAATAATTTGTGCTGTCTGTTCTTGATAAATTGCTGATATCGCCTGAACAAACTGATCCCCAAAGTTCATTTTGGACAAAGTCTTTATTAGAAAATCCCAATTAACTCGATCAAAAGCCTTTTCCGCATCCAAAAACACCAGCACTGCAGGGATCTGTTTACTCTTCTCAAGATGTTCCAATAAGTCTATAATTTGCCTCACATTATCCTTCATGTATCTGCCTTCTATAAATCCCGCTTGATCGTGATGAATCACCTCTTGGATAACTGGCATCAATCTGTTGGCTAATACTTTTGCAAAAATTTTGTAATCCGTATTCAAGAGAGATATTGGTCTAAAATTTTCTGGTTTTGTGGAACCTTCCTCTTTTGGTATCAATGAAATAAAGGCCGTCTTCCACGAAGGGGGTATTTTTCCCCCTTGTTGTATACTACAAAATAAGTCTTTAAGGTGTTCAATCATTTCTGTTTGTAAAGTTTTATAATACACTGCTGTCAAATCATCCGTCCCTGGAGCTTTTGCTGTTTTCAATTGTTTTATTGCAAGTAGAATCTCTTCAGACGTTATTCCTTGATTCATTCTTTCCTTTTGTTCTCTAGAAATTTTCGTAATTCTAGTTCCAGCAAGATATTCATCTATAAGCTCGTTCGTTATGTTATCTTTATAATATAATTTAGAATAATAATCTAGAAAAGCTTGTTTTATTAAATTTTGTTGAAAAACTTCTTTCCCTCCATATTCAATAGTATCAATTATACGAGAACACCGCTGTTTTCTCAATGTATAGGCCAGCCATCTACCCGGTTTATTAGCGTTACAAAAGGTGTTATTTGCTTAGATGGATATATTTTAACAAAATAAATCATCACAATTATTATAAACATTCATAAAGTAATTAATTCCAACATAATCATGTTTTATTTTTACTAATGAACTCAACATTTATAATCTTTATTTCTATTATTAAAACTAACTTATTCATTTCATTTTAACTATTAATCTCAACATACTCCTCCTCATTTGGCTATCCCACCTCATTTTTATTTTGCTATAAAACCCAACATCTTTATCTTCATCTTTGTTGTTAAACCAAACATTTTTATTTCCCGTCTGTTAAACACAGCATAACCATTTTATTTCTGGCTGTTAAACACAGCATATTTATTTTTGTTTTTGGCCATTACATAGCATATCCATTTTTATTTTAGCTGTTACACAGCATAACCATTTTTATTTGGTGATCTGTCCCCCCCCCTTCAGAGACCCACAAAAACACAGCCAGCCGAGGGTTAATAATCACTTGGCACACTCCGCAGTTCTTATCTCAACCTTGGCAGCGATATGCACACCGTCTGCCAAGGACTTTATTGGTTTACACAAACAAGAAAATCACCTACGTAGCTTTGCCGTTCATCTAGCTTCCAAGACTACGAGGTTGCTCCGTTTGTTTAGCTTTGTTCGTCACGAACTTTGTGACCCACCGTACTGTCTTATATAGATATGCTTCTGGGTGTGGTCCAGTGAGTCATTGATCCTGTGACTCCAATCCAATGACTCAGGATTTCCTCATACGCCGCAGCTGCAGTACCCTTTTCTCTCGCCTTCTTTGGCGTGCGTCCAGGAATGACGTCTCTCCCTCACTCTCATCTGAGACACCTGTTTCCCCACTACTTGGCTCTCTTTCAGCTGGCACCTGAGCCGGTGCCAGAGGGGGAGGGCTGGGAGATCTGGCTGGCTCCTCTTCCTCCTGCTCAGAGCTGCCTTCCTCCAAAGGGATAGGCTCAGAGGACGGGGCCACAACATTTGGCTGTTAAGACACAGCATGCTCATTTTATTTTTTGGCCATCACACAGGTCACAATCCGTGTTGACAGGGGGGCAGCGGTCGACCCCGAGGCGCCTGGTATGTGGGGTGCCACAAGGGTCGGTCCTCTCGCCCCTCCTGTTCAACATTTATGTAAAGCCGCTGGGTGAGATCATCCGTGGTTTTGGGGTGGAGTTCCATCAGTACGCTGATGATACTCAGCTGTACATTTCCACCCCAGACCACCCCAACGATGCCGTGGAAGTGATGTCCCAGTGCCTTGAAGCCGTGCGGGTCTGGATGGGGAGAAACAGGCTTCGACTCAACCCCTCCAAGACCGAGTGGCTGTGGCTGCCGGCGTCCCGATATAGCCAGCTGACACCATCGCTGGTTATTGGGGGCGAATCATTGGCCCCCACGGAAAGGGTTCGCAACTTGGGCGTCCTCCTGGATTCACGGCTGTCTTTAGAGGATCATACGACAGCCGTGGCCAGGGGGGCTTTTTATCAGGTTCGCCTGATACGCCAGTTGCGACCCTTTCTAGATCGGGACTCCCTACGCACGGTCACTCATGCTCTTGTCACTTCCCGTCTGGACTACTGCAATGCTCTCTACATGGGGCTCCCCTTGGGATGCACCCGGAGGCTCCAACTGGTACAGAATGCAGCCGCACGGGGGATTATGGGAGCGACGGGACGCTCCCACGTGACACCTCTCCTGCGTGAGCTGCATTGGTTGCCGGTGGACTTTCGGGTGCGTTTCAAGGTGTTGGTAATCACCTTTAAAGCGCTCCATGGCTTAGGGCCAGGGTACTTACGGGACCGCCTTCTGCCACCAATTGCCTCCCACCGGCCGGTTCGCTCCCACAGAGAGGGCCTCCTCAGGGTGCCGTCAGCCAGACAATGCCGGCTGGCGACCCCCAGGGGGAGAGCCTTCTCTGTGGCAGCACCCACCCTCTGGAATGATCTGCCTCCAGAGTTAAGAACAATCTCCGACCTCCCAACCTTCCGGCGGGCTTTAAAAACTCATCTTTTTCAGCTTGCCGGCTTAGCCTGATTCCTGTAAATATTTTATCATTTTAGAGTTTTTTATTATCTTTTAAATGAACTTAGTTTTAATTTATGGCCATCTATATTGTTCTTTTATGAAATTTTAACTTTTGTGTGCTTGTTTTTAATCGGCTGTGCACCGCCCTGAGTCCGTAAGGAGAAGGGCGGTATATAAATCTAAATAAATAAATAAATAAATAAATAACTTCATAAAAAAAATCAAATATCAATCATTCATTTTTAGCTAAACATTTTTATTTCAGTAAAACATTCCTCAAAATATAACTCAAGAGAAAAAAAACCTATCCCTTAAGTAAAATCTAAAACTAAATATAATGAAACACTTCCCTTATTTCTTTATCTTAAAATAAGCTTGAAAAATACTAATTTCAATAAGTAAATTTATTATAAAAATCCTCCCTAAAAAAAAATTAATCTACCAGTCTTTCTTTCTTTCTATATTTTTTCCAGTCCTTCACCAATAATACTCCCTTCTTCAACGTTACTTCTCCCCCTGCTTTTATTTTCAAGAATTTTTTAATATGAAACTGTAGTTGGTGTGTCTTTGGAATTTGTTCTCTTCTTGGAGTTATTTCCTTTAAATTGAAGCCCCCATTTTGACTCCTCCTGCGTTTATTTATTTATTTATTTGTTTGTTTGTTTAGATTTGTATACCGCCCTTCTCCTTACGGACTCAGGGCGGTGGACAGCCAAATAAAAGACAGTACACAAAAGTTAAAAATTACTTAAAAAAGCATATAACATTGGCTAAAATTAAGACCATTAAATATTTAAAATACCCAACCCTATAATACAAATCTTAAAAATTCAGCGGGGTCAGGCTAGGCCAGCAAGCTGAAAGAGGTGAGTTTTCAGGGCCCGACGAAAAGTCCGGAGGTCAGCAATTGTTCTCAGTTCTGGAGGAAGATTGTTCCAGAGGGTAGGGGCTGCCACAGAGAAAGCCCTCCCCCTGGGGGTCGCCAGCCGACATTGTCTGGCTGACGGCACCCTGAGGAGACCCTCTCTGTGGGAGCGAACCGGCCGGTGGGAGGCAATTGGTGGCAGAAGGCGGTCCCGTAAGTACCCTGGCCCTAAGCCATGGAGCGCTTTAAAGGTGGTCACCAACACCTTGAAACGCACCCGGAAGTCCACCGGTAGCCAATGCAGCTCACGCAGGAGGCGTGTCACATGGGAGCGTCCCATCGCTCCCATAATCCCCCGCGCAGCTGCATTCTGCACCAGTTGGAGCCTCCGGGTGCACCCCAAGGGGAGCCCCATGTAGAGAGCATTGCAGTAGTCCAGGCGAGAGGTGACGAGTGCCTGAGTGACTGTGCGTAGGGAGTCCCGATCTAGAAAGGGCCGCAACTGGCGTATCAGGCGAACCTGACAAAAAGCTCCCCTGGCCACAGCTGTCGTGTGATCCTCCAAAGACAGCCGTGGGTCCAGGAGGACGCCCAAGTTGCGCACCCTTTCCGTGGGGGCCAATGATTTGCCCCCAATAACCAGCGATGGCATCAGCTGGCTATATCGGGACGCCGGCAGCCACAGCCACTCGGTCTTGGAGGGGTTGAGTCGAAGCCTGTTTCTCCCCATCCAGACCCGCACGGCTTCAAGGCACTGGGACATCACTTCCACGGCATCGTTGGGGTGGTGATGTACAGCTGCGTATCATCAGCGTACTGATGGAACTCCACCTTAAAACCACGGATGATCTCACCCAGCGGCTTTACATAAATGTTGAACAGGAGGGGCGAGAGGACCGATCCCTGCGGCACCCCACACACTAGGCGCCTCGGGGTCGACTGCTGCCCCCCTGTCAACACAGATTGCGACCGGTCGGAGAGGTAGGAGGAGAACCACCGTAAAACGGTGCCTCCCACTCCCAGTCCCTCCAACTGGCGCAACATGATACCATGGTCGATTGTATCAAAAGCCGCTGAGAGGTCTAATAACACCAGGATAGAGGAATAACCCCTACCCCGGGCCCGCCAGAGATCATCCACCAACGCCACCAATGCCGTTTCGGTGCTGTATCCAGACCTGAAGCCGGACTGGAGCGGGTCTAAATAGACAGCTTCATCCAGGTACCGAGGGAGCTGCCATGCAACCACACTCTCAACAACCTTCGCTAAAAAGGGAAGGTTGGAGACCGGACGGTAATTAGCCAAAATAGCCGGGTCCAGGGAGGGCTTCTTGAGGAGGGGCCTCACCACCGCCTCCTTCAAGGCGGCCGGTAGGGCACCCTCACTCAAAGAAGCATTTATAATCTCCTGGAGCCAGCCTCGTGTAACCTCCCGGGAGGCCAGCACCAACCAGGAGGGACACGGGTCCAATAAACATGTGGTTGCGTTCAGTCTCCCCAAGGTCCTGTCCACGTCCTCGGGAGCCACAGGATCGAACTCAGCCCAGATAACACTCTCAAGACCTGCCTCAGTCACCTCGCCCGAACTAACCCAGTCGGCGGCCAGATCATTCCGAATCTGAGTTATTTTGTCATCCAGATATTGAACAAAATCCTCAGCGCGACCCTGCAAGGGATCCTCCCGCGCTCCCGGATGAAGGAGGGAGCGGGTCACCCTAAACAGGGCGGCTGGGCGATTATCTGATGACGCAATAAGGGTGGCAAAATAGTTAGATTTTGCCACTCTTATCGCCACTAAGTAAGTCTTAATGTGAGCTCTAACTAGTGTCAAGTCAGATTCAGAGCGACTGGCCCTCCAACCGCTCTCTAGGCGTCTGTTCCGGCGCTTCATCTCCCTCAGCTCCTCGGTGAACCAAGGAGACAAGTGAGTTCGGCGCCGGGTCAGAGGCCGCAAAGGCACGATCAATCAGTTCGTTCCTTAAATATTGATTCTGTCCGTAGAGCCAAAACTTGTCAAAATATTTATCAACCTGCAGTAAAGAATCTTCTTGCTGCTTTTCTATTAATTGAGTGGAAGCCTCTTCCAAAACCTCTCTTTCCAGTGTAATAACCTCCATTTTAATCCCGACAGTGTCTCTTTTGTCCTCCAAAGTCACATTATCCTGATTACTTTCTTCCTCTTTTCCAGCCAGCAAGTCATTTTTATTCCCCAATTTAAAATCTTGAATAGTTCTTTTAATTATCTGTCTTATCTCAACAGTAAAAGATTTAAAAAGATCTTTTAAATCCTTCGCAGACACCACTTGTAGGTTTGCTGACTCATATAATCCATCTTTGATTTCAGCCATTTTTCAGTTGCCTCTTTATATTTATATTAATTCAGCTATCAGGTCGTTAAATCCAATTATTTTCCACACAAATTAAGGATGTAAATTATTTAAAATCAGTACCATAGTCTTTTCCATTCCTCTTCCACTTTAAATCTTTCTCTTGAATAACCCGATAGCTTTAACAATGTTGCTAATGTTAACAAGGACTTTCAGTTATAAGTTTCGTTTTCACAGAGGCCATCTTTCCCTTTTTAAACGGAGTTAACATTCAGTACTTGCATTTTTGTCCTCCTGGATTAACTCTGCCAGCATCCAAAGTCCAAATTCTTTATGATCTTCAATTTGCTTTGCTGGTGTGGTCGCGACGCTTTGGTCTGCTTATTTTCTTAAGAAGACTCGTCCCGGCTCCGGAGCTTCAAAGGGCTTTCAGGGAGCTCTCAGCCTGCAAACCCCAGGCTTAAAAAGAAAAAAAAAGCCTGGGGGTCTAGGGGAGCTCTACCCAGACCCTTCTGCTCTTCTCTCCCCCTTTTTCCCTGGGGGAGAGTTTTAAGCAGCTAGACAGCTGATTTTCGCTGTTCTAGCTGCTAACGGAGACACAGGGCTGGAGCTCCTAAAAGGAGCTCCGTTGACGTTCCACGGAGCCACAGGAAGTCCTAACTCACAATGTTTCTAACCCAAATGTCCAATAGGGAAGTTGCAATCTGACCAATTTTGAGGAAGTTATAACTGGGGGAAAGCTATTCTATATCACTCAGCCAGAAGATCCCATCTTAAACAAGATCCAGTCATCTGCTGCCCACTTCAAATAGCTGTGACTCTTAAATTATTCCTGCTGAGATAGTACCTTTTTCATGATCAGAACCCTAAATTTAAAAGGGAGGTAAATCCACATTTTTCTCTGCATCTAGAAAGGTGTTCAAAATCCACAAATTTCCAACAGATGGCCTACAAACAATTCATACCATCTTTTCTGTGTTCCCTGTTCTCTGTCCTGGCCACAATATTGCCCACTGAGGTTGTCCCGTTGTGTATAAACGTTTCAGAATATAGACTCATTGCCTAGCAGAGTGATATAACAAGCCCAGCTGATTTAAACCATCTTATACAGTAACTAAGCCTATACATGTTACTAAACTGCTGGGGGCTACAGATTACGGTATACAGAGCAGCATTCCTAAACTAAGGTATAGATAATACTAAGTAGCTTCCTCTTTCTACTACTAGCTTGCTTGGCTCAATCACCTGGAGCACACATGACTACCAGGATATAGTGTCTTCTAATCGATGGGGGACTGAGTCAAGTTATGTGAAGTCCTTGACTGATCTCAGAAAGCTAAACAAAATTAGTTGGATGGGATGCATCGAGAAAACTGCAGGTACAACTGGGGAAAAAAAAAGTATATTTGTGGAAGACAATGGCAAACCATGCCTATATTGTTACCAAAACTTCTACACAGGTTCTGTGTGTAATCTCCTAGAGTTGAGCTCAACTCAAAAGAGGATCTTGGCTCTATACAGGTAGTCCTCAACTTATGACCACAATTGATCCCAAAATATTTGTTGTTAAGTGAGACATTTGTTAAATGCATTTTATGACCTTTGTGGCCTCAGTTGTTAAGTGAATCACTGTAGTTGATAAGTTAGTATTCCAGTTGTTAAGTGAATCTGGCTTCCCCATTGGCTTTGCTTGTCAGAAGGTCGCAAAAGGGGATCATGTGACCCTGGGACACAGCAAAGGTCATAAATATGAACCAGTTGCCAAGCATTTGAATTTTCATCACATGATCATGGGGATGCTGGAAAGGTCGTAACTGTGAAAAACGGCCATAAGTCACTTTTTTCAGTGCCGTTGTAACTTTGAACAGTCACTAAATGAACTGCTGTAAGTCAAGGACTACCTGTATTAAATCCTAACAAGCCATAAGAGCACAATATTCTTTTCACTCAGAGGTTAAATCCTTAATTGTTCCCATATTTGCAAAGCTTTAGGCAAGCCATAGAGATTGCTTTTAATGGATAAGTTTTATCCTGCTTTTTTGATGTTATAATGTTATACATGTTATAAAACTAGGTTTATGCTATCCTAAATTGAGTTTTTTAAAGTTAATACGGCCTTGGCCAAAAAGAGGATTAATATTATAGTACCGTAACAGAAAAATGACAACTTGAAATGCATCTCAACAAGCAAGCAATGATTCACTAAAACTTATGTCACAACAAATGTGCTCCTCCCCTTAAAGGTTATCACAAGACCTCAGCTGTATGGATTTTTTACCCCCAAAAAGAGGAGAAAACGGGGAGTCTCTTTGCATTTGGCTAGTCAGATGCTGAACAGATTGAAGTTCTAACTAAAGTGCACTAGCTCCATTTGATGGAAATTTCTGGCTCTGGCAGAAATGGATAATAATTTGCCATTTCAGTCTTCTTAGTACCACCATATCTAGATCAGCTCTTCGTCTCCCCGCCCCACCCCCCACCCCCCCAAATGCTCTCAGGGCAATTCTGTCTCATATTCCCACAATGCACAGGAAAGTTTGGCAGGCTTTATCGTTAATGGCCTACCTCCTGAGCTGATCTACCCACTGAATGTCCCCAGGAGCTGCAATAAAAGTTAAGGAAACATGTGCTCCCAACGTAACCAACACCCTGGCTTAGAACCCTCCAGCTCGGCCCCACAAAGTCTCCCCAGTATGTCAATGTCGGGCAATTAACATTTTGTTTAAACTGACCGACATGAGAAAAAGAAAGGAAAAAAACCCTGAGGTACAAACCCTTTGCCCATACATCAACCAGAAAATAAGCTTGATTTTTTAAACAAAGATGCAATGCAAGACAAATATAATTTGATGCCCGTTATAATTTGTATGTCTGAGATAAATGCTAAAACTTGAAAAGTGGGTATAAAACATCATGGGACAATAGCTGGGCAGCACATCAAAAGTAGCAGCTATGTGCAAATCAAGCTAAATGCAATGAATCTGTTTGCAAAACTCTCCCCTTCCAAAATATAAAGGAATGACTAAACATTTTCTACCAATACCCTGAGAAAACAGTAGGAACTGTTTTCTACTTCCAAAAGTAAAAATAAGCGTTGTAGCAAAATACTCTATTGTTTTATTTGCAGCTTTATCAATGGATTAAAAGAGGATAGGCTCTAGTCAGTTTCCACTAAGGACATAAATGTACGTCCTTTATATGGGCAGCAGGGTGAACAATTTGAAATAAATTACCATGACCTGGTCCATATTTTCAATCAGTAGGATTTAATATCCACTGCACACACACAAAAGGTATGGTCATGAACCCCTTTCTTTTTTCATCCTGCACTGTTTAGTCAAGTGGTTCCCAATGTGGGACCCATGCCTCACAGGGGGGCAATTTGATTTTTAATGGGGGCAATTTGAACCTTGCTTAAACCAAGTTAATGGCCTTTTAGGCTTCCTCTGTGTGAGTAGAGTTCACTTTTTGAGTAAAGTAAGAATTATATGTCACGGGGGGGGGGCATCAGAAGGTTGGGAACTACTGGTTTAGCCACTCAGACTGAACAAGCACTGCATCATAGGATTAACTGAAGGATATGGACTAAAAGATGCATACAGAAGTAAGAAAGAAGAAAAAAGACTGTAAAGTAATTATGTGAAGAAGGGGGCAAGCAACCAGAAAGTAGGTATATTTTACATCTAGAATGGACGTTGTCTTACCTGAATGTCCTTTTTCTGGGCGCTGCACTACCCATGAATGGGTTAAATCCTTCAGCCTTTGGCAAACAACTGAGTGAAAACAAAAGCCTCCCTTTCTGGCTCCCAAGCCACGCCTCTAGTCCCATGATCCCCAGTCTGAACGAAGGAGCAGCAAATAAAGGAGCAAACCATGAAAATTCAAACCCAACTTTATTAACAATCAACTTCTGAGTAAGAGATAAAAAAACAAAACTTGTCATCGACATAGTAACCAGGCAGGCAGCTTATGACACGGGTTGGGTATGGATAGTGTACGCAGCGCCCAGAAAAAGGACGTTCAGGTAAGACAACGTCCATTTTCCTGTGCGTTGCTCCCACTATCCATGAATGGGATATACCCAAGCTCAAACCCCACAGGCGGGAAGCTGCTTGCCTCCAATGTCATCCTCTGTCAGAACTCTCTGGAGTACTCTGTGGCCAAAGGACGCCTCTGCTGAGTTGTATGTGTCAATCTTGTAGTGGCGAATAAACGGTGTGAGTGACGACCAAGTCACCGCCCTGCAAATGTCTGCTATCGACGCCTGTGTAGCCCAGGCTGCCGTGTTGGCCGCGCTACAAGTAGAATGGGGTAGAACCTTGCCAGGAAGCGGTCTGGAGTTGAGATCATACACCAGGGCAATACAGGCCTTAATCCATCTGCTGACCGTAGACGCAGAGCTCTTCTGATCCATGGAAGCTGGGTTGAAGGAAACCAGAAGCGCTTCTATGCAGCAAAAGGCCGTGGTCCGATGGATATAAATGTGGAGGGCGCGTCGAACGTTGAGGGTGTGCCATCGCTTCTCCCTCGGGTCCCGAGGTGACGGGCAGAAGTCCGGCAGGAAGAGTTCCTGGGCCCAGTGAAATCAAGAGTTCACTTTCGGTATGAAGGCGGGGTCCAGGTGCAGAATCACCGTGGAGTCTCGGAATATACAAAGGTCTTTGTGGACCGAGAGTGCCGCTATTTCTGAGACCCTCCTAGCCGAGGTGATGGCTAGCAGGAAGGTCACCTTGAAGGACAAATATTTGAGGGGGACCGACCCCAATGGTTCAAAAGGAAAACCCGTTAAGGCCCGCAATACAAGAGGTAAGTCCCAGGATGGGTAGCAGTGCACCGTGGGAGGGTGTAGATTCGTGGCCCCATGTAGAAAGCCCTTGAAGAGCGGATGGTGTGACAGTGACTGATACGGCGCACATGTGATGACCGTTGACGCCGCTGTCTGCCGCCTTAAAGTTGCGGGGGCCAGGCCCTTGTCTAGATCTGCCTGTAGAAACTGTAGGATGTCTCGTATTGCTGGTGATGTGGGGTCAACATGGTGACGGGCGCCCCAGTGACAGAACGCCTGCCAAGAAGCCTTGTAAATGCAAGCCGTGGAAGACCGCCTAGCTGCCTGGATGGTGCTGACGACCTTATCCGGTAAATTGTCCTTCTTCAGGATGACCGTCTCAAATGCCAGACGGCTAATTGTAGCTACTGGGGCTCTGGGTGAGTGACCGCCCTGACACAGAACGAGCCACTGTGGAGGGATCACCCACGGCTGATCTACAGATAGGGCCACAAGATCGGCGTACCACGGCCTTCTTGTCCAATTCGGAGCCACCAGAAGCAGGTTGGCCTTCTCTGCCAGTAGTTTTCGGATGAGGCGTGGCAGCAGTGGAATTGGTGGGAACGCATACAGAAGACCCTCAGGCCACTTGCAGCGAAGGGCATCGTGGTCCTCCACCTGAGGTGTTGGGTAACGAGACACGAAGCGTGGGAGTTGAGCGTTGGCCGGAGTCGCAAAGAGGTCCACCTCCGGGTTCCCGAAGCATGAGGAGAGCTCCCAAAACAAGCAGGGGTGGAGTTGCCATTTTGCCTGGTCTATCATTTCTCGACTGAGCCAATCTGCCCTGACATTGGTCTCCCCCGAGATGTGATCTGCTTTGATTGAGAGCAAGTGCCTCTCCGCCCAGCTGAACAGGGCTTCAGCCTCTAACATCAGAGGACGGGATCTTGTGCCCCCCTCTCTGTTGATGTGCGCCTTTGCTGAGAAGTTGTCCGTCAGGATCAATATGTGCTGGCCCTGTACCATGGTTTGAAAATGGCATAGGGCCAGCCAGATTGCCCGGAGTTCCAGGAGATTGATGCTGCTGAGCTGTTCTCGTCGGGACCACTGACCCTGTGCCACTAGGTTGTGAAGGTGGACTCCCCACCCTCGAAGACTTGCGTCGGTGGTGAGAGTCAGTCTGTCCTGCTCCAGGAAACTGGACCCTTTGAGGAGGGAGGCCGATGTCCACCACCTGAGGGACAGCCGAACCTGGGAGGTGAGGCGTACTTCGCGTTTTGAATTGGCCTTTCCCGCTCGCTGGAAAGGAAGCAGGAACCATTGGAGGGCCCTTGAGTGTCTGCGTGCCCATGGTACGATACCGAAACAGGAGACCATTTTCCCGAGAAGGCATGAAAGGTGGAGTAAGGACATTCTCCTCCTTGTCAAGATCTGTTGTGTCAGGGTTTGGATGCTCTGGACCCTGTCCGGAGACAGGAATACCTGGCCCTAGACTGAGTCTATCACTGCCCCCAGATGGAGCAGCCTGGTGGAGGGCTGAAGCTGGCTCTTCTCGAAATTTATCGTGAAGCCGTGGTCCTGGAAGGCTTTCAGTACCAGCTCCATGTCTCTGGCAGCCTGGTCGTGTGACGACGAGAGGACCAGGATGTCGTCCAGGTAACAGAGAACTCAAATCGGGATGGCTCAGAGCCTGGCAGCCACCACCGCTACCAGCTTGGTAAAGGAGCAGGGTGCCGATGAGAGGCCAAATGGCATCATGTGATACTGGTAGTGCTGGCCCGCGTACTCGAACCTCAGGAACTGACAGTGATCTGGTCGAATGGGTACATGTAAGTACGCCTCCCGAAGATCTAGAGAGTGAAGGTCGCCCTGTCTCATCCCCGCCAGAATTGATTTGAGCGAGTGCATTTTGAACCTGTGGTATTGAATTGACAGGTTCAGATGTTTTAAGTTCAAGATGCCCCTCCAGCCCCCGGAGTTCTTGGGTACCAGAAAAAGGGTTGAATAGAACCCTAAGCCGCGCTGGATCGGTGGTACTGGTTCTTCCAGGAGGTGGGCTATCTCCTATGACATTAGGTGCTGGAGTTCTGTGGACCGTGGGATTGGACAATGCGCAAAGCGATGGGGAGGCTGACCGGAAAATTCGATGGATAATCCTGATGAGGTCGTGCGCCTTACCCACAAGTCCGAAGTTGACCGGGCCCATTGCTGGTGGAAGAAGGTGAGTCTTCCCACTATGGGGCCCGTGGGTTTGGAGTCACTTCCCCCTTCTGGCTGTCTTAAATCCGGCCCCACGGAAGGAGCACTTAGGCCGTTGGTTTCATCCTTGGTCTCTGAACTGCTGTCTGCCTTGGAATCTGTTGCCTCCATGAAATTGGGAGCGATGTGAGGAGGGCCCCCTGGGCCCTGAGCTGGAACGAAAGGGCTGCTGAAGAAGATAAGGCGAGTATCTGCGTTCCTGTTGATGGTAGGTTGACGGGAGGATCTTCCTCTTGTCTTTCCCTTCGACCAGCATGGGTTCCAATGCCGCACCAAATAACTCCGATGCTTTGTACTGAGCCGCTGCCAGCTTCCACTTAGCCTTGAGGTCGGCTTTCCAGGGCCGTAACTAGAAAAGCCTCCTAGCCGTAACAGTCGAGGCCAGGGCTCTCGATGCGAATTTTGCCAAATTTAGGGAGCCATCTGCTGTGTATTCCGTGGCGGCTATTATCTGGTTTATATCTTGATGTAGTCTGGTGTCCTCTGGAGGGAGCCTATCCTGCAGTTGTCGGAGCCAAATGAGGGATGCTCTGCTAAAAAGGATGTTGCCGTTGCTGTTCTAATTGCCCAGGCCACCGCCTGATATGCTCTGCAGAAGGCCCACTCCATCCTCTTCTCCTCCGCCTTGAGACCGTCCAAGGGATCGGTGGAAATCATCGAGGCAGAGGATACGGCTGCCACCAGATGGTCTACCGACGGAAGAACCAGTAGGTCCTCTAGTTCAGGTGCCGAACAGTAGAGCTTTTTGTCCAGGCTGCTAGGTATCGCTAGCGAGGCTGGCTGCCCCCAGGGGTTCTGGATTACATCTGCAAACAGTTGGGGGCAAGGTATGCAGTCCTTCTGTGGTTTTGAGGATTTGAAAAGTGTGTTGTGAGGGCCCCCAGCCGTGTGAGTGGATGTTGTGACTTCCCCAGGCACTCCCAGATTAGTCGTGAGGTGGGCCTTATGGAGGAGAGATTTGAACAAGGGCGGTTGGAACAGGCCGGTAAATGCCGGGCATCAGCCCTTCGTCTTCTGAGAACTCCAAGTCCTCTGGGCCCTCCTCCGCCTGATCTGAATCATCGGACAAGGATACTTGAGCTTGGTGTGGCTGAGGCTGAGGTTGATGGTGGTGTTGCATCCTCTGGACTGGTAAAGCCTGTAAAGGCGCCTGTGACGCCTGCTGCAAACTTGCAGCTAAGAAGGATGATAATGCTGACAAAAACATGGCTTGGAAATCCAGTTGGGTTGCTGGTCCTGATCCCCCCTGTGACTGTAGGCCTGCTCTTGTTGGTGTGGAAGTTGCCTCTGCCTCCCGGTGAAGGTGAGCTGGTGAGTGGGCCGCTGTGGTCTCTGGCACCAAGCGAGGGGCGGCTTCCAAACGGGGCGGCTGGTGACCCGACTTGGATAATTCAGGGATCCTTGGAGTCAATGCGAGCTCGGCCAGACTTGAAATGCCCAGTCCCGCCTCTCTTGAGGGGGCGGGGATGGACTCTAAGAGCACAGGCTCCCTGGTTGGGGTCACTGACGTAGCCTTCTGTGCCTTGGCACACTAATGTTCCAGTGCTTTATGCCTCCTTAACTCATCCCTGTCTTGAGCGGAGAGAGGCCTGTCTGAACTGGGCTTGCGACTAGAGCTCTCATGTCGCTTAGCTGAGCCCTTTTTTTCAGCCTTGGCCCCCTTGCGCGGTGGACTCAGCTCTAGCTCCAAATCGGAGGAGAGGGGGGAGTGAGCCATAGTTGAATGCAGGCCGAATCACTGAGGAAGCAGTCCCCTAGCGGTGCGGCCCCGCAAATTCTGGAGTTAGCATAGTCCGGTGCAAGCCCGAAGGTCCCCCAAGCCACGTATACTAGCCCCTCAGATGGGGGTGGGTGGGTCATTGATTGCCCCCAAAAGTGATGCCGGGGTCTACAGCTGGCTCCCTGGTGGTTGAGGGAAAAGCCGGTCCAACTATCTGGCCAAAATGGCAGCCCGAAGGTCCGCCAAAATGGTGCTGGCACGTGGCGTGGGAATCCGCTGTGCCAAGTAGCGCACCGGACTCACAATGGCGGCCCGAGGGTCCAACCAAATGCCGTGCACTGCTCCGAGCGAAAAGGAGCTTATTCTGTAGTGCAGGGGGGACTGTAGAACTCTCCGGTTGTTTTTCCCCTTCATCCTCATTTACTCGTCCTTTTGGGGTGGCTGCCGAAGCAAGCTCCCCCTCATCCCCGCTGGCGAACAGCCACAATCGCCCCAAAATCCAGAGGCAAGGTTCCAAAGGAGAAGCGTGTTGAGCGGTTATGTGCGGGCGGCCCGAAACTCCGAGCCCGCCGCCCAGCTGACGAGGATCGAAAAGCTCGCTTTCAGTAGAATTGCCGGTTCCAATTCAAGTAGCACACCAAGCAGTGAGGCACGGGCGGCCCGAAGCTCCGAGCCCGCCGCCCAGCTGATGAGCGTTATAGAAGCGCTTCGCGCCCGAAAAAAAAAGAACCCAAAAGAAGAACAAATCTACTCAAAAATAACTAAAAGCCTGTGCGCCCTAAGGAAAGGGAGAAAAAAGGAAAAAAACCCCACAGAAATTACCTGTACCTTGTGAAGCCTGTGGAACTCCCAAAAATCACTTCAGCATTTGCCAGCAACTGAGTGAAGACTGGGGATCATGGGACTAGAGGTGTGGCTTGGGAGCCGGAAAGGGAGGCTTTTGTTTTCACTCAGTTGTTTGCCAAAGGCTGAAGGATTTAACCCATTCATGGATAGTGGGAGCAGCGCACAGGAAAACTTATGGGAAATGGTATTTAGTTAGTCCCAGCAGCTTGAGAGACGGGCAGTACATCTAAGCAACAGCTACAAAAGCAAGGGGATAACTATAGATGCAATTTTAGCAAAAGACAGATGTGAGGGGGACTAATGGATGATGCATCACCAAGCCAGCTACACAGCAAGGAAAGATCTGGCCTGAGCTCAACCACATCCAGGATTGAGCACTAGCCTAGTGTTCATGAACTCAAAGGATATTTACATCTTCTAGCGGAGTCTGCAGGCTCATCCCATCAGCCAGCGTGGTTACAAAATTCTAGGAGAGAGTAACAAGGGAAAGAATGTCAATTCAGAGCTCAACGGGAACTGATCCGGAGCCTGGATCATTTTAACAACTAAGATTTGGAGAGGGAGTAAGGCAAATAAAAAACTGATAAAAGTTGACCAACAAACAAGGAAGCAATTCTGAGATGTCTCTCTATGTGAGGGGTTAATGGTAGTTTCCTGCTAGTCTTGCCAATGGTATAAAGAAAGAACAATTTCCAGAGCTGGAAACCAGCATTTAGAATTGCAACAATCCACCCAGAATCACATATGTGAGATGGGTGGCTGTATGAATTGAATAAATAACAGGACTGACAAATGCAAGTTTGGAGAGGAAGTCTTTAGTAGTATGTCCTCTATGGTAAAAACAGACTAGCACCCCACCTCCCCCAATAATGTATGCATTTTCTATTCAACTGTATCAGTAAACAGAACTATAGTACACAAAGCAGGGTTGCCTCCAGTCACAAAGAGGCTTTTTATAGGATTACCACAATCCCATGCCAGGAATAGAAAAAAAGTCATCTGAAATGCCAGCAGAGTTGCTATATACTGCCCTACTCCCGAAGGACTCAGGGCGGTGAACAGCCAAACAATAAAAATATGCAATACAAAATTTAAAAATAGAATAAAAGCAGATTAAATAATTTGGCCCAGACAAATTAAAACACCCCAATCATTTAAAAACCAATTTAAAATTTACATATTAAAAAGAAAGAGGAAAAAGATTAGGCCAGGCCCACCTGGTGAAATAAAAAGGTCTTGAGAGCGCGGCGGAAGGTGCGCAGATCCGGGATCTTCCGTATCTCCGGGGGGAGCTCATTCCAGATAGTAGGTGCCCCCACAGAGAAGGCTCTCCCCCTAGGGGCCGCCAGTCAACATTGTTTGGCCGACGGCACCCAGAGGAGCCCCACTCTGTGAGAGCATACCGGCCGGTGGGAGGGTATTGGTGGTAGTAGGCAGTCCCGTAGATAACCAGGTCCTAAGCCATGGAGCGCTCTAAAGGTGGTAACCAAAACCTTGAAACACACCCGGAAGACCACCGGGAGCCAGTACAGCTTGCGCAGGAGGGGGGTCATATGGAGCTTCCGGGTGCTCAAGGGGAGCCCCATGTAGACAGCACTGCAGTAGTCCAGGCGGGAAATAACAAGAGCATGAGTGACCGTGCTTAACGAGCCCCGATCCAGAAAGGGACGCAACTGGCGAATCAGGCAAACCTGATAAAAAGTTCCCCTGGCCACAGCCGTCAAGTGCTCTTCTAAAGACAGCCGTGAATCCAGGAGGACGCCCAAGTTGCGAACCCTCTCTGTGGGGGCCAATGATTCGCCCCCAATAGTCAGTGATGGCGTCAACTGACTATATCAGGACGTCGGAAACCACAGCCACTCGGTCTTGGAGGGGTTGAGCCTGAGCCTGTTCCTCCCCATCCAGATCCGCATGGCCTCCAGGCACCAAGACATCACTTCAAGGGCATCGTTGGGGTGGTCTGGGGTGGAAATGTACAGCTGGGTGTCATCAGCGTACTGGTGGTACTTCACCCCGAAACCACAGATGATCTCGCCCAGCGGCTTCACATAAATGTTGAACAGGAGGGCGAGAGGACCGACCCTTGCGGCACCCCACATATGAGGGCCCTCGGGGTCGACCTCTGCCCCCCTGTCAACACAGACTGCGACCGGTCAGAGAAAAAGGAGGAGAACCACCGCAACACAGTGCCTCCCACTTCTAACTCTGCCAACCGGTGCAGCATGATATCATGGTCGATGGTATCAAAAGCTGCTGAGAGATCTAACAGGACCAGGACAGAGGAGCACCCCCTGTCCTGAGCCCTCCAGAGATCATCTACCAACGTGACCAATGCCGTTTCCGTGCTGTACCCAGGCCTGAAACCCGACTGGAATGGATCCAGATACGTCGTTTCATCCAGGTGCTGGGAGAACTGTTGTGCAACCACACTCTCAACAACCTTCGCCACAGAACGAAGGTTGGAGACCGGACGATAATTTACCAACATTGCCGGGTCCAGGGAAGGCTTCTTGAGGAGAGGCCTCACCACTGCCTCTTTCACCTTGTTTCCCACATCCATAGTACTCCGCTTTTATAATCATTTCCATAATACTCTTATAAATTGTCAACTGACCTATATGCAGCAGCTATACCACAAGTTGTCAGTACTAGCCCACTCCTCAGAGGGTAAAACTGTAGGATTTCTTTTGGTAGCCTAGTGTGAGTTACCTGTGTGCCAAAGCCAAGCATCATCACTATATGTGCCCTAGCTGCAACTGCTCTTACATTTGGTTGAAGGACAATTAAGGCAACCAGTTATCTACTGAGATGATAATCTTCTTTAAGGAATGAAGGCGAATATACGTGTCCCAGGATAATGTTGCAGGATCCAATCTAGCCTAGAGAGAAGTTCCCTGAAGATGGGCTCCAGTAATTGAAAAAGCAGCTAGTAAGTCACTTATTACCCGGATTGTGGGGGCAATAAGCTGACTTTGTATAAAAAAGAACACCGCTTAGGGGGGGCCAAAACCTACTACTAAGCAGGTATATACAAAAGTATGAAGGCTATTGCTTAATGCATTGTAAGCCGCCCTGAGTCTCCGGAGAATGGCAGCATATAAATCGAACCAATAAATAAAATAAATAAATTAGGGTTAATTTGGATTCCTACATCAAGCAAGGGATGAAGTCAGTGGCCTAAATCAGCTTTCAACTCATGAACTTCCAAAGTACTCACCAGTAAGCAATGTATGGTGAATGCCCAGATCAAGAAGCTTGGTCTAAATCAGGGGTCCTCAAACTTTTTAAACAGGGGACCAATTCACGGTCCCTCAGACTGTTGGGGGACCGGACCGGCTGGATGGGCGTGGCTGTGGTTGTGACTGGGTGGGCGTGGCTAGATGTCATGTGACTGAGTGGGCGTGGCCAATTCCACATCACTCATGTTGAGGGGCATCTTGCCTCACCCCACCTGCCTGGCCTCCCAAGCTCTTCTGGTCTTTGTCTATTAATTTGTCTACTACTATTGTGGCCCGCCAGCAGCCAGCAGAGCTGGCAGCAGATTTGGACAGTGAGGAGGTTGGGAAGGAACGTGGGCCAGTCCTGGAGTCTGGGGAAGGCTGGGACAATGGCTCTGAGTCAGAGGCAGAGAGGAGGCCAAGGCCATCTGGTAGTTCTTTGCTGTCTCCGGAGTCTGACATCAGCGAGGCAGAAGAACAGTGTGAGCCTGTTCCCAGTGTGCGCATGCACAGAGCTGCCAGAAGACAGGAACAATTAAGGAAACAGGGTTGACTTGGGAGTAAGGCTTGGAGATGATTGGGCCCCCGCATAAGACATAAAAGAGAAGCGAATGGGACGTGAGCTTTTGCAGGAAGCAATTAGTTCATCTGGCCGATTCAAGATTTGAAAATTCTGTTTGTGACTCTGTGCCAAGTTTGGACTTGCCCTGCGTCTGGAAATTAGCTCTTTGGCAGTGTTCCACGTGAGAGAGGTAGGTGTTGATAATCTTCCTCTGAAAGACTGTTTATCAAGCCTTGTGGACTGTAAATGAAAGTAATTTACAGTCATATGAATTAAAGAGGTTTGTCGGGACTAAGTTTGTGCTGTTTAATTTCTAAGAAAGCCTAGGTCAGAACAACTACACTGTCTGGTTGATTATCTAATGCCTGCCTGTCCTTCTGGATCTGGAACTCCCAGATTCTTAGCTCTATTATTCTCCACAATCTTCTGTGGAAACTCCTCGATGGCTGACTGGAGAATTCTGAGAGTTAAAGTCCATACGACTTTCAGCTGAGAGACACTGATCTACCCCTTGGGTTCTATCTAGTGTGGTAATCCCTGCTTCTATGGAACTGGTGTTTAGTGCCTGTTCTTGTGCTGTTATGATCAGTGATCAGTGCTGCCTTTTACAAACACACCACTTCAGGAATAATTATAAAAATGATGATTTCTCACTCATTTCTTTACTAGGAGTAGAAACAAAATAAGCAGCCATAAATGTCACCTAAATTGGAACCCTAGATTTGGATTCTGATGCATATTTATTGTTGTGAATGCTTTTGCAAAACAGTGGCTGGGAAGTTTACAAAGCACCTATTTCAAATAACAGTTCTTAATTGTGTATTCTTATTTGCCCTCTTGTACTGTACCACTGTATTTTGGATTCAAATGCAAAAAAATATATTTTGGAGACCACAGAGAAAGGAATGCTACATCTGTTTGCAATTCTTTAAGGCAGCTGCATTTTTTTCCCTGGGATTATGCAGCTGCCTTTCTTCCCTAGAAAAGGCCATTTTGTTTAAAGAATTGCAGACAAATACATCCCTGTCCACCATAGCAATGCAGTCCTACGTGTATAATTTTTCTGCTTTTTCAAGAAAGGTGGACACACTTCTAAACAAAACACTGGCTGTAGATAACATTCTTTTTCACATTGCAGGAAAGTTCAGAAATGGCTCAGTGAGCTAACAGCTGACTGGCCGATTTTGGGCCAGTCATTCCTTCTCTCAGCCCAGCCTACCTCACAGGACTGTGGTGGGGAAAATAGGAGGAGGAGGGATATTTGGAATGTTTGCTGCTTTGGATTACTTATACAAATAATGATGGAATATAAATAAATAAATAAATGATTTTTCTGGAGGATGGTGTTTTGCTTTGTGGCAAGACAGCTTCCAATTTTTTAAAAAAGTTTAAACATACTTTGAAGAATATATAAATACAGGTGGTGTAGATAAATTGCCAAGCAACTAATGAGGTATGTACAGGTATACATTGGCCCTCTGGGTGGTACAAATGGGGACCCCAGGCCTCAGATAATTGGTAGAGCATGTAGATCAGTCATTAAATCACCATTCTTCTTCCCTCCCTTGCCTCCTTTGCTTTCAAAAATTGCTTTGCAAAGCTTGGTCGGAGCACTCCAGCCCAGAGACAGCAAGCAGCGAAGCACTTGCCTTTCGCCTCCCTTTCCTTGCCAGCCCTCCGCTCACTATTCTACCCCCTTCCCACCCACCCTGGGGCCAAAAAACCCCCCAAAAGTGACTGCCCTACCTGCCAGGCTGTTGTACAGTCGATTTCAATGCTGCCTCTGCTTGTTCAAGAGTTTGCCAGGCCAGTAGCCCATGCGGAGGAGGCAGTCAAAGTGGCATGACACAGGCTCAGGCAACGGAGCCACAACACTATCCCCCACCGCAGGGCCCTTCCCCCACCGCTGACGGTCGGGATGCGGTCGGGACGGGAACTGTTCATGGAAGGCCCGTACCAGGTCAGGGGCATGAACGGAGGAAGCATCCTCCCAAGAGAAATCCTCGGGCCCGTACCCCTTCCAGGCAATCAGGTGCTGGAAATGGCCCTTCAGCCAACGGGAGTCCCGGATGCTGTCCACCTCGTACGTCGTGGAGCCGTCCTCGGCGACCGTGGTCGCGGGAGCAGGTGTCGGAGGCGGCACGGCGGAGCCTCAGGGACCAGAAGGGACCGATGGAAAACAGGGTGGAGCTGCATAGACTGTGGCAGGGTCAACTGGTAGGCCACCGGGCTGATGACTGCCTCGATGGGGAAGGGCCCGATGAAACGGTGGTCGAGCTTCTTCGCCGGCCAGTCCGTGGGGAGGTGTTTCGTGGACAGCCACACCCGATCCCAATCCTCCAGTGGCGGAGTGGCCCGTTGAGAGTGGTCGGCGACCTGCTTATAGTCCTCCTTCACCCGGATCAGCTGCCGACGCACCAGCTGCTGCACTGCTTGCAGCTCCGTGAGGAAGTCCTGGGTCTCGGGAACAGGGGAATCCGAGAGGGACAGAGGGAACAGCTGTGGATGGTATCCCACGTTGGCATGGAACGGGGTCATCTGGGTGGAGGTGTGTTGGGAGTTGTTGAAGGTGAACTCCGCCAGGGGAAGGTACTTGGCCCAGTTGTCCTGCTGCTGATTGACGTAGCAGCAGAGGTACTGCTCCAGGATGCCAATGACCTTCTTCATCCCCCCGTCAGTCTCCGGATGGTGCGCCGACGACAGACACACCTGCACCTCCAACACGGCCATCAGGCTTTTCCAGAAGCGGGCCGTGAATTGGGCCCCGCGGTCGGAAACCACTCTGTCCGGCAGGCCGTGGAGGCGGAAAACGTGCTGCAGGAACAATCGGGCTGTGGTGCGGGCTGATGGCAGTCCACAGCACGGAATGAAATGTGCCATCTTTGTGAGCATGTCCACCACCACGAGGACGGTGGTGAACGTGGCGGATGGTGGCAGGTCTGTCAGGAAGTCCATAGAGATGGCTCCCCAGGGTCTCTCCGGTGTCGGCAGCGGCTGAAGAAGTCCAGGCGGTGGGCCTGACACAGCTTTGACCTGTCGGCACGGCACGCAGGACGTCACGTCTGCGTGCACGTCGTGTCGTACCCGAGGCCACCAAAAAGTCCGCGTCACCATGTTAAGAGTCTTAAAGAACCCAAAATGTCCTGCTGCGGGGTTGTCATGGCACTGGTTCATGACGAGGGCTCGGAGCAGACTCGTGGGCACGTACAGCTGCCCTCTGTGTTTCAACAAGCCCTCCTCCAAAGTCCAAGGGGAGGCAGGGCCAACGTCCGCCTTCCGCTGTTGCGACCAGTCGTCCTGGCGCTGCGCTTCCCGCACCTGAGCCCGCAAGTCCATGGGTTCCTGGGCTGTGGCCAAGGATTCCGCTGGCAGCACCGTCTGCGGAGGCAGGAAGTCCTTCGGAGAGAAGTACTCTGGCTTGCGGGACAAGGCGCCCGCCCTCACGTTGTGACCACTGGGGATGTATGTCACGTGGAAGTTGAACCGGGCAAAAAACGACCACCGGATCTGCCGCTGGTTCAACTTCCTGGCCGTCGTGAGGTGCTCCAGGTTCCGATGGTCCGTCCGCACCTCCACCTGGTGTCGGGCCCCGAGATGCCGCCAAGCCTCAAATGCGGCTTTGATAGCCAGCAACTCTTTCTCCCAGATGGTGTACTTGCGCTCGGAAGGACTGAGTTTCCGGGAGTAATAAGCGCAGGGAAAAAGAGTGCCGCCATCCGCCGGGGCCTGTAACAGCACCGCCCCAATCGCCACATTGGACGCATCCGTTTCGACCACAAACGGATGATGTGGATTGGGGTGCCTCAGGACAGGTCCCGTAACGAAGGCCTGCTTCAGAGCCTCGAAGGCCTGCTGCTGCGAGGGACCCCATTGGAACGGAACCTTCTTCCGAAGGAGCTGGGTCAGCGGCAAGGTCAGGGTGGCGAAGCCCGGGATGAAGGTTTGATAATAGTTGGCGAACCCCAACAGACGCTGGATGTCCTTCACCCGACGAGGGGGTTCCCAACTAAGCAAGGCCTCCACCTTACGCGGGTCCATCGCGATGCCTTCCGGGGAGATGATGTGCCCAAGGAACTCTATGGAAGTCTGGAAGAAGAGACATTTCTCCAACTTCGCATAGAGTTGGTGCTCCCGCAGGCGCTGCAGAACCTGGCGGACGTGGTTTTCCGGGGACCGGGAATAGATCAGGATGTCATCCAGATAAATGACTACGAACCGATCCAACATGTCCTGGAACACGTCGTTCATCAGATGCTGGAAGACCACAGGGGTGTTGGTCAACCCGAACGGCATGACGGTATACTCAAAGTGTCCGTATCGGGTGCCAAACGCCATCTTCCACTCGTCCCCCTCTCGCATCCGCACCAGGTTGTAGGCTCCCCAGAGGTCGAGCTTGGTGAAAATCGAGGCCTCCCGCAACCTCTCCATCAGGTCCGGGATGAGCGGCAGGGGGTAGCGATTCCGCACGGTGATGGCGTTTAACCACCGGTAGTCGCAGCAAAGGCGTAGGTCCCCCATCTTCTTCACAAAGAGGACTGGGGCCGAGAGAGGGGAGGATGAAGGCCGGATAAACCCTCGGGCCAAGTTTTTGTCCAGGAAGTCCCGTAGGATGGCCAACTCGGGCTCCGACATCGAGTACAGTCGTCCGGCGGACAGGGGTGCATTGGGGATCAGGTCCACCGGGCAGTCATAGGGTTGATGTGGGGGCAAGCGGTCCGCCTCCTTTTCGGTGAAGACGTCGGCGAAGGGAGTCAGCTCAGGAGGCAAGGAGACGGCAGGGGTGGAGACGTCCTGGCCGGCACAGGTGTGGCGGATGTGATCGACGCACTGCAGGCTCGGGAAGGAGATGGCGTTCCTCGACCAGGCCACCTGCGGATCGTGAGCCCGAAGCCAGGCCATTCCCAAGACCAGCGGGAAATGCAGGTCCGCCGTCACAAAGAATTGAATGGCCTCCTCATGGGCCCCGATGGCGAGGTGCAAAGACTGAGTCGCGAACTTAATGGGCCCCGCTACAAGTTCCCGCCCATCGATAGTCTCGACCCTCAACGGAGGGTTCACTGGAATCAAGGGGACCGCAAAATGGGCCAAAAAGGCCTGGTCCATAAAGTTCGTGGTGGCCCCCGAGTCCACCAGCGCATGTGCCTGAAGCCCCTCCGACCGGCTGGCCAACAACACCCGGGTGTCCAGGATCAGGTGTCAAGGGGGCCCACAGTCCACCTCCGCTGACTCAGGCGGGGCAGTGATACGTGCCCGGCCTAAGGTTTCCCCCAGGCCGGGCCTGCCTCGTTTCCCGGCTGGTCACGGCGAGATTCCGGAACAGGCTTGACCGCCCCACTTCGCTTCCTGGGTCACGACGCGGCAAAATGTCCAGCCTCCCCGCAATAGAGGCACAATCCCCCTTGGCATCTCCGCAAACCCTCCTGGGCCGTCAGGTGCGGTCTGGCTGCTCTGAGCTCCATGGGCTCCTCAGCCGTCGCCACGAAACGCGGGGTGACCCAGAATGCTGTCGGTGCAGGACACGGGGGTGCAGAAACGGTCGGGGGTTCCTGGATGGGCCGACGGGTCTTGCGCCGTTGAAAGCGGGCGTCGATGCGCAGACACTGCGTTACGAGGGCGTCGAGGGTCTGGGGCGCCTCCACGCGAACCAGCTCGTCCTGCAGGTCATCGGAGAGGCCATCCTGGAAAGCGTCCCTTAACGCTGCATCATTCCAATCCGAGTCCTGGCCCAGAAGCCGAAATTCAGCCACATATTCCTGCAGGGGGCGCTTCCCTTGACGGAGATCTTTGATGCGCCTGGCTGCCGTCTGGGACTTCAGGGGATCCTCATACATCACCCTCAGATGTTGCCAAAAGCCCTGATAGTCTGCCAACAAGGGGCTATTCTGCAGCAACAGAGGCGTGGCCCATCGGGCGGCATTGCCAGAGAGGAGATTGATAACAAACGCCACCCTAGCCCGGTCATCCGGAAAATCCTCCGGCCTCATTGCCATAAACAGCTGGCATTGTCCCATGAAAGCCGGGAACATCTCCTGCTGCCCAGAGAATTTATCAGGCACACTGATAGGGCTTTTCCGACGAGGAGGAGGGGGAGGAGGAACAGCTGCAGCAACTTATCCAACAGTTGCAAGCTGACAACCAGCTCCTGCAGCAACAGGTCGGCCAGTTGACTGCACAACTGGCTGGGGGAAATGTGCCTGCAGCTGTGGATCCATCGTGGTAACGATGGGTTAACTTTTTTGGGTGACGAACAAGATGTTCTTTCCCCGCTCCCAGGAATAAACCCAATTCAGACAGTCGGAGGTTAAAATAAGCTGGCACGCAACCAAGTAGTCTAATAAGGAGCTTGGCAGCAATCCCAGCAGCTGCGTGCCAAAACCTTTATTAATGTAACAGAAAAATACACACCACAAAATGTCCAGAAATAGAAGCTGAGATGCAGAAAGATCTGAAGCTGGGATGCAAAAATATTTGTTTTTGTTCGTCACAAAAGTGCAGGCTGACTCACTCTCTTTTATAGGCTGTGGGGTGTGGTCCAGTGAGTCAGCTAATCACGAGCACGCCGTGCCTTCTGTTGGGCACGTTTCTCCCTGCGTCGCTGGCGAGGATCCAGCCAGCACTTATCTCCCTCGTCGCTGTCCACCTGTGGCTGCGGGGATGTGCTTGGCTCTGGGCCTATCTCTTGCCCTTCGGTGTCCTCCAGGGGCATTGCCAGAGAGGAGGGTCCTGGAGAGGGAGGTCTTGCCAATTCCTCCCTTTCACTCTCGGAGTCCTCTCCTGACAATGACACAGGCTCAGGCAACGGAGCCACAACACCGCCCAGCCAGTGTAGCCATGTGGCTTCCCGGCTTCCCAACCATGAGGGGAAGCGGCCTCCCAGCCAGGATGCTGGGAGTGAAGTGGTTTGCATTGGGCATGTCAACAAAGCGATGGAGGGAGAGCAGTACCTGAGGCGCTGTTGATGCCCGGAGGTGCTGTCTTGGGCAGCCGGAGAGGCTCCTTAGGATGCACGAAGCCCTGCTTGAGCTGCTTGGGAGTCCCAACACTGTAGCAGCCGCCTCAGATTCCCAGGTAAGCCCCGCTATCCAGGGCCGATGGGGCACACCACCCCCTCAGCCTAGACCAGCACTAGGAGCCCAGTCAAAGCCATTGTCGGACATATCAGCCTCATCCGAGGCGAGTGGCTGGAAGGGGAAAGGGTCGTGGCCAGGTGTCCAGCGCTACCAGTTCCGGACCAGACTGGCTGAATCCCATCACTGGGTGGGAGGCAAGGGACTCAGACCAAGAGCTGGGCCTCCTTAAGAGAGGCAAAGGAGCAGGTTTATGTCTACTCCAGAACCTGGAAACAGGCACCCCTCAGCAACAACCTCCCACATACTTGGGACTGTTCCCCGGCCAAGTCCCTCAACCAGCACGGGCTCCTTTTGATCTCCCTCCACTGCTGCTCAGTGCCACAACAGACAAGAAGGAAAAGGCGTACTTCTCCTCTGGACTTGATTCCTCTGCCCCCTCCCCAATAGCTCCCTTGCCAAGATAATGTGCTTCATTGTGGCTGAAGCAGCAGCCATGAGACCCAGGCAAGCCCCTTCTGGCACAAGGGCCTCCTCTGCCTTCCTGGGCTGAGCTAGTCTACCTGCCCCCTTAATTGGTAAGGGAAGGGAAAATGAGGAATTACAAACTGGTCTGCCTTCCCAGAAAGGGCTGCCTCTCTCTTCCCCTTCTCAATTTGGCTATTGAAATTAAGGCTGGCTTCCTCTCAGCCCTGCTCTTGAGCCCATAGTCTCAATCTGAAACCTACAAAAAGGGATAGGAGAGCACAGGAAACTTAAAATGCTTCCGGTTGGCACCGCAGGACATTGTGGACGGTCTTTACAGACCGCCAGCCCCGTGATTTCGTGAAGCCGTTTTGACAGCACAAAACGGCTGTCTGACGGCTTCGAAATCTCTCCTTCGGGAAAAGAAGGAGAGGAGAGTAGTTGGGTGGGGGTAGAGCGGTCCAAAAAGCTGCTTGGAGCAACTTCCACCTGGCACCGCAGCGCGTTGTGGACGGCCATTTCTTGACCGCCAGTCCCGAGCTTTTGTGAAGCCGTTTTGGCAGTGAAAAACGGCTGCCTGACGGCTTCGGAATCTTGCCTTCGGGAGAAGAAGGTGAGGAGAGCAATCAGGGGGGTGGGGGTGGGGGAGAGCGGTTCCAAAAGTCCCTTGGAGCGATTCCAGGGGCTGGAAGGACTAGCTCCCCGTTTAACCCGAGGAGGCTCCGAAGCTCCGGACGACTCTGCTTAGGCAGAGCAAGACGCAGTGACCGGCTTTGCATTCAATAAGCAGATCAAAAGAAGTTAAATAGCAGACGGAGAAGAAGCAAGTGTGCATGCAAGCAAGAATCAACGCTTAACTCCAAGTTACTTTGTTTCTAATTGCAGTCAAGTGAGTGGATTTTTTTTCCTAATGGTGCCTTTGTAACAACAACGAAAGTGAAACTTAGCAGTGAAAGTCTCGGCTGAGGCTTTTTGTGTATTGGACTTATTGAAGCTGCTGGAAAGAGAAGACTGAGCAGAGTGATTTGTTTTAAAAGAGGGAAAAAATTATTAACTTTAAAGCCTCTGAAAGTTGTTCTTGAGATTTTTTTTACTTGTAAAGGGGGAGAAGAGGGAAAAAAGTTTTTTAAGAAAGAAGGTATAAAAATGGCTTCCAAGCAAACTAAACCTGCAATTCCAAAAGTAGGAGGGGGTTCTCCTATAGTGTCAGTTGTGACACAGAAAGCTCAACTTCCTGTAGACTCAAAAAGTCAAGAAACCTCTATTAAAGATCTTAAAGAATTTATATCAGAAGCTATGAATAACCAAACAGCAATGATAGAGAAGAATAGAGGCAGAATAGAGGAAAAATTGGAGAAATTTGAGGAAGAAATAAAGAAAATTAAAGATGTTGTTGCAAAAAAGCATGATGACATAAGAGATGGTATTTTATTAGCAGTATCTGGTCTGTCTAAGCACCTTATTCAGTTGGATGAAAGAGTTGAAGAAATCAATGAATCCAATTTAAATTTGGAAGCTAAATTGGGTGAGGTAATGACTAAAAATGAAAGACTGGAAAATGAGGTTACTATGATTCAATATAGATCTATGGAGTTTGCCTTGAGACTGAGAGGAATGAAGGAGAATGGTCGGGAGAACTTAAGAGACAGATGTGCTGAGGCTGTTGCAGCAATTAGTGGAGCAAGAAAAGATGGCGTGGTACATCAGATTGACAAAGTTTACAGAGTTAATTCTTGGGTGGCAAAACAAAGGCAATTGCCAAGAGATGTGGTGATTTACTTCATCGATAGAAGAATTAGAAATGATATATTACAAGCTTCCTACAAAAATAAAATACAGATGTTTGGTCAAGAAATCCAGGTACTGAAAGAGATTTCTCCTAAAATGTTAAGAGATAGAAAGGACTTTGGTTTTTTGGTTGAAGAGCTGAGACGGCAACAACTAATGTACAGATGGGATGCTCCAATAGGTTTAATAGTTACCTATGGTGGAGAGAGATATCGCTTGAATACAATCTGGAAAGCCAAATATTTTTATTTCAATGTTTTGAAGGCAGGACGTTCACCACCACCCAAGGAGGATAAAAAAGAAATAGAGATACCTCAACAAGAGAAAAATGGAAAACAGATAACTTATGCAGATGTAGCAGCTGGAGGAAAAGCGCAAGAAGATCTTCCTTTTCCATTGAGGGGTACAGAAGAGCCGGTGCTAGAGTTAGAGGAACCAAAGGAACAGCGTCTGACCCGAGCAACTTATAAACAACTGCAACAACAACAACAAAAACAACAGTCACAAGTACTACAAGTCCAAGATCTAACCCAAGAAGTTCAAGAATCTCAAAAAACAGAAGCAGTGGGAGGGGCAAGGCCGAAGAATAAGATGCAGGAGGATATTCGGCTAATGCTCTTAAAGCTTCAAGGTACCAAGAATGGCAACTAAGTTCCTTTCTTGGAATGTCAATGGTTTAAATTCACCACAAAAAAGGAAGAAAATATTTCATTATTTGAAACAATTTAAAAATGATGTTATCTGTTTACAAAGAAACACATATTAAATTATCAGATCAAAAATACTTAATAAATTCAAGATTAGGGACTCATTTTGTGGCCTCAACTCCAGAGAAGAAAAATGGAATTGTTATTTACATAAAGAAAGTACTAACGGCTAACTTAATTGAGGCAGATGTGTATGGAAGATACATAGCAATAGAACTATTAACTCAAAATGGAAAGATGCTTTTAATTGGGATATATGCCCCAAATCAACAACAAGATAATTTTTACAAACATTTATATTCTAAAATAATACACTGGGATTATAAATCATTTATTTTGATGGGTGATTGGAATGGAGTTATAGATACGTTAAAGGATAAGAAGAGTATATCTAAAGTTTCTACATGTGCAAAACTACCAAAATCTTTTTTTGATATAATGGAAGATTTGGAGCTAAGGGATATTTGGCAAGAGCGGAATATGGATGAAAAAGATTTTACTTTTTTTTCAGATAGACATCAATCCTTTTCTAGAATTGATTTTATACTAATCACAAATGATTTTCTCCCTAGGGTAAAGACGACGAAGATATGTCCTAGGAGTATAACTGATCACAGTCCAGTTTGGTTAGAATTGGAACAGGAAAGAGGGGAAAGGAGGTCCTGGAGATTGAATGAAAATTTATTTAGATATGAAAAAAATGTGAATGAGCTTAAAAAGTCAATGAAAGAATTTTTTATTAATAATATGGATAAGGGTACTTCTATGGGAATGGTATGGGATGCAAGCAAGGCTTATATGAGGGGAGTTTTGATATATATGAATAATAAATATAAATTAAAGCAAACAAAGATGTGGAAAGAGATTGAGGAGGGAAAAAAAAGGAAGAACAATTATTAATATGTAATCCAGGAGATATAAAAGTAAAAGAAGCAATAAATATATTGCGAGGGCAATTTAATATGTTAATGCCTGATCAGGTAGCAACTACTTTGCAATATGCAAAACATAATACTTTCTGTAATGCCAATAAACCAGGTAGATGGTTGGCTTATACATTAAGAAAGAAACAAAAATCACGAGCTATTAGTAAGGTAGAATTTAGAGGTAAAGAAGTTTATCAACAAGATATGATTAAAAAAGTATTTTTAGAGTATTATACAAAACTGTATGCAAGAGACCCAATACAAGGTGTAGATATTGATAGATACTTAAAGGAGAATAGTAGTTCTGAAATAACAATGGAACACAGGGCATGTTTGAATCAACCTATAACTTCTGAAGAGATTGGTTTAGCAATTAAGCAATTAAAAGTGGGTAAAACGCCAGGAACAGATGGACTGACAGCTGTTTATTATAAGAATTTACAGTCTGAAATGATTGAACCACTTAGATTATTATTTTCTAGAATCCAAGCAGGGGGGGAAATTCCACCCTCTTGGAGAACAGCTTTTGTCTCATTGATTCCAAAAGATGATCAGAATGCAGAAGTCCTTCCCTGCCACTATCCAGGTAGAAGGAAATCAGATTGGCGTTTACAAAGAGTTACCACCCAAGATGCTAAGAGACAGAAAGGATTTTGGATTTTTGGTGACTGAATTGAAAAGATGTCAGATTCCATTTAGATGGGATGCCCCAGTTGGCATAATTTTGAGATATGAAGAAGAGAGATACCGTTTAAACACCATTGAAAAAGCAGAACATTTCTATTATAATATTTTTAAAAGGACTGCTACACCTCCACGTTCATCTACGTTGTTAACTATAGAGGAAGGTGTTAAAGACAAAGAATCTGAGAGACCGAGGAACACTGCAAGCAGATGGAATTAGAAACTCAAAGAGCAATAGAAGAAGCTCAAGGAGCAGTACGTGGCCTTTCAGATGATGCTCTCATGGACTTTCCAGAGACTAAAAAAAGCCCCTTAGAAGTACAAGAGAGGTGGCAATGGACCTTGAACAGTTGCTGCAGGAACCTAAAGATAAACGTATAACTCGAGCAGCTGAGAAGCAAATGTTAGAGAAGCAGAAACAGCAGAGGTCCAGTACACCACAAGAAGAGAAAGGGGCCAGTGGTAAATCACAGAAATCTGAAGCCATGGGAGGAGCCAGGCCGAAGACTACTGCTCTGGAACAGAGACTTTGGCAAATGGTTGATTCGCTTCGTGAAACTTCAAATGACAGTTAAATTTCTATCCTGGAATGTGAACGGACTTAATTCTCCACAGAAAAGAAGGAAAATATTTCATTATTTGAAACAATTTAATAATGATGTTGTTTGCCTGCAAGAAACTCATATTAGAATTCAGGATCAAAAATACTTGATAAATTCTAAATTAGGAGCACATTTTTTATCTTCAAGCCCGGAAAAAAAGAATGGAGTAGTGTTGTATATCTCCAAAAGAATGCCAGCTAAAGTTATAGAAGCAGATGATCATGGAAGATATATTGCAATTGAAATAAACTTACAGAATGACCCATTGCTATTGATTGGAATTTACGCCCCCAACCAACAGCAGGAAAATTTTTATAAATTATTATATGCTAAAATATTACAATGGAATTATAAATCTATTTTGATTATGGGAAATTGGAATGGGGTGATTGATATCAAAGTTGATAAGAAGAGTGTGGCAAAATCAGGGGTTAAATTACCACAGACTTTTTTTGCTATGAAAGAGGACTTGGAATTAAAAGATGTATGGAGAGTTCAGAACTCGAAGGAATTGGATTTTACATTTTTTTCAGACCGACATAGATCTTTTTCTAGAATTGATTTTATCTTGGCTAAACCTGATTTACTTACCAAAACGACAAAGACCAAAATATTTCCTAGAACGCTAACGGATCATAGTCCAATATGGATAGAAATAGAACTGGAGAAGAAAGAGAGAAGATCTTGGAGATTGAATGAGAATTTGTTTAGATATGAAAAGAACATAACTGAACTTGAAAAACATGTGAAGGAATTCTTCCAAATGAATTTGAATAAGGGTACACCCATTGAAATCGTTTGGGATGTGAGTAAGGCATATATGCGAGGTGTACTGATTCATATGAATTCTAAGCATAAGTCAATTCAACAAAGGAAAAGAACAGAACTGGAATTAGAGATAAAGAAAAAGGAACAATTACATATTAAAAATCCGCTAGATAATAAATTGCAAGAATCTATAAAACTTCTGAAAGACCAATTTCAAATGCTTATACCAGAACAAACGGCAACCAATTTACAATTTGCAAACATAATACATTTTGTAATGCTAATAAACCGGGCAGATGGTTGGCATATACATTGAGAAAACAGCGATGTTCTCGTATTATTGATACTATTGAATATGGAGGGAAAGAAGTTTTTCAACAAAATTTAATAAAACAAGCTTTTTTAGACTATTACTCTAAATTATAAAGATAATATAAAGAACGAGTTTATAGATGAATACCTTGAAGGAACTAGAATTACAAAAATTTCTAGTGTACAAAAGGAAAGAATGAATCAAGGAATAACTTCTGAAGAGATTATACTTGCAATTAAACAATTGAAAATAGCTAAAGCTCCTGGGACGGATGGTTTGACAGCAGTGTATTACAAAACTTTACAAACAGAATTGATTGAACATCTTAAGGATTTATTCTGCAGTATACAACAGGGGGGTAACATACCCCCATCATGGAAGACGGCCTTTAACTCATTGATACCAAAGGAGGATGGTTCTACAAAACCAGAAAACTTCAGACCAATATCTCTTTTGAATACGGACTATAAAATCTTTGCAAAAGTATTAGCCAACAGACTGATGCCAGTTATCCAAGAGGTGATTCATCATGATCAAGCTGGATTTATAGAGGGCAGATACATGAAGGATAATGTGAGGCAACTCATTTATTGGAACATCTTGAGAAATGTAAACAGATCCCTGCAGTGCTGGTGTTTTTGGATGCGGAAAAGGCCTTTGATCGGGTTAATTGGAATTTTCTATTAAAGACTTTGTCTAAAATGAACTTTGGGGACCAGTTTGTCCAGGCGATATCAGCAATTTATCAAGAGCAAACAGCGCAAATTATTATTAATGGGCGTCTAACAACTAATTTTAATATACAAAAGGGAACAAGACAAGGATGTCCGCTATCCCCATTGCTGTTTATTTTAACTTTAGAAGTCTTGTTGAACTCAATACGGGACTCGAATGCTTTGAAGGGAATAGTTATAAGGCAAAAGGACTACATAGTAAGGGCATTTGCAGATGATCTGGTGGTTACACTAACACATCCTTTGGAATCAATCATCCAGATGAAACACAATATAGAGGAATATGGTTTGGTCTCAGGATTTAGACTAAATCAGAAAAAAACAAAGATGATAGTTAAAAATATGTCGGAAGCCCAAAGGAAAGAACTGGAAAGGTTGGCAGGCTTTGAAATAGTCTGAAAGGTGAAATATCTAGGAGTGCAGGTTGCAGCTTCAAATATAAAACTTTTCCAAAATAATTATGAAGTTTTGTGGCGAAAGGTGTTAAAAGATCTGGAAAATTGGAAAAAACTGCAACTATCTCTACTTGGCAGAATAGCAGCAGTTAAGATGAACGTTCTACCTAGATTTCTGTTTTTGTTTCAAATGATTCCGGTACTTAAAAGTGATAAAAATCTGACTGAGTGGCAATCAGGGTTGAACAAATTTATTTGGAATGAGAGAAAGCCAAGAGTAAAACTGAAAATCATACAAGATGTTCGGGAAAGAGGTGGCCTTAAAGTTCCAAACTTACGGCTATACTATGAAGCAGCAGTGTTGACACAAGCGACTGATTGGTTTGGAACAATAAAGACTGAAATTTTGAATATAGAAGGCCACGATTTGGAATTTGGTTGGCATGCATATTTATTTTATGAAAACAAAGTGGACAATGTATTTAGAAGCCATATACTCAGAAATTCTTTGATGAGAGTTTGGAAGAAGCACCAGTCTAAATTGGATTACAAAATACCTTTGTGGTTGGATCTTGGGCACATTATACGGAATATGAAGTCACTCGGGGGGATTTTATATAAAGAGATACTTTTTACTGATGGGGCAGCTGGAATTTGAAGCCATTAAAAACTGTTGGAAGAAGGGATTGATTTATCTTGGTTACAGTATAGTCAACTTCAATCAAGATGGAGAGAAGATCAAAAAACTGGTCTGATGCTGTATGAAGAAGACTTGGTGACGCAGATAAAACAGAAAGGGCCGATGCATATTAAAAGGGTTTATAATATATTGCTAGAAAGAGACTCAGAGAGTGAATTGGTTAAAGATTGTATGATAAAATGGGCACAAAATTTTGCAGAACCAGTTTTGTTGGAAACATGGGAAAAGATATGGGTTCAGAATGTTAAATTTACTCAGGCACAGAATTTAAGGGAAAACTTTTATAAATTGTTTTATAAAACAATTTATAAGTTTTTTATAACAACATTTAGATCCTAAGAAATTGTCATGCGTGTACCCTAATGTTCAACCAAGATGTTGGAGATGTGACTGTTTAGATGCTATATATTATCATATATGGTGGACCTGCAGAAAAGTGAAAGCTTTTTGGATTAAACTCTGGTGGGTTATGCAGAATGTTTTGAAGAAGAAGCTTCAATTCTCTCCGCAATTGTTTTTATTGGGTATAGTTAAGGATTTTCCAACGAGTGAAACAAGATTGATATTATATATGATTACTGCAGCCAGGTTACTTATTGGGCAATATTGGAAAAAAGACATTTTACCTACTATTGAAGAATGGACTTTGAAGATGGCTAGTTTTGCAGAAATGGCAAAGATCTCAGCGTATTTAAAAGATAGGACCCAAGAAACTTTTGTTAGGGAATGGAAGAAATGGATAGATTATGTGCAGAATAAATATCAGACAAAGAAGTATCAGTTAGCATTTAGTTGAAGAAGGTTAAATTGTGCGGAGGGCTTACAGCATACAATGGGAAGAGTAAGTGGAGGTAATTAAAATTAGAATAGAGATTGACATATTGATACAGAATGTTATTTGATATACATGATTTTATTATATATTATATTAATTATATTTTATTACTATTATATATTAAGGGGGATTGATAAAGGTAGATAATTATTATTATTAGATGAGAGAAATGTTTGATATGTCTTATTTCGATTTAATTATTATAATACTTGTAGATTGTAAAATTTTTACTATTGATAGGGGGTAGATCAGATGAGAGAAATGTTTGATATGTTTTATTTGGATTTCTCCTTTTTGCTTAATATTTGTAGAATGTGAATTATGTTTTGGATTCTGTTATGTATTAAGAGGGATTGATAAATGAAGGTTATTATTATTATTTGGATGTTATTTTTTTTTTAAATTATTACTGATAGTGGGATGTTTGATATGTTATCTTATTTGGATTTCACCGTCTTTTTGTCTGTAGACTGTATTTGTAGACTGTATAAAATAATATCTTTTGTAAGGGAAGCCAAGGGGGGGATGGGGGGGGACAGGGGGGTGGGGGGGAGGGAAAAATGAAAAATTTGTACTTGTAAAACTTTTTCAATTAAAAAAAAAAGAATGTTAAGCCAGAAAATTTTAGACCTATTTCACTTTTGAATACTGATTATAAAATTTTTGCTAAAGTATTGGCAAATAGATTGATGCCAGTTATGCAACAATTAATTCCTAATGATCAATCAGGGTTTATAAAAGGTAGACAAATGAAATATAATGTAAGACAAGTTATAGATTTACTGGAATATTTGGAAAAAAACAACCAAATCTCTGCAGCGTTTTTCTTTTTGGATGCAGAGAAGGCATTTGATCGATTGAACTGGCAATTATTGTTTAAAATTATGGATAAGATGCAATTTGGAGATCAGTTTATACAATCAATTAAAGCAATATATCAAGAACAATCAGCACAAATAATTGTTAATGGAGGTCTAACAGATCATTTTAAGATTGAGAAGGGAACACGGAAGGGTTGTCCTTTGTCGCCATTGCTATTTATTTTATCTCTAGAAATTTTGTTAAATAAAATACATGAATCTGACAAGTTGAAAGGAATAGTAATTAGACAACAGGACTATAGACTGAGGGCCTTTGCCGATGATCTGCTTGTTACTTTATCTCAACCTATAAAAGCAGTTCCATATATGTTGGATATATTAGAACAATATGGTAGGGTTTCTGGATTTAAAGTAAATCAACATAAAACCAAGATTATAGCTAAAAATATGACTGTATTGCGAAGAGAAGAGTTAGGAAGAATAACGGGGTTTGAAATAGTTAAAAAGGTTAAATATTTGGGAATATATGTTGCAGCCTCAAATACGAAGTTATTTAAAAATAATTATGAAGTCATCTGGCAAAAAGTGCAGAGAGATACGGAAAATTGGCAAAAATTGCAATTATCTTTATTGGGAAGAATAGCAGCAATAAAAATGAATGTGTTACCAAAATTTTTATTTTTGTTTCAAATGTTACCAGTACTCAAGAAAGATGCAAACTTGAGGGAATGGCAGAAAGGAGTTAATACTTTTATTTGGTCTGGAAAAAAACCCAGAGTAAAATTAAAAATTATGCTGGATGTTCGCAAGAGAGGGGGTTTGAAAATGCCTAATTTAAGATTGTACTATGAAGCATCTGTGTTAGTGCAAATTAGTGATTGGTTTAATTTAACTCAAGAAAGAATATTAAATATAGAAGGATATGATTTGTTATATGGATGGCATGCCTACTTATTATATGAAAAGAAAGTGGATAAGACG
This sequence comes from Coluber constrictor foxii, assembly GCA_038048745.1. Classification (NCBI taxonomy): domain Eukaryota; kingdom Metazoa; phylum Chordata; class Lepidosauria; order Squamata; family Colubridae; genus Coluber; species Coluber constrictor. Next base: position 50,867,648 of record CM075966.1, read on the forward strand.
TTCAAAAGTCATATGGTTAGGAATGCTTTGTTAAGGGTTTGGAAAAAATATCAATATAAGCTAAACTACAAGATACCTATATGGGCAAATCCTAGACATGCAATACAAAACATAAGTATAGAACAAAAAATGGAGGTAATTACATACAGGGAGCTTCTTTTTAATGAAAGGGGTAATTTGCAACTGAAATCTTTAGAGGTATTGAAAGATGAAGGGATAATTTATACTTGGTTTCAGTATGGTCAACTCCAAGCTAGATGGAGGGAAGACCAAAAAACTGGTTTCATGCAAAATGAGGAGAACTTGGTAAAACAGATTAGGGATCAGAGTCCAATGCATATTAAAAGGTTGTATAATGTATTATTGGAAATAGACTCGGAAACTGAATTGGTTAAAGATTGTATGATAAAGTGGGCACAAAATTTCCAGGAGCCAGTGATGATGGAAACGTGGGAAAAGATCTGGGTTAGAAATGTTAAATTTACACAAGCACAAAACTTAAAGAGAAAATTTTTACAAAATGTTTTATAGATGGCATTTGGATCCTAAGAAATTATCATGTATGTACCCAACTGTACAAGCTAAATGTTGGAGATGTAATTGTGATGATGCAACATATTATCATATATGGTGGACTTGTAAAAAGATCAAAGCATTTTGGATAAAAATTTGGTGGATAATGCAGAATATTTTGAAAAGAAGGTTGAAATTTACTCCACAATTGTTTTTATTGGGGATAATAACTGATTGTACAGTACTAGAGACTAAATTAATTTTAAACTTAATATCAGCACCTAGGCTGCTGGTAGCACAATATTGGAAGAAGGACTCTTTGCCTACTATAGAAGAATGGACGTTGAAAGTAACAAATTTAGCTGAAATGGCGAAAATCTCAGCATATTTGAAAGATCATATGCAAGAAAAATATATTTTGGAGTGGAGAAAATGGGTAGACTACATTCAAAACAAATATTGGATGTGAAGATATCAAACTGCATATGAATGAATGTAATGCAAAGATTTATTGTGTTATCTATAAGGGAGTTAAGGTTTCAGTGGGGGGATTTGTTAGTTTAAGGATAGTTAGGTTAATTTAGATTATGATTGTTTTTATTTTTTCTAATACCCTGTATTTTGCTCTGGGAAGTCGGGGGGAGGAGGGAGGAGGGGGGAAGTGTGGTGGGGTAAGGGGTGGGAAGAAAGGGGGGTGGGGGGATTGTAGGGGGGAGAAAATGTTTTTTTTTGTTTGTAAAACTTTTCAATTAAAAAAAAAGAAACTTACAATGCTGCTTTTTCAGAATGCTGCGCCAAAACCGGGGTGAAATTCACTTACCTTCCCCACCAGTTTGCAAATGTGCTCATGTGCGCCATTGTCTGCGCATGCCCAAAGCCTTCTGCGCATGCACAGAGGCTTAAAATCAATGCAAAAAAGCGACATCATGATGTCCGCGTGGGTGGGTGGAGCCTCCTGCAGCCGCTGCTATAGGTTTACCCGAGCCGGATAGAACCGGCTGAATTTCACCCCTGGCCAAAACCCTTTTCTTGAGCAGGGAGGAGGAAAACCACCCTTAGTGCAGGGCTCCTGCTCCCACTGCCGCCATGCAAGCCCATCCACAGCAGAGGCGACATCCACAGGGCCAGAGGTTGGGGGGATTTCCTACTGGTGACATTGCCTCGCTGCCACCTGACAGGCGAAGTAGGGGCGACGGGCCCTCTTTATTGCAAGGGCCTCCTGGAAGGGATCTGGCCATTCTAGCACCCCCTTGGTGGGCTCCCCGGGGGCAGATATTAAATTCTGCTTGGCCCACCGGGACTGGGAAGCGAAGGGCGAGCCTCCTGAGCAAGGCGGAGAGCAGCGGCGGCAGCATGCGGGGCAAGGGATTCAGCTCAAGCGAGGCGCTTCGGGGAAGAGCAAGAGAGCGTTCCAGGAAGCCTCGCTAGCCCCCACCATCTGCTGATGTCATCCTGTCTGAAGTGCCGCCACGAGCATCTAAAGCAACATAGGGATCGGCGGCAGTGGCATTCGGGGCAGGGGAATCGGCTGATGCGTGGCACTTCGGGGAACAGCCAAGGAGGGTTCTGACGCCACCATCTCTCACATGATCCCCTCCCAGTGCACGTCAGTCGGCCTGCTGGCATCGCGCCTCCGCCTCCCGGGGCCTCCGCGCATCCCATTTTTGGCCTCCCTGGCCCCCAGAAGCACTCTGCCGGCCAAATACTTTGGCCTTACTTTCCAGTTTCAGCCTGCGGGGCTTGTGAAGGTAAGGCCTGCACTCGGCCAAAGGGTGGGGGCTGGCGGGTGGGCGGAGTGATGTGGGTGGGGCAGCCTCGTGGTTCCGCAAGGGCTGGATTAATGGCTTCGGTGGGCCGTACCCGGCCCACAGGCTGTAGTTTGAGGACCCCGGTCTAAATGGATCGTTCTAATTCTATGGGCTCTATGAAACCAAACACCAAAGGGCAGGTGGGGTTGGGGAACATCTAAAATGGGATGAGCTGGAAGATGGTAACAAGGAACTCTTCCCCACAGTCAACTATTGGGCCCTGTCATTCCCATTCTAGGAAGAAAAGCAGCAAATGAAAAGGATTCCCAACAATGGTGTTTCTGTGACCATGTGAATAGGAGATTGGAGATACTTCAATTTCTCATTTAGGTATACAGTACAAAATTATTTCCTTCCAACCTTTTTCAACCTGTCACATGCCAATTTAAATTTGCAGCTCCCTGATATCCCCTGATATCCAACATTCCTACTTTTAGCTCCTACTCACCTTGAGCTTCACCTTTCACCCAAATCTTACCCCAGCCTCATCCAAGCTTTCTCTGAAGACCCTGGAATCTTACCTGCCCTCAAAATATCTTATACAAATCATAGCATATCAAAGCAGATCCTCCTCAAAATTTGCCCATTTTACTTATAAGGTTTAGTCTCAGAAACATCTTCCTGTCCTGAGTAAACCCACATAAAGTGTTTGGGTACCACAAGGTGCAAGAACCCTCCTAGCATAACTCACCACAAAGCATCAGAGATTTTAAGAACAGATTGGACAATTTGTCTGAAATGGTATGTTTTCTGCCTGCACAGGGGGTTGGACTAGAAGACCTCCAATATCCCTTTACCCTCTGTTATTCTATATTCTAAATAGAAAAGAGCCTCCTTAGGACAATGAGCACATTGGGCCTGTCAAAGTTAAAAAGCAACCAACCTGAGGGAAGCAATGGCACAAGATGGCGGCACGTTCACATGCAGTGGCCCCGCGCTCCCGGTATTGGTGTGTGGTGCTTGGAATAATGTGGATGTGTGTGTACAGTGCAGCACAAGGGGCAATATTTGCCTACACCTGTGTAGAGTTGCTAAACATCGGGCTCGCAAGTCAATCTGGGATTACCAGTGATTTTCAGTCCCACAACATACCGAACTGCATGGTGAGGCCTCCAAGATCTCCATGGGTTGTCACATCAGGGAGGCGCCGACGAGAGTGAAATGAGTAGAAACAAAAGTGTGGCTGTAGAGCCGGTCTGCTGGCTTTGCTTCGAAAGCAGCCCCACAGATCAGCGCTGCTTAGTGTCCTTTTGACGAATGCCAGATCCCTTGTCCACAAAATCGACGAATTAGAGCTGCAGATGGCAGCAAACAGGCTTCTCCGTGAAAGCTGTGTGTTAATTGTCACAGACACCTGGCTACATCCATCTGTACCTGATGCGGCAGTGGGGTTAACTAGCCACGTCATTTATCGCTCTGCCAGAAATAGCGAAACCGGTAAGAGCAAGGGAGGACGACTCTGTATCTATATACATAATAACTGGTGTGTTAACAGCACAGTAGTCTATATGAATTGCTCCCCAGATGTAGAATTGATGACTGTCACATGTAGACCATTTTATCTGCCTAGAGCAGAGGTGGGCAACTATGGCCCTTTTATGACTTGTGGACTTCAATTCCCAGAATTCCTGAGCTAACATGGCTGGCTCAGGAATTCTGGGAGTTGAAGTCCACAAGTCATAAAAGGGTCAAAGTTGTGCACCCCTGGCCTAGAGAAATCACCGTTATCATTATTATAGCTGTTTATATTCCACCTGATGCCAATGTCAGCATGGTGCTTTCTAAGCTTTATGACATCATCTCCAGGCAGTAGCAAGCTCATCCAGAGGGCGCTCTTGTCATGGCTGGGGACTTCAATCAAGCCTGTCTAAAGACAGTTCTCCCTAGGTTTCTGCAGTATGTGCAGTTTTCCACCAGAGGGAAGAACATTTTAGACTGGGGGTCAGCAACCTACAGCTCCAGAGCCGCATGCGGTTCTTTGGGCCTTCTGCTACGGCTCCCTGTGGCCCTGTCGCGGCAGAGGGATGAAAGAGCTGTTGCCCTGTCACGGTGGTGGCATGGCTGGAGCCTTAGTGCAGGAACGAAGAGCCCCTGCATTTGCCTTTACACGGCAACAGCATTCCGCCTTCGTCGCAGTACATTTGCTGTCACCACCAACAAAGAGGGCTGGGAGAGAATGGTGGGGGTGGATCTTGCAAGGTGGGGGGCCATCCCCCAAGCTTGGCCTTCTCCTCCCTTGTTGGTGGGGCCAAGAGAAAGAAGGGGGCGGCATGGGGAAGTACTCTCCTCCGAGTGCAGAGCACAACAGCCCAGCAGGAGGGGTAGATGGCCCAGCAGAAGTGCCCCCATTGGCGAGTTGGAGGGCGGAGAGGCGTGGCCCGGCTCTCGCAGCAGGATGCTGTTGGGCATCACCAGACACGAGCTGCCACCTTTGAAATGTGCCGCTTTGTTTCCTGTGCCTTCCTCGATCTCAGCTTCTTCGCCCCAGTGAGAGCTATGTTTTTGCTCGCTTTCTGTTGCCTGTGCCTTCCCCGGGCAGTGATGGCTGGGGCCAGGGGAAAGCAGAGGAGTCAGGGCTTCTCTGCCCCTCAGCAAACCGGGCCTCGAGTGTGGAGAGTTGCGAGCGACTGCCGGAGGGTCAGAAGACACGCTCCGATGTCACTCCAACACATGTTTCCAGCGCACGCTCCTCTGTCCCAAAGTAGGATTGAGTGGGTTGAAGGGAGCAGGGGGAAGGGTAGGAGGGAAGGAGAAGCCCGGCTGGCTTTCTTTTGGTTACACCCATCCAGTACTCCAGGATGAGCCAATGTGTGAATAGAGTGACAGGAGCCGCAGCATCTCCAAAGCAGATCAGGTGCAGGGCAACCAAGGAGCGCACTGGCAACTGCGGAGTCTCCCCCTTATATCCAAGGCGCGACCCTCGTGCTTGGCAGCCACAGGCCTGCCCCACCACAGGAGGAGGCTGGGAGAAACGCGCACATCTTGAACCCGTGCAATGGGGGCGCTTCTGCAGGGCCATCTACCCCTGTTGTTGGGCTGTTGTGCTCGGCACTTGGCGGGGGAGGGGAGCACTTCCCGTGCTGCCCCCTTCTTTCTCTTGGCCCCGCCAACAAGGGAGAAGGCCAGGCTTGGGGGATGGACCCCACCCAGCAAGATCCGCCCCCGCCACTCTCCCAGCCCTCTTTGCTGGTGGCAACAGCAAATGTACCATGACAAAGGAGGAATGCTGTTGCCATGCAAAGGCAAGTGCAGGGGATCTTTGCTCCCACACTAAGGCTCCAGCCATGCCACCACCACGACAGGGGAACAGCTGTTTCATCCCTCTGCCGCAACAGGGCCACAGGGAGCCGCAGCAGAAGGCCCAAATAGCCGCATGCGGCTCCAGAGCCGCAGGTTGCTAACCCCCGCCCTATATGAACATCAAGTGAGAGCTGTATTGAAGGCTGTGAATCCCAGCAAAGCTGCAGGTCCAGATGGGGTGCTGGGGATAGTGGTAAAGACCTGTGCCGACCAATTAGCAGGGGTCCTGAAAAGGATCTTTAACATCTCCCTGCAAACGGCCAGTGTTCCATCATGCTTGAAAGCAGCCACTATTGTCCCAGTCCCAGAGAACAGCAAGTAACTGCCTAAATGACTGCAGATCTATCGCACTAATGCCTGTAGTGATGAAATGCTTCCAGAGATTGGTTGTCCAACACCTTAGGACATGCCTCCCACCGGACTTTGATAAACATCAGTTTGCCTACAGGGGGAATAGGTCGACAGACGACACCATAGCTACTGCTTTACATTCTGTAGCGAGCCATCTGGAAAAACGCAGAAACTATGTCAGGATGCTTTTCATAGATTATAGCTTTGCCTTCAATACCATTCTGCCAAGCATCCTTATCGAAAAGCTGACTGACAGATTTTCCCTCTTCGACCTGCGACTGAATCAAAGACTTTCTGAGGGACCGGCCACGAACAGTGAGGGTTGGGTCTGTCATATCCACCTCCCTGAAGCTTAGCACTGGCTCCCCACAGGGCTGTGTGCTCAGTCTCTAACTATATTCACTGTACACACAATTGTGTACCATCTGACCCATCCACTGTGATCATTAAGTTCACAGATGATACACTGTATTGGGTCTTATTACAAGACAAAACAGCATACAGGGGGGAGGTTCAAAAACTATCCACATGGTGCTTACAAAACAACCTGCACCTGAACATCAGCAAGACAAAGGAGATGATGTTAGACGACCCAGGTGGCCACAAAGGCCCAACAGAGACTCCACTTAGGGTCTTGCAAAAAAATAAAGTGTAACAGCTGATGACCTCCTTTTACAGGTCCACAATATAAAGTGTCCTCACTCATTGCATTACGGTGTGGTATGCTGGCTTGACAGCCGTGGATAGAAAGACATTACACAGGGTGGTGAGCACAGCACAAAACATTGTGGGATGTCCCCTGATACCACTCGACATCGCTAGGGCTCGCTGCCTTAGAAGAGTGAGGAAAATCCTCAGGGACGACTCACACCATGGTCAGCCCTTCTTTATTCTCCTACCATCTGGAACGAGATATAGAAGCATAGGCAGCACCACAAACAGGCTGAAGAAGTTTTTATCCATGGGCTGTCAGACTCCTGAATGAAAAATAACTCTATAACAACACAGCATGATTGACTTGCAGGGACCGCGTGCCGTGCAATAAGTTCGCATGGTGCAATAGGACTGAATGTTAGTAGGATTCACTGGGCTAGGGATTTTCTTTCTTTCACTGTGAGTTGTATTGTGTTGGGGGGGGGCGTGCACGAAGGGAGGCTCAGCTAATCTCATTGTACATGTTGTACTCTGACAATAAAGGTTTGAGTTTGAATTTGAATTAAGACCCACCGTTTCCTTTCAGACAGAAGACGAGGCAAAATTAAGAGGGAAGGGACAAAATCATGGTGGAAACAGGCACCCTTTAATTTTTTTACAGGCAAATATGAAGTTGAAAAATGGGAGGGGGGAAAGAGGAACATTTGGGACTGGGCGAAGGGGGTTGGTCTGTGGGTTGATGCTGTATTTCCACGTGGGAAGGACTCGGCAATCCGTAATAGCCCATATTACGAAAACCAGCAAGGGCTGCCCAAAGAAGGAAACAAAAAGACGCCAAGGAGGCAGCGGGACAGCCCGTTGAAAAAGCCGGAGCGTCAGCGAACAAAGAATTCACTATCTGCAGCAGCTTCGGGGTCTTTTCCAGCAGAAGGGAGCGCAACTGGGGGGGGGGGGGGTGCTGCACCTAAGGGTCGATGCACCGCGGGAAAAGCCAAATCATCTGGGGAGCAGGAACCGGGGGCGGAGCTCAATGGGGCAAGCCTGCCATGCGGCTCCCATGAGGAAAGAACCGCGTTAAAGGGTTGGGGGAGAAGCGTGCGAGGGTTTCTGCGGAAAGAGGCGACGGCGAAAAAAATGGACCGCTATGGAGAAGAAAAAGGCGGAAATGGTATTTAAGGGGCCGCCAGAAGGGACAAAGAGGTGAAAGGCAGCGAGAGGCATAAAGAGGGGCTCGGTGACTTAGGCGGCAGAGGGCAGACACTCCCCAGGAGCCCCGTCAAGCCTGGCTTCGGAGGGGTCTCGGTTGAACAATCCCTCCCATTCCTATTGCGTTATGAGGTTCTGGAAGAGACTCGGTGGGTGAAGGCTTAGGGCCCCTCAGAGGGGACCAAGGGCAGCCTCCGGCTTCCCCGTTTCTCTCCCTCCGCGCCCCCCCCCCCCTCACCTCCATGATGCAGTTTGCAGCCTCCGCCATCTTGCGAATGAGACAAAAAGAGAACGGCTGGCCGGACTCACCCAGCCTCGTTCAGTCGAGGGGAGGAGACTGGGCGTCCCATTGGACGGCCTCGCCGTAACTCAAAAGGGGAGGAGGGGAAGGGACTCCCAGGGTTTCATTGATAGGTGAGGTATTCTTCAGCCCTCACGCTATTTCAAACCGTATTGGGCTCATTTAGAGCAGCGGCCGCCAACCTTTTGGGCATCAGGGACCGGTTCCGTGGAGAAATTGTTAAAAGAAATATCCTTCTGGGGTCAGCTCCAAGTGGGGAAAAAGACACTGGAAACATGAAGATTGCTTGGAAAGATGGTTTAATGGTGGACAGGATCACATGGTTTGAGTTCCTGAGCAGAAAAGGGCTGAGATCCTGAGCGTGCCTTGGTTTTATGCCCTCTCTGAGCTTTGAACTTCCTGGGGCACAGGAAGAGTATCCTGATTGGTTGTCAGACTCCCAGGGGGTGGGGTCTTAGCTAGCCTTGCTTTCTGATGTAATCTCCCCAGGTGCCATGTGGGGAGTTTTCTGTTGCTAGATATGGGTCCTATTGTGTTGCAGATGATGGTCCATTGACACAGGTGGGGGGGAGGCAGGAAGGTGGAAGCTGCTTTGTCTTTAAAACATGTTTCTCCATTTCTTATCCAGGGAAATATAATATTCTGCCTTTTTAATATTTCCTAAAATATTTCATTCTTCTAGGTGCTAACTTCCTACAAAGTTTTCACATGGACCAGAGTGGGCGTGGTTTTGTGTGCTGCCTGCATCCCGTGAATGGGGCTTTGCTTGTTTGTGCGGACTGGTTTCTGACATTCCGCGGACCAGTGCCGGTCCATGGACTTGGGGTTGGGGACCCTTGATTTAGCCAGGGGTCTGCAACCTTGAACATTCAAAGAGCTGCTTGGACCTGTTTCCCACAGAAATCAAAACACTGGGAGCTGCAAAGCCTGGATGGGCATGGCCAACTCAACGTCATTCCCACCCAGTCACATGACACACACCCCCCGCCACACCTACCCAGGTCTGTTTGTCTCTCTCTCTCCTTCCCCCACCCCCAGGGAGGGAAGGGACCCCTGAACTGGTGTTGGGTGGTGGGAATCTGATGTGGGGGTGGGGGTGAGAGAACAGATGTTAAATATCTGCTCCAAGAACCCTAAACCTCCCCCCACATCACAAGTGAGTGCATGTTTGTAAAGCAGCCCCTTCCCAGCCATTCTGCATCCATGTGCAAGAGCAGGTTGCTGCAATAATATGTGTTTGGCTATAAAAGACAGCTCTTCCCTATTGGGGGTGGGGGAGGGAGAGAGAGCGCGTTTGCACAAGAACAGACAGTATAATGTAACTTGCCCATGCAGGTGCAAAGCCACTTATCTGGGACAAATCAGGCACATTAACAATTCTTGTGTGCCTGACAAGGTCCAGTGGGCCAGGCACAGATAGAGACAAATGGTTACACTCATCCAGTACTCCAGGATGAGCCAATCCGCGAATGGAGTGACAGGAGCCACAGCATCTCCAAAGCAGTTCAGGCGCAGGGCAACCAAGGAGCCCGCTGGGAACTACGGAGTCTCTCCCTTATATCCAAGGTGCGACCCCCGTGCTTGGCAGCCACAAGCCTGCCCCACCACAGGAGGAGGCTGGGAGAAATGCGCACATCTTGAACCTGTGCATGCCGGACGCTCTGGCGCTGCTGCTACCACTTCAGAGCCCACCGATGATGGCAGACTAGCAGTGCGCTGACGATCAGCTGGGAGGCGGGGCCTCACAGCAACTGATATCCGGGAGGCAACAGCGAGCCACCGCCGCTGCTGTTGCTGGGGTGAGTGTGCTGTGCAAGTGCTGCAAGAGCAGCGAGCAGGTCATGGAGAGGGTATTGGGTCCTCCCCCGCCCCCTGCCAAAGGAAAGCCAGCAGGGCTTCTCCTTCCCTCCTACCCTTCTCCCTGCTGCCTTCAACCCACTCAATCCTACTTTGGGACAGAGGAGCGTGCACTGGAAACGTGTGTTGGAGCGACGTCGGAGCATGCCTTCTGACTCTGGTGCTCGCAACTCTCCACACTCGAGGCCCGGTTTGCTGAGGGGGGAGAAGCCCTGATGCCTCTGCTTCCCCCGCCCCCAGCCCCAGCCATCGCTGCCCAGGGAAGGCACAGGCAACAGAAAGCGAGCAAAAACTTAGCTCTCGCTGGGATGAAGAAGCTGAGATCAGGGAAGGCACAGGAAACAGAAAGTGGCGTGTTTCAAAGGTGGCAGCTCACGTCTGAAGGTGCTGAACAGCGTCCCACTGCGAGAGCCAGGCCATGGCGCTCCGCCATCCAACTCACCAATGGGGGCATTTCTGCAGGGCCATTTAACCCTCCTGTCAGGCTTGCCTCCTTTCAATACCCAAGAAAGAAAAACCCCAACTCCATTTTCATAGAGAAAGGTACTTTTACTGAGTATGAACTGAATGCAACCAAAGGAAAGCAAGGTCTGAGGCAAAAGGCGTGAAAAATACATATAGAAAGTATCCCCAACATCCTTCTCCCAACCGTCCAGTGAAAATTATCCAATCCACATTCCTCCCCAGGGGTCATGTGGGGTGCAACGTCTGATGGTGCCATCCTCCTGCTCTACTACAATGGGCGGCCTTGAGTTGTTATCAGCTTCAAAGAAAACACTGAAGAAAAATTCTCTGCTCTTCTCCACCAGCTCACTTCCACCCTCCCAGACATTCCAATAGCTCCCCCCTCCCCCCCACATTACAATGGCAGCTGAGCAAGCAAGTAAAGAAAAAGCAAAGGCTGACATTTGGCCCTCCTGCAGAAGAGACATTACTCCTACAAGAAAACCAGAGTAAGAGAAAATGGGTAATTACAAAATCAACAGCATGACAATAGCATCAAGATTAAGGTTTATTGAAGGTGCAACTTCCGCCTGGCACTGCAGGACATTGTGGACGGTCCTTTCAGACCGCCAGCCCCGTGCTTTCGTGAAGCCATTTTGACAGCGCAAAATGGCTGTCTGATGGCTTCGAAATCTCTCCTTCGGGAGAAGAAGGAGAGTAGAGCAGTTGGGGGGGGGGGGGTAGAGCTGTCTAAAACACCCCTTGGAGTGATTCCAGGGGCTTGAAGGATAAGCTCCCCGTTCAGCCCGACGAAGCTCCGAAGCCGGGACGACTCTGCTTAGGCAGAGCCAGATGTTGCGACCGCCTCTGCAGTCAATAAGAAGCTTATAGAATTCAAAAGCAGACGGAGCAGAAGCAGGTGTACAGGCAAGAAAGTATCAATGCTTAACTCCAAGTTACATTGTTTTTAACTGAAGTCAAGTGAGAGGAAGTTTTTACTTAATGGCGCCTTTGCTGTAACAACGAAAGTGAAAGTTAGTAACGAAAGTGTTTGCTGAGGCTTTTTGTGTACTGAACTGATTTGAAGCTGCTGGAAATAGAGAAATAGACGAAGAATATTATTTTGCTTTAAAAATTAATCAATGTAAACCTCTGAAAGCTGTCTTTGTGACTTTGTGCATGTGAAGGGGGGGGGGAGAGAGGAAAAAAGATCTCCTTTAAGAAAGAAGGAATTAAGATGGTTTCCATGCAAACTAAACCAGCAATTCCAAAAGTAGGAGGGGGTTCTCCTGTAGTTTCAGTTGTGACACAGAAGGCTCAACTTCCTGTTGATTCAAAAAATCAGGAGACTCCCACTAGAGATCTTAAAGAATTTATAAAAGAGGCTATGAATAACCAAACAGCAACGATAGAAGAGAAACTGGAGAAATTTGAGGAAGAAATAAATGAAGTTAAGGATATTGGCAGTTTCAGGATTGTCTAAACATCTTATTCATCTGGATGAGAGAGTGGAAGAAATTAATGAAGCTAATTTAAATCTGGAAGCCAAAATGGGAGATATTATGACCAAAACAGAGATGCTGGAAAGTGAGGTGACTATGATGCAATACAGATCTATGGAGTTTGCCCTGAGACTGAGAGGACTGAAAGAGAATGGTCGGGAGAATTTAAGAGTAGATGTGCAGAAGCTATAGCAGCATTAATTGAAGCAAGAAAAGAGGACATTACACATCAAATTGATAAAGCTTACAGAGGTAATTCTTGGGTGGCAAAACAAAAGCACTTGCCAAGAGATGTGGTGATTTATTTCATTGATAGAAGAATTAGAAATGATATCTTACAAGCCTCCTATAAAACAAGGTTCAGGTGTTTGGACAAGAAATCCAGATTTTTTTTTTAAAATTTGATTTATATGCCGCCCTTCTCCGGAGACTCAGGGCGGCTTCCAATGCGTTAAGCAATAGCCTTCATGCTTTTGTATATTTATACAAAGTCAGCTTATTGCCCCCACAAACTGGGTCTTCAATTTACCCACCTTAGAAAGGATGGAAGGCTGAGTCGACCTTGAGCCTGGTGATCTGTCCCCCCCTTCAGAGACCCACAAAAACACAGCCAGTCGAGGGTTAAGAAGCACTTGGCACACTCCACAGTTCTTATCTCAAACTTGGCAGCGATATGCACACCGTCTGCCAAGGACTTTAATAGTACACCGAAAGAAAAGCACCACAAATATTCAGCAAAGTCTCTGATCAGCTTCAGCTTGTAAACTCCAATGCCTATCCGATAGAGTATTTGTTCATCACAGAGATCATTACCACCCCTCTGTCTATTATATAGCCTCTCTGGGTGTGGTCCAGTGACTCATTGATCCTGTGACTCCAGTCCAGTGACTCAGGTCTATTCCCTCATGCGTCTACGCAGCTGCAGTAAGCGTTTATCTCGCCTTCTTTGGCGTGCGTCCAGGAATGACGTCTCTCCCTCACTCTCATCTGAGACACCTGTTTCCCCACTACTTGGCTCTCTTTCAGCTGGCACCTGAGACGGTGCCAGGGGGGGGGGGGGGCTGGGAGATCTGGCTGGCTCCTCTTCCTCCTGCTCAGAGCTTCCTTCCTCCAATGGGATAGGCTCAGAGGACGGGGCCACAACACTATTCCCCACCGCAGGGCCCTTCCCCCGGGTCTGACGGTCGGGATGGGGTCGGGACGGGAACTGTTCGTGGAAAGCCCGCACCAGGTCAGGGGCCTGAACGGCAGATGCGTCCACCCAGGTGAAATCCTCGGCCCCGTACCCTTTCCAAGCGATGAGGTATTGGAAGCGCCCCTTCAGCCAATGGGAGTCCCGAATACTGTCCACCTCATACGTCGAGGCGTCGTCCTCGTCGGCTGCGGCAGGGGGGGCAGGCGGCGGCGGGCGGCGGAGAAGGCTCGCAGGAGTCTCAGGGACCAGGAGGGACCGATGAAAAATGGGGTGGAGCCGCATGGAGCGGGGTAGAGTCAACCGATAGGCCACCGGGTTGATGACCGCCTCGATGGGGAAGGGACCGATAAAGCGGTGGGCCAGTTTCTGCACCGGCCGGTCCGTGGGGAGGTGTTTCATGGACAGCCACACCCGATCTCCAACTTCCAGCGGTGGTGTCGCCCGGCGGGCGCGATCGGCGAACTGTTTATACTCCTCTTTCGCCCGGATCAGCTGCCACCGCACCAGTTGCTGCACCGCCTGCAGCTCCGAGAGGAAGTCCCGGGTCTCAGGAACAGGGGAGTCCATGATGGTCAACGGAGAAAACCGTGGATGGTACCCGACGTTGGCATAGAACGGTGTCATCTGGGTGGAGGTATGTTGGGAATTGTTAAAAGCGAACTCCGCCAGGGGAAGGTACTCGGCCCAGTTCTCCTGCTGCTGGTTGACAAAACAGCGGAGGTACTGCTCCAGTATGCCAATGACCTTCTCCGTGCCCCCGTCAGTCTCTGGATGGTGCGACGACGACAGGCACACCTGCACCTCCAGCGCAGCCATCAGGCTTTTCCAGAAGCGGGCCGTGAACTGGGCTCCGCGGTCCGAAACCACCCGGTCCGGCAGGCCGTGGAGGCGGAAGATGTGTTGCAGGAACAGGCGAGCCGTGGTACGAGCCGAGGGCAGGCCGCGGCACGGGATGAAATGTGCCATCTTCGTGAGCGCATCCACCACCACGAGGACGGTTGTGAACGTAGCGGACAGGGGCAGGTCAGTCAGGAAGTCCATGGAGATGGCTCCCCACTGTCTCTCCGGTGTCGGCAGCGGCTGGAGGAGTCCAGGAGGGGGGCCGGACACGGCTTTGGCCTGTCGGCACGGCACACAGGACGTCACGTAGGCGTGCACGTCGTGCCGTACCCGAGGCCACCAAAAAGTCCGCGTCACTAGGTTCAAGGTCTTAAAGAAGCCGAAGTGCCCCGCCGCGGGGTTGTCATGGCACTGGTTCATGACGAGGGCTCGGAGCGGACTTGTGGGCACGTACAACCGACCCCGGTGCCTGAGCAAGCCCTCCTCCACGGTCCATGGGGACGCGGGGCCGACGTCCGCTCTCCGCTGCTGCGACCAGTCGTCCCGTCGCTGCGCTTCCAGCACCTGAGTCCGCAGGTCCACCGGTTCCTGGACCGCGGCCAAGGAGTTCGCTGGCAGCACCATCCGGGGGGAAAGGGAGTCCTTGGGGCAAAAGTATTCCGGCTTACGGGAGAGCGCGTCCGCCCTCTGGTTGAGGTGGCTCGGAATGTATGTGACGTGGAAGTTGAACCGGGCGAAAAACAACGACCACCGGATCTGCCGCTGGTTCAAATTCCTGGCCGTGGTGAGGTGCTCCAGGTTCCGATGGTCCGTCCGCACCTCCACCTGGTGTCGGGCCCCCTCGAGGTGATGTCGCCAAGCCTCGAACGCCAGCAACTCCTTTTCCCAGATGGTGTAGTTGCGCTCGGAAGGAGTGAGTTTCCGGGAGTAGTAAGCGCAGGGAAAAAGAGTGCCGCCATCCACTGGAGCCTGTAGCAGCACCGCCCCAATCGCCACGTTGGACGCGTCTGTCTCAACCACGAACGGACGGTGTGGATCGGGGTGCCTCAGGACCGGCTCCATGACAAAGGCCTGCTTGCGAACCTCGAAGGCCTGCTGCTGCGGGGGCCCCCACTGGAACGGGACCTTCTTCCGAAGGAGCTGGGTCAACGGCACGGTCAGGGTGGCAAAGCCCGGGATGAAGGTCCGATAGTAGTTGGCGAATCCCAACAGACGCTGGACGTCCTTCACCCGACGCGGGGGTTCCCAACTGCGCAAGGCTGCCACCTTGTGTGGGTCCATCGCGATGCCCTCGGGGGTGATGATGTGCCCGAGGAACTCTATGGAAGTCTGGAAGAAGTAACATTTCTCCAACTTCGCATAGAGCTGGTGCTCCCGCAGGCGCTGCAGGACCTGGCAGACATGCTGGAGGTGACTTTCCGGGGTCCGGGAATAGATCAAAATGTCATCCAGGTAGATCACCACGAACCGATCCAGCATGTCCCGGAACACGTCGTTCATCAAGTGCTGGAAGACCGCGGGGGCGTTGGTCAACCCGAACGGCATGACGGTATATTCAAAGTGTCTGTATCGGGTGCCAAATGCCGTCTTCCATGGTCACCTGCCTGACCCAGAGTTTCCCCTAAGCCAGGCCTGACCCGTTTCCCGGCTGGTCACGCCGAGGCTCCGGAACAGGCTTGAGCGGTCCACTCCGCTTCCGGGGACACGAGGCGGCGAAATGTCCAGCCTCGCCGCAATAGAGGCACAACCCCCCTTGGCGTCTCCGCATCCGCTCCTGGGCCGTCAGTTGAGGTCTGGCTGCTCCGAGCTCCATGGGCTCCTCAGCCGTCGCCACAAAATGCGGTACGGTCCGGGGCGCTGTCGGTATGAAATGCGGGGGTGCCGGCGCTGTCGGTGGTTCTGGAAAAGCCCTACGGGGCCGTCGCCATTGTAGGCGGGCATCGATGCGCAGGCAGTGGGTCACCAGCGCGTCCAGGGTCTGTGGCGCCTCCACCCGAACCAGCTCGTCCTGCATCTCATCGCAGAGGCCATCCTGGAAGGCATCCATCAGCGCCACCTCATTCCAGGCCGAATCCTGGCCTAGCAATCGGAACTCCGCAATATAGTCCTGCAGGGGGCGCTTGCCTTGGCGGAGGCCCTTGATGCGCCTCGCTGCCGTCTGCACCCGGAGGGGGTCCTCAAACATGGTGCGCAGGTGTTGCAAAAAGCCCTGATAGTCCAGAAGCAAGGGGCTGTCTTGCAGCAACAGGGGCGTGGCCCATCGGGCGGCAGTGATCTGTCCCCCCCCCTTCAGAGACCCACAAAAACACAGCCAGCCGAGGGTTAATAATCACTTGGCAAACTCCGCAGTTCTTATCTCAACCTTGGCAGCGATATGCACACCGTCTGCCAAGGACTTTATTGGTTTACACAAACAAGAAAATCTCCTACGTAGCTTTGCCGTTCATCTAGCTTCCAAGCCTACGAGGTTGCTCCGTTTGTTTAGCTTTGTTCGTCACGAACTTCGTAACCCACCGTACTGTCTTATATACATATGCTTCTGGGTGTGGTCCAGTGAGTCATTGATCCCATGACTCCAATCCAATGACTCAGGATTTCCTCATACGCCTCAGCTGCAGTACCCTTTTCTCTCGCCTTCTTTGGCGTGCGTCCAGGAATGACGTCTCTCCCTCACTCTCATCTGAGACACCTGTTTCCCCACTACTTGGCTCTCTTTCAGCTGGCACCTGAGCCGGTGCCAGAGGGGGAGGGCTGGGAGATCTGGCTGGCTCCTCTTCCTCCTGCTCAGAGCTGCCTTCCTCCAAAGGGATAGGCTCAGAGGACGGGGCCACAACACTATCCCCCACCGCAGGGCCCTTCCCCCGGGTCTGACGGTCGGGATGGGGTCGGGACGGGAACTGTTCGTGGAAAGCCCGCACCAGGTCAGGGGCCTGAACGGCAGATGCGTCCACCCAGGTGAAATCCTCGGCCCCGTACCCTTTCCAAGCGATGAGGTATTGGAAGCGCCCCTTCAGCCAACGGGAGTCCCGAATACTGTCCACCTCATACGTCGAGGCGTCGTCCTCGTCGGCTGCGGCTGGGGGGGCAGGCGGCGGCGGGCGGCGGAGACGGCTAGTGGGAGTCTCAGGGACCAGGAGGGACCGATGAAAAACGGGGTGGAGCCGCATGGAGCGGGGTAGAGTCAACCGATAGGCCACCGGGTTGATGACCGCCTCGATGGGGAAGGGACCGATAAAGCGGTGGGCCAGTTTCCTCACCGGCTGGTCCGTGGGGAGGTGTTTCGTGGACAGCCAAACCCGATCTCCAACTTCCAGCGGTGGCGTCGCCCGGCGGCCGCGATCGGCGAACCGTTTATAGTCCTCTTTCGCCCGGATCAGCTGTCGCCGCACCAGTTGCTGCACCGCCTGCAGCTCCGAGAGGAAGTCCCGGGTCTCAGGAACAGGGGAGTCCATGATGGTCAACGGAAAAAACCGTGGATGGTACCCGACGTTGGCATGGAACGGTGTCATCTGGGTGGAGGTATGTTGGGAGTTGTTAAAAGCGAACTCCGCCAGGGGAAGGTACTCGGCCCAGTTGTCCTGCTGTTGGTTGACAAAACAGCGGAGGTACTGCTCCAGTATGCCAATGACCTTCTCCGTGCCCCCGTCAGTCTCCGGATGGTGTGACGACGACAGGCACACCTGCACCTCCAGCGCAGCCATCAGGCTTTTCCAGAAGCGGGCCGTGAACTGGGCCCCGCGATCCGAAACCACCCGGTCCGGCAGGCCGTGGAGGCGGAAGATGTGTTGCAGGAACAGGCGAGCCGTGGTACGAGCCGAGGGCAGGCCGCGGCACGGGATGAAATGTGCCATCTTCGTGAGCGCATCCACCACCACGAGGACGGTTGTGAACGTAGCGGACAGGGGCAGGTCAGTCAGGAAGTCCATGGAGATGGCTCCCCACTGTCTCTCCGGTGTCGGCAGCGGCTGGAGGAGTCCAGGAGGGGGGCCGGACACGGCTTTGGCCTGTCGGCACGGCACACAGGACGTCACGTAGGCGTGCACGTCGTGCCGTACCCGAGGCCACCAAAAAGTCCGTGTCACTAGGTTCAAGGTCTTAAAGAAGCCGAAGTGCCCCGCCGCGGGGTTGTCATGGCACTGGTTCATGACGAGGGCTCGGAGCGGACTTGTGGGCACGTACAGCCGACCCCGGTGCCTGAGCAAGCCCTCCTCCACGGTCCATGGGGACGCGGGGCCGACGTCCGCTCTCCGCTGCTGCGACCAGTCGTCCCGTCGCTGCGCTTCCAGCACCTGAGTCCGCAGGTCCACCGGTTCCTGGACCGCGGCCAAGGAGTCCGCTGGCAGCACCGTCCGGGGGGAAAGGGAGTCCTTGGGGCAAAAGTATTCCGGTTTACGGGATAGCGCGTCCGCCCTCTGGTTGAGGTGGCTCGGAATGTATGTGACGTGGAAGTTGAACCGGGCGAAAAACAACGACCACCGGATCTGCCGCTGGTTCAAATTCCTGGCCGTGGTGAGGTGCTCCAGGTTCCGATGGTCCGTCCGCACCTCCACCTGGTGTCGGGCCCCCTCGAGGTGATGTCGCCAAGCCTCGAACGCGGCCTTGATAGCCAGCAACTCCTTTTCCCAGATGGTGTAGTTGCGCTCGGAAGGAGTGAGTTTCCGGGAGTAGTAAGCGCAGGGAAAAAGAGTGCCGCCATCCACCGGAGCCTGTAGCAGCACCGCTCCAATCGCCACGTTGGACGCGTCTGTCTCAACCACGAACGGACGGTGTGGATCGGGGTGCTTCAGGACCGGCTCCGTGACAAAGGCCTGCTTGAGAACCTCGAAGGCCTGCTGCTGCGGGGGCCCCCACTGGAATGGAACCTTCTTCCGAAGGAGCTGGGTCAACGGCACGGTCAGGGTGGCAAAGCCCGGGATGAAGGTCCGGTAGTAGTTGGCGAATCCCAACAGACGCTGGACGTCCTTCACCCGACGCGGGGGTTCCCAACTGCGCAAGGCCGCCACCTTGTGTGGGTCCATCGCGATGCCCTCGGGGGTGATGATGTGCCCGAGGAACTCTATGGAAGTCTGGAAGAAGTAACATTTCTCCAACTTCGCATAGAGCTGGTGCTCCCGCAGGCGCTGCAGGACCTGGCAGACATGCTGGAGGTGACTCTCCGGGGTCCGGGAATAGATCAAAATATCATCCAGGTAGATCACCACGAACCGATCCAGCATGTCCCGGAACACGTCGTTCATCAAGTGCTGGAAGACCGCGGGGGCGTTGGTCAACCCGAACGGCATGACGGTATATTCAAAGTGTCCGTATCGGGTGCCAAATGCTGTCTTCCACTCGTCCCCCTCTCGCATCCGCACCAGGTTGTAGGCTCCCCGGAGGTCGAGCTTGGTGAAAATCGAAGCCTCCCGCAACCTCTCCATCAGCTCCGGAATCAGCGGCAGGGGATAGCGATTCCGTACCGTGATGGCATTCAAGCGCCGGTAGTCGCAACACAGGCGCAAGTCCCCCGTCTTCTTTTTCACGAAGAGGACTGGGGCCGAGAGCGGGGAGGTCGAAGGCCGGATGAACCCACGGGCCAGGTTCTTGTCCAGAAAGTCCCGTAAGGCGGCCAGCTCGGGCTCCGACATGGAGTACAGGCGTCCCGAGGGCAGGGGCGCGTTGGGCATCAAGTCCACCGCGCAGTCGTAGGGTCGGTGCGGGGGCAAGCGATCCGCCTCCTTCTCGCTGAACACGTCGGCGAAGGATGTCAGCTCCGGAGGCAAGGAGACGTTCGGGGCAGCGACGTCCTGGCCGGCACAGTTGTGGCGAAGGTGGTCGACACACTGCAGGCTGGGGAACGAGATGGCATTTCTCGACCACGCCACCTGAGGGTCGTGCGCCCGAAGCCAAGCCATCCCCAGGACCAAGGGGAAGTGCAGGTCCGCCGTCACATAAAACTGGATCGCCTCCTCATGGTTCCCAATGGCAAGGTGCAAGGGCTGAGTAGCGAAGTTGATGGGCCCCGCCACAAGTTCCCGCCCATCAATAGTTTCGACCCTCAACGGAGGGTCCACTGGAACCAAGGGAACCTTGTAATGGGCCACAAAGGCCTGGTCCATAAAGTTCGTGGTGGCCCCCGAGTCCACCAGCGCGTGCGCCTGGAGCCCCTCCGACCGGTTAGCCAACAACACCCGGGTGTTCAAAATCAGGTGCCGAGGGGGCTCACAGTCCACAGCCGCCGCCTCCGGCGGGGCATTGTCACCTGCCTGACCCAGAGTTTCCCCTAAGCCAGGCCTGACCCGTTTCCCGGCTGGTCACGCCGAGGCTCCGGAACAGACTTGAGCGATCCACTCCGCTTCCGGGGACACGAGGCGGCGAAATGTCCAGCCTCGCCGCAATAGAGGCACAACCCCCCTTGGTGTCTCCGCATCCGCTCCTGGGCCGTCAGTTGAGGTCTGGCTGCTCCGAGCTCCATGGGCTCCTCAGCCGTCGCCACCAAACGCGGTACGGTCCGGGGCGCTGTTGGTACGAAACGCGGGGGTGCCGGCACTGTTGGTGGTTCCGGAAGAGCCCTACGGGGCCGTCGCCGTTGTAGGCGGGCGTCGATGCGCAGGCAGTGGGTCACCAGCGCGTCCAGGGTCTGTGGCGCCTCCACCCGAACCAGCTCGTCCTGCATCTCATCGCAGAGGCCGTCCTGGAAGGCATCCATCAGCGCCGCCTCATTCCAGACCGAATCCTGGCCTAGCAATCGGAACTCCGCAATATAGTCCTGCAGGGGGCGCTTGCCTTGGCGGAGGTCTTTGATGCGCCTCGCTGCCGTCTGCACCCGGAGGGGGTCCTCAAACATGGTGCGCAGGTGTTGCAAAAAGCCCTGATAGTCCAGAAGCAAGGGGCTGTCTTGCAGCAACAGGGGCGTGGCCCATCGGGCGGCAGTGCCAGAGAGGGAGCTGATAATAAAAGCCACCCGAACCCGGTCATCCGGAAAATCCTCCGGCCGCATTGCCATGTACAGCTGGCACTGTCCCAAGAAGGCCGGGAACATTTCCTGCTGTCCAGAAAACTTATCTGGCATGTTCACTGGGCATCTTGGACGGGGAAGGGGAGCAGGTGGAGCTGCTACAGGAGCATTTCCCAAAGCAAGTTGTGCAGTTAGCTGTGCTACTTGCTGTTGCAGAAGTTGATTGGCCTCCAGCATCTGCTGTACCTGCTGCTGCAGCTGTTGGTCCATCGTGGGTTAACGATGGAGTTTTAGGTGACGAACAAGATGATCTGTCCCCCCCCTTCAGAGACCCACAAAAACACAGCCAGCCGAGGGTTAATAATCACTTGGCAAACTCCGCAGTTCTTATCTCAACCTTGGCAGCGATATGCACACCGTCTGCCAAGGACTTTATTGGTTTACACAAACAAGAAAATCTCCTACGTAGCTTTGCCGTTCATCTAGCTTCCAAGCCTACGAGGTTGCTCCGTTTGTTTAGCTTTGTTCGTCACGAACTTCGTAACCCACCGTACTGTCTTATATACATATGCTTCTGGGTGTGGTCCAGTGAGTCATTGATCCCATGACTCCAATCCAATGACTCAGGATTTCCTCATACGCCTCAGCTGCAGTACCCTTTTCTCTCGCCTTCTTTGGCGTGCGTCCAGGAATGACGTCTCTCCCTCACTCTCATCTGAGACACCTGTTTCCCCACTACTTGGCTCTCTTTCAGCTGGCACCTGAGCCGGTGCCAGAGGGGGAGGGCTGGGAGATCTGGCTGGCTCCTCTTCCTCCTGCTCAGAGCTGCCTTCCTCCAAAGGGATAGGCTCAGAGGACGGGGCCACAACAGGCAGTGCCAGAGAGGGAGCTGATAATAAAGGTCACCCGAACCCGGTCATCCGGAAAATCCTCCAGCCTCATCGCCATGTACAGCTGGCACTGTCCCAAGAAGGCCGGGAACATCTCCTGCTGCCCAGAAAACTTATCTGGCATGTTCACTGGGCATCTTGGACGGGGAAGGGGAGCAGGTGGAGCTGCTACAGGAGCATTTCCCAAAGCAAGTTGTGCAGTTAGCTGTGCTACTTGCTGTTGCAGAAGTTGATTGGCCTCCAGCAGCTGTTGGTCCATCGTGGGTTAACGATGGAGTTGGGGTGATGAATAAGATGATCTGTCCCCCCCTTCAGAGACCCACAAAAACACAGCCAGTCGAGGGTTAAGAAGCACTTGGCACACTCCACAGTTCTTATCTCAAACTTGGCAGCGATATGCACACCGTCTGCCAAGGACTTTAATAGTACACCGAAAGAAAAGCACCACAAATATTCAGCAAAGTCTCTGATCAGCTTCAGCTTGTAAACTCCAATGCCTATCCGATAGAGTATTTGTTCATCACAGAGATCATTACCACCCCTCTGTCTATTATATAGCCTCTCTGGGTGTGGTCCAGTGACTCATTGATCCTGTGACTCCAGTCCAGTGACTCAGGTCTATTCCCTCATGCGTCTACGCAGCTGCAGTAAGCGTTTATCTCGCCTTCTTTGGCGTGCGTCCAGGAATGACGTCTCTCCCTCACTCTCATCTGAGACACCTGTTTCCCCACTACTTGGCTCTCTTTCAGCTGGCACCTGAGACGGTGCCAGGGGGGGGGGCTGGGAGATCTGGCTGGCTCCTCTTCCTCCTGCTCAGAGCTTCCTTCCTCCAATGGGATAGGCTCAGAGGACGGGGCCACAACACCTGGCTAGGATTGAACTCACAGAAATTACAGGCAGCTGGTGTTAATTGCTGCCTTTAGTAGGAGGCATTAGTCCCCTACGCTACACAGGCTCCTAATGTCTATTATTCATATATATTAAAACTCCCCTCATATAAGCCTTACTTGCGTCCCATACCATTTCCATAGAGGTACCTGAGGTACCATAGAGGAATCTGAAAGAGATTCCTCCTAAAATGTTAAGAGACAGAAAGGACTTTGGTTTTCTGGTAGAGGAGCTGAGAAAGCAACAACTAATGTACAGATGGGATGCTTCAATAGGTCTAATAGTTACTTATGGTGGAGAAAGATACTGCTTGAATTCAGTTTGGAAAGCGAAAGATTTTTACTTCAATGTTTTAAAGGCTGGACATCCATCTCCACCCAAGGAGGGCAAAAAAGAAAAAGATTTAATAAATTCAAGATTAGGGACTCATTTTGTGGCGTCAGCTCCAGAGAAAAAGAATGGAATTGTTATTTACGTAAAGAAAGGATTAACGGCTAATTTAATTGAGGCAGATGCGCATGGAAGATATATAGCAATAGAATTATTAACTCAAAATGGAAAAATGCTTTTAATGCTCCAAACCAACAACAAGAAAATTTTTACAGACTTTTACATTCTAGAATAATTCATTGGGATTATAAATCACTTATATTAATGGGTGATTGGAATGGAGTAATAGATACTTTGAAAGATAAGAAGAGTACATCTAAAGTTTCTACATGTGCAAAATTACCTAAATCCTTTTTTGACATAATGGAAGATTTAGAACTGAGGGATATCTGGAGAGAATGGAATGTAGACGAAAGAGATTTTACTTTTTTTTTCCGGACAGACATCAATCTTTCTCCAGGATTGATTTTATACTAATTACAAATGATTTTCTTTCTAGGGTAAAGAAGATGAAGATACATCCAAGGATTTTAGCTGATCACAGTCCGGTTTGGTTGGAATTGGAACAGGAGAGGGGGGAAAGGAGGTCCTGGAGATTGAATGAAAATTTATTTAGATATGAAGAAAATGTGAATGAGCTTAAAAAACAAATGAAAGAATTTTTTGTTAATAATATGTATAAGGGTACCTCTATGGAAATGGTATGGGACGCAAGTAAGGCTTATATGAGGGGAGTTTTAATATATATGAATAATAGACATAAATTAAAGCAAACAAAGAGGCGGAAAGAGATTGAGGAGGAAATAAAAAAGAAAGAACAACTATTAATAGGTAATCCAGGAGATAAAAAAGTAAAAGAAACGATAAATTTATTGCGAGGGCAATTTAATATGTTAATGCCTGATCAGGTGGCAACTACTTTGCAATATGCTAAACACAATACTTTTTGTAATGCCAATAAACCAGGTAGATGGTTAGCTTATGTATTAAGGAAGAAACAAAAATCACGAGTTATTAGTAAGATAGAATTTAGAGGTAAAGAAGTTTATCATCAAAATATGATTTAAAAAGCTTTTCTAGATTATTATACAAAATTATATGCAGGAGATTTAATACAAGGTTTAGATATTGATAGATATTTAAAGGAGGACAGTACACCTGAACTAACAGTAGAACAAAGGGAAGGTTTGAACCAACCAATAACTTCTGAAGAGATTAGTGTAGCAATTAAACAATTAAAATTAGGTAAGACACCAGGAACAGATGGATTGACAGCTGTTTATTACAAGAATTTACAGCTTGAAATGGTTGAACCACTTAGACTTTTATTTTGTAAGATTCAATTAGGGGGAGGAATCCCACCTTCCTGGAGAAAAGCTTTTGTTTCACTGATCCCAAAAGATGAGCAGAACTGTGTTAAGCCAGAAAATTTCAGACCAATTTCACTTTTGAATACTGACTATAAAATTTTTGCTAAGGTATTGGCAAATAGATTAATGCCAGTTATGCAACAAATAATTCATAATGACCAAGCAGGATTTATAAAAGGGAGACAAATGAAATATAATGTGAGACAAGTTATAGATTTATTGGAATATTTGGAAAGAAATAACCAAGTCTCTGCAGCGCTTTTCTTTTTGGATGCAGAGAAGGCATTTGATCGATTGAATTGGCAATTTTTGTTTAAAATAATAGAGAAAATGCAATTTGGAAAGCAGTTTGTACAATCAATTAGAGCAATATATTAGAACAATATGGTAAGGTCTCTGGATTTAAAGTAAATCAATATAAAACTAAGATAATAACTAAAAATATGTACTTCAAAGAGAAGAGTTAGGAAGAATAACGGGGTTTGAAATAGTTAAAAAGGTTAAATATCTAGGAATAAATGTTGCAGCTTCAAATACAAAGTTATTTAAAAATAATTATGAAGTTCTTTGGCAAAAAGTGCAAAGGGATATGGAAAACTGGCAAAAATTGCAATTATCTCTATTGGGAAGAATAGCAGCAATAAAAATGAATGTACTACCTAAGTTTTTATTTTTGTTTCACATGATACCAGTGCTTAAGAAAGATGGGAATTTAAAGGAATGGCAGAAAGGAGTTAATACTTTCATCTGGTCCGGGAAAAAACGTAGAGTAAAATTAAAAATTATGCAGGATGTTCGTGAGAGAGGGGGTTTGAAAATGCCTAATTTAAGATTGTATTATGAAGCGTCTGTGTTAGTGCAAATTAGTGATTGGTTTAATTTAACTGAAGAAAGAATATTAAATATAGAAGGATATGATTTGTTATACGGATGGCATGCTTATCTATTATATGAAAAAAAAGTGGATAAGATTTTCAAAAGTCATATATTAAGGAATGCTTTGTTAAGGGTTTGGAAAAAAGTATCAATATAAGTTAAACTATTAAGATACCTATATGGGCAAATCCTAGACATGCAATAGAAAATATAAGTATAGAACAAAAAATGGAGGTGATTACCTATAAGGAGCTTCTTTCTAATGAAAGGGGTAATCTGCAACTGAAATCTTTAGAGGTATTGAAAGATGAAGGGATAATTTATACTTGGTTTCAGTATGGCCAACTCCAAGCTAGATGGAGGGAAGACCAAAAAATTGGTCTCATGCAAAATGAGGAGAACTTGGTTAAACAGATTAGGGACCAGAGTCAAATGCATATTAAAAGGATGTATAATGCTTTATTGGAAATAGATTCAGAAACGGAACTGGTCAAGGATTGTATGATAAAATGGGCACAAAACTTTCAGGAACCAATAATGATGGAAACATGGGAAAAGATTTGGGTTAGAAATGTTAAATTTACGCAAGCGCAAAACTTAAGGGAAAATTTTTATAAAATGTTCTATAGATGGCATTAAGATCCCAAGAAATTGTCATGTATGTACCCAAATATGCAGTCCAAATGTTGGAGATGTGACTGTGATGATGCAGCTTATTATCATATATGGTGGACTTGTAAGAAGATCAAAGCATTTTGGATAAAAATTTGGTGGGTAATTCAGAATATTTTGAAAAGGAGGTTGAAATTTACTCCACAATTGTTCTTATTCGGTATAATAACTGACTGTACAGTACTAGAGACTAAACTGATTTTAAATTTTATATCAGCAGCTAGGCTGTTGGTAGCACAATATTGGAAGAAAGACTCTGTGCCTACTATAGAAGAATGGACATTGAAAGTAGCAAACTTAGCTGAAATGGCGAAAATCTCAGCATACTTGAAAGATCATACGCAAGAAAAATACATCTTGGAGTGGAGAAAATGGATAGACTATATTCAAAACAAGTACTAGACACGAAGATATCAAATTGTGTACGCATGAGTGTAAAGATATATTGTGTTATCCACAAGGGAGTTAAGGTTTCTGGGGGGAGATTTTTTACTTTAAGGATAGTTAGGTTAATTTAGTTTATGATTGTTTTTTTCTTCTAATACCCTGTATTTTGCTCTGGGAAGTCGGGGGGAGGGGGGAAAGGGGGGTGGGGGGATTTTAGGGGAGGGAAATGTTATTTTCTTTGTAAAACTTTTCAATAAAAAAAAGATTAAGGTTTATCAGGATATTTGGTATAGAACTGATGCAGCTATTTTGGAGCCCGAACATCTCGCTTATTCACCCATTCAGCTTGAGCTAGTGGAAAATGTTTCCAGGCCACCAAGTATTGCACCTTACCGCGATGTTTTCTGGAATCCAATATTTCTGTGACTTTGAAATGCTGTTCCCCTTCAATTAGTATGGGGACAGGAGGAGGGTCTTGGTCCAGACGCAAAGGGGACGAACGCTCAGGTTTGAGTAGACTGACATGAAATACTGGATGAATTCTTCACAGGTTCTTTGGCAACTCCAGTTGCACTGTAACTGGGTGTCAGCACGTCGAGATGCATTTATCCTAGTGCTGACATAAGGAGAACGCAGGCGTCTGCAACGGGACGGTTGCCTTTCACCTACTTATTTTCTCTGGAGATAATGTCCCCTAGGAGATGGATGGGAGGGGGGAAATTCTTTGAATTGGAGCAATAGATTAGGGGTGAATGATTGGGAAGATGGCCAATGAATGCAGAGGAGTGGGGGAAGGAAGAGGAGGGGTTTTGGGTCAGCACATCAGTGCTGGCTGCTAGGAGTCGGTGTAAAAAGTGTCGTGCTTAATAAAATGGATGTTTGTTTTATAAAAGACTTTGAGATGCAATTTATTTGAAGACGGCCTGAAAACCTGACACTGGGTTAACTATGTGGACTATAGGAAAAGGACCCATGTATTTGGGCCCACGTTTTTTCGACTTTTGGGTAGTTTGCAACTACTTGGTGGAAAGGAAAACCTTATCTCCTACTTTATAATCCCCTCTTCACATCTTTTCTTTTTTTTTAAATTTTCAAAACAAACTTTATTTAACTTTCAAATGTATACAAAAACAGATAAAAACCATATTAAAATATCCATGTCCACAAATCGTAATCAATGATGAAATTCGTTTCTACTCTCTTAAGTATCTATATGTGATTACTATACATATACACATATATGTATGTTTCTGTAAGTCATCCTGGATCTCCACTAATGGAGGAGATATCACAAATCTCCAATTTTTTGCCTTTCAGCCCAATCTCATGGGCCATCCAGACAGTGTAATATAGCCGACAAGCTATTTTCTATATTTTTAATATTTTTGCTGATAATTATAAATAAGGGAGGCTGTTATAGATCTATAACAGCCTCCCTTATTTATAATTATCAGCAAAAATATTAAAAATACACATATATATACATACATTATACCATTCATTGCTTGTCCCATTTTCATCCACATGCCTTTTGTCGGTGAAGTCATCATGGGTACTTATATAAGGTTACCATACAAATACCTTTCCAATTTTCATTCTTAATTTAAAATTCACTAAGAGTATAATAACATATATTGCTCGTTCAAATTAGCTTTCATATTCAATTAAAAGTATCATTATCCATTTTGTCTTTGTTTGATCCAATCGTACCATCTATCCCATACCCTAGAATATTTTGAGCTTTCCTCATTTTTTAATTTCTGCGTTAATTGATCCGATTCCGCACACAAATAAATCTTTTGTATTACTTGCTGATCGTTTGGCAAATATTCCTTCTTCCATACTTGTGCATTCGCTATTCTTGCCGCTGTAATTATGTGGTGTATTAAGTATATCTTTTCTTTTCTAATGTTTTGTTTGTAAATTCCTAATAGAAATATCTTGGGGTCTAGTTCAATTTCTTCTCCTACTATTTGTATTATCCACGTTCTAATTTTCTCCCAGTATGCCTTAGTTTTGGGGCATAGCCACCACATATGATAAAATGTTCCTCTAGCCTGTTTGCACTTCCAGCATTTTGAGTCTAAGTTGGGATACATTTGTGCTAGCCTCGACGGGGGTAAGTGCCATCTATACCATATCTTATATTGGTTTTCTTTATAACTTACCGATTTTGTCATTTTAATATTATTTTCCCAAATTCTTTCCCACTCTTCTAATTGGATATTTCTGCCTATATTTTTGTTCCAGGCAATCATCTGCCCTTTAATTAAATTCTTACTCAATTCCAATTCTAATAAATATTTATATATTTTAGATATCGTCTTCCCTTCTTTCGTTTCCATAATTTTGTCTAATCTATTTGGGTTTAACTCAACTCCTCCTTCATCCCTATCTTTTCTGTATCTATTTTGTATTTGAAGGTAGGGCCACCAATCTAATTCTATTCCCCCATCTCTGACTTCCTGGCGCGTTTTTAATATCCCGTCAGAGTCTAATATATCTCGGTATTGTATAATTTTTTGAAAGGATATGGTGTTTGGGTGCATGACCGCCTCCACAGTGGAAAACCACCCGGGAACTTTCTTATAACATTTTTTTTTATTTCCAGCCAAATATCGATTAAGGCACCTCTAATTATATGGTTCTTAAAGTGATGATAACTTTTGTTCCCGGCAGTCCACAGGAAGGCGTGCCACCCCATCATAAGATCATGCCCCTCTAATTTTAGTAAACGTTGGTTCTCTAAGTTAACCCACTCCTTTATCCAAAACAGGCTTGCTGCTTTGTAATATTTGTCCCAAGCAGGAAACCCAAACCCTCCTCTAAATTTATCGTCTTGTAGTGTGCTCAGGCTTATTCTAGGCTTTTTACCTTCCCATACAAATTTTGTCGTGATTTTATTCAAATTAATAAAAACACTTTTTTCTAATTTCACTGGAATGGTTTGGAATAGATAGAGGAGCCTCGGCAGGATGTTCATCTTTAGTGCGGCTATCCTTCCCAAAAATGAAATATTTAGTCCTCCCCACTTTTCTAGATCATTTTTAATTTGGTAAACCAATTTATCATAATTGTTTTTCTTTATATCTATATTTTTATTTGTCAAATTTATTCCTAAATATTTTATTTTCTTAACTACTTTTAGTCCGGATTGTTTCTCTAATTCCTCTGTCTGTTTTATTGTTAAGTTTTTTGTTATTATTTTTGTCTTATCCTTATTAATTTTCAGGCCGGCTACTTTTCCAAATTTTTCAATTTCTTTCATTAAATAGGGTTCAGTTGTTAAAGGATCTTCCAGAAAGAATACAAGGTCGTCTGCAAAGGCTTGGACCTTGTATTCTTCTCCTTTTATTTTAAGCCCCCTGATATTTTCGTTAGCTCTTATCCTTTGAAGCAAATTTTCTAAGGTTAAAATAAATAATAGTGGTGAAAGAGGACATCCTTGCCTTACTCCTCTACCTATTCCAAAAAAATTGGTTGCTTCTCCATTAATTAATATTCTTGGCTTTTGGTTAGTATATATCGATGAAATTAATTCTTCAAAGTTCTTTCCAAATTTCATATTTTTTATCTGTTTGGTCATAAATTCCCAGTTAACTCGGTCGAATGCCTTCTGTGCATCTAGGAAGATTAAGGCTGCCTGTTTTTCTGGGTGTTTATCATAATATTCAATTATATTTATAACTGTCCTCAGGTTATCTTTTATTTGCCTACCTGGTAGAAATCCATTCTGATCTACATGTATCTTTCGATTTAATATTATCTTTATCCTGTTAGCCAGTAGACTCATAAAAATTTTATAATCCGAATTTAGCAACGAGATAGGTCTGTAATTTTTTATATGGGTAGTATCCGTCTCTTCTTTGGGGATCAATGAAATATATGCTTCTCTCCAAGTCTCTGGTATTTTTGCATTTCTCAAGGCTTCATTATATACTTCCAGGAGAATTGGATTCAAAATCTCGCCTACACTTTTATATAATTCTACTGGGATCCCGTCTGTTCCTGGTGTCTTATTATTTTTCTGTCTTTTAATTGTCTCCTGTAATTCTTCTTCAGTTATCTCTCTGTTTAACATCTCTCTATCCTCTTCCGTAATTACTGAGATCTTATCCTCCTCCAAGTATTGTTTTATTTTCACATCTGAAGTCTCCTCTTGACTGTATAGTTCCTGAAAATACTGGATTGCTATCTCCTTTTTCTGTTCAATATTTTTCTGTAAGTTTCCTTGTTTATCTTGTAATTGATGTATAGTTCTTTTCTCTTTTTCTTTTCTTAATTTGTAAGTCATCCATCTCCCTGGTTTGTTTGCATGCTCAAAATATTTTTGTTTTATATATTTCAAAGAGTTGATAGTTTTTTCCTGCTCTAACAGGTTCAATTTGTGTTTAGCTGTTATCCAATTAATTTTTATCTTTTCATCTCCTGGATGGCTACCTAATTTTTCTTCCCAGGTTCTGATTTCTTCTTGTATCTTATTATACTCCCTTTCCCTTTCTTTCTTCCTTTTACTATTATAGGCAATAGTTATGCCTCTAATATAGGCCTTTGTGGTATCCCATAGGGTCTGTAATGATGTTTGTTCCTTAGTATTATCTTTAAAAAACCCTTTCAATTCTTTTTCTAACATTTTAGTATATTCCTCCTCCTTAATTGTTCTTACGTTCATCATCCATCTTCCTTTTTTTGGTATCCGCCCTTTCCATTCTATTAATATGGGATTATGGTCCGCCCATTCATTTATTCCAATCTCTACCGCTCCAATTTCCTGAACTAAGATCTTGGAGATCCATATCATGTCGATTCTTGACCAGGATTTGTGTGGGCTAGAGTAATACGTAAATTTCTGCTCCCTTGGGTTTTGAAATCTCCAGATATCTATCAAATTTAATTCTTCTGTCAAATTGAAAAATGTCTTGGGCAATAAATTTCTCTTCTTTATATTTTTTTGATTACTTATATAATCTTTTCTCCAGTCAACTATTGCATTCAAGTCCCCCAGTAAGCAAATTGAATCAATATTTTGTTCAATTATTTTCTCATGCACTTTTTGGAAAAATTCTCTTTGACCATTACTTGGCACGTATATTACTACCAACAATACTTTTCTGTTTTTAATATTTATTTCTATTAACAATACTCTTCCATCCAGATCAGCATATATCAATTTGCTTTCTACCTTCTCATTTACATACACCACTACCCCTCTCTTTTTTTCTTCAGCTGAAAATGTATAAATCTTTCCTAATTTTTTGCATTGTAGATACTTTTCATCTTGCCTTCTTATATGTGTTTCTTGTATGCAAATTATGTCTATTTTTTTCCTGATTAATTTTTTAAATATCTGGTGTCTTTTAATTGGCGAATTAAGACCATTAACATTTAGTGAGATGATTTTTATATTTGAGTCCATCACCTATTTTAACTATACTTCCTATTACCTCTTGTCTTTCTTTTTCGCTTCATTCATTGCTCTCGTTGTTACTCCTTCATCCTCTGATTTTCCACTCTCTTCCTGTGTCTCTTTTCTATTATTCCTCCCCTTATGAGGTCTATCCTGTTGTTCTGTGGCTATTTTAGATCTAACATTCCCTTCTAGTTCTTCTCTTCCACTGTTGGATCTTTCTGTCTCACTTATCTGCTCATACAAGTTTTGCGCTTTCTCTATTGTATCCACCTTTATCCTCTTCCCTTGCCACGTTACTAGCACCCCTTCTGGAATAATCCATCTGAACAAGATTTGCTTCCTATTTAATATCGATGTAAGGAATCCGTATTCTCTTCTCCATTCTCTCACCCGTCTCGGAATCTGTCTCAATGTTATTATTTCCTTTTGTTCGTAATATACCGATTTATCTTTTGTTATTTTATATATTGTATCTCTAACTTTTTTTCTTGCAAATCTTATATGGACCTCTCGGGGGAGTTTATGTTGTTGGGCATAATTGGTGTGCACACGATATACCTCTTCAAATTCCTTCATTATCTCTTCCTTATCACATTGTAGTATATTTGCTAATATCTCTGCCATTACACTACATAAATCTTCATCCCTCTCTTCCTTAATATTTTGGAACCTCAAGTACAGGTCCACTTTTTCCATTTCGAGTTGTGCCACCATATGCTCCAGTTCCTTATTGAGACTACCCATTTTTCCATCTATTAATTTTATTTTCTCCTCTATCTGTTCTGCTTTTCCCTCCACCTTTGTAATCCGTTGTTCATTTTTTAAAATTAACTCCTGAAATAAATCTACCTTTCCATCTAGTTTTTGGATATCATCTTTAACTGCATTTTTAACATCATCCATATCTTTTCTCGCCTGTTCATAATTCTTTACCATGCATTCTTGCATTTTTATCATAGTTTCCTGTATCGATACTAATGTTGTCTGTACAGCCTGCATTGTCATCGTAGTGGATTGCTTTTCTGTTGGAAACATTGTATCTAGTGTTTTCTGTGCTATTGGAGAGGCTGTCGCTCCACTTGGTATTGAAACAATTTTCTTTCCGATTTTCCCTGTTGTTGTTATAGTTGATGTCATCTCTTTCAAAATTTTGTGCTGTTTCTCTAATATATTATCTATTCTTTCCCAGATCCGCATCCACTATATTCTATATCCTATGTTCTTAATATATATAACTATCTGTGTCTACTCTAATACCAGTTTATGATCCACTAACTCTAAACTATGTACCTAACAAAAATATTAATACAATATAAGGATCAGATATAAGTTATAGATATTAAATATTAATTATAGATATTAAGAATAAGGTTGTAATATGACTCTAATCAATTACTCCTAAATAGAATGTTATTACTCCAGAAAAAAAAAACAAAGCTATTAAAATTACTATATAATTTTCTTATCAGCTTGCATTTTATGAGCTTGGTGAGCCTCGTCCAAAATCCTCCACATGTTTCAAATGTGGAAAGGAGGGGCACCGAGCCGCTGAGTGCGTCTCCAAGCCTGGACCCAAGGCACCTTCTACCGGAGGAAAGAGAGCCGATAAAGCACCCGTGAGAGCCCGCGAAACTGCCCTAAAAGGCGTAGAAGTCATTTGAGTTCGCTCCCCTGAAACAGGGTGAGTTGGGAACTCTGACCATCGCCGACAACAGCGAAACCGAAACCAATTCTGACGAAGACTTCCTGGTAAGTCAGAATGGGGGCCCCATGACCATCCCAGTAGAACTAAAAGTACCATCCACCGGGGCCCACGGGCAGATGCTAGCCCTTCTAGATTCAGGATGCACCAGATGTGATATCAGCCCGAACATTGTAGAACAGATGGGTCTAAGACTAAAAACGATGAAAAGGCATATCACATTCTGTCAGCTAGACGGATCGGTGGCTGGGAGGGGCCCAGCCCATTTTGTGACCAAACCAATCGAGATAAGGACGGGGGATCACCTAGAGACTCTGAGTTTTATTGTGGCTCCGGGCATGGAATGGCCCCTCCTACTTGGGTTGCCCTGGCTCCGAAAATGGAACCCGTGTATAAACTGGAAAATGGGCATGTTGCGCATCCGCTCCAAGCAACAAGGGAAGAGAGAGGAGGACCCCCATTGCATGGGCGAAGTGGCGAGCGAGGGGGCGGTGACGGCGACAGACCACATTGTGGGGGAAGAAAAGATCCCAAAAGAGTACCAGGACCTCCAGGAGGTGTACAGTGAAAAGGTGTCCAACGTGCTGCCTCCCCCCCACCGGCCAACGGACTATACCATTGAGAACCTCCCTGGGGTAAAACTCCCTAAACCAAAAATCTACCCCATGACCCCCCCGAGGGTTGGGGGAACTACGAGACTTTATCGACAAAAACCTAAAACGTGGCTTTATCCAACCAGCTAGGCCACGGGTGGCTGCAGTGGTACTATTCTGGGAGAAGAAGGATGGGTCTTTTCGTGTGGTGGTCTATTATAGAAATGTAAATGCAATCTGCATAGAAAACGTCTACCCCCTGCCCCTCATGAAGGGCATGTTGGCTCACCTGGGCAAAGGAAAGATTTTTACAAAGCTGGACTTGCGGGAGGCGTATTATAGAGTTCGGATTAAAGAAGGTGATGAATGGAAAACAGCTTTCAACTGCCCACTGGGATGTTTCCAGTTTCGGGTGCTCTCTTTCGGACTGCAAGGAGCCCCTGCCGTGTTCATGCAACTGATTAACGAAGTGCTGCACAAACACCTGTACAAGAGGGTGCCGGTCTAGCTTGATGACATTCTTATTTACACCGAGACCATGGACAACCATGTAAAATTGGTGAGGGCCATCCTGAAGAAACTTAGAGCTGCTGAACTGTATGCTAAACTATCAAAATGCGAATTCCGCCAAACTAAAATTGACAATCTGGGGTACCACATCTCACATGAGGGGACATATCTTCCGATGTTCTTCTAGAAACTAAATACGTCGAACTTGGGGTTACAGAGGTAGGCAGAGAGATAATTGTTACAGACAGATAATTGTGGTAATAGTTGAAGATGTAGACATAATTGAAAACAACCACTGTTCCTCTACTCTTTATTAAATAAATATTTCAATCAAGTCTTTTAAATCAAATAAGTTAATCCATCAGCTCTTGATATATCCAAATTAGTCAATTTTCAATGTTTACTATGAGGCAATGTATATATATCTTTTCCCCCCCTCCTTTCCTTTCTTTTCCTTTCCTTTTAGTTGTAATATCCAAATGCACCACTAGGTGGCAGTGCAAGACCAAGGGCAGTCTCATCTTCAGTGGGGGAGAAAGAAAAAGTGTCAAGTCACGATGTAGCAAAAAGCTCAGCTCTTCTAATAATGTGACAAAGAGAGAAGTAAAAGAGAAAATCTCTCTATGTCTTCAACAAGATCAATCAATTATTCCTCATCCAACAGATAATATAATCAAAGAAAAGGAGAAGATGAAGTTTCGATAATATCAGAGTTCAAAGGGAGATCAATAACCGCTTCTGAGGGGGGAATAACAGCTAGCAGCAAGAAGTTTACAAGACAGCCGTTTCTCCGTTTCAGCCGCTCCCCCAGTAAATGGCAAATCTTATATGTTTCTTAGGCAGGAGGTTCAGTCAGCTTAAGTCAGTTAACTTAGTAAAGTAGAATTCTTGCACCACACTGGTGGGCTTCCCTCTCCAATCAGTATAGTCACGATTTCGGGGCGATCCCATGCCGCCCTCTTTCTGCGCTGGTATCCTGAGGAGAAATCTGCCGGCGTGCGGGAGAGCCACCTCCTCGCATGCCCGATGCCTCCCCTTCTTCGTGAGCCTCTCCATGGCTCACGATGGTGCAGGAACAACCGCCAGGCACAGAAAAGGGAGAACTAGGATAAGCAGCTTTACCATTCCTAGTCCTCCATTTCAGCGTGACGCAACCGGAAGCCTCTTCCTGGGGTTTGTTAATTTCTATCGACAGTTCATCCCCACATTTGCAAAAATTGCATTACCAATTACTAATCTTCTGAAAACAAAAGGCGAAGAGAGGCCAAAACCCTCCCGGCCTCTTGAGTGGACTATGGACTGTCAGGCGGCTTTTGAGAAACTGAAACGATTGTTTGCTGCCGAACCAGTCCTTAAACATCCCAACATTGCAGCCCTCTTTGTTGTTCAGGCGGATGCCAGCGACATAGCCATCGGAGCAGTGTTACTCCAAAAAAATGCAGAGGGGAAGGTGCAACCTTGTGCCTATACCTCTCGGAAATTATCAAGAGACCAAGAGGAGGTGGGCCATATAGGAGAAAGAGGCTTTTACTGTTCGTTGGGCACTGTTAACGTGGAGACAATTCCTTGAAGGGGCAAATCACCCGTTCGAGGTGTGGACTGACCACAGGCACAGGAAACAAAATGGCACGTTTCAAAGGTGGCTGCTCGTGTCTGGTGGTGCCCAACAGCGTCCCGCTGCGAGAGCCAGGCCACGTCTCTCCACCATCCAAGTCACCAATGGGGGCACTTCTGCCGGGCCATCTACCCCTCCCGCTGGGCTGTTGTGCTCGGTACTCGGTGGGTGAGGGGAGTGCTTCCCAATGCTGCCCCCTTCTTTCTCTTGGCCTCAACAAGGGAGAAGGCCAGGCTTGGGGGATGGCTCCCACCCCTCAAGGTCCGCCCCTGCCATTCTCTCCCAGCCCTCTTTGCTGGTGGCAACAGCAAATGTACTGCGACAAAGGCGGAATGCTGTTGCTGTGTAAAGGCAAATGCAGGGGCTCTTCGCTCCTGCACTAAGGCTCCAGCCATGCCACCACTGCGACAGGGCAGCAGCTCTTTCATCCCTCTGCTGCGACAGGGTCACAGGGAGCCACAGCAGAAGGCCCAAAGAGCCGCATGCGGCTCCAGAACCGCAGGTTGCTGACCCCCGATTTAGACGCATCAGTCTTCAGCCAGCAAAGGTGACTTGATCTTTTGCAATTGGTCTATTTTGCACCTGAACACCTTAAACCACTTGGAGAGAAGCTGTGGAAGTCACAACTGTCCTGCCAGTTCTTTTTGCAGGACCAGGACTGTGGAGGTTCTGCCCAGGTGAAGGCATCCTACAGAGATTTTAAGTATCTTCTCCCTCAAAGTAAAAGGAACATTCTTCATCTCCAGGACATCTCCACGATGCGTCTGTTAGGAATAAGACTATTACCTAACTTGTTGGGCTGGCAATATATAAACCATCAATGTATGGTTGTGTTGTGTTGTGTTGTGTTGTGTTGTGTTGTATTAAGACTGCTGTATTGCATCATACTGTGTCCTGATTGGTTAGCTTTGTTGCCAATGTCCTTAAGAGGGAGCTAGAAACATGGTTTGTTCTCTATGTTGTTCTTGCTGTCTGATACAGTATCTCTATCTGATTTACTGTATTACTGTTTGTAACTCCAGAAGAACTGTTTACTGTGTATGATTAATACGACTGGTATGAAAACTTTGTTTATTGGACTGTGATTTATTTTTCCTGAATGTAAACTGTAAACACGACTCAGTATATCTGTGTGGTGACTGTGCTTATTCATAACTACTCTCAACCACTTTCATGTGCACACCCTTGCTACTCAAGGGCTATTCCTTAACAGTGTCTTATAAGTGTAGAAATCAGGGTCCAGGCATTTGCTCTGTGCGAAGATGTCTTTCCCCTTCGCAGCATTTATTGCTTTTTTATACAGTTTTTTACAAGCAGAAAAGGCAAACCAGCAACAGTGGTTTAATTGGTAGATACTATTCACCCCCCTCTTAAGATGCCATCCTCCTGGTGGAGAAGACAAGGTGAGATAAAGCAGATCAGAGCCAGAATGAGATCATACAAGCAGGCAAGATACATAGCGTCTGAGCCAAGGCAGTGTGCTGCTCTCAGCCTGACACCATGACCTTTTACCTCTACATCTCACTCTGTTTTGTTTTGTTTGTCAGGGCATCGTAATCAGGAGAGGAATATCCCTGCAGTTGCTTATACAAGGCATAAACCTGACCCTGAGGCAGTGTAAGAGAGGGTTTGGGCCGAAATGCAGTAATACATATGTTAGAAAAAGAGGGAAGACACTGAACAAAACAGCACCCACCAATCAAAATAGCACAAATGATGACTGAATAACGCAGGATGTTTCCCAATAAGCCTGTAGGTAGCCAAGACCAAAGGCTTTCCCACCAAGATCCTAAAGTGTCAATTTTTAAATCAGAGGCCAAATTATGTAAAATGTTAAGTTGATACTGAATGGTCCATGTGTCAGCTTTGGAAGCCATATTAGGCCAGAAGCTTCAATGCTGCCACCTCCTCATGTGTGGGAAAGTAGGAGGGGGGATTAAGGAGAGGGGTTGTTAGTAGACATAATAGTATTCTTCCTGTCGGCCAAGGTCAGGGCAATCCAGCATCTGGAGAAGGAGTGGTCAGGGGGCTGGATCGAGATGGAACAGACGTTGATTGGAGCATGTGATCGACAGGGGGGGGATGGTTTTGGGAGCTTTGACTTACTGAAGGAAAACCTAGGCTTTTCAGATTCGGGTTTTCCCAGATGTGCCAGTTTGCCTATTCTAGTAAAGAGAACTTTGGAAAAATGTTTGCTTCCACGTCTTTACTTGGAGTTGGGGGTTTTCTGGAATGCTGACACCATGACTCATCTGAAATGTTAAAGCAACAAAGTCCTTCAAAACTTTCACAACCCAAATGCTGGTGTAGAAGCAAATAATCAACAGCAGCGCGCTTCTGAAGAATAGCTTTTCTAAAAGCTTGCAGCTCATGGTTGATTGCTGAAATTGCTGAAGTGGCATTAATGGTTTTTGCTAGATTACACGCAATAGCATTAATATTAAGATGAGCACGAACAGGAAGTGCTGGCACACCCACCATAGATACAGCCAATGCTAGCAAAACAGGAATCAACCGGCTAAGACAACACTGCACTTCACTAATATTAGCAGGAAGATAATTTTTTTTTTAATTGAAAAAGTTTTACAATACAAATTTTTTTTCATTTTCCCCCCTCTTCCCCCCTACCTCCCTCCACCCCAACCCCATTCCCCTCCCCATCCCCCCCTTGACTTCCACTACAGATTTTTAAAAAAAGTTTAAAAAAGGAAAACAATTAAAGAAGAAAAAAGAAAACCCCAGTACATATAACATAGTAATATAACAACTGAACCTATAAATAATAAAATTTTTCTAAAATTAGCCATATTATAATAAAAAGAACTAATAATAAAATTTACCTCATTAATCAACCATCAATATTCATTTATCAAGCAATAAAATACTTATAATACTTATAATAATTACTTATAATATTTATACCCAATTAAAAAATGTCGTACCTTTCTGTAATCCATCAATATTAACATTACTAATTATATACCAAAATCAATCCCCCTTATAATAAAATATAATATACCACATCCATATCCATATCAAATAATTTTATCCCAACTACACCCCTCGACTAAAAAACAAAAAACATAAAACATATCTCTATTCTAATAAAATATAATATATATGATTTTACATATATAATTATAATTATACAATTATATCCAAAAAAAATTTCTATCTCAATAATCCATGTTTCAGACTTCTCTTCATCTTGATTGAAGTTAAATATACTTTCAACATAATTCCAATTCCAATAAGCTTCATCTTCCGGCTGCCCCCATCAGCAAAAAACATCTCTCCACATAAAAAATCCCCCCCGAGTGACTTTATATTAATAATATCCAACCACGAAGGTATTTTATATTCCTCTAGGTAGAACATTCAGACTAGCTAATACTGTACCACCTAAAAAAAAAGGGAAAAAAACGAATGCAGCTCCTCCTAAATTTCAAGCCTTATATATAAAAAAAAACTACAAACCGCATTCCCAGATGTTCCTTTAAAACTCTTTCAAATCCTGTCACCCTTTCCACTTCCTTCCTTCGGGTTCCAAGATGTTTTCATCTTTATTCTCTTCTTCTAGATAATAAATTCCAAAAAAACCCACCCTATAATAGGGTAACTACAGATCGCTTGCATATATTGCAGCAATCTGTTTACCTTTCTCAGGATGTTAAGTCCAACTCAGGATAAGCTTTGTAGAAAATTTTTATAATCCATTTTGATATATAAGTCAAATATAAATCCAACTCAGGATGAACTTTGAAAATTTATAATCCATCTTCAAATTTTTTGATCCTATCTGCAAGAGATTGGAAAATTTCATAAATCTCCTTGTATTGCCCATCAGTAGTTTCCAGTCGAGTTTCCTCATTAGCTTCTACTTCCTGTTGATTGGCATCACCCCCCTTCTCTTGTAGAGCACTGGGCCTCTGCTGTTGCTCATCTTGAGTTGTAATTTTATTTTTTGATTCTTGCTCCAACAGTTCAAGGTCCAGTACTCCCCCTCTAGGGTCTCTGGGATGCTCAATTTTCTCATCTGGAAAATCCATAATAAAGTCCTCTAAACAACCACCTGGTGCTCCTTTTTCTTCTGACACACTTTGAATTTCTTCCATCTGCTTACATTTCACAGACTCTCTTTCATGTTTTTTGTTCTTAACACATTCCGGGGCTCCCTTAAAAGTATTTTTATAAAAATGTTCCGCTTTCTCAATAGTATTCAAACAATGTCTCACGCCATGGTATCTGAAAGTTACGCCAACTGGTAAATCCCATCTGAATGGGATATTGCTTCTCTTCAATTCCTTGACCCAAAAACCAAAATCTTTTCTGTCCTTTAATATCTTCGGTGGTAGCTCTTTAAAAATACTAATTTGTTTACCTTCTACCTGCACACTAGCAGAGTAGGATTTTTGTAAAATATCATCTCTCAATCTTCTATCAGTAAAGTAGACAACGACATCTCTAGGCAAGTTCCTTTGTTTAGCTACACGTGAGTTAACTCTGTAAACTTTCTCCATACAACCAAGAATTAGCTCATCTTCCAACTTAAATAATTCCGCAAAAGCCTTTGCACAAACTGTTCTTAAATTTTCTCTCTTATTTTCTCTTATGCCTCTTAATCTAATTGCTGATTCCATAGCTTTAATTTGAAGCATAATCACATCGTTCTCTATGTTCTGATTTTTAGCATCAGCTTCCACGAATTTTTCTTGTATTTCTTTCATCTGGGAGTCAAAAGAGCCTGTGTAGCGTAGGGGGCTAATGCCTCCTACTAAGGCAGCAATTAACACCAGCTGCCTGTAATTTCTGTGAGTTCAATCCTAGCCAGGCTCAAGGTCGACTCAGCCTTCCATCCTTTCTAAGGTGGGTAAATTGAGGACCCAGTTGTGGGGGCAATAAGCTGACTTTGTATAAATATACAAAAGTATGAAGGTTATTGCTTAACGCATTGTAAGCCGCCCTGAGTCTCCAGAGAAGGGCGGCATATAAATCAAATTTTTTTAAAAAAAACTTACTACTGATTTCAGTCACTTTCCTCCCCATTTCCACCACTGCACTTGAAAGATCAGAAACTACCTTGGTGATAGTTTGATTCAATTGGTCATATTTTCCTTGAACCAGCTCCTCAAGATTCTTCTGTGAGCTTTTTATCTTCTCAGCAACACTCCCTAGAGACCTAGTTATGAAATCTTTTAAATCCTCATCTGCAGTTCCCTGCAAACAAGTCAATTCTGCTTTCTCCTTTGTCTGAATTGTAAGGGAGCCCCCCCTTCCTTTTGGTTTAGGAGTCATACTTCTAGCTTTTATTTTTCAAAGAAGCAGAGAAATTCTTCTTTTTCCAAAAAGAAAAAAAACAGAAAAATTCTGTTTAAATCAGTCCTTATTTCTTTATTTCTTTTCCCTACCAAAATATTTCTTTTAAAATGCCTCAGCGCTAAGCTCTGCTTTCACTTTCCACTCTCCATTTTCCCCGAGCAAAGCCAGTCGCCATTTTCAAAGCACTTTCACTAGTCGTTCTCTTTTTTTCTTTTTTTCTTCTAAAAATTAATAAAAAATAATACTTGCATTTTTCCTTTTTGAATACTCCTTATTCTGCTTGTTTAAGTTTTCCATCAATCGTGGTGTTGCTCACGACGTCTAGCTCTGCTGCTAAAAGCAGCAGCAGAGATCCCTCTCGGCGCGGAGCCTCTCTGGGGGTGAATAGGGAGCCATCACCCTGAGTCCTCTCCAGGACAAAAAAAGGGTCCTGGGGGCAATTCAGGGGGCTCAACCGCACCCCCAGAAGCTCTACACGCTCTTCCCATTGAAGAGTGGGGTTTTCGAGCCGCCTGCCAGCTGTGAGGCGGCTCTTTACGCGCCGGGAGGCCGGCGGTCATGAAAAGACCGCCGACAACGACGGAGGCGCCACCCGGAAGTCCTAGCAGGAAGATAATTAAAGGTTTCTTGGCCACATGTAAAAAACCACCCTTGCGGTAGCCAAACATGAGAAAAATTAAAGAAAGTCTCTTCAAAAGCTGTACAGTTTAAAACAAGTCAATTAATGCGAAGACAGTGAGGATTTTTGCTTGAAGAAGTACAATTAACCATTTTTACACGTTACATTTTCAGGGACCGCCACCACTGGAGTATGCAAATCAATTGCGTTAGGGGGTGGATAATATGCAGCTACCCCCCAACTAGCTATAGTCTTTTTTTTATATTGAAAATTTTAAAAAGTTTTACATATATTTCCCCTTCCCCGCCCTTCCCCTCCCTAACCCACCCCCCACTTCCCAAAGTAAAATACAGGGTATCACATTTTACAATCATAAGCTAATATAAGATAGTAATCTATAGTCTCCTATCACCCTCTTGAACTTTTAACTCCCTTTTACTAATCTAACCTTAAATGCATTATAAAACTCTCTTAACCCCTTCTTTATTCAAAAGCTATTTGTAATTTTTTAGTCTTGTATTTGCCTTGGATATATTCTATCCATCTTTTCCAGTCCAGCCTAAATTTTTCGTTTGAATAGTCTTTTAGATATGCTGAAATTTTAGCCATTTCTGCTAAGTTTGTTACTTTTAATGTCCATTCTTCAATAGATGGTAGGTCTTCCTTCTTCCAGTACTGCACCACCAAAAGTCTTGCTGCAGTTATTAAATTCAAAATCAAATTAGTTTCTATTACCGTACAGTTTTGTACAATACCTAACAAAAACAACTGTGGAGTAAATTTTATCCGTTTTTTCAAAACGTTCTGTATAATCCACCATATTTTTATCCAAAATGCTTTAACCTTTTTACATGTCCACCAGATATGAAAATAAGTAGCATCAACACAATCACATCTCCACCATTTAGATTGTAAGTTCGGATACATACAGGCTAATTTTTTTGGATCCAAATGCCATCTATAAAACATCTTATAAAAATTCTCTCGTAAATTTTGTGCTTGTGTAAATTTTACATTTCTAACCCAAATCATTTCCCAAGTTTCCATCATTACTGGCTCTTCAAAGTTTTGTGCCCATTTTAGCATACAATCTTTGACTAACTCTGTCTCTGAATCAATTTCTATCAATATATTATACAATCTTTTTATGTGCATTGGCCTCTGATCTCTAATCTGTTGTATCAAATGCTCTTCACTTTGTGCAATACCGATTTTTTGATCTTTTTTCCACCTATTCTGCAACTGTACATACTGGAAGCATGTTTGGATTGCCCTTTCCCGTCTTAATATATTCAAGGACTTTAACTGCAACACATTCTTTTCTATGATCAATAATTCTTTATAAGTAATTATATCCTGTCTTTGCTCTATGCTTATGTTCTCTATCGCGTGTCTGGGAACTGTCCACAAAGGTATCTTATCATTTAATTTGTGTTGATATTTTTTCCAGACACGCAAAAGAGCATTCCTTAATATATGGCTTTTAAAAGTCCTAGCCACTTTTTTGTCATAAACCAAATAAGCATGCCAGCCATATATCAAGTCGTACCCCTCAATATTCAATATCCT
This sequence comes from Coluber constrictor foxii, assembly GCA_038048745.1. NCBI lineage: Eukaryota > Metazoa > Chordata > Lepidosauria > Squamata > Colubridae > Coluber > Coluber constrictor. The sequence goes on from CM075966.1 coordinate 50,911,363, forward strand.
TTCTTCTGATAGATTAATCCAGTCACTAATAGCCGATAAGACAGCTGCGTCATAATACAATTTTAAATTAGGTATTTTCAAACCTCCTCTTTCACGTATATCCTGCATTATTTTTAATTTAACTCTTGGTTTCTTTCCAGCCCAAATAAATTTATTAATGCCTTTCTGCCATTCTTGCAAATTTGCATCTTTTTAAAGTATTGGTATCATTTGAAAAAGAAATAAAAACCTGGGCAAAACATTCATTTTAACCGGTGCTATCCTTCCCAGTAATGATAATTGTAATTTTTTCCTCTTATCTAACTCTGTCTGTATTTTATGCCATAGCACTTCATAATTATGTTTGTATAGCTTCCCGTTTGATGTCGCAATATAAACTCCTAAATATTTAACCTTCTTCACTATCTCACAGCCAGTTACTTTTTCCAACTCTTCTCTTTCTTCTTTAGTCATATTCTTGGTTAACATCTTTGTTTTTCCTACATTTATTTTGAATCCTGAAACTTGACCATATTGCCTAACTATATCCATTAGACTTACTGCTGATTTCACTGGTTGGGTTAAAGTTACAACCACGTCATCTGCAAATGCTCGTAATCTGTAGTCTTGTTGTCTAATCTTAATACCCTGTAAATTATTTGCCCCCCGTATTTTATTCAGCAACACTTCCAAAGTCAAGACAAACAACAATGATGACAAGGGACACCCTTGTCTTGTTCCTTTTTCAATTTTAAACATTTCAGTTAAATTACCATTCACTATTATTTGTGCTGTTTGTCTCTGATATATTGCTTGAATTGATTTTATAAAATACTCCCCTAATTGCATCTTTTGAACTACCTTCTCTAGAAACTGCCAACTCAGTCAATCAAAAGCCTTCTCTGCATCCAAAAACATAAGCACTGTAGGGACCTGGTTGTTCTTTCCCAAATATTCCAGTATATTAACTATTTGCCTTACATTGCCTTTCATTTGTCTGCCTTGTATAAACCCAGTTTGGTCAATGTGAATCACTTGTTGCAAAACTGACATTAACCTATTTGCTAAGATTTTTGCAAAAATCTTATAGTCTGTGTTAAGCAGTGATATAGGTCTATAATTCTTTGGTTGAGTATAATCCTGGTCTTCTTTCGGAATCAAAGATATAAAGGCTGTTCTCCAGGATGGCGGTACCTCTCCTCCCGTTTGTATATTAACAAATAACTCCGTAAGTGGTTCCACCATTTCTAGTTGGAGATTTTTGTAATACGCTGATGTCAGACCATCTGTTCCAGGAGCCTTTCCACTTTTCAGTTGTTTAATTGCAAGGAGAATTTCCTCAGTAGTAATCATTAAATTCAATCTTTCCCTTTGTTCATCAGTAATTATAGGAATATTCTCCTGCAAAAATCTATATCAATACCTTGTATTTTATCACCAGCATAAAGCTTCGTGTAAAAATCTAGAAAGGCTTTCTTGATCATGCTTTGTTGGTACACCACTTTACCTTTATATTCTATTTTTTCTATTGTATGTGATTTTTGTTTTTTCCTTAACACATATGCTAACCATCTGCCTGGTTTGTTTGCATTACAAAAAGTGTTATGCTTAGCATATTGCAGATTTGTTGCCACTTCATCTGACATCAACATATTAAACTGCCTTCGCAATATTGTAATAGCTTCTTTTATATTCTTATCATCTGGTTTCCCTATTAAAGCCTGTTCCTTCTTTTTTATTTCCTCCTCCAATTCCCTCCATTTTTTTCCCCTGTTTTCGCCTATGTACATTATTTAAATTTATTAGCACTCCTCTCATATATGCTTTACTTGCATCCCAAACCATTTCCATAGCTGTATCCTTATGCATATTTAATTCAAAAAAATTCCTTCATTAATTTTTTACATTCATTCACATTTGCCTCATATTGAAATAAATTCTCATTCAGTCTCCAAGACCACCTGGATCTTTCTCCAGCCTCTAATTCCATCCATACCGGGCTGTGGTCTGATAATGTTCTTGGACAAATCTTGGTTTTCTTAACCCTAGAAAGAAAATCATTAGTAATTAGAATAAAATCAATTCTGGAAAAAGATTGGTGTCTATCAGAAAAAAAAGTAAAATCTTGTTCATCAAAATTTCTTTCACGCCATATATCTCTCAGTTCCATATCATCCACCATGTCAAAAAAAGATTGGGGGAGTTTAGCCCATGTATGAGAGTTTGGCATAATTTTCTTCTTATCCTTCTTGGTATTGAATACCCGATTCCAATCGCCCATCATTATGCATGACTTGTAATCCATTTGTACTAACTTTGTATGCAAACATTTATAAAATTTCTCTTGTTGATTTGGTGCATGTATTCCCATTAGGAGGACTTTCTTACCTTCTATTAATAGTTCAATTGCTATGTACCTCCCTTGTGTGTCTGCTTCAATTAATTTGGCCATTAAGTCACTTCTAATATATATAACTATTCCATTTTTCTTCTCAGGTGCAGCTGCTACAAAATGTGTTCCCAATCTAGCATTTATCAGATTTTTTGATCATTTATCCTTATATGTGTTTCTTGCAAGCATATTACATTGTTTTTAAATTGTTTCAAATAATGAAATATCTTTTTCCTCTTTTGTGGTGAGTTTAATCCATTGACATTCCAGGTCAAAAATTTAGTTGCCATCTTTAGCTCCGGAAAGCTTCTAGAGAACCTTCTGAAAATTTTCATGGAATTTTTTCTTAGGTCTAGCTCCTCCCACAGCTTCTGTATTTGAAGATGCCATTTCTAAAGTTATCATCTGGCTTTGTTGTTTCTTTTGCTCTTCTTTACGTTTGGTCACCGCTCGTGTCTGTCTTTGGTCTTTAGGTTCTTCGATTTTTTCAAATAAATCCAATAATTGTACATCCTCCGTAATTTGCAACAATTGTTCTTGAGTGGTCAGTGCTCCTCCTTGAGCTTGAGCCTGTGTTGTTTCTTTTTCCCCCTTTCTAGCGCTGCCAGCTTCTTTCCTTCTTTTAGCCTCTGGAGATGGGGGCTTTCCAGCCTGCAACACAGTAGTATAAAAATCTCTTGCTTTCCAAACTGAGTTAAGGCAATATCTCTCACCTAAGTAATTCACCACTAGTCCAGCTGGTGCATCCCATCTATACTGTAATTGATGTTTTCTAACCTCATCCACTAAAAAGGCATAGTCCTTCCTAGATCTCAACATTTTGGGGGGAATCTCCTTCATTATTGCAACCTCCTGTCCTGCCACTTGAAGTTTCTTTTTGTAGGATGCCTGTAGGACTTCATTCCTCATTCTCCGTGTTACAAAATAGATCACAATGTCTCTTGGCAGCTGTCTCTGTCTTGCAATCCACGAATTCACATGAAAAATTTTGTCCAGTTCCCAGGCACACTCGCGTTTTGATTCTCCAGTGAGTTGCGCAAGGGCTTCTGCAAAAATCTCTGAGATTCTCTTGATTATTTTCTTTCAATCCTCTCACCCTCACTGCCCAACTAGCTATAGTCTTATGGTGCCCTTCTAACAAATACCTACCCAAGCCAGTAAGATTCTGAATTACAGTAGTAAGGGTACAGACAAGGATTAAACATGTAGAAAGCAAATTTTCCATATCATAAGCTTCAGACAAACAAAAGGCATCAGTTTTCGTGATGTTTGCGAGCTGCACCCATAGGTTTTGTTTCATTCATTGTTCGAGAGAATGTTTGGGTGGGATGACAGCTGCTGTTGCCAAAGTACAGTTATTAACAATTAAGCACAAACAAATCATGGCTAAGGAATTAGCAGTTAAAACCGCAAAAATGGCAGCGCACAAATTCTCAGCTGTTTTTTCCACTTGTTGCTGTTGCAGCACTGCCTGTGCTTTGGTGGTCAAATTCTTCACATCTCCCCATGTCACTGGATGACTGGCACAACGGGATCGGATTGGTGACTGTGCCATCTGTAGAGTCACCTTTGCCATCTCTGGGATAGGATTCAGGGGTTGGTGCCATGACATCCTTGGCTGGGCGAACACAACGTGCTGGCACCCACAAAGGTCCTGTAGGGGTAAGCACAGCAGCATAACCTTGCCCCCAAGTAATCAGAGGGACCGGTCCTAACCATATTTTGTCTGGTAATGCCCGATAATATACCAGAGGAGGCAAACTTGTTTTTTGTTGAAAACGCCTCTGATAGGCAGTCGAATTAGAAATTGAAAAATTCAATTGGTTTAAGGTAAATAATACTTTTGTAACCTGTTGTGTTACCCATGAGAAATTTGGTACCCAAGAGCCCTCTTTATTTGTTTGTGAAGGCAGTCCTTAAAGGACCTATTAGGACATTCCACAAGGGCTTGATCCATGGAATTATAGGGAAGACCATGAGTAAGTACAATATTCCAGGTTGTACAAAATTGTAAAAAAGCCTGTAAAGAATAGGCAGGCCCATTATCTGTTTTTAAAGAAAAGGGCTTACCCAAAGCCGTAATAGCCAAAAAAAGATGAGAAATAACATGATTGGCTGTTTCCCCTCGTTGAGGCATAGAAGATGGAGGACAGGCAGCAATGACTGTAAGGAGCTCTTCCAAAGTAAATTAGGTTTTTCTTTTTTTAACGTATATATAAGTATTTTTATATTTTTAACTCATTTTTAATTTATTTTTAATCTATACCGGACTTTTATAGAAGCACATATGGTGTGGCTACCAGTTGTTTTAGATACATTTTAACAATACTACAACCCTGCATTCCTGTCTTAGACTATTCCTGTGACTTTTCCTTGCAAGGCCTGAAATTTGGATTACTGGACTTGTTGACAAACCTCAGCGGAGGCCCCTAACCTTGGAGGGGATTTTGAGCTGTTTGTTTTTGGAATCTATCCAGGAAAAAAAACCTTTATTTTTGAGACTGTTTTGGTTTGGCTGTAAGTTTGTTTGGCTTTTGGTTATCAATCTGGTTCCAAGCCAATTTCTAAGCTAAGCCAATTTCTGTGATAAGCTTGCAGCCGGGGGCTAGCTGCAAAACCTGATATGGAACCGTTGAAGGTACAGACTGAATAAAGCTCGGATTCAAACAAAGGGGTTGCTTGTTTCAACTCCTCTCCTTCCGGATTCTGGACTTGCCTCAGAAACTAGACTTTTGTTACATTATACAGGAGAAAGAGCCGAAGAAACCAGGAGTCCGGATGGCCTCTCCCAAGGGGAAGAAAAGAAAGACGGCATATTGCTCTCCAAACAGTAAGGAAGTTGGAACCATTCCTCAAAAGCAACAGAAGATTGACGGATTTTGCCAGCTTTTGCACTCAACAGTGGGTCGTGCATCCTCCCCCCTTTCCCTGCCGGTTAGCCGTGATGCTTCGGCATTGTTTGGGGATTCCCCCCTGGAGTGGGAATTGCAGGCAGAGGAGAATCAATCAGGAAGACAGCTGGGAAGCTTGCGAACCCCTCTGCGTAATTTGACGACAAATGACTCAGCAACTTTGGGTGAATCGGCTCCAGGCCGGGACAAGGGCTTAGAGTCGGAGTTTTACGACCATAGTGAATTAGCTTTAGGATTTGAAAACCAGCTAAATGTTAGTACAAGGGATTTCATTAGCCGACACAGTATGCTCACTTCTCAGACAGTCTTGGCCATTTTTGACCAATTTGCAGAGGTGCGTTTAAAGTTGGACTCTGTGATCAATCTTATTTCTGCGGCACAGACAAAAAAGCCGCAGGTATGTTCAACTGGCTGTCAGACAGAACGACCTGGTCAGATGGTGCAACCGAGGGAAAGAACAAGCGGACAATATATTGACTGTAAGCATGGAAAAAAAGCAAGAGATGGTGAGCTGGTTGGACCTGAAATCCCACGGTACAAGAATGGGGGGGGGGGGAAACAGGCGATTATTGAAGGAGCAGATTGTATTGAATATATATAATTCTGAGATAAATGTGGGTAGATGGTCTTCAAAAAAACAGATAATGACCTCTTTGTCACAGCTTACTCGGTGTGACAAGGGGGCAGTAGATTTGGCAGCATATGAACATCTTCCACAACGTGATAATTATATCAGAATTCTTTTTAAGTTCAAACAACAGCTCTTCCCAAGCCTGCTTATGCGAATGAGAGGATTCTTGGCTTATTATCAAATTTTACCTACCCGAGTTTTTTCTAGTGGTGAGGCCATTCCGCTAATTCAGAGAGCCCCTAGGGAGAGTGTGGCAGTGCATGGAACAGCTGTTTGGGAAAGTGGACTGAATAGGGAAAGCAGGCTGGCCAAGGTAGGGAGGAGATTTAGCCTTACAGAGGAAATGTCTGTCGGAGCGGCAATCAGCCCCGTTACCTTGCATGGGGTAATTGCCCTCATTTTGAGTTGGATCGTGGCTTCTATCCTGTTGCATACTTTGATCAATAAGACCGAAGAAACATCTTCTAATTAAACTCATATTTATTGTAGGAAAATAAAAACATCTCACTATCTAAAACAGATTACATGTTGGCAAAGAATCTCCAGCCTGACCTTAGCTGGCTGGAGAACAAAGGAAAGTTTCTAGAAGAAGTACAAAAGAATGCAATGACATGCGTAGTAGGTGCTGTAGGTGCTGATAAAGAATATAACTACGGTAAGTCTGATAGTCCAGAAATATTAGCTCTGCTGGTAAATATAAAAACGCAGTGACACCCCTTCTTTTGCCAGTTGAGCGAACATCAGGTATATCATCAGATAAGGCACATCTTCTTACGCAGATACTCATGTTGAGCTGCTGGAAGCGGTTTGTTGAGCATGTCTGCAATCTGATCATGTGTAGATACATACTGCAATTTTACAAAACCTTGTTTCACTAATTGTTTAATATTTCTATAACGGATGTCAATGTGTCTGGACCTAGAACCTGTGAAATGTGATTCAGAAATATAAACCACCGATTCATTGTCTTCCATCACTGTGATTGGTCGGATCGGACGTGTCCAGATATCTGTGACCAAAGCATCAAACCACGTTAGAGAATTACATGCATCTGAAACACAAGCATATTCAGCTTCAGTAGAAGAACAAGAAACAAAATTCTGTTTACGCACTTGCCAATAAACAGGACATCCATTTAAGAACATCATATAACCAGAAGTACTTTTACGTGATTTCTTATCACTTGCCCAATCAGAATCTGCATAACAACTTAATTCTGCATAATCAGTGTGTGTTGGTTCTAACAATAACTTCATGTGTTTAGTGTGCTTTAGGTATTTCAATAATTTCTTAATACACGACCAATGAAACTGTTTTGCCTTATCTACGTGTCGAGATAAGAGATTAACACTGAGTGCAATGTCTGGTCTTGTCCAACTACTAATGTATAACAGTGATCCAATAACCGAACGATAAAGTGTTTGATCCTCGAACTCAGGACTTGGTTCATGTGTCAAGTTGTGAAAATCTGGTCTTGTCCAACTACTAATGTATAACAGTGATCCAATAACTGAACGATAAAGTGTCAAGTTGTGAAAATCTGGTCTTGTCCAACTACTAATGTATAACAGTGATCCAATAACTGAACGATAAAGTGTTTGATCCTCGAACTCAGGACTTGGTTCATGTGTCAAGTTGTGAAAATCTGTTTGCATGGGTGTCTTTGTTGTGTTAGCATCCTTCATGTTGCAATGATGTAAAACTTGTTCAATTTTATCTTCTTGTGAAAGACTAAACCCCTTCTGTGTTTTTTCAATGTGAACACCTAAATAAGTGCTAATATGACCTAAAGATTTCAATGTGAAGTATTTCTGCAAAGCTTTGGCAAAAATCTCACTCATCTGCTTATTTGGACCAATGTAAACAATGTCATCAACATAAACAAGAACTATCTCATATGCATTGTTAGATCTTTTTGTGAACACGCACTCATCAGTTTCGGACTTAATAAAGCCCATTGAATTTAGTTTGTCAGTAAGACATAAGTACCACATTAAACCAGACTGTTTCAGACCATAAAGACTTTTGTTCAGGAACCAGGTATCCCCTTCTTGCTGTCGGAATCCTGGAGGACCTCTCATGTAGATTTCTTCATCTAGGTCAGCATGTAGATAAACGGTGTCAACATCAAACTGGAAAACTTCTAAACCAAGGATAGTTGCAGTGGCTAAAGCAATTTTTACACTTTCAGTTCTGACTGTCGGTGAGTAGGTATTTGTGTAGTCCTCAGGATAACGTTGAGCGAAACCCTGAGCTACAAGTCTGGCCTTGTACAATGACTCACCATTTGGTTTCTTTTTGATTCTGTAGACCCATCGAGTGCCAATGACCTTTTTCTTTGCTGGAGGTTTTGCAGGCGTAAATACCTTAAGTTTCTTTAGACTGTCCATTTCAGCTTGCATTGCGTCATACCACTTCTCTTGCTCTGAATCAGGAAGTTGTTTGATTTGTGTGAAGTTATCAGGAGGAAGTGTAACATTACAAATCAAAGGCAAGGGTGCTTTTGTCAGTTGCCACGAATATCGCTGTGGAGGGATTCCCTTTGTGGTTCTCTTAGAACGCCTCGGGACAGTTGTCCATTCTTCTTCCGTTTCGTCCTCGTCTTCATCGTCGTCGCTAGCATCAGCATCCGCGGCTTGCGAAGACGGAACATCATGTTGGGAAGAACTGGTGGGTGGAATATTTGCCTGTGAATCTCGGTCATCAGGCTGCGTGGCATCAGTAACTTCATCTTTAGGAAAATAAACTCCAGGATCATTGGAATGAATCCTGGACCAGTCAGCATCTTCCTCAAAATTAGCAGATTGGGAAGTCACTAGTCTATAATTAGAGTCAATAAATTTGCTCCATTTTGAATTGTCATCAAAACCCATAAATCTCAGTCTCTTTGCTGCTGGACCTCCTTTCCTTCTTTGATCTAAGGGAATGTTCACCATGGCGTATGAACCAAAAATACGGAGGTTCTTGAGATCTGGCTTGTAGCCATACATCATGAAGAAAGGAGTTTGATTTATCGCACTGCTCCAAGTACGGTTGATGATGTAATTTGCATATTTAAGAGCTTCACCCCAGTATGGGTTACTGAGGTTGGCATCTTCTAAAAGACAACGCATCATGGTTTGCAGGACCCCCTGTCTTCTCTCTGCAACTCCGTTATGAGGGGGAGTATAAGGAGCCGAAGTCTGATGAAGAATTCCATTCTTACGCATCCAGTCCTGGAAACGCTGAGACATGAACTCGGCACCACGATCACTCTGGATTCTGGCGATGTTTACTCCGTGTTGGGTAGAGACGAGGGCTGCAAAGTCTTTAAAGATCTGAAAGGTCTCAGATTTTTCTCTCATTGGATATACATATCCATATCTAGAATAATTATCAACAATTGTTAAAAAATATTTTCTACCACCAATTGTTGGCGGAAATGGACCAACTATGTCAGTGTGTACCAAATCAAAAATGCGTGTTGACAGGCGTGTAGCGCGTTTTGGAATGGCTGCTGCTTTGGATTTGGCTTTCTTGCAGACAGCACAATCCAGAAACACCTTACACCCCTTTAGATCCAAACCTTTTGCGAACTCTGGCATTTTTCTAAGAACCCGGAAGCTGGCATGTCCCAATCTTCTATGCCACTTATGGATACACCTGGAATGCAAAGGTTTACCAGTTAGTGAATTTTCAACATTAACAGTTTTATGAGGAACCTCAAGCTTGCTCTGAGCAACCTGTTTCCCAACTTTCTTTTTGTTGGCTTTAGGAGCCTTTGGAGTAGCAACAGGATCTCTCACTGGGACGTCTCTCTCTGGGCCTGTGCTCTCCTCTTTTGGAATTTTTATACTTGCCTGTGCTTGCAATTTAGATTTTGGTTTTAAGTAATAAACACCACCAATTAACATGGTTTCAGCAACAATATCTCCATCTTTAACTATGTAACTTGCTTTCTCAAGGTGGTGAACCTGGAACTTTAAAACTCTAGACAAGTGAGCCTGACTAAGCAAACTAAAAGTTGCTGTCGGTATGTAGCAGACATCAGGAATGAATGCATTGAGCTCTTCAACATAAACAGTTCCTTTTCCTTTGACCTGACAAGGATGATTGGAGAAAGAATAAAGTTCACGTAGTTCAGGTTCAGGCTCGTGCATCTCTGTGAAAAGTTCTTTTCTGTAAGTAACATGGAAAGCTGCACCACTGTCCAAAGTCCACAAAAGCCGTCTGTCATACTCTGGATGAGGTTGTGGATCGTTGGTTAAAACCAATGTGGCGAGTGGAGCTTGCGAATCATGCCTTGGACCACGACGACCTTGTCTACCGCCTCTGCCTCTGCCTCTGGAGTCTGTTCCTCTGGGCTGGTACGTGACGGGAGCTGGAACTCGTTGGGGACAATCCCGGGTTGCATGTCCCACACGGTTGCAGATGTTGCATCTTGGCATCCTTGGAGCGTAGGTCCTTCCTCGGAAGGGACGCCTAGCTGGAGCTCTTGATGCAGGTGGTCCTCTCAAGTGTGGTGTGGCTAACATCAGTGATTCTTCTTCAATTAAGAGTCTGCACACATTGTCCACTGTGCGTTGAGCAATAGGCACTTGGTTAATCTTTGTAATGGCATCTTTCCATTCATAGTTCAAAGAGTTAATGATAATACTGATCATTTGAATATCTTCAATAAGATAGCCCCTTTCTCTCAATTCTTTCCTCATACCTTTCAGTTTGGTCAAATGTCCTCCAATTTGTTCACCAGGTTTCAATTTCGAACCATGGAATTCAGACATGAGCAAACATGAAGACTCAATTGAGACAGGCCTGTAGCAATTTTCCAATTGGACCCAAATTTGGTGGGCTGTTGCATCAGGCGGAAAAGTAACCTGCAGTTCAGTATCCATGGACATCAATAATGTTGTGCAGGCTTTAGTCTCTAAGTCTCTTATTTCAGGTGTCCATGGTTGGGCAGGAGGGTTAAACACCATATGATGTGTGCCTTCTCTGCGTAACAAAAGTCCAACCTCACTGACCCAGGCCTTGTAATTCTGCCCTGACATCTTTAATTTTGACTCACCAGCCAGTGGAGCAACAAAATATGCCTGTTGAGGAATAGGCATTTGAGGTGCTGGCTGTGGGGGCAAAGGCACTTGTACTGGAGGTGGACCAGGGGCTGGCCCTGGTTGCACAGGTGGAGGCACATGTGCATGAGCTTGTAGCTGTGGCATTTGAGCTGCAATATTAAAATGACCTGCTGGAGATGCAGTCATTTGCCTTTGCTGCATTAAGCGTTGTGTTCCATCTAAAAAGACCCCAGCACCACCAGGGGGTGCTGAAAAATGAGCCTGTGGAGACACTTGTGGCATTGCAGTTTGCAGGCTTGATTCAGTTAGTTTTACTTCTCTATCCACATCATATGAAATCTGAGAAGAGACAACTTTACTAGGCACATGTGACGTGTACACAACTCTCTGTTCTGATTTGCCTGACACAATATCCACCAGGGGGTGTGTCTTTGGCTCTGAGAGAGAAGAAGGCAAAATGGCGGTTTTTGAGATTTCATGAACGTGGGATTCTCTCTTATCTAGCTCAAGCCTAGATAAAGCCATTTTTGCCTCGGATAGCTCACGTTCAAAAATTTCTATCTGGTCACGATAGTTTCTTATAGCTTGCTCATGAGGAGTGACCCTGAAGGTTTGAGAGGGATAATAAAATGTTTCTCCCTCTGCGTGGGAGGAAAAAGGCTTTGCCGTTTGTGGAAGTTTTGGCTTGGCCCCAAGCATTTCAAAATCAGAAGGCTCGAGGAACACAGTTTGAGAGCATGCATAAGTAGAAGGTTGAGTTACTGACCTCGGTCGTAGCACTTCACCTTCAAAAGCAGCTTTTCTGTTATCTTCCTCCTGAAGCTTCGTTAAGAGCATTTTTTCTGATTCTTCTGCTTCTCCCACGGTTTCTTTTTCTTCCAGCTGGATGACTGGTGCCAGTGGATCGAAAGAGATCAAATCATTTGTAGAGAGAACCCTAAGTTTTGTTTGTTCTTCTCCTGCTTCTAACTGAGTGGCAGATGCAAGAGGCTGAAATCTTGAGGATCTTTCCATATCATCTTCATTTGAAGAAGATAAGAAGGGCTTCATTTTGCCCTTTTCCTTCATTTTCCCTTTTTTCTTCTTTCTCGGCATCTTAGAAGTTAATTGTTTAGTGTTCCGCAGTCACTAAATCAACTATCTGTCTAATTAGCCTAGACGGTCATGATCAAAAGTAACAAGTCAGGGAAAGCCATAAATCAACCATCCTCTGCTACCATTGTCGGAGCGGCAATCAGCCCCGTTACCTTGCATGGGGTAATTGCCCTCATTTTGAGTTGGATCGTGGCTTCTATCCTGTTGCATACTTTGATCAATAAGACCGAAGAAACATCTTCTAATTAAACTCATATTTATTGTAGGAAAATAAAAACATCTCACTATCTAAAACAGATTACATGTTGGCAAAGAATCTCCAGCCTGACCTTAGCTGGCTGGAGAACAAAGGAAAGTTTCTAGAAGAAGTACAAAAGAATGCAATGACATGCGTAGTAGGTGCTGTAGGTGCTGATAAAGAATATAACTACGGTAAGTCTGATAGTCCAGAAATATTAGCTCTGCTGGTAAATATAAAAACGCAGTGACAATGTCGGTTAGGGTTTTGGACTCAGCTGAAGTGAAACTTCCTTCAATTGGCTTGCTACAAGATGAGACATTCGATTCTGCCTGTTTGGAAACTTTCTCCTCACTTTCACAAATGGAGCAGCAAGAAGTACTTAAAAAACTTAAAGAGACGAGGAAGCTGCTGAAGCAGACCATTTCTTCTGCCGCTCCTTTAGCATCGATAGCTCTACCCCCTTCAAGGCACGAGGCAGCTCCGGAGAGCCAGCAGCCTATAAACCCAGGAAGCCTGATGCCCACGCCTACACAGCACAAGGTACCAGAGACAGTAGATTTGTTAACACAAAGTGTTGTGGGACAAACATCGGAGATGGAAGGCACCCAGGAAGGAATCCCCCAATCCCCCTTAGCGGCAAAAATGATGCCAAGAAACGACACAAACGCGGTGCCTCATGCAAAATCATTTACCGTGGAGGCAGAGATTAATAGAGCCCATGGACCTGCAAGCCCGAAAGTAACAGGCAGTGCAATGATGCCCAAACAGACATCTATTGAACTCAGGCGATTAAATGGGTGTGTGTGTGTAAACGAGGGAGGAGGGGTAGGAGAGATTATCCAAGAAGCCTGACTAGGAAATAGTGACCAACCACGTCCTTCAAGAGTGCACTTCCTCTCTTGGAATGTGGCAGGATGGAGAGGAAGTTGGGGCACAGATGATTGTATTAAATTTTTAAACAGGTACCATGTAATTGCCTTGCAGGAGACATGGGTTAGCAACAATGAGACCCCAATTGAGCTCCCCGGGTTTAATATTTGGCAGCTGCCAGAAAAGAGAGTAGCTAAAAAAGGAAGAGCCTCCGGAGGGTTGGGCATTTTGGTGAAAGCCGAACTAGGATGGAAGGGAAATGAGATATGCTTGGAGGATGGCCCTCTATTTCTTCAAGCAATCCACTTGGAATATGAAGGGAAGTCAATGATATTTGCAAATGTGTATGTCAACCCAGCAATGGGGGATTTGTGGGAGGCTCTAGAGGTAAAAATATTAGAAATACGGAAAAAAATCACAAAAACACCTCTAATTTTGGCAGGAGACTTTAATGCGCGGGTGGGTCCCTCGTTGGAACCTTTTATTGAAAATGGTACAATTCCTGAGGGATATTTACATAACCAACAATCATGGGTCTCCCAAGACAGGAAAAAGAACAAAGATGGGGGGAAATTTCTAACTATGATATATAACTGTAACCTCCAAATTGTAGGCCAGTACTCGGAGTTCAGAAGGTACCCCATAACTTTTTTTGGCCCCAAGGCATGTAGTTCTATCGATTATTTTTGTGTCTCTCACAGCCTAGTAGCAGGGGCAACTTCAGTCTTGACGTTACCAAGGCCAGAAAGTGATCACCTTCCTATTGCGACGTCCATGACAATCCCTTCAGATTTAAGGAAAAGGAATGAATCAATCCAACAAATAGGCCTCAACTTAGAAATAGCCCAAGAGAAAAGATTAACATGGAAGAGGGTTGATAGCAAAGCAGTGACTGAATTCATGAATTCACCATGTATGGAAGCCTTAGCGCATATATGCGCAAACAGTACGGGTGAACAAGAGCCTATAGTTTGTTTTGCGGAAATATGCTATAAATTGAAGCATTTTTCCATGACTACCAAGCCAATGGGCCCGTCTGATTCTAGTAACTCATCATGGTTTGACAGTGACTGTAAGGAAAAGAAAAAACAGCTTAGGAAATCACTTAGGAGATACTTAAGCAGCCCAAACATGGAACTACAGAAGGAGTATATTACCATAAGGCAGAAATATAAGCAGCTACTGAAGAGAAAAAAGGCCTCCTATATCGACAACCTATGGGCTGGTCTAGAACAGGCAGCAAAGCTGGCCTCACCCACACTATTCTGGTTGGAGGTCTCAAAAATTATTAGAGATAGAAAACCAATAAGTGACCCAAACATTAGTGCAGAAAGATGGGAGAAGCATTTGGCCACGCCAGTAGCAGTGGAAAACTCTGATGAGCTTATATCCTCTCCGAGCTTGATACAGGAATATGAAGCCTTACCGCAGTGGGAAGAAGTGTCAATCACGGAGGTGAGGTGTTTAATCTCCTCCCTGAAGACAAACAAAGCTCCAGGACAGGATGCGCTCCCGGCAGCCTTATTTAAAGATAATGTAGCCTGGTGGGCGCCCGTCCTGGTGGGTCTCTTTACTTTTATCAATAGAACAGGGCAAACTCCTGCCAGTTGGCGTTCATCAATAATTATCCCCTTACATAAAAAAGGTTCCAGAGACAATCCTGATAATTTTCGATTAATTAGTCTAATCAATATTTCAGCAAAAATTTATGCTAAGCACTTGCTTCATAAATTAGAGGACTGGATAATGAGAAATAACATCTTAGCTGAAGAGCAGTCAGGTTTCAGGAGCGGAAGATCTACTATGGATAATTGTTTTGTGCTGGACCATCTAATAACTAAGTTTAAGTCTTGGAAAAAACCTCTGTATGTGGCATTCATAGATTTGAAGGCAGCCTTTGATACAATTGATAGAAAAATTTTATGGGATAAATTAGAGGCTATGGGAATAGAAAAGAAATTGTTATATTTAATTCGACTGTTATACACGGATACCCAAGTAAGAGTTCGAGTGAATAGGTCAGGATCGGTAACAAATGCAATCCCATTAAAAAAGGGTGTCAGACAAGGTTGCATTCTAGCCCCAACACTTTTTAACTTATATTTAAATGACCTCCCAAAATGTCTGGAAGATACATCACTCCATGGGCCTAGTATAGGGACAAGACAGGTCAATTGCTTGTTATATGCCGATGATATAATTTTGTTGTCAGCCTCACAGGTGGGGCTGCGAAGGTCACTTGGGAGGCTGGCAGCATATTGTATAAAAAATCGCCTGACAATTAATATAGAGAAATCAAAGGTAATGATATTTAGCAGGCAACAAAATATAAGGAGATGGGTTTTAAATGACAGAAGAATAGAACAAGTTCAGTCATTTACCTATTTAGGGCTAGTATTTCAGACAAATGGCAAATGGAATAAGCAGGTAAAAGCCGGAGCTCGGAAGGCCATGGCTCGGATGGCTCAATTAAACAAACTTATTTTAGAGAAAACTCCATCTACATTAATCCCAGTGCTAAAGGTCTTCCAGGTGAAAATCGAACCAGTACTTACCTATGGGGCAGAAATATGTGGCCCCCAATTTACTGAGCAGGTTGTGCCCCCAATGGCTGACATGAATATCTAATATAAAAGGACGGATCTGAATGACCAAATCTGAATTAGGCAAGTGAGCTGAAATAAATCCTGCACTATGACATGCACTTTGTCGACCACCCCCCACAACCCCCACACTTGGGCAGGGCTCAGTTGACCAGGCAGCAGGCCACTGCTTGGCAGAGATTACTGAAACATCTGCTCCTGTGTCCAAAATCCCCTCAAAGGGCTTACCCTGCAACACAATGATCTGATGGGACCGTTGGAATGTTATCGGGGTAGTGACGGCAGCTATGATAGAAGTGGCTGGGTCAGTAGAACCAAAGCCACCTGTCCCTCTCTCCTTTTGCTCTCCCCCTGCCAGGACAAAATAAGGCAAAAGCAGGAGTTGAGCAGGGCTAGTATAAATGGGCAAAGTTTGGGGCAAATTGGTCCACAATTGAACATAAATAATCCTGGTGTAGTCCGAATCTATCACTCCAGAAAGGACAAAAATACTTTTTTTACCCATGCTTCACCATGGAAGTACAAGTCCTACTTACTTTTCTGTTAGGGGGCCTGATAATTGGGATGGAATTACTTGAACCTCCCCAGGAAATTTAAAATTCACTTCCTCCTGCAGTATTAAATCAATACCAGCACTAGCTTTTGTAGCTGCAGGAGTATTTTCTATTGTTGATTTATTGTCTCTGTTTGGACTGGGGCCAGAGACCGGCCCGGCCGGCCATTTCCTGAACCCAAACAACATTTGCTTGCCCAATGATAACCTTTCTGACACTTTGGGCATTTTGTTTTCGGTTTTGATCCCTGATGAAAGGGAGGGCGAGATGTTGCAGACATGCCCCCACCCCCCAGATTTTGACACTCCCTTTTAAAATGACCAGGTTTGCCACAATTTTAACACTTTCCTTGAGGTTTGCTGCATTGTGATAAAGCAACTGCTAACAAATTGGTTTGGTAAGAGGATGTTCCTATATCTTGACATGCTTTAATCATATCTGCCAAATCACAATCTTTTCTCAGACCAACAATTGCCCTTCGGCACTCAGAAGTGGCTTTGTCTTTTGCCAGCCACATCAGCAACTCATTCTGAGCTTTGGGATTTTCTATCTGTCGCCGTAAAGCATCCTGTAATCTGTTAATAAAATCAGGATATGGCTCATTAGCCTTCTGCCTGATATTAGAGAAAGCTTGTTGAGGTTTGCCAGAGACAGGCACTTTTCCGAAGGCTCGATAAGCACATTCAGAAGAAACTTGTAAAGTGGCTGCTGGCAGAATAATCTGAGCATCAACTGGAGCAAAAGGACCAGATCCATACAATTGATCAGGAATAAATGCTTCCCCCGATTGGTGGGCACGCATGGCACATTGATGTTTAAATTCACTATCCCAAAGTACATATTGCACTGGAGTAAGCAACATGTGAAAGGTAGTTTTCCAATCTTCAGGTACTAAGATATGATTTCTCATCAGGGCTTCTAACATCCCCTGCATATAGGTACTTCCCAACCCCATATCTCTAATTCCTTTTCTAAGTTCTGTTAAAATTGCATAAGACAAAGGACGATATTCCACTATTTGAGCCCCATTCTGATCTACTTGTCCGGTAATGTGTACTGGACAAACAGAAAGCATATCAGCAATTTCTTCTATATTCCCTCCCCCACTTTGTCTAACTGTTCCTCTAAAATCTGCCTAATGGGGGTGTACAGTGGCCGTGGAGCAGCAATAGAACTAGCTCCTTCAGGAGGAGCTGATGGTTCAATTAGAGATGGTTTGGGGGTGACAATTTTAACTTGATCATAATCAGACAGAGGGCTTGTAGTTTACTGTTGCCCTGCTGAAGCATCAGAGCCAAATTTTTCTATTGCTTGACAGCATTGATACAATCGATGTAATATTTGCACTGGAGCCCAAGGTTCAAGATGTAATGTATGCCCTATCTTTGTCCAGTCCCGTAAACAAAGGATCCCCCGTTCCAGATACCAGGGACAATGTTTCCCTATCTCTGTCACTAGCTTCCTTATGTCAGTCTCAGACGTCGTCACGCCGGACTTGTGCAAAAGGAATCTGAGTTCCTGCACATGTGTTTGCTGATGCGGAGATAGATTGCAACCCATTCATACCACTAAGGGTTCCCGAAGGATGAAGGTGCACCAGGGGTCTATTCCAGCCAATGATAAGTATGTTGATTGTTGCTTCCCATGGAGGGTGTCCCTGTTCGGGCACCAGATGTAGAAATCGGTCCAGGCATGTGTGAAGATGTCTCTTCCAGGGGTGAAATCTAAAAATTTTGCTACCGGTTCTGTGGGCGTGGCTTAATTAGTGGGTGTGGATGGTGGTAAGGTGACTGGGTGGGCGTGGCCAAGTCAATGTCACTTCTTTGCCCTTTTTTAACCTACAAAACACAACACAACTGGCTGACCCACAATGTAAAAGCAGCTGTGCTAGACCCAAAATGGCCCCTGCAACAAGCAGGAACCTTACACAGCCGCAAACCACCCCCCCAAAAAAAACAACTTTCACACTTTACACACACAAAATTCTACATACAGCTTTGTGAGATTTTGTGTGTTTATGTAGTTAGAGTGAAACACTACAGAAACACACTAAATCTCAGAAAGCTGCACAAATATTATTTTATTTTAATTTATTTTTATTTTTATATAAAAGCAGCTAAATTTAAAACTTCCTAAACTTTCAATGGCTAGGTCTAAAAAAAGAACAACTAAAAAAAATCCCAATTAACTATTTTTTTTAAAGCTCCCAAAGGGGAAAAAAACTTACCCAATAGAACAGGGGTCTCCAACCTTTGGCAACTTTAAGACTTGTGGACTTCAACTCCCAGAATTCCTCAGCCAGCTTTGCTGGGAGTTGAAGTCCACAAGTCTTAAAGTTGCCAAGGTTGGAGACCCCTACGATAGAAGGTACAAGGCAGGCAGGCAGGCAGGCAGATAGAGCTGCTCACCAATGAGCTATTCTCGTCAGGGGTAGATGCCACCTGTAAAACATCTTATACAAATTCTCCTTATATGCTGTAGACATTGTCATTTTATAGTTTTGCAACCACAGTTTTTGCCATTTCTCTAAATCAATCCCCTGGCCAAAAGTTTTCCCCCATGCTATCATTGTTTCTTTAACTTGTTCTTCCAATTTTACCTCTAATAAATAACCATACAATTTTTTAATTACATAGTCATCAGAACCCATTAAAAATTTATCTAAATTGGTCAAGACATTATAGAAACCTTCTTGTTTAAAATCTTCTTCATATCTAGAACGTATTTGCAAATAGGAAAACCAATCCATCTTAAAACCTTGTTCTTCCAGTTCTTGCTTCGATTTAAGTTCACCCTTTTCATCCATTAATTCACTATATCTAACAATTTGTTCTCTTCTAAATATTACTGAATATGAAAATGCTTCAATTGTTGATACCCAGACTGGAATTTTCAAATAGTGTTGTTTTTTAATCTTCTCCCAATTTAATAACAAAGCCTCACGTATATGATGTCTTCTAAAATAGCTCTGTATTTTTGTTCCTTTATACCATAAAAAGGCATGCCACCCCATCAACTAATTCAACAATCTAGTATTTCTTAACGTTATCCATTCTTTAATCCACATCAAACTTGTCGCTTGATAATAAAGTTCCCAATTGGGTAACCCAAAACCCGCTCTCATTCTAGCATCTTGTAACAACTTTAATTTTATTCTCGCCTTCTTTCCCTGCCAAATGCATTTTAACACTATTTTAATTTCAATTCTTCAAAAAAAGTCTTTCCCCAATCTAATTGGAATTGTCTGGAACAAGTATAAAATTCTAGGCAAAATATTCATCTTAATAGTTGATATCCTTCCAAAGAAAGCTGTACATTTTCCCATTTTGCCAAATCTGTCCCTGTTTATTATATTTTCTTTAAGCGTGCTGCATCTTTTTTTTTTATTGAAAAAGTTTTACAGTACAATTTTAACCCCACATTTTCCCCCCTCCCCCCCTTCCCCCCCCCTCCCCCCCTGACTTCCATTATATGCAAACATAAGTATATATCAATCATTATCAAACATTAAACATAGGTGAGATCCACAATATTTAAATCCAAAATTCTCTACTAATAAAAGAAAAAAACTTAAGCAAATAATAATAACCAAAGTGTATAAATTTAGGTCTAGTTAATAATTATCTAAAGGATAATATAATATATATATTTAACATAATATTGTATTATAACATATTATAACAATAAAATAAGTAATAAAATATAGTAATAGCAACAAAAATAATTCTATGTTTCTTCAACCTCTAGCTATATTCTACACATAATCAACCCACTTTTTCTATTCCCTAACAAAAATTTAAACAAATAAAATTTGTAAATGCCCTTTTAAACCTAACTCAAACATAAAATTTATCCCTTCTTTTTGTTCAAGACAGCAGTATTACCAAAATATACTAGTTTATATCAAGTTATTAATTATCTAGGCAATAATATAATATACATAATTCTGTATTTCTTCAACCTCTATCAAAAGACTAACTGAAGATTCTTAATTTGATATTTATTCTGCACATAATCAACCCACTTTTTCCATTCTCTAACAAAAACCTCATGGGACCTATCTTTTAAGTATGCAGAAATCTTTGCCATCTCCGCAAAACTAGCCATCTTAGACATCCATTCACCTATAGTGGGCACACTATCTTTTTTCCAGTATTGGCCAATCAATAACCTAGCTGCAGTAATCATATACAAAATCAATCTCGTATCGCTCGGTGAGCAATCCTTAACTATACCTAACAAAAACAACTGCGGAGAAAATTGAAGCTTCTTTTTTAAAACATTCTGCATAACCCACCAAAGTCTGATCCAAAATGCTTTCACTTTTCTACAGGTCCACCAAATATGAAAATATGTAGCATCCAAGCAGTCACACCTCCAACATTTAGGTTGAACATTTGGATACATACATGATAATTTCTTAGGATCTAGATGCCATCTATAAAACATCTTGTAAAAGTTTTCCCTCAAATTCTGTGCCTGTGTAAATTTAACATTCTGGACCCAGATCTTTTCCCATGTTTCTAACATCACTGGTTCTGCAAAATTTTGTGCCCATTTTATCATACAATCCTTAACTAATTCACTCTCTGAATCTCTTTCTAACAGTAAATTATACACCCTCTTAATATGCATCGGCCCTTTTTGTTTCATCTGTAACACCAAGTCTTCTTCATGTAACATTAGTCCAATTTTCTGATCTTCTCTCCATCTCGATTGAAGTTGAGAGTATTGCAACCAAGTTAAATTCTTCCCTTCTTCCAACAGAGTTTTAAAAGATTTCAAGTTCCATCTGCCCCCATCAATAAAAAGCATCTCTTTGTATAAAATCCCCCCGAGTGACTTTATATTTGGCATAATCTGCCCAAGATCCAACCACAAAGGTATTTTGTAATCCAATTGAAACTGGTGCTTCTTCCAGACTCTCATCAACGCTTGTCTCAATATATGACTCTTAAAAACATTATCCAACTTGTCTTGATAAAACAAATATGCATGCCAGCCAAAATCCAGATCGTGGCCTTCTAAATTCAGAATGTCATTTTTAGTTATTTCAAACCAATCACCCAATTGTGTCAACACTGCAGCTTCATAATATAAACGTAGATTTGGGACTTTAAGGCCACCTCTTTCACGAACATCTTGCATAATTTTAAACTTAACTCTTGGTTTTTTGTCATTCCAAATAAATTTGTTTAGACCTGACTGCCATTCGGCCAATGTTTTGTCGCTTTTAAGCACTGGAATCATTTGAAACAAAAACAGAAACCTAGGTAGAACGTTCATCTTAACTGCTGCTATTCTTCCAAGTAGGGATAGTTGCAGTTTCTTCCATATTTCAAAGTCCTTTTGAATCTTATGCCACAAAACCTCATAGTTATTTTGAAAAAGTTTTATATTCGACGCTGCAACCTGAACTCCTAGATATTTCACCTTTGTAGCTATTTCAAAGCCTGCCACCCTTTCCAATTCAATCCTTTGTGGTTCCGACATGTTTTTAACTATCATCTTAGTCTTTTTCTGGTTTAGTCTAAAACCTGAGACCAAACCATACTCCTCAATAGTCTTTTTCATCTGGATGATTGATTCCAAGGGTCGTGTTAGGGTTACAACCAGATCATCTGCGAATGCTTTCGTCCTATAATCTTTTTGCCTTACAACAATTCCACTCAATTTCTTCGAATCCCGTAGAGAATTCAACAGGACTTCTAAAGTTAAAATAAACAACAATGGAGATAGCGGGCAACCTTGTCTGGTTCCTTTCTGTATATGAAAATTAGTAGTTAGACTTCCGTTAATAACCATTTGTGCTGTCTGTTCTTGATAGATTGCCTCAATTGCATGTACAAACTGATCTCCAAAGTCCATTTTATACAAAGTCTTTACTAAAAAGTCCCAATTAACTCAATCAAAAGCTTTTTCCGCATCCAAAAAAACCAACACCGCAGGGATCTGTTTACTCTTCTCAAGATATTCCAATAAATCAATGAGTTGCCGCACATTATCCTTCATGTATCTCCCCTCGATAAAACCTGCTTGATCACTATGAATCACCTCTTGAATAACTGGCATCAATCTGTTGGCCAAAACTTTAGCAAAAATTTTGTAATCCGTATTCAGGAGAGATATTGGTCTAAAATTTTCTGGTTTTGAAGAACCATCTTCCTTTGGTATAAGTGAGATAAAAGCCGTCTTCCATGAGGGAGGTATTTTACCCCCCCATTGTATACTGCAAAATAAATCCTTAAGATGCTCTACCAGTTCTGATTGTAAATTCTTATAATATACTGCTGTTAAACCGTCCGTCCCAGGAGCTTTAGCTGTTTTCAATTGCTTAATTGCAAACAAAATCTCTTCAGAAGTTATTAAGTGATTCAGTCTTTCTCTTTGTTCCAATGAAATTTTTGTAACTCTCGTCTTTCCAAGATATTCATCAATAAGATCCTCTTGAATATTATCTTTACGGTATAATTTAGAGTAATAATCTAGGAAAGCTTGATGAATTGACGTCTGTTGAAAGACCAGTTTTCCTTTATATTCAATAGTATCTATTATACGAGAACTTTGTTGCTTTCTTAAAGTATATGCTAACCATCTGCCCGGCTTATTAGCATTACAAAAAGTGTTGTGTCTGGCAAATTGCAAATTGGTCGCCGTCTGATCAGCTATTAACATTTGAAATTGGTCTTTCAGAAGTTTTATAGTTTGCTGTAGCTTCTCGTCAGTCGGATTTTTTATATGCAATTGTTCTTTTTCCTTTATTTCTGCCTCCAATTGTGTTGTTGTCTTTTGTCGTATTAACCTGTACTTAGAATTCATATGGATCAGTACACCTCTCATATAAGCCTTACTTGCATCCCAAACAACTTCAATAGGTGTACCTTTATTCAAATTCAGCTGAAAGAATTCCTTCACTTGTTTTTTAAGGTCATCTATATTCTTCTCATATCTAAATAAATTCTCATTAAGTCTCCAAGATCTCCTCTCCCTCTTACCAAAATCCATTTCCATCCATACAGGACTATGATCAGTCAAAGTTCTTGGAAAGATCTTAGTCTTAACCGCATTAGCAAATAAATCAGTGGAAACCAATATAAAATCAATCCTAGAAAAGGATTTATGTCTATCAGAAAAAAATGTGAAATCCTGTTCCTTCGGATGATGAATTCTCCATACGTCCTTCAGTTGTAATTCTTCTTTCAATACAAAGAATGTCTGTGGTAATTTGTTCCCCTTCTTAGCCAATGTCTTTTTATCAAAATTTGTATCAATCACTCCATTCCAATCTCCCATAATCAAAAAAGACTTATAATTCCATTGCAATATTTTACTGTGTAGTAATTTATAAAAAGTCTCTTGCTGCTGGTTAGGGGCGTAAATCCCTATCAAAAGCATCTGAATATTCTGTAGATTTATCTCAACCGCAATATATCTTCCTTCATCATCCGATTCTACAAGTTTAGCTGATATTCTTTTAGAAATATACAACACTAGTCCATTCCTTTTTGCCAAATTAGAAGAAATAAAATGTGTTCCAAGTTTAGAATTTATCAAATATTTTTGGTCCTGGGATCTAATATGAGTTTCTTGTAAACAAACAATCTCATTTTGGTATTGCTTCAAATAATGAAATATTTTCCTTCTTTTCTGTGGGGAATTCAAACCATTCACATTCCATGATAGAAATCTAACTGCCATCAGAAGATTCACGAAGCTTGCTGAGCATTTGTCTAAGGCTTTGTTCAACGACAGAAGTCTTAGGTCTCGCTCCTCCCACTGCTTCGGATTTTTGTAGTGTCCCGTTCTTCCCCTTCTCTCCTTGTGGTACCTCGGACCTCTGTTGTTTTTGCTTTTCCAATCTCTGCTTCTCTGCTGCACGGGTTATACGTTGATCTTTTGGTTCTTGCACCAACAATTCAAGGTCCGGATCCACCTCTCTTGTAGCTCTGGAATATTTTGTTCTAGGCTCTGGGAGGCCCGAAAGAAAAACCTCTGATAAACCACCTTCTGCTCCTAAAACTTCCTCCGTTGCCATTACTTGACATACCTGATGTTCTTGTTCTGTTGAGAGTTCTAAAATCCCTTCCTCCTTGAGACTCCTTCAACTGATAACAATGTAGATGAGCGTGGTGGTGTTGGAGATCTTTTGAGGATGTTCTGGTAAAAATGCTCTGCTTTTTCCAACGAATTCAAACGGTATCTAACATCCTCATATCTCAAAATAATCCCAGCTGGTGCATCCCATCTGAATGGAATCTGTCGCCTTTTCAATTCATTCGCCAGGAAACCATAGTCTTTCCGATCTCTTAACATTTTAGGTGGTAACTCTTTAAAAACTCCAATTTGATTGCCCTCCGCTTGGATAGTGGTATGAAAAGAACTTTGCAAAATATTATTTCTCAACGTTCTGTCAGTAAAGTAAATTACAACATCTCTGGGCAAATTCCTCTGTCTCGCTACCCATGAGTTGACCCTGTAAATCTTGTCAATTCTTTTCTCAATTAACTCAGGTTCCATTTTTGAAATTTTGGCCAGTATATCCACACAAGCAGCCCTCAAATCCTGTCTGTTGTTCTCCCTCAGGCCCCTTAGTCTTATGGCGAACTCCATATTTCGAAATTGTAACATGGTAATTTCATCCTCTACCTTCTGGCTCCTCACATCCACCTTAAAAAATTTCTCCTCTGCATCTTTCTTGTTCTTTTGCACTTCTAGATTCAGGTCCTCCACTTTTTTTTCAACCACCACCAAAGCATCAGTAAGAGCAGTTACTACTGTGGTTACATTCTGATTCAACTTATCACATTTTTCTTTTACAAATTGCTTCATCTCATTTTGATTATTTTCAATCTTCACATTCAAATCTTTAAACTGGTTAGCAAGAGTTGCTGTTAAATTAGCCATAAAAGCTTTCAAATCCTCATTCCCTCCTCCTTGCATTGAACTCTCAGGCTGAGTTAATGGCTTGGCTGATAACTCCTTTGTCTGGTGAGGAGGGGAATCCCCACCAGCTTTCTTTGAAGCCATGCCTGGGGAACGCCTTAATTTCTTGAAAAAAGAAAATCTTCCTCCCTTCCCTAAAAATCCAGTCTTTCTCCCCAGTTTTGCAGTTTTGCAGGAAGGGGGAACAAACAAAATTATCTTCCACTTTAAAGTCTTTAGCGTCTTTTTAAAATAAAGCCAGGCAGGCTAACACTTTTAATTGTCACTCTCACTTTCTACTTTCGTTTTCCGCTTTTTAAGCCAAGCGCCATTTTCCAATCCTTTCAGTCCAGATTTTAAACTGCTGCTTCTTTTCCTTTATCTCTCAGTAGGCTTAAAACTTTTTAAAAAATTC
Source organism: Coluber constrictor foxii (assembly GCA_038048745.1). Lineage (NCBI taxonomy): Eukaryota > Metazoa > Chordata > Lepidosauria > Squamata > Colubridae > Coluber > Coluber constrictor. The sequence goes on from CM075966.1 coordinate 50,937,031, forward strand.
CCCTTTAAGAAAGATTCTCACCTAGAATTCCAATCATTGCAGAATCTGTTGTTTGGGGATGGGATTACTCCAGTCGTCTCGCTCTGCTGCTGGCAGAGGTTCCACGGCGCACGGAGCTTCAGCGAAGTGGATAGGGAGCCTACACACAGAGCACCTTCCAGGGCATAAAAAAAAAACCCCTGGAGGTGTTTCTGGGGCTCTACCTTGGCTTCGCCGGCTCTGGTCCCCTCCTAAATCAAGGAGGGGATTTTCCGAGCCGCTCAACAGCTGTTGAGCGGCTCTAACGCGCGCCGAAGCCGACAGCTACACAGGAGCTGCCCGGCGGCGACGAGCTCCCACCCGGAAGTCAAGCGTGCTGCATCTTGTTGTCAAGTATATCCCCAAATATTTGACTTTATTTGTGACCTGCATCTTTGATATATCCACCAATTCTTCTTTTTGCTTTACCAACATATTTTAGTCAAAATCTTCGTTTTGTCTTTGTTGATTTTCAAACCAGCTTCTATCTCAATTTGTTCTATGTTCAAAGTCAATTCCATTGTTGTCCATATCATATTGTCAGAAGTGCTTGCAGGATTGCTGTGACTATGTGATTAGCTACAAACTGTAAGGATTCAAACAGGCCTATCTCTGCCTCGCAATTAACTGCAAGCCTTCCCCGCCCTAGTTAATTGCTTATTCACTTCCTATATAAGTAGGAGCTTGCTGCCTGCCAGAACATGGTCAAATGGTCACCCAGAGAGAGCCAAACACAGGGGCCTGACACAAATAGAAGGGCTAGCTAACGATGAGCTGGAGCAAACAGAGCTGAAACGAAGTCACTGAAATGCCTCAGCTAAAAGCTGAAGCTCAGAGCTAGAAAGCCAGAAAGAAGAAAGCTTGCCTTTGCTGAGCTGAGCATGCAAGCTAGCATATGCCTGCAAGCTAGCATCTGTTGATGTCTCTGAGCTGCTGCTGCTGCTGCTGAAGCCACGACCAAGAAGGAGAGCTGGAGAGTTTCCCTGTCAGAAGCTTCAAGCCATGATTGAATCAACTCTACAGGTGTTTTGACTCAGGACCTTTCTCATTCTTTCTGCTGAGAAGCCTATGCTGCCGCTTTCCATCACCTCAATGATGTACCGATTCTGAAACCACTCAGTGTTCTATTAGTTTCTTCCTTCCCCCTTGGAAAGGGTTAAGAGGACTGGTTTCGGTATTGTGGAGGGGAATTTAAGGAGAGGGCCTGGCTTCTGTCAATGAAGATAAGTTTTGTTATTTATGTGTTTTTAAAGACATAGTCCTTTTAATGTTTTTTAGTAAAGTATATTTTTCTACAAGACTCCTCTGTCAGTTTTATTTCAGCCCCAGTGCGTTTGCATGTGAACAGGTTCACGGTTCATTGGGACAAACTTCACCGCCTCGTAACACATATCTAATCTAGACCAAGATGAATGTCTATCAGAGTAAAAAGTATATTGTCTGGTTTTTCCATTTCTATCTCTCCATGTAACTTTTAAATTTATTTCCTCAGCCATCTTAAAAAAAGATTTCGGTAGTATCTTTCTACTATATCTTGTTATTTTATGTGTTTTATAGTCCAAATTTTCATCCACTATTCCATTAAAATCTCCCATCGTACATTTATTATCATATTCCAATTCAATTATTTTCATGTGCAATTTTCTATAGAAGTCACTTTGATTATTATTTGGAGCATATATTGCTACTAAAAGAACTTGCATATTGTTATCTGTTATCTCCACCATCAGGATTCTTCCTTCGTCGTCTGCATATATTTGCTCCACTGGTATTACATTTCTAATATATAAGACAACTCTTTTTTTACATTGTGGCAACGATGTAAAAATTTTCCCTAATTTTGAATGTACCAATAACTGTTCATGTTGCTTTTTAATATGTACTTCTTGAAGGCAAATTATATCAAATTTTAATTTCTCTAATTTGTGAAATACCTTTCTTTTTTTAACAACTGAATTAAGTCCATTTATATTTATTGAGATCAATTTTCTCTCTTCCATATTCATACTTTATATGCAGGCTTTACTGCTCTAGTTGATCTTAATTCACGCTGTTCTTTGTGCTCCACAATCCCCACTACTGCATCTTCTGCTTTTTCAATCATTGCTAATTCCTCTTCTTGAAATTCTACTGGTACTACTGTTGTTTGGAATTCCATTTCCATTCCCTTCTCTTTAAAGAATTCTGCATAAAATGCTTTTGCTTTGTCTATTGTATCTATTCTGTTTGTTGTGGCTCCGTTGCCTGAGCCTGCGTCATCAGCAGGGGAGGACTCTGAGAGTGAGGGAGAGGAGTTGGCAAGGCCTCCTTCTCCAGGACTCTCCTCTCTGGCAATGCCTCTGGAGGACCCCGAAGGGCAGGAGATAGGCCCAGAGCCAAGCTCGTCCCCGCAGCCACAGGAGGACATTGACGAGGGGAGTGAGTTTTGGTTGGACCCTCGCCAGCGTCGGAGAGACAGGAGAGCCCAGCAGAGGAAAAGGCGTGGTCGTGATTAGCTGGTGGACCACGCCTCCTACCAGACTATATAAGTGAGGGATTGTCGCCATATCTTTGTGACGAACAAAACAAAGATACGTGGATCCCGGTGTTGAATCGGCCCGGCGTCTTAGCTTTGGTGTGTATGTGACGGACCTTTTAATAAACACGTTGGCAAGCAGCTGCGGATTGCTGCCGACCTTTGTTATCATCTCACTTGGTTGCCTGCCAGTTCCTTAGCCTCTGGTTGTCTGAGGGGGGTTATTTCTGGGCACGGGGCCAGAACACTGTTTCTTTGGAGTTGCCACGTTAACACTAATCCTTCTGGTATCAGCCATCTGTAGTTCACACCTTTTTGAAGTAATATTTTAGTCAAAAATTGGTATTCTCTCCACATCTCCCTCACTTTTCTTGGTATTTGCTTCAGAACCACAATTTCTTTCTCCTTATACTTCAATACTTTTTCTCTGGCAATCTGCAATATTTGTGCTTTAATTGATTTCTTAGTAAACCTTATATGCACTTTCCGTGGTAACTTGTTGTGCATTGCATACCTAGTATAAACTCGATATATCTCATCCACGCCATCCATCATCTTCTCCTTGGTAATTTCCAGTGCTTCTGCCAAAATTCCTATCATTATTTCTGCCAGATTCTCTTCTTTCTCTTCTACATTTTGAAATCTGAGATAAAATTCTGATCTGTCCATCTCCCATCCAATTAGTCCACTCCTGTCACATTCAACTTCTCCCAATCTATTGTCTATATCTTTAATTTTTTCCTCCTTTTGCTCCTCATTTTTCTCAAGTTTTTGCAGCCTCTCTTCATATTTCAACATCATTTGTTGTATAATTGCCACTTTTTCATCTGTCTTCAATTGTTGTTGTTCAATCTTCTGGACTACTTGAAGAATCACCTGTAATGTTGTATCTTTCTTTTTCTTTCTCCTTCTCCCACTGAAGCATCATCTGAATAGATCGCTGTCCTCCAGATGGCGACAGGGAGGGCGTAGTTGAGGAGGGTCCAACTGCCATTACCTTTCTACTCATTCTGTCAAGTAGTCACCAATAGCCCCCCCCCCAAAAAAAGAAAGAAAGAAAAAAGAAAAAGCCAAGAAAATGGAGAATATTTAAAAAAAGAGGAAAAAAGGAAAAATAAACAGTTCTTCAGGTTCTTCAATACCCTAATCCACTCCAAAAAAGACTTAAATAAATCCCAATGTCAGTAAAGATAAGCTAGAGGTAAACCAAACTAGAAAAAAAAAAGAAAAAATAGCCAACCAAAGGGGAAAAAAATCAAAAATCATTCTTCAGGTACTTATACACCTTAATCCAACTCGTTTTTATATGAACAAAGAAAAGAAAATCCATTAAAGATACCGTATTTTTCAGAGTATAAGATGCACCTTTTTACCCTCCAAAAGGGGGTGAAAATTTAGGTGCGTCTTATACACCGAATGTAGCCCTGCCCACCCACTGGCCCCCAGCCTTTGGCCTCTGCCTCCCAGCAGTTACCTCCTTGCAAGCAAACAGCAAGAAAAAACAGCCCCATATTTATTCCCAGCTCCTTCTTGCATCCCCGATTTCTCATGGGACTGAGCTTGAATGCTCCTCTGCAAATCTTGCAACATAGCTTTCCCCCTTCCTTGTCATTAGTGTACCCTCACAACACCCCCTCCTCCCAGGCAACTGAGAGACACAAACTTGGTCTCCCCAAAGCTGAGTTTTTCCCCATCCCCCCATTCCTGTTTCCTGCAGCCCCTTAAAGGAACTTTTGTTCACCTGTTCTTTCCTTTGCACGTCACCCTTTCCAAATAAGGACCCCACTGTGTAAAATGGGGATGGGGGCCATCGTTTCTTTTAGCCCATTGTCTTAAAGAGTTGCTTTTAATGATATAGCATTTCCTTGCTGTGCCCAGGAATCTTAGTCTCCTGGCTAACTCCCAAATGAACCCCTTTTGGAAAGCTCCAGGACATAAATCTGTTGCAGCCTCCCCCATGCCAGGTGATTTCCACCATCTTACCCTGTTCCTTTCCTCAGCTGTTGCTGCTACTCCAGACTAAAAGAAAAGCATCTCAAAGATTATGGGGGGGTGGGGGGAGTTTAGTTAAAACTAGGAACTAAGATGCAGAAAAGCTCTAAACTGTCACCTGCTGCAATGGTCCTGAGCAGATGTTGGCCTGCCTTTTGACCACATCTTCCTTTCTCTTTCTCCAGGTTAGGCCCCGAGACTCCCCCCCCCCCCAAGTCCTCTTGCCCTTGGTTTCATCCTCCTGAGGCCATGCCACTGACCCACAGCCTGTCCGTGACCTCCCTCTCTGGGTTGGAGGACTGGGAAGATGAACATGACCTTGATAATGCTGTTCTTTTTGAAGTGGCTTGGGAGGTAGCCAATAAAGGTACATGGTCACTATTTTTAAATAAGATCTTGGGGAAATGATTAGGTTTCCAAAGTTGGAGCAGGAAAATTTTGTGTGGGAATTGGAAGGGCTGAGTTTCTTGTGGGACTGTGGCTGGAAACGGGTTTTACAGAACTATTTGCAAGCCAAAGGATGACCAGTATTAAAAGAACTGAGGCCAGAATTCAAGTATCACCTGGGAATGGAGAATATAGTCCTCGAGATATGACCACAATTGAGCCCAAAATGAATTGTTGGAAGAAATATCCAGGTCCAGGTCCAAACAGGGAGAAAGATACTGGAAATAAAATGGAGACTGGAGGCTGACTGGAAAGAAAGGTTCCCTTTATTCATGAAGTGGAACCACCAACCACATGTGATTCTGGAACAGCTGACAAAATGGAGTTTAGAATGGGTGGGTTTTATACCTTCTGGATTCCTATGGGGTCATGTAGGGGTCATGGCTGGCTCTATAGGCAAAAGGGGAAATACAAATCCTAGGTGTTCAAGCTAATTGTCAACCTTTGGCCTTATTGTATTCCTTATCTGAAGTTTCTGCCTGGCCCAGTCTTTCTGAATGGATTACCAAATCTGCATTTCTATAAGCGGGCCTCAGTTTCTGCTTGGGGCAGGGAAACTGTGGCTGGTTTCTACCTCCCTTAAGATTTTTTTCCATTTCTCCTTTAGGGGAAATATTCTATCCTGCCTTTTTAATATTTCTCAAAATATTTCATTCTTCTGAAGGGGGCTGAAGGGCACAGTATGTTGCTAAATGAAACATTTGTTAAGTGAGTTTGCCCCATATTATGACTCTTCTTGCCACAGTTGTTAAGTGAATCATTGCATTTGTTAAATTAGTAACATGGTTGTTAAGTGATGGTTGCAAAAGGGGATCACCTGATCCCAGGACAGTGCATAAATATGAACCACTTGCCAAGCATCCAAATTTTGATCATGTGACCATGGGGATGCTGCAATAGTCATAAGTGTGAAAAATGGTCATAACTCACTTTTTTCTGTGCCATTGTAACTTTGAACGTCACTAAATGAACTGTTCAGTGAAGGACTACCTGTAGAAGCAAAGACTTATCTGATTGCTGGTCAAAGATTCTTGGTTGAACAGGTAGAGAAGGATCAGGTCTAATCAACCAGTATGTGGACAACTCATTGAATTGTGGAAGGGCATGATATGGAGACAAAAAAAAAATGGGAAACAGGTTGTCCATCTCTCTTTTTAAAAATGATTGACTGGCATGTTTAATGTTAAAGCAAAAGGTGTTTGTATTTTTAAAAATCCTCATTTGGGAGGAAAGGAAGTTCTTGTAAGGTTGCACTTCCTTCCAAGCAACGCTGCTCAGCACTTTAGGAGATCTCTTAGGCCTTTCCCACTCCCTTTGTTGTTCTCAGATCCTCCCATCCATAAATCTTTCATATGTGGGTTAGTGCTGTCTGAGATGACAGTACCCTTTTATAGTGAACATTTCCAGGGCAGTCCAGTTCAGCAAGCTGCTGTCACTGTGTGTTCATTGAGAAGATCCCCTTCTGGAATCAGCTGCTACACATCTGGAAGTTTAAGTCACTGAGATCCCAAGGACAGTGTTTCAGGCTGACTTTCTCTGTAGTAACGTGACTGTGTCAAAGAACAACTAGAAGAGCGCTATGTTCTTAAAAAAAGGATAGGGATTCCCAGTAAATCTGAATATCTACCAATGTTACTATAAAACTGTTCTCATGTGCTTGCTTTAGGAATAGCTGCTTTTGAAGCTACTTAAACATCTCTTGGCCTGGCTTGAATTTTGAGCATCTGCTGTGCATATTCTTGATGTGTACTCAATAATACCATGTTTTCCCGAAACTAGGACAAGTCCGGATAATAAGCCCAATTGGGCTTTCAAGCGCATGCGCTAAAATAAGCCCCCCCCCAATACTTAGACACATGCACAGCTGCCGCGCAAACAACACGTGAGGAGGTGAGGCTGGGGGGGAGGGGGGAAAGGGAGGGGGAACATCAGAGCCGCTGCCACCCGAGATCAGGCCAGATTCAGTGAGCCGGACACACCGCTTGCACTTGGGAGAAGAAGAGAAAGAGGAGGCACTGCGAGAGCATCCATTTCTCACATTCTTCTCCTCCCGGGCAGCCGCAGAGTGTTCAGCTCCCTGAATCTGGCTTGCCTGTTAGGTGTTTTGTGCCAGCCATGGGAGTTTCTTAAAAGGCCACCAGATGGGAGCAAAGAGGGACTTTTGATCCCACTGGTGGGTCAAGGGGCTCCGGCCCCTGCAGCCCCATTGGGGAAAGCTACTGTAATGGCCCTCCGGCCCCCTCACACACCCTGGTAAGGGAGGGGCCAAGGTCCCCTATAAGATCCCCTGCACAGGGGCTGCTCTTTGGCTCTTGTTCTAACTTCCTACAGGATTGAACCATGGGCTCAATCCAGGCATGGATGCCTCCATGCCAGGGAACTCATTTTACTCTACTTTTACTTCTAAATAAAGACTTAATTTGATTGCATCCTTGCGTGCTGACTTTTCTTGGAAGTGCCCTCAATGAACCATCGATCTTCGTGAGATCCCTCACATTGTCGATCTTGGCCGCAAGGGGGAGTGGCAGGTGGGGAGGGGTGGGGTGGCAAAGAAGTGAGAATTCTACCACTTGCCCAAACCCCAGATCTCCTGTTTGCCCTGCAGGCTCTTCAAGAGGAAGGTGATCGAGGCAGTCCGTGGCTTTTGCAACCAGGCATCCCTAATTGCCTCCATAATGTACTTCGCGCTGCCCACATGAAAAAGGACACGGCTTAAAAAATCCCACAAAGTGTCAATGGCTCCTGCTTGAGCAGCTTCCTCTTAAACCTTAAGGTCAGGTTTGCTTACATTTGCACCCAGCCCGGCTCTTCGCAAACAAGCCATCTACTCCACATTTTGGAGGAGAATTTCCAAGCATGCCGGTGGCTTTGAACGTGCAGGGCTAAGCCCCTTGATCCGGAAAGCTCGGCCTTCCTTCATAACCTGACAGCCTCCAGGAGTGCCTCCTTACCCAAGAAACTATCCAGAGGATCTGTGAGGTTGCTGGATGAAGGTCTGGGGGGTCAAAGGCGCCTCTGGGTTTGCCAGCTCCGTACGCAGCCAGTTCCATCCTCGGAGCAGCCCGCTGGCAAGACCTGCTGAGCTGCCTTTCCCTCTGAGCTTATTTCCCTTGGCAATCAAAGTTTACTGCACCAGGGATGGATGGTCACGGAGAGGGCAGAAACTAGGCTGTGCCATGCAGCATCTGAGAGTGCAGCCCGCAGAAAGGAGGCAGTGGTGTCAGCAGAGGGGACGGTGAAGCTGCGTGTGATGTCGGGAGGTTCTGGTTGGGAGTTAGTTCTGCCTGACGGCCCCGCCCTCACTTTTTGCTCCCGCCCTTACTTGCCGTGCTGAATGAAGAGGAAACTCGCAGGCGACAACTAAGGCCGGGGTGGAAAAGCAACAAAAAAGCTGCCACAATTGCTAGAGGCAGCGGCCTGAGAGGCACTGGCAGATAAGTCCCCCAATAATAAGGCCAAGGGCATATTTCAGGGGTCAAAAGTAAATAAGGCCCTGTCTTATTTTCGGGGAAACACGGTATATCTGTATGTGAAATACATACAACTCCCATCACCACTGCATAATAAACCTTTTGAAATGTTATTCATTCCTTGAGAAGCTGCATCCCTCTTTAGATACTCAACTTCAGAATAAGATAAGTACTTTGAACAGCAGATGGCCAGTGAGCAGAATCTTCCCTACCAGCCCAGGCATATAATGAATTTTTAAAAATGTATTAAAGATTATTCTACCAGGTACTAGAGTAGATCATGCTACCAGTCACCAAACATATACAGGATGTAGGAAACCCAGGATCCTCTTTAAATAGTCCTGCTTCTAATTCTCAATACCAGCAAACAGGCTTTTGCCTGTATGCCTTTGAGTAACTCTTGATTCCTGGTGATTACCTGCATAAGTCTTTGCAGTTCACTTGGCAACATTTTTTAAAGTGATTTACTATTGCTTTTGTCCTAGGGCTGAGAGAATGACTGGCCTAGTGGCCTGTGTCAACAACCTAGCTTCATGCCTAAAACAGGATTAGAACTCATGGTCTACAACAAACCTACAGAATTGTCGGTGCACACAGGGACCCTGGTGGATAACAGTTGTAAACTAGAATGTTTAATGCAGCAAAACCTGCTGAATACAGTGGCTTTCACTTCCAAGCCAATACAAATGGAATTTGTGCTGTAATTTTGCAAAAGAGAATAGGCTTTTAAGCCTTTTTATGAATGTATGTACCTATATGTAAAGACACATACTATACAGCTATTAGATCTTTAAATGCCACATTTCACTTTAAATGTTTTATCTGGGAATTTACCAGGACTGACCATGTCAGAAAAATATTTTAGTCAACCACTTGTATCTTCAAGAAAATGTTGCAGTGTGAAATGCTGCTGGTCAAGCTGTCAAGCCTGCCCAGCTCGACACATCAGGGCAAAGGATTTACCTGCTAGGTGGGGTGGAGAGAACACACCTGCTATCAAGAGAAAACACATGGGCACAATGGTGGAGGGGGTGTCACGAGCTAGGCGGTCGGTCACGCTGCGGACGGGCTAGGCTAACCATGATTAATGAGAGACAATTGCAATTTGCATAATGGGTGGGGTGGAACCTGGAAGCAGCGCTGATTGGCTGGTTATACAGCGCGGCTATTTAAACGGAGTTGGGGTGAGGGAATCCCAACGCCGACTTTGTGTTATCACTTTTGGTGAACTCAGCGTAATCTACGGCTTCCTGGAAGACGACAATAAACTGCTTGTCTGTTTGCTCGAGCATCTCGTCTCAGCGTGGTTTGTTGGAGTGCCCAGGCTGCCGAGCGGTCTGAGAGAAAGTCGGCGTTTCTCCTTTTTGATTTCTCTCTCCCGTTGTGAAAGGATGGCCGAAGGGGCGGTGGGGGCGTCACCGGAGGCTGGGCTGGTGGCAGCGCTGGAAGAAGAGACCCCTGTCATCCCGCTGGAGCCGCTGGAGGAAAAAGCCGCTGTGGAACCGCCCGTGGTCAGGCAAAAGGAGAAGAAGGCTCTGAAGGTGGATATCAGCGGTGGCGAGCAGAGCCGGCAAAAGGAGAAGAAATCATTGAAGGCGGACATTGGCAGCGGGGAGCAAAGCCCAGCTGTAGTAAGTACGGGAAAGGGCTCCACGGGCGAGTGGTGGACTAGCCCTGCCTTGACTGGGTCTCAGAAGAGTCAAACTCAGTATCGGCCAGAAGGCGCGTTTCAGGGGTGGCGAGAACGCAAATGGATAGAGGATGAGGAGGGGGAATGGACCTACTCTTCCAGTAGCCTTGGCTCATCCACCTTAGAGACATTACGAGAGAAGTTCGGGGAAGCTAGTTTCCGTGATGCAGCGTCCTGGCAGCCGTGGGTTGAACGTGGGGAGACAACCAGCACGTGGCAAGGGAGATCCGGGGCTGAACCACGATTTCATCTAGCAAGTCCCAAGCTGCGTGTGGGGATAGAGGCTGGCAGGACAAAGGCAACAGAGCACGGCTCTACGGGGCCTCGAACATCGTCTCTAGGTGAAACACAGGAGGCTCCCCGAAGGATGGAAGGGAGAGAGACACGGCCACCCATTGTGCGGGGGTATAGTGACGTGCGCCGAGGGGAGGAGAGGGACCAACTGGGGGTGCGTGGCCCGCCACTGCCACCCATATGGGCACCAGGTGTTCAACAGCAACAACAATGGTAGGGCCCACCACCCATACAAGCCTCATTTGACGGCAGCGCAGACAAGGTCGCTATTTTCCTTAGCCAAATCCTAAGCCATATGGATCTGTATGGGCGCTTGTATCCTTCACAGTGGGCTATGGTAATTGCAATCACAGCAGTGCTACAGGGCGAAGCGGCAAACTGGGTTGCGGACCTGCATAATGAGCATGCAAAAGAGTTGGCCGATGTGGGGCTATTTTTGGATGCTCTACGGATCCGTTTTGAGGATAGTGCTAGAATCCAGGTGGCGGAAGGAGAGCTTTTAGCCCTTCGACAACGAGGCCGGCCGGTGAAAGAGTACGTCAAAGACTTCCGTGTCCTGGCTGGGAGACTCCGCTCTTGGCCCGAACGATTGTTAGTCCACCAATTTCGTGCTGGTCTGGATAGAGAGGTGAGACAAGCATGTGTCTATCGTGGTTTACCACCCCTATTGGCAGAATGGTGTAAAGCAGCGGTGGAACTGGAGGTTGGGCTGCGTGAGTTCCGACCACGGGTTACTCCACCACAAAGATTTGGGACTAAACCCCCAACCATAAAAGAGCTGAATCTAGGCGGTTCACCTACAATCAAACCGGTCACAAGTGGAGGACGGGCTACCTCGTTCCATTGTTTTCGATGTAACCAAGTTGGGCACCGGGCTGCCGAATGCCCTGTGGCCCCCCTGTCATCGCCCCGCACACAAGGGCCATCTCCTGGGGTCAGGAGTAGAGAGCGAGTCCGCTCAACTACAGAACGGGCAAAGCCACCGACGCCCACACCAGCCTTTCGTGGAACCCGTGCCACCTTGTTGGAGAACAGGAGACCGGTTGGGGGAGACGAGGTGCAGTCAGAGGACAGTGATGATAGTGCACCAGAGGATCCTATGGTAAGCGACCCAATAAGTCCCTTTGTACTCCCGGTAGTGTTACAAAACATACGCACCCTAACAGAAGCCCATCATGGTGCTCTGCTAGATTCTGGATGCACCCGGTGCCTAATGCGAAAAGCTGTGGCCCAAGAATTGGGACTCCAAATCAGGAAGCTGAGGGCTCCAATTCGTTTTGAACAAATGGATGGGTCACTCCTAGACGGGGAGCCAGCTCGTTATGTCACAGAACCCGTAGAGCTAAGGATAGGGGCACATAGAGAACAGCTTTGTTTTGTGGTAATCGAGCATATGGTAGAACCCCTGATATTGGGTCTAGCCTGGTTAGACAAGTGGCACGCAGTCATATGGTGGGAGGACGGGTTTCGGAAGGTGCGGTTGGAAGTAGGCTCTCAGTCGCAACCGATGGTACAGGAGCGCTTACCCCAGGGAACTGGGAGTAGGGGGGTTGACCACAAACCTCCACAGGAGGGATACCCAGACGTCTATAGGGATTTAGCGGCTGTTTTTGCTGAAGAAGAATGTGAACTACTGCCTCCTCACAGGGTTACGGACTGTGCCATAGAATTAATCCCTGGGGCTAAATTACCCAAACCACGCATGTATGCAATGACAAAGCCTGAGCTCGAGGAACTACGGCGGTACATTGACAAAAACTTAGCCCGGGGGTTTATTCAACCGAGTCGCGCCCGTATGGCAGCGCCGGTACTATTCCGAGAAAAGAAAGATGGCGGTCTTTGCTTATGTGTCGATTTCCGGGGGCTGAACGCTGTGTGTGTAGAACACCTCTACCCCTTACCCTTAATGAAAGATCTGCTGGCTACCTTGTCCACAGGGAAAATCTTTACGAAACTCGATTTGAGGGAGGCCTATTACCGGGTGCGGATAAGACCTGGAGATGAATGGAAAACCACCTTTAATTGCCCATTAGGCAGTTTTAAGTTCTGCGTAATGCCGTTTGGGCTCCAGGGGGCACCTGCTGTATTCATGCAAGTTATTAATGAAGTTTTGCATGAGCATTTATATAGAGGAGTTCTTGTCTACTTGGACGACATTCTTATATATTCGAAAACGATGGAAGAACATATACAGTTAGTACGAACCGTTCTCACAAAATTGTTGAAAGCAAAATTGTTCGTCAAGCTGTCCAAGTGTGAGTTCCACCGTACCTCTTTGGACTATCTGGGTTACCGCATCTCGGGCACAGGGGTGGAAATGGATCCCAAGAAAGTAGCGGCAGTATTAGAATGGCAGGCACCTAAAACTAGAAAGCAGTTGCAGAGTTTTTTGGGCTTTGCCAACTTTTATCACCAATTCATACCCTCTTTTGCTCAGGTAGCCCTTCCCTTGACTGAGTTATTGAAAACAAAACACATCATAGGGAAAGTAAAACCAGGACAGCCACTCTCGTGGACACCGGAGTGTCAACGCTCCTTTGAGCAGTTGAAACGGCTCTTTTCCCAAGAGCCAGTACTTAAACACCCAGACCCAACGTTGCAATTTATTGTACAAGCAGACGGCAGCGATGTAGCCGTAGCTGCTGTGCTACTGCAACGAACAAAAACCGGACAGTTAGAACCGTGCGCATACACTTCACGCAAACTTACACCAACTGAACGTGGCTGGGCTGTTTGGGAAAAGGAAGCTTTTGCGGTAAGGTGGGCGTTGCTAACTTGGCGCCACTTGCTGGAAGGGGCTGGGCAGAAATTCGAAGTGTGGACCGATCATAAAAATCTGGAGGCCCTTCAGACACCGAGAAAGTTGTCACCAAAGCAAGTTCGTTGGGCACAATATTTCCACCGGTTCAATTTCGATCTCAAATATGTTCCTGGCGGGAAGAATTTTCTAGCCGATGCATTATCACGCATGCCACAATTCAATAGTAAGAGAAACGAAGTAGTTCAGGCTATCATCCCAAAACCACAACAAGCAGCACGAACACAAGCTACCTCCTTAGAGCCTGATACCTTAAAAGTCGAGTTGCAACGGGAAGTAAGCCATGACCCTTGGGTAAAGGAACATGGAACAACACTAACAATGAGGGATGGTCTTGCCTGGGTAGGGTCCAAATTATACATTCCTAAACCATTGAGACCAGTGGTGTTGCACAGATGTCACGATGCAAAAATAGGAGGACATTTTGGATTCCTAAAAACGTTGCATCTCGTTAGACGACAATTTTGGTGGCCTCGCTTACGAAAGGATACAGAACAGTATATCAGAGGGTGTAAAATATGTGCAACAACAAAAGCAAACACTAGTAAACCGTTGGGCTTATTACAAGCTGTTGCGACTCCCAACAAACCGTGGGAGGAGATAGGAATGGATTTCATTGTGGACCTCCCTGACAGTAATGGGTACACGGTCATTTGGACCGTGATTGACCTCTTTTCAAAGCAGGCCCATTTCATCCCCTGCCGAGGTCTCCCATCCGCGAGAAAACTAGCACACATGTTCGTGAAACATATATATAGGTTGCACGGAGCTCCGACTCGAATAATATCAGACAGAGGAGTACAATTCACGGCCCGGTTCTGGAGAGATTTTATTACCTTATTAGGGTCGTCGCAAGGGCTCAGCTCCGCGTTTCACCCAAGTACCAATGGAGCTGCAGAAAGGGCCAATGCGATGGTAGAAAAATACTTACGGTGTTACATTTTGTATCAGCAGTCCGACTGGTCACAACTCCTACCATTTGCTGAAGTCGTGTATAACAACGCGGTACACCGTAGCACAGGAGTCACACCTTTCCAAGTGGTGCATGGGCGGGACTTCACCGCTATCCCTGAGTTAGAGGAAACTAGTCAAGCCCAAACAACTCCAAAGGAGTGGGGGGAGAGGATTTGTCAAGTATGGCCAACCATCAGAACAGCCTTAGGAAAAGCGGCGGACAAGTACAAAAAATACGCCGATAGAAAGAGACAGGACATTACACCATTCAAAGTTGGAGACCAGGTGTATGTGTCCACAAAATACATCAAATTGAAGGTACCCAGCAAAAAATTGGGCCCTAAATATCTCGGCCCTTTTCTGGTCACAAAAGTTATAAATCCAGTAACTGTCGAGGTGAAGTTACCACCCTTGTTATGAAAAATCCACCCTGTTTTCCATAGTAGTCTCCTCAAACCGGTAACGGAAACACGAGACCCGTTAACCCGCCCTGGACCTCTCTACACGAATCAATATGAAATAGAGGAGATCTTAGATTCCAGAGTTCGCAGAAATAAGCTGTACTACCTAGTACGATGGAAAGGCTATCCCTTGGAAGACGCAACCTGGGTTCCATTAGAAAACCTTAATGCAAATAGGCTACGTCGTCAATTTCATAAAAAATATCCCAACAAACCTGGCAAGCTGGGTGGGGTGGTTTGATAGCGATTGCTATAACTTTATGCTTTTGTCTTCCAGGGGGACTCCTGGTAGGGGGAGCCGCCTGTCAAGCCTGCCCAGCTCGACACATCAGGGCAAAGGATTTACCTGCTAGGTGGGGTGGAGAGAACACACCTGCTATCAAGAGAAAACGCATGGGCACAATGGTGGAGGGGGTGTCACGAGCTAGGCAGTCGGTCACGCTGCGGACGGGCTAGGCTAACCATGATTAATGAGAGACAATTGCAATTTGCATAATGGGTGGGGTGGAACCTGGAAGCAGCGCTGATTGGCTGGTTATACAGCGCGGCTATTTAAACGGAGTTGGGGTGAGGGAATCCCAACGCCGACTTTGTGTTATCCCTTTTGGTGAACTCAGCGTAATCTACGGCTTCCTGGAAGACGACAATAAACTGCTTGTCTGTTTGCTCGAGCATCTCGTCTCAGCGTGGTTTGTTGGAGTGCCCAGGCTGCCGAGCGGTCTGAGAGAAGCTTTTCACCCCTTCATTTCATACATTTCCTCTATTTTCAATCTGTCTTCCCAACAAACTATTAGTGCAGGGGTGTCAAACACAAGGCCCAGGGGCCATTCTGGAAAATGTAAGGGGCCTGCCTGGCCCGCATCGCTTCAGCCCAGTCTACCCAGTGTGAAGAGGAAACATGCCAGAAGTTTTGGGAGTGTGACTTTCTCTCTACCCCGACAGCTGCATTGTAATGGGCTCCAGGAGGAGGAGGGGACGCTGTCTCCCCCATTGTGAAGCATGCTAAATTTAAGTCTGCGCTGTGTCTCGGGCTGAGAGCACTGGTCTGGCCTGGCTGCGGCTGATGCTGCTGCTGCTGCTCTCACTGCCTCCATGGCCTGCTCGCTGCTCCCACAACACAGACTTAAATTTAGCACACTTCATAATGGGGGAGACAGCATCTCCTCCTCCTCCTGGAGCCCATTACGACGCGGAGCATTGGCCGCACACAGCCCTTCTGAGCTGTTTTCTCTGGCAGAGGCACCACAGGCTGGTCCTTCGCTGTTTCCAGGGCAGCCCTGCGGGCCAAATCTAAACACCCCACAGGCTGAATCCGGCCCCCGGGCCTTGAGTTTGACATCCCTGATCTAGTCTAAAGAGATAAAGCATTATAAAGGTTTGAATGAATAACCAAGATCTTTATCTGGACCAAAAAGATCATAAAGATGACATTAGGTCAGGGCTGTCAAACTCCTGGCCTGCAGGCTGGATGTGTCACGTGCTGGCCATGCCCAGTTTAGCGAAGGGGGGGGGGAGTCCCGATACATCACGTGATGCTGCGAGTTTGACACCCCTGCATTAGGTGAACTTCTCTGGAAAACCTATTTCATAATCAGAGTGTCATAAGCCACCCAAAGGCCAAATCAATCTCTTTGATACTCTCTACCACTTTGCTCATTTGGGATGGTCACATAGAAAGAGAAGGCCAAAGAAGATAAGATTTAGATATGGAGAATGCAACCTTTATGACTAAGATTCAAACCAGTCCTTTAAAAGGAATCTGGAAACAGACTATCGGCAGAGATTTTGACAAAGATCTCTCAGTGCAATGGGATAAAAATGGGATGCAAACACAAAGATTCACCAATAACCTGTACAATTTATATGCAACTTCCAAATTGTTTTTAGAAGTTCTCTACATTCAGCTCATTTCAGTTACTGAAACCATAATTGGGGCCAATAGCCAACACCAATGCCAGTTTTCCATGCATTAATCAAAATTACTTTTAAAGCCATATTTAGTTTAAGAATGATGTAATTCAGCTTTGATCAATTTACCTTGATTGCCTGATAAGTGGGTGACTACAATTCCCAAAATTCCTCAGCAGCATGGTTAAAAATATTGCATTAGCAAAATCTCCAGTAATTTAAGAGGGATTGTATGAAAAATATGCTACTTTGTCTGTCCTGGAACCACAGCTGATGAATTTCACATTTAGAGTCAAGTGAGCATAGGTTGATCAGGTACTGTAATCTCTACATTCTTGGATTTATTTTAAACAGATTTATATTGCTTGTCACATATTCAGGATGTGTTGCCATATCCATACAATGTAGAAGAATAAACTACATTAAATAAATCCATTAGAGCAGATTTTCCCAACTTTAAGATGTGTGGACTTCAACTTCTTTGCTGGCTGGGGAATTCTGGGAGTTGAAGTCCACACATCTTAAAATTGCCAAGGGTGAGAAAACCTGCATTACAGCAAATTTACATTGCTGCAAAGCTTCTTGACTAAAGTGGGTGCTCAGGATAATTTACAAGCATGCAGGGATAAAACAAATACCTTATTCTCTCTTCTTTTAGTTGGTGGAATCTTCACTGTTATCCAAACGAAAGCCAAGATTAAACTGGATGAATGGAGTAAGAATTACTTCCTGATTGGACCTTACCTGGAATTGAATGTGCACACACAGGTGGAGCTGATAGGACCTCCCAACCCTGCCATTCACCGAACCATTGACTCCATGAATTCAAAGGGATGTAAAGTAAGAGACTGCAGGATGGGGGAATAAAAATGTGTGGAACTTGGGCCTCAGTGGGCTTAATTTTCATAAACAATTATTTGCCTCTGTTGCAGAGAAAGGTTTGTGGATACAGTGATACACCAAGTTATGACCACAATTAAACCCAAAATTTCTGCTGCTAAATGAGACATTTGTTCAGTGAATTTTGCCCCATTTTACGACCTTTCTTGCCACAGTTGTTAAGTGAATCACTGTGGTTGTTGTCTTTTCCCTTAACTCCATCCAACCACTAGCTTTCTTGGTCTTCCTCTCACTCTATTCACTCTTTCTTCATACCTTTGTTTGGCAAAGAATACATAACCAAAGAATCTCAATGTGTATTTTTCATAGAGGTCTCACTTATATTTGATACATCCATTCAGCACTGATTGATTCTTGACTGTATTAAATATTCCATTCTCATCCTGCTTTCCTTCTGACATATTCAACTTTCATTTCTGTATAAAATGTAGGCAGAAATCTACATTAATACTCATCCATTTTATGTCTTTAAACAAATAGACCATATACTAGTGTATTTTTTTCAACATTTGCACATCTTAAAATTTCTCTGCCCATTTCTCTATATTTAACAAACATCATTGATGCAAATTCATCTATTTTTGCCATTTCTGAATAATTTACAATTGTTCATTTTTGTTGTCAAATGCAAGTACTTTGATTTCTGATAAAGAGTGTTTAGATACGTACTTTTTATTGCATCATATACTCAATCTAATATTTGTTGGAAAGCATTTGTGCACACAAAAGTGCATATATTCATGTCCCAAAGTACACAATAACATTTCTAGCATTATCCATTAATGTATTAAGCAATCAAGGGGATATCACTCATTCTTGTCTTCCTGTTTAGCATTGAACTATTTGTTAAGAATTCAGTTATAGAATTACAGTTAGGCAATCAACCGCCAAGACGTTCTTTCCCGCTGGTATGTATTTCAAGGTGAAATTAAACCTTCTGAAATACGGTGC
Organism: Coluber constrictor foxii; assembly: GCA_038048745.1. Lineage (NCBI taxonomy): Eukaryota > Metazoa > Chordata > Lepidosauria > Squamata > Colubridae > Coluber > Coluber constrictor. The sequence continues at coordinate 50,955,449 of CM075966.1, forward strand.
CCATCTCACCTGTTTCGGTGACAGCCATGGGGGGGGGCGTTTGGAGGGCCTCCAGGTGTCAGCCCCACTGTGCTGCGCCTCGCGGCTTTGGGCTGTCATTCAGGCAGGACCGGGGAGCTGACCTGGCAACGCTCAGAAGTATGTCCAGTTGCCCAGCCTAGGCGTCAGAAGCCTGCTGCCGCCACTGTGATCACCACCAAAGCCTGCACCGAAACTGCATAGCTGAGAGGCAGGCCCCGGAAGCAGCTGAAGTTTGGGGCCTTGCCTGTGCAGAGCCAGGCCAAGCCAAGCCTCGGCTGGTCTGATGAGCTGAGAGGAAAAGCAGAGTTAAAGCAGGCTAGGTTTGGTGTAGGTTGGCTTGCTTGGTCAGAAGTGTGTTAACTGTAGAAAAAATGCGAGATGGGGCGGGGCCAAGGGGTGGAGTCACGGGTGGAGCGCGGGAGCCTTTAAAACAGTGGTGGGGAACACTGTGCAAAAGCGCTGACAATATCTCACTTGGAAAGTTGGTGATTGTTGGAACGTGCCGGAGGGCCTGATAAAGATCTCTACAACTAGGAACCCAGTTGCCTGGAGTCTTATTTCAAAGTGCCATTCCAGAACCTGACAGGTTGTCAGCACGTTCCACTTTTCAATACAGCAGGCATGGCAGAGGGGACGCAGCCAGGTTTGGAAACTGCACATTTAGCAGAGGCAGTGGAGTCAGTCAAGCTTGCTACTCCGGAAGACCTGCCTGTTCAGCATTTGGGGCCAGATGTTAGACCCAAGGAGCACACAGCACCACTGCTTCCCTCACATTTGGACCAGGAGAATGTGGAGACCGACCAGGTAATGCTGCCAAGGGCAGAGGTTGTGGGGGAATGGTGGTTGGGGTCCACAAGTTATGAGGCACCCCCACCTGCTCCACCAACGCTCACCCCATCCAGGGGCCACTTCACTCAGTGGCATGAGAGATGCATCTCAGAGGATGAGTAGAGCTATTCCACTGCACTGGGAAGCCAGACTCTGGATGTGTTAAGGGAGATGTTCGGTCCTGTGCGGTTTAAGGCCCCGGGCTTTGGGGGGGGGGATGGAGAAGGGGTATGGACCCTCACCCAGTGTGTGGTGCCCACCTCCCAGCAGAGGGCCTGCCCCACTTCCCAGAAGCAGGACGAAGCCCACAGTATGATAAGGGGAAGCCTCACAGGCCAGGAGAACACATGACACCCAAGACCACCGCTCCACCCCTGAAAGCCCAGTTTGAGCACCATGGAGGGCAGGACAGAGCCCTGAGGCAGGACAACCGGACTCCACTCCCAGCCTGCCAATTGGTGGCCCAACGACAGGGCCCTTTGGGGGCGATGGGACCTGCCGTCCGTCCAGGCCTCATTTGATGGCAGCTTGGATAGGGTAGCCCTCTTTTTGGGACAAGTGATTGACCATCTCGATAAGTACGGCCATCTATATACCTCCCGGTGGGCCATGGTAGTGGCGGTGGCTGCCATTATGGAGGGTGAAGCAGCCGACTGGGTCGCTGACTTATATAGTGACCATACTGGGGAACTAGGAGATATAGGCCTGATCCTCTCAGCCATGCAGGAGCAGTTTGAGGATAACACACGACTGCAACAAGCCGAAGGTGAACTGTTGGCAGCCAAGCAACGGGGTAGACCGGTAGCTGAATACATAAAGGAATTCCGCAGGTTGTCAGGAAAGGTGAGGGGCTGGCCGGAATGGTTAATGGTACATCAATTCAAAGCTGGACTCGACCGTGCCCTGCAACAAAGCGTGTGTAACACATGGTCTACCACCCAGTCTTGCGGGGTGCCCCGACTTCGGGAGGACCGATCAGATGAGTGGCTTGGTCTGCACAGGATCAGAGATCACCAGACCGCCCAATTTTCCCCATCCCGATGTCACGGGCCCCAGATCCAACTCCAATTATGCCTTCCACAAACACACCAAGGAAACCCGGCACCACACGAACCCCGATGATCTGCTTCCGATGCAGGAAACCAGGCCATCATGCGTTGGAATGCTCCAAGGTGGGTCCTAAAGCATCGACCAGAACACCAGGGCCGCAGCAGAGCACCGCTAGAAAGAGTATAAGAAAAACTCTGGTGAGGGGGGCAGCACAACAACCAAACCAGCCCAGCCCTGGTGGAAATGGCATGAGCCCAACTGAAGGGGAGACCTCCAGTGGCAGTGATGACGAGGGGGAAGCCGATCCCATGGTAAGCAAAGCTATCAAACTATTCTTCATTTTGGTGGTTTTGACAGCGGGACGCCGGTGCAAGTGCAAAGCCCTAGTAGATTCAGCCTGCACCCATTGTCTAATGAGCATGGCCACAGCAGAGAGTGTAGGGGTTGGGATACACAAGTTAAAACACCCCATGTCAGCGTTCCAGAAAAAACCCAACTCCAAGTAAAAACTCTGACGCAAGCATTGTTCCAAGTTCTATTTACTAGAATAGGTAAACTGGCACATCTGGGAAAACCTGAATCTGAGAGGTCCGGGTTTTTCCTCAGTAAATCAACCCCCCCCCCAACAATCCCCTCAGTCCTCAGTCGATCACATGCTCCAATCAACTGCCGTCCCATCTCGAGACCTCACTCCGACCACTCCTCCTTCAGATGCAGGATTGCCCTGACCTTGACCAACAGGAAGAATGCTATTATGTCTACAGACAACCCCTCTACTAAATCCCCTCTCCTACTTTCCCACACATGAGAAGGTGGCAGCATGGAAGCTTCCGGCCTAATATGGCTTCCAAAGCTGACACCCCATCCGTTTTGAACAAATGGATGGATCCTTGTTGGGAGGCCAACCAGCAACCCACGTCACGGAACCGCTAACCTTGGAGATAGGGCCCCACCACGAACATATCCGTTTCGTGATAGTCCTCAGGATAATGGAAGAGATAGTGCTGAGCCTAGCCTGGCTCGATAAGTGGAGTCCGACGATCTGGTGGGGAGGGGGTTGTAGACATTTGAGGATAGGGGTAGGACCTGACCCACCCCCACTTGAGCAACACCCCGAAGGGGTAGGGAGCACCCAACCAGTGGATAAGCTCCTGCCTTTATTGGGAAGAACACATCCAGTGTTTCACAGTAGCCTGCTACGTCCACTCAGGATGTCTATGTTATGGGGAACCCCTCCTCCTCCACTTACCCCTGTTGACGTGGGGGGAACCTGTCATTATGAGGTGGAAGAAATCCTACATGCTTGTTTGCACCAGGGCCATCTGCAATACCTTGTCCTGTGGAAGGGGTGCCTGCAGGCGGAGGCATCCTGGGTACCCATCCAGGATGTTAACACGGAATGGTTACTTACTAGGTTCCACTGGAAATACCCGACCAAACCAGGGTGGGTGGGTATACCACAACCAACCTAACTGGATTTTGTCTTCCAGATGCCATCAATGGGGGGGGGGGGGGCTATGTCAGAAAGAAGGCCCTAGAGCATCCAAAGGAGGGTCAGCAATAAAGCCGAAATCCACAGCGTGCTTCGGATGTGGAAAGGAGGGCCACCGGGCTGTTGATTGCTTCTCCAAGCCTGCTTCCAAGTCGACCCCTACTGGTGGGAAGAAAACTGACTGGCCTCCAGCAAATCATCGTGAGACGGCCCTGAAGCAGGTGGAAGTTGTTGAGTTCACTTCCCCAGGCCTGGAACTCCAACCACCGCTGATGACAGTGATGTCAAAACTGAATCCGATGATGACCCCCTGGTAAGTCAGCGTGGGGCCCCCATGACCATCCCAGTTGAACTACGGGTGATTTCTTCCGAGGCCCAGGAGAAGACGCTAGCCCTCATAGACTCTGGATGCACCAGGTGTGTCATCAGCCCTGAGGTGGTGGACAAACTGGGGCTGAGACTAAAAACCTTGAAAGTGCCCATCGCATTTTACCAGTTGGATGGGTCAGTAGTGGGGGGGAGGGGGCAGCCCACTTTGTGACTGAACCAATGGGGGGACCACCGAGAGGTATTGAGTTTTATTGTGGCCCCGGGCATGGAACAACCCCTTTTGCTTAGTCTGCCTTGGCTATGGAAATGGAACCCTCAGGTGAACTGGAGGATGGGGTGGTTATGCATCCCCTCCATCCCCCTGGGGAAAGAAGGGGGAAACCTTTCTGCACAGCCGAAGCAACAAAAGAGTGGGCAATGGTGGCGACCGAACATATTGCGGGGGAGGAGAAAATCCCTAAGGAATATTGGGACCTCAGGGGGGCTTTCAGTGAGAAGGCGTCAGACGTACTCCCATCCCACCGACCCCCTGACTGTGGCATAGAGATCCTCCCAGGGGTGAAACTCCCTAAACCAAAGATCTAGTCCATGACCCCACACAAACTGGAGGAGCTGAGGAACTTTATTGATAAAAAACTAAAACGGGGCTTCATCCAACCAGCGAGCCCTGGTTTTGTTTCTGGAAAAGAAAGATGGCTCTCTTCACTTGTGTGTCGACTATAAGAACCTGAATGCAATTTATGTGGAAAATGTCTACCCACTACCCCTTATGAAAGAGATGCTAGCTCACCTGGCAAAGGGGAAGATCTTCACTAAACTGGATCTGAGAGAGGCATACTACAGGGTCTGGATTAAGGAGGGGTATGAGTGGAAAACTGCTTTCAATTGCCCCTTGGGTTGTTTTCTTTTTTTTTCTTTTTTCTTTTTTGATTTTAAAACCAACTTTATTTAATATAAACAGATAAAAGATAAAAGAAAAAAAATTGTAAAACAGTCTTAACTCTAAAAACGAAGTACAATTCAATATTACTTATATTCTAATATTAATAAGCAAAAATTTTCTATCTATGACATTTAAACATATAACCATATATATACATTTATCTTAACTTGCTGTAATATATATATATTGACGGTGTAAATTTACTAGCTTTGGTTTCTTGATGTATTTAGCATCTGTTTTTTTTCCCCTTGTTTGTCAATCCATTCATACCATCTATTCCAAATTTGATAATAGTGTGAGTCTTCCTTATTATTTAATTTTAGAGTTAATCTATCCATTTCTGCACACCTATATATTTTTTGAATGATTTGTTCTTCTATTGGCAACTTTTCTAGTTTCCAAGATTGGGCTAGGGTTAGTCTTGCTGCCGTAATTATGTGTAGTGTGATATATTTTATTTCTTTTTTACTTTCTTTTTTAAGTATGCCTAATAAAAAGTTTTCAGGTTTTAGGTCTATCTTTTCTTCTGTTATTTCTGTTATCCATTTTCCAATTTTCATCCAAAATTTTTTTACTTTTGGACAGAGCCACCAAAGATGATAAAATGTTCCTGGGGCTTGTCTGCATTTCCAACATGTCGGGTTACAATTTGGATACATTTTTGCTAGTCTGGCTGGGGCCAGGTGCCACCTATACCACATCTTGTAGTGATTTTCTTTGAACGTTACTGCCTTAGTTATTTTACAATTGTTTTTCCAAATCATTTCCCATTCTTCTAATTTTATACTCCTTCCAATATTCCTGGCCCAGGCTATCATTTGGCCTTTGACTATGTTTTCTGCCAAGTCAAATTCAAGTAAATATTTGTAAGTCTTTGAAATTAATTTTCCCTCTTTTGTTTCTAGTAATTTGTCTAGTTGATTGGGCTTTATCTCAACTCCTCCATCTTCGCTATCTTTTTTATATCTACTTTGTATTAACAGATACGGCCACCAATCTATTTTTATGCCCATGTCCCTAAGTTCTTGGCGGGATTTGAGTCTCCCATTTATATCTAAAATGTCTTTATATCTTATTATTTTTTGCGTAGTTACTGTATTGGGATACATTATATTTGGGTGTGTTGTTGCCTCTAGTGTGGATAACCATCCTGGGACTTTTATGTAGTGCTTGCGTTTAATTTCCATCCATGTAGTAATTAAAGAGTTTCTTATTATATGGTTTTTAAAATGTTTATATGTTTTATTTCCTATGTTCCATAAATAAGCATGCCAGCCTTTTAATAGATCATGTCCTTCCAATTTCAGTACTCTTTGGTTATCTAAATTGACCCAATCCTTAATCCATATTATACTTGCAGCTCTGTAGTATTTTTCCCAGGCTGGTAGGCCAAAACCAGTACAGACTACATTGACAACCATACAAGAGACTATGCAAAAAATGCAAGAATGTATGTTTAAAAACCACGAAGAAACCAGGAGAGATTTAGATGAAATTAAAAATTCAGTCAAAGAAGATATTCAGAAACTAGATGGGAAAATGGACTCTATCCAGGAGATGATTTCTAAAAATGATCAAAGGATTACAGCCATAGAGGAGAAGTCAGAACAAACAGAAAAGAAAATAGAACTGCTAGATGTAAAAATGACCGGTCTCAATAAAGAACTTGAAAATACCGTAGCACAATTGGAAATGGAAAGAGCATCATTTTATCTACGGTTTCAAAACGTACGGGAGGAAAGAGACGAAGACCTGACCCAAACAATGGCCGAAATAATTGCAGAGATTCTGCAAAGAGAGAAGGATGAGATCATCAATGAAATGGACGAGGTAAATACGAACTATGCAAGACAACATAGGCTCCCAAGAGAAGTCCACGAACGTTTTGTAAGGAAGAAGGTGAGAGACATTATTTTTAAAATAGCCAAAGAAGAGCCAATATATTATAAACAAAAAGAAACAATAACATTAAAGCAAATACCCAAAAGGATCAGAGAGTGGAGGAAAGACTACGGATTCCTCACAATATTATTAAATATAAAACAAATACTATTCCGATGGTTGATGGCAGAAGGAGTGTTAGTTACGTGGAAGGGGAGGAAGATAAAAGTTGATATGATAGGAAAAGCTCAAAACCTATATGATCAGATCATGGAGCAAGAAGGAATAGATGATAGAGGTGAGGAGTCGAGGAGAAGGGACCAAACAACAGCGAGAAGAGAAGATCAAAGAACCATACGTGAAGAGAACAACAAAGAGAAGGAAAAAGAAGAGGAAGGGGAAATCCAGGAAGAAGAAGAAAAAGGAGTAACAACAAGAGCACAAGAACAAGCAAAAAAAAAAAGGACAAGAAGTAAAGGAACAAAAAGAAAAAGGACTAAATCCTAAAAATGGACAAAAATTTGAAAATCCTATCAATAAATATAAATGGACTCAACTCCCCTGTTAAAAGAAATCAAACATTTAGAAAACTAATCAAACAAAAAGCAGACATAATATGCCTTCAAGAAATTCACATAAGAAAAAATGAAGAAAAGTATTTACAATGTAAAAAACTAGGGAAATTATATATATCACTAGCCGACGAGAAGAAAAAAGGAATAGCAGTTTATGTCAAAGAAGAAATAGAAAGTAAACTGAAATGTGTAGACAACTTAGGAAGAATTGTAATGATTGAAGTTAATCTTAAAGGTAAAAATGTGTTATTAGTTGGGATATATGCACCAAACGGTCAACAAAAAGAATTCTATCAAAACCTACATGAAAGAATAATAGAACAAAATATTGAGAATGTATGTTTACTGGGCGATTTTAATGCTATTATAGATACTAAAAAAGATTATAGAAGTACTCAGAATAAAAAAAATAACAAGAAAAATTTGATTCCGAAAACATTCTTATCCCTCATAGAAGAATTAAATCTAGTAGATATCTGGAGATTAAAGAACCCTAAAAAGGAACAATATACATATTACTCCAATCCCCATAAATCTTGGTCAAGGATTGATATGGTATGGGTTACGAAGACCCTAATACAAGAAATTCAATCAATAGAAATAGGGGCAAATGAATGGGCTGACCATAATCCACTAATAATAGAATGGAGAGGATGGAGAAAAGGTAAAGGTAGATGGATGATGAACACGCAAATAGTGAAAGAAGAAGACTATATTAAAAGAATAGAGGAAGAACTGAAATGGTTCTTTAAAGAAAACAATAAAAGCCAAACATCTTTACAAAATTTATGGGACACAACAAAAGCATATATCAGAGGAATAACATTAGCTTACAATAGCAAAAAGAAAAAAGAGAGGGAAAAAGAATATAATAAAATTTATAATGAGATTAAAAATTGTGAAGAGAAATTACAGGAAAGACCAGGAGATGAACAGATGAGAACTAATTGGGCGGCCGCCAAACACAAACTAAATATACTGGAACAAGAAAAATATATCAATGCATTAAAATTCATAAAACAAAATCAATTCGAACAAGCCAATAAACCAGGAAGGTGGATGGCATACAAATTAAGAAAGGAAAGGGAAAAAAGAATAATTCATCAACTGCAAGATAATGAAGGGAAATTACACCAGAGCCCAGAAAAAAAGAAAGAGATAGCAATTAACTTCTTTCAAAATCTATATAAGCAAGAAAAGGTAGAAATAGAAGAAATAATTCAATACTTAAAAGAGGAGCAAATGCCCATATTAACGGAGGAGGAAAAAAAGATGTTAAATAGGGAGATTACAATGGAAGAATTACAGGAAACCATTAGGAAACAAAAAAACAATAAAACCCCGGGTACAGACGGACTACCAATAGAACTATATAAAGAACTAGGAACATCATTAAATGGGATATTAATAGAGGTGTACAATGAGACATTAAAAGAAGCAAAAATACCAGAATCTTGGAAAGAGGCATATATTTCATTAATCCACAAGGAAGGAACAGACACAACACAAATTAGTAATTATAGGCCGATATCATTATTAAATACAGATTATAAAATTTTTATGAATTTAATATCAAATAGATTAAAAATAATATTAAATAACAAAATTCATTCAGATCAAAACGGATTCTTACTGACAAGACAGATTAAAAATAATCTAAGAATGGTGATAAACATAATAGAATACTACGAAGTGCATCCTGAGAAACAAGCAGCACTTGTTTTTCTGGATGCACAAAAAGCATTCGATCGAGTCAACTGGGAATTTATGACACAACAAATAAAAAATATGGATTTTGGTGAGAAATTTGGTAAGATAATATCTACAATATATACAAATCAGAGGGCAAGACTGTTAGTCAATGGGGAATTAACAAATTATTTTGAAATAGGTAGAGGAGTAAGACAAGGATGCCCACTCTCGCCCCTGCTTTTTATATTAACCTTGGAAAATTTGCTCAGGAGAATTAGATTAAACAAAAATATAAAAGGACTTAAAGTAAAAGGAGAAGAATACAAGGTCCAAGCCTTCGCTGACGACCTTGTATTCTGCATAGAAGACCCATTGGAAACACAAATAAAATTGATGGAGGAAATTGAGAAATTTGGCAAGGTGGCAGGGTTAAAAATTAATAAAAATAAAACCAAAATTTTAACCAAAAACTTAAACATAAAACAAATAGGAAAATTGGAACAACAATTGGGACTACAAGTAGTAAAAAAGATAAAATATCTAGGCATAAATTTGACAACTAGAAATATAGCAATCAAAGACAATAATTATGGAGAATTAATACAACAAATTAAAAAAGATTTAGAGAGATGGGAGAACCTAAAGCTATTGTTATTAGGACGAATAGCGGCGATAAAGATGAACATACTCCCAAGGATCCTCTACCTGTTTCAAACTATCCCGATTAAATTAGAATTTTTTTTTTCACAAATTTGAATAAATTAATAGCAAAATTTATATGGGAGGGAAAAAAAACGAGGATACATTTAAAAATATTACAAGATGATAGATCAACCCCTTGGGTTGTTTTCAATTTAGGGTGCTCCCCTTTGGGCTACAGGGGGCCCCGGCAGTGTTCATGCAATTAATCAATGAGGGGTTACATGAGCATCTTTACAAGGGGGTCCAGGTCTACCTCGATGACATTCTTATCTACACAGAGACCATGGATGAACATGTGAAACTGGTGCAGTCCGTTCTGAAAAAACTCAGAGCGGCTGAACTGTACACTAAATTGTCGAAATGTGAATTCCATCAGAGTAAGATTGACTATTTGGGTTACCGCATATCTCATGAGGGGATAGAAATGGGTTTGGTGGTGGGCACACACCTCCCCATACCCACAAGCAGCTACAAAGCTTCTTAGGCTTTGCTAACTTCTATCGGCAGTTTATTCCAACATTTGCCCAGATTGCCTTGCCCATTACCAACCTCCTGAAAACCAAGGGGGAAGCCAGGCCAAAGCCTAGTAGGCCCCTCAAATGGACCATGGAATGTCAGGCAGCTTTTGAGAAACTGAAACGATTGTTTGCCATTGAGCCTGTCCTGAAGCATGGAGGCCCCTTTCATCGTCCAGGCTGATGCCAGTAATGTAGCTGTTGGAGCAGTGTTACTTCAAGCAAATGCTGATGGGTCTTTACAACCCTGTGCTTATACCTCCCGCAAACTATCTGAGACTGAACGGAGATGGGCGATTTGGGAAAAGGAAGCTTTTGCTGTCTGTTGGGCCTTGCTAACCTGGAGGCATTTCCTTGAAGGGGCGAAACACCCTTTTGAGATGTGGACCAACCATAAAAAATTTAGAAGCCCTAAAAACCCCTCAGAAATTGTCGCCAAAACAGGTCCACTGGGCACAGCACTTCAATCACTTCAATTTCTCCTTGCGATACCTACCGAGAGGAAAGAACTTTATGGCTGATGCACTCTCACATTTGCCTCAGTACAATGGTGCATGGCTAGAAGTGGTCCACCCAGTTATCCCTTCAAAGCAGTTGGCAGCTCCTGTTTTTACCAGAGCCCAGGCGAGAGGTGAACCGGACTTACCCACTAGTCTAAGGGCGCAGTTAAAAGGAGCACTACAAACTGATGACTGGTTCACCTCTCACAGCAACGAGTGTACTGTTCGTGATGGTCTTGCATGGGTGGGGGCCAAGCTGTATGTTCTGGCCAGTCTGAGGGGGGCAGTGTTGCAACAGTTCCATGATGCCAACATGGCCAGACATTTTGGATTTGTTAAGACTCTACATTTGATCAAAAGACAATTCTGGTGGCCCTCCCTAAAGAAGGATATTGAAGCATATATTGCTAGCTGCCCAGTATGTGCTTCGGCAAAGAGGCCACCAGGGAAGCCACCTGGGTTATTCCAGATGGTGGCTAGACCGGGGGCTCCATGGAAGGAGATATCCATGGATTTTGTTGTCGAAATACCTGAAAGTAATGGAAATACAGTCATTTGGGTGATTACAGACTTGTTCTCCAAAAAAGTGTACTTTGTACCCTGTTCAAAAATTCCCTCAGCGAGAGCATTGGCTAAATTGTTTATCCAACATGTTTATAGATTACACAGGGTTCCAGAACAAATTATTTCTGATAGAGGGGTTCAATTCACCTCCCACTTTTGGAGGGAATTCCTGAAGCTGTTAGGCCCCACCCAAGGTTTAAGCTCCGCCCACCATCCTCAGACTAATGGGGCTTGTGAAAGAACTAATTCGGTGTTGGAACAATACCTAAGGTGTTATGTAAATTACCAGCAGGATAACTGGGTAATTTACTACCGTTTGCAGAAGTGGTTTATAATAATTCCATACATAGCAGTACTGGGTTTACACCATTCAAAGTGGTGTCGGGCCAGGACTTTGTGCCAATCCCGGAGTTACCGCAGGAAAAGCCTCAAATTCCTTCCTTGGTTGATTGGATTGAACAGCTACAGGTTACTTGGTCGATAGCATGTAAGGTGTTAGACGAGGCTCATAGAGCCCATAAGAAACAGGGGGATAAGAAACGGGCTACACCTAGGAATTACCAAGTTGGGGATAGGGTTTTCCTCTCCACTAAGTACTTACAAACTACCCAAAAGTCTAAGAAACTTGGGCCTAAATACGTTGGTCCATTTCCCATTGTGAGAATCGTAAACCCAGTTACCGTACAATTGGAGCTACCCAAAACTCTCCAGAGAATCCACCCGGTGTTCCATATAAGTCTGCTGAAACCTGAACATGCCTCCTTGATACGTACGGACTCGACACCCCACACACCCCCGGTCCCACTTCTCATTGAAGGGGAACAACATTTTGAGGTCAAAGAAATCCTGGATTCCAGGAGACATAGGGGTAGGGTACAGTACTTGGTGGCCTGGAAACATTTCCCTTCCTCTCAATTGGAATGGGTGAATGAGCGAGATGTTAGAGCTCCTACACTTCTACAAAAATTTCACAGTAAATACCCTGATAAACTTTAACAAGCTGGGATTTATTTGTATTATATGTAGATTGGATATTGTATCATTTCATTCTACTCTGTCTATTTCCATTTGTTTTCTTTAGGACTAACATCTCTTCTGCAGGAGGGCCAAATGTCAGCCTCATTCTGCTTGCTTGCTTTTGGCTGCCATTGTAATGGGAGGGGGGAGGTATTGATGGTATTTGGGAGGGGGGAAGTGAGCTGGTGGAGACGTCTGGGAAAAGGGAGAGATATTCTTGCTGTTTCTTTAGCAGCTGCAGAGAAGAACTGATAACTGCCAAGGTCAACCGTTCCGGCATACCAGATAGATGGGGCCGCCTAAAGAAGTACCCCACATGACACCTTGGGGAGATGTGGATTGGACATTTCCCTTGGGACTGTAGGGGGAGGGATCTGGGGGATGTATTCAATAAGTAATTTTCATGCCTATTGCCTCAGATTTTTCTTCTGCTGTATTCAGTTCATACTCAGTAAAAGTACCTTTCTCTATAAACATGCAGTTGGGGTTCTTTTTTCTTGAGCTTTGTATGGAGGCAAGCCTGACATACAGTTTCTCCGCCTCTGGGCCTCTACCATGATCGGGATTACAAAAGGCTTAACAGGCATACTCACCATTGGGTCCGCATCCGCTTCCCCCTCACTGCTGCTTCTGTTTGTTCCTTCAGTTGAGCTGACCATCACATCGCCTGGGGTCATGGGTACAGCCTGCTGAGCCCTCCGTAATTTTTCTGGTGTGGACTTGATACTTTTCCTGGCCATCCCCTGCCACACACTGAGGGTTCCTGCTGCCTTTTTCTGCCTGGCTTCCATGAATTCAGCTGCTCGATGGCCCGGTTTTCCACATCTGAAGCAGGTCGGGGTGGCCTAGCTGGTGTAGGCGAGCTTGGTTCCGCTATCGGTTGGGGCTTTACAGCCGCGGGTTGGCTTCTTGAAGTGAAGCCAGTGGGATGGAACGGGTGTCATCTTTGGAAGCCATATTAGGCCGGAAGCTTCCACGCTGCCACCTTCTCATGTGTGGGAAAGTAGGAGGGGGTTGTCTGTAGACATAATAGCATTCTTCCTGTCGGTCAAGGTTAGTGCAATCCTGCATCTGAAGAAGGAGTGGTTGGAGTGAGGCCTCGAGATGGGACGGCGGTTGATTGGAGCATGTGATCAACTGAGGACTGAAGGGATGGTTTTGGGGGCTTTGATTTACTGAGGGAAAACCAGGACCTCTCAGATTCAGGTTTTCCCAGATGTGCCAGTTTACCTATTCTAGTAAATAGAACTTTGAAAATGCTTGCTTCAGAGTCTTTACTTGGAGCTGGGGGGTTTTCTGGAATGCTGACATTAACCCGAATCTCCCTTAAAGCATAACGGCACCCCGAAAGGGGGCTGTCGGGGGTGCTGAACCCCAGCATCTACATAAACCTTGAGTGGTGCAAAGACTCAGTGAAAATGGAGGAGAAAGGAGAGATCGTAGAGGGGGCCATGGGGACAGATACTCAAGGATTTACCGACACCCTGCTTTATCCTTCTGAAGAAGTGGTGTGAGCCATTGAGACTGCAGAGGAAGCCCAAAGATTCGGGTTTTCCCAGATGTGCCAGTTTACCTATTCTAGTAAATAGAACTTTGAAAATGCTTGCTTCAGTCTTTACTTGGAGCTGGGGGTGGTGGTTTCTGGAATGTTGACAATGGGGTTTTCTGACCCCAGACTGGCCCCTTTGACCAGTCCTCCCTGAACTCCACCCCTAATTCCGTAGCAGCCTGGAACCAAGCAGTCAGGCAGGGAGTCAACCCCCGGCACAGGCAAGCCTGCCGTAGGGTCCGGTCTAGCCCCTCCCTGAAATGGTGCACTATCAACCATTCTGGCCAACCCCACACCTTGCCTGCCAGATGGCGGAAGTCTCGTATGTATTCTTTCACAGGCCTTCCTCTTTGTCGCACAGCCAGCAATTCCCCCTCCGCCTGCTGGGACCTGGTGGTATCCTCAAAGCGTTCCTGGAGGGCGGCCAAAAAGAGGCCAAGGTCCCCCAACTCCTTGGCTTGCTCTCCATATAAATCTGCTACCCAGTCCGCAGCCTCTTCCTCCATCACTGCCATTGTTGCCATCACCCGGTCCCATTGTGCAGTATATAAATGACCATACCTGTCCATATGATTCAATACCTGGCCAATGAAGAGGGCCATCTTCTCTGGTCTCCCGTTGAATGTTGCACTAACAGCAAGAGGGTCCCAACGTCCTACCACTGGCAGGCCTTGCCCAGCCCCTGCCACGTTATGTGGAATTGTACCATGGTCCTCAAAACCCTGAGTTCCCTCCATCTCCTCTCTCAGTCCATATGGGACACAGTCAGCCTACGCCGTTCCTGGTTGTGGCCTCTGGCCCTGTACTCTCAAAGCCCCTGGGGTTGCATATTGGTGGGTCTCACTGGTGTTCCTTAGATGACCAGGCACAGCCCCTAAGGGATGTGGCTCCTGTGGAGGGTGACTTGCTGCCTTAGAGCCCTGCCATCCCCTGCTCTGACCTGTGCCCCTAAATCCCACAGCTCCAAATATTTTTTGCAAAACTTCTATTGTTTGGCTTCCAACCGCTGTGGAATAGCTCCAGTTGTCATCCAATATTCTTCTCTCTCTCCACTGGGAGAAATGGGCCCCAGAAGGAGTGAGCACAGGGCCTGTGGGTGGTGGGGCCCTATAGTTCCCAGTCCTGGAAGGCCCCAGCCACCATTCCTTTGCTCCACCCTGGCCAGCTTCCATACCCTCTGGGCTTGTCAGAAGCCCTTGCCCCATAACTGGGCATTCCTTGGGCCTGACTGTCAGGGAAACGCCCTCTATCGGGTCCACAGCCTCCAGCACACTCACCTCCATGGCAGCAACAGACTCTTCCAGGTCTGCAGCCTCCAACCCTGGTACCGTACCTTCAGTCATGATGTTTGTCTGTGAGCTCCAACAAACTGTCAGGTTCTGATGTGAAATGAAGGACTCCACACATAGAAAATGATTAGAACCTGGTTTAACCTGGTTTACTGACATCCACAATCAACGAAAGGAGAATATTGTTGGAGCTACTGCTCTGTGCTTCCCATCACCTTATAAAGCAATCAAACCCCATTTAGTGATTAACCCAGCCCCAATCCCGTCATTATCCACTTGGCCTAGCCCCACCCCCACATATGCTCCTTGCAAACCACCCACTCACTTCAGCATGAAAGTATGGTAAAGGAAATTCAGTCCAGCCACATCCCCACACTCAATCCCAGCCTGTTGATTGTTCCTGACAGCCACGTAGTAATTAGGCTAGTCAGCAGAGCCTCACGCCTCCACTCCTGCTCCCAGCAGTTCCCAGGCAGTCTTGGGGTCCTGCAAGGCATCAAGTCCATCCCAATCCCTTATCCGGGCTCACTGCGGTGATAGTGCCTCTCAGCTGATCAGGGGAAGCCACGGTGAGTCTGGTGACATCATTCGGAGGCATCCGCCTCCCATCCAGGTGCACCGAAGCAAGAGCGCCTCTCAGCTGTCTTGCGCCTGCCAGCTGTCTTGCTATGGCGTCGTCAGGCTTGGTGCTGGGCGGCCTGGTTGGCTGGAACACGGAGGCAGCAGCTGGGACGGTGGCGAGGTGGGTAGGTCAAAGAGGTGGGTTGCCGGTGCTGTGCTGTCTGCTACCCCACCGGAATGGCAGCCCCAAGTCGCTGGATGCGCCGGGACTGACACATGAATATATTAAGCAATCAAGGGGATATCATCCATTCTTTTTTTAAAAAAAGAATGTTTTATTTTAAAATAAAAACAAAACATAAAACCATCATCATTCCAAACAACTACAGACAGCGTGTCAATCGGTTAGCATTCTTTTGTGTTTAATCCCATCTTCAGAGTACCAATTGATAACAAAAGCTTATTTCTCATAAAAAAGAATTTCACATATTTTATCTTTACATCAACCTTATATTTCATATTTCATCTCCATGTTTTATTATCCATCCATTGATAAAACAAATCCCATATCAAATAATATTGTTTATCTTCCTGTTCTCTAATTTCAAAAGTCAATTTACTCATTTCAGCACATTCCATAATTTTCTTAATAATCTCATCATCAGTAGGTAACTTCTCTCCTATCCTTAGCAAATACAATTCTAGCCACTGTTAAGACATTCACAATTAAATATTGCAATTCTCTATTGTATGTTTCTGGTAAAATCCCTAATAAAAATATCTCTGGTTTAAAATCAATATGTTTCTTGTGTGTCTTAGTCCAATATCTCTTAGCTTCTACACATGTCCACCACATATGGTAGTATGATCCTGGAGTCTGATGACACTTCCAACATTTCTCCGATTTATTCTTGAACGTTCTGGCTATCCCTGTCGGGGGTAGGTGCCACCTGTAAAACATCTTATACAAATTCTCTTTATATGCTGTAGACATCGTCATTTTGTAATTTTGCAACCAAAATTTTTGCCATTTCTCTAAATCAATACTATACCCAAAGTTTTTCCCTCATGCTATCATTGTTTCTTTAACTTGTTCTTCTTCCAATTTTACCTCTAGCAAATATCCATATAATTTTTTAATTACATAGTCATTAGAACCCATTAAAATCTTATCTAAGTTAGTCAAAACATTGTATAAACCTTCTTGTTTAAGATCTACTTCATGTCTAGAATGTATTTGCAAATTTGAAAACCAATCCATCTTACAGCCCTGTTCTAATTCTTGCTTCAATTTAAGTTCACCCTTTTCATCCATTAATTTCCTATATCTAACAATTTGATCCCTTTTGAATACTACTGAATATGAAAATGCTTCAATTGTAGATACTCACACTGGAATCTTCAAATAATGTTGTTTTTTAATCTTCTCCCAATTCAATAATAAAGCTTCCCGTATCTGATGCCTTCTAGTTAGTTAGTTAGTTAGTTAGTTTATTAGATTTATATACAGCCCTTCTCCTGACGGACTCAGGGCAGTGAACAGCCAAACATTAAAACATTAAAATACAAGCAATATAAAAGTTAAAAATAATCTAAAAACGTAATTAAATCAAATTTTGGCTTCCCCAAATTTAAAATCCCTCCTAAAATTCACCCATTAAAATCTACGTTAAGCCAGCCCGGCTTCCTGGAATAGAAAAGTCTTTAATGCCTTGCGGAAAGTGCGGAGGTCTGGGATTAATCGAATCCCCGGGGGTAACTCGTTCCAGAGGGCGGGAGCCCCCACAGAGAAGGCTCTCCCCCTGGGGGTCGCCAGTCGACATTGCCTGACCGATGGCACCCTGAGGAGGCCCTCTCTATGAGAGCGTATTGGCCGGTGGGAAGTTATCGGTGGCAGAAGGTGGTCTCGTAAGTACCTGGGCCCTAAGCCATGGAGCGCTTTAAAGATGAGAACCAAGACCTTGAAGCGCACCTGAAAGACCACTGGGAGCCAGTGCAGCTCGCGCAGGAGAGGTGTCACATGGGAGCGCCAAGTCGCCCCCATAATCACCCGCGCGGCCGCACTCTGGACCAGTTGGAGCCTCTGGGTGGTCCTCAAGGGGAGCCCCATGTAGAGAGCATTACAGTAGTCCAGGCGAGAAGTGACCAGGGCATGAGTGACTGTGCATAAGGAGTCCCGATCCAGAAAGGGACGCAACTGGCGTATCAGGCGAACCTGATAAAAAGCCCCCCTGGCCACGGCTGTCATATGCTCTTCTAAAGACAGCCGTGGATCCAGGAGGACGCCCAAGTTACGAACCCTCTCTGTGGGGGGCAGAGACTCGCCCCCAATAGCCAGCGAAGGCACCAGCTGGCTATATCGGGAAGCCGGCATCCACAGCCACTCGGTCTTGGAAGGATTGAGTTGGAGCCTGTTCCTCCCCATCCAGACCCGTACGGCCTCCAGGCACTGGGACATCACTTCAAGGACATCATTGGGGTGATCCAGGGTGGAGATGTACAGCTGCGTATCATCAGTGTACAGATGACACTGCACCCCGAAACCACAGATGATCTCACCCAGCGGCTTCACATAAATGTTGAACAGGAGCGGCGAGAGGACCGACCCTTGCAGCACCCCGCAAGCAAGGCGCCTCAAGGTCGACCTCTGCCCCCCTGCCAACACAGACTGCAACCGGTTGGAGAGATAGGAGGAGAACCACCGCAACACGGTGCCTCCCACCCCCAATCCCTCCAGCCGGTGCAGCAAGATACCATGGTCGATGGTATCAAAAGCCGCTGAGAGGTCTAATAGGACCAGAACAGAGGAGCAACCCCTGTCCCGAGCCCTCCAGAGATCATCAACCAACGCGACCAATGCCGTCTCCGTGCTGTACCCAGGCCTGAAGCCGGACTGGAACGGATCTAGATAGACAGTGTCATCCAGGTACTGCGGGAGCTGTCGCACAACCACACTCTCTACAACCTTCGCCAAGAAGGGAAGGTTGGAGACCGAACGATAATTTCCCAAAACATCCGGGTCCAGAGAAGGCTTCTTGAGGAGGGGTCTCACCACCGCCTCTAAAATACCCCTGTATTTTTGTTCCTTTATACCATAAGAAAGCATGCCACCCCATCAACAGATCATGTCCCTCTAAATTCAATAATCTAATATTTGTCAAAGTTATCCATTCTTTAATCCACATCAGGCTTGTTGCTTGATAGTAAAGTTCCCAATTAGGTAAACCAAAACCTCCCCTCATTCTAGCATCTTGTAACAACTTTAATTTTATCCTCGCCTTCTTTCCCTGCCAAATATATTTCAACACCGTTTTATTCAAATCTTCAAAAAATTCTTTCCCCAATCTAATTGGAATTGACTGGAATAAATACAAAATACTAGGCAAAATATTCATCTTAATAGTTGATATCCTACCAATCAAAGAAAGCTGCAGATTTCCCCATTTCGCAAAGTCTGTCCCTATCTGTTGCTTAAGCTTATTGTAATTATTTTCTTTAAGTGTACTACATCTTGCTGTCAAATATATCCCCAAATACTTTATCTTATTTGTGACCTGCATCTTTGATATCTCCATCAGTTCTTCTTTTTGCTTTATCAACATATTTTTAGTCAAAATCTTTGTTGTCTTTATTAATTTTCTTTTTTTTAAAAAAAAAAACCTTTATTTACATTTATCATTAAAAAAGATAACAACACACCAAATATATGACAAATAAATCAACAAAACAAATAACATATATATCTGTAAATAGTACCTTAATAACTTAATATTCGGTACAATATATCCATGTTACATTCCGGGGGAGACAGAACAACCTAATTTACCTTTATATATCAGTTAGGTCTATCCGACCTCACTTTACTTGTATAATATACGTTTTTTAATAAATATGACTCCTAGTCTGATTTGGGTTATAGTTTTCTCTTTGATATCCAAATATATAGTTTTTCCCAAGATAAACATGTTTGCGTTTGGTCTTTATCTTTCAGTTTTTTGGTCAATTTATCTGCTTCCGCACAATCCAAGATCTTCTTTTCTTTTTTTTATTGAAAAAGTTTTACAAATACAAATTTTATCATTTCCCCCCCAATTTCCCCCCCCCCCACCCCCCTATTCCCCCTCCCCTCCCTTCCCACCCTTGGCTTCCCTTACAAAAAATATTATTCTTATTCGTCTACCAGTATCAAACAAAAATAAATGAAAAGGTGAAATCCAAATCAGGTAACATATCAAATATTTCTATCATCTAATCTACCCCCTTTCGACATTAAAATTTTTCTAAATATCACAATAGTAAAACTAATTATCTGCATTTATAAATCCCCCTTAATACATAATAGAGTCCAAAAAACCTATTTTCCCCCAATTACTTATCCCTAAATTTAAACTAATCCCTAGATGACATATTCATTATAACATTCTGTATCAATATATCAATCACTATTCCACACCTTGTTTTACCTCCAATTACTTTACCTCCCATATACTATAACTCTCAACTCAACATAATCTTCTTCAAGTAAATACTAACTGGTACTTCTTTGTTTGATATTTATTCTGCACATAATCTATCCATTTCTTCCATTCCCGAACAAAAGCTTCTTGGGTCCTATCTTTTAAATACGCTGAAATCTTTGCCATTTCTGCAAAACTAGCCATCTTCAAAGTCCATTCTTCTATAGTAGGTACACTGTCTTTTTTCCAATATTGTCCAATCAGTAATCTGGCTGCAGTAATCATATATAATATCAATCTTGTTTCATTCGATGAGCAGTCCTTAACTATACCCAACAAAAACAATTGCGGAGAAAATTGAAGCTTCTTTTTCAAAACATTCTGCATGACCCACCAGAGTTTAATCCAAAAAGCTTTCACTTTTCTACAAGTCCACCATATATGAAAACATGTAGCATCTAAGCATTCACATCTCCAGCATTTTGGTTGAACATTGGGATACATACATGACAGTTTCTTAGGATCTAAATGCCACCTGTAAAACATTTTATAAAAGTTTTCCCTCAAATTCTGTGCCTGAGTAAATTTAACATTCTGGACCCAAATCTTTTCCCATGTTTCCAACATAACTGGTTCTGTAAAATTTTGTGCCCACTTTATCATACAATCTTTAACCAATTCGCTTTCAGAGTCTCTTTCTAACAATATATTATAAACCCTTTTAATGTGCATCGGCCCTTTCTGTTTTATCTGTATCACCAAATCTTCTTCATGCGACATTAAACCAATTTTTTTGATCTTCTCTCCATCTTGATTGAAGTTGAGTATACTGTAACCAAGTTAAATTAATCCCTTCTTCCAACAGAGTTTTTAATGGCTTCAAATTCCAGCTGCCCCCATCAATAAAGAGTAACTCTTTATATAAAATCCCCCCGAGTGACTTTATATTCCGTATGGTATGCCCAAGATCCAACCACAAAGGTATTTTGTAATCCAATTTAGACTGGTGCTTCTTCCAAACTCTCATCAAAGAGTTTCTGAGTATGTGACTTCTAAATACATTGTCCACTTTATTTTCATAAAATAAGTATGCATGCCAACCAAATTCCAAATCGTGACCTTCTATATTCAAAATTTCAGTCCTTGTTGTTCCAAACCAATCACTCGCTTGTATCAACGCTGCTGCTTCATAATATAGCCATAAGTTTGGAACTTTAAGGCCACCTCTTTCCCGAACATCTTGAATAATTTTCAGTTTTACTCTTGGCTTTTTCTCATTCCAAATAAATTTGTTCAACCCTGATTGCCACTCAGTCAAGTTTTTATCACTTTTGAGCACCGGAATCATTTGAAACAAAAACAGAAATCTAGGTAGAACGTTCATCTTAACTGCTGCTATTCTGCCAAGTAAAGATAGTTGCAGTTTTTTCCAAATTTCCAAGTCTTTTTGAACCTTTTGCCACAAAACTTCATAATTATTTTGAAAAAGTTTTATTTGGAAGCTGCAACCTGCACTCGTAGATATTTCACCTTTGAGACTATTTCAAAGCCTGCCAACCTTTCAAGTTCCTTCTTTTGAGCTTCCAACATATTTTTAACTATCATCTTGGTTTTTTTCTGATTTAGTCTAAATCCTGAGACCAAACCATATTCTTCTATAATGTGTTTCATCTGAATGATTGATTCCAAAGGTCGTGTTAGGGTAACCACCAGATCATCTGCAAATGCCCTTGTTCTGTAATCCTTATGCCTTATAACTATTCCATTCAAAATATTTGAATCCCGTATTGAATTCAACAAGACTTCTAAGGTTAAAATGAACAACAGTGGGGATAACGGACAACCTTGTCTTGTTCCTTTTTGTATATTGAATTTTGTTGTTAAACTCCCATTGATAATAATTTGTGCTGTTTGCTCTTGATAAATTGCTGATATTGCCTGAACAAACTGGTCCCCAAAGTTCATTTTAGACAAAGTCTTTAATAGAAAGTCCCAATTAACTCGATCAAAGGCCTTTTCCACATCCAAAAAAACACCAGCACTGCAGGGATCTGTTTACTTCTCTCAAGATATTCCAATAAGTCTATGAGTTGCCTTACATTATCCTTCATGTATCTGCCCTCTATAAATCCAGCTTGGTCATGATGAATCACCTCTTGGATAACTGGCATCAATCTGTTGGCTAATATTTTTGCAAAAATTTTGTAATCCGTATTCAAGAGAGATATTGGTCTAAAGTTTTCTGGTTTTGTGGAACCTTCCTCTTTTGGTATCAATGAAATAAAGGCCGTCTTCCACGAAGGGGGTATTTTACCCCCCTGTTGTATACTGCAAAATAAGTATTTTAGATGTTCAATCAATTCTGTTTGTAAAGTTTTGTAATACACTGCTGTCAAACCATTCGTCCCAGGAGCTTTTGCTGTTTTCAATTGTTTTATTGCAAGTACAATCTCTTCAGACGTTATTCCTTGATTCATTCTTTCCTTTTGTTCTCTAGAAATTTTCGTAATTCTAGTTCCAGCAAGATATTCATCTATAAGCTCGTTCGTTATGTTATCTTTATAATATAATTTAGAATAATAATCTAGAAAAGCTTGTTTTATTAAATTTTGTTGAAAAACTTCTTTCCCTCCATATTCAATAGTATCAATTATACGAGAACACCGCTGTTTTCTCAATGTATAGGCCAGCCATCTACCCGGTTTATTAGCATTACAAAATGTATTATGTTTTGCAAATTGTAAATTAGTTGCCGTTTGTTCAGCTATAAGCATTTGAAATTGGTCTTTCAGAAGTTTTATGGTTTCCTGTAATTTATTATCTAGCGGATTCTTAATGTGTAATTGTTCCTTTTTCTTTATTTCTAATTCCAATTCTGTTCTTTTCTTTTGTTGAATTAACTTGTGTTTAGAATTCATATAAATCAGTACACCTCTCATGTATGCCTTACTCGCATCCCAAACAATTTCAATGGGTGTACCCTTGTTCAAGTTCATTTGAAAAAATTCCTTCATATGTTTTTTAAGTTCAGATATATTCTTTTCATATCTAAACAAATTCTCATTCAGTCTCCAGGATCTTCTCTCCTTCTTCCCCATTTCTATTTCTATCCATATCGGGCTATGATCCGTTAAAGTCCTAGGAAATATTTTAGTCTTTGTTGTTTTAGTAAGTAAGTCAGGTGTAACCAGAATAAAATCAATCCTAGAAAAAGATCTATGTCGATCTGAAAAAAATGTGAAGTCCAATTCCTTCGGGTGCTGAACTCTCCAAACATCTTTTAATTCCAAATCCTCTTTCATCGCAAAAAAAGTCTGTGGCAATTTAACCCCTGTTTTGGCCAAAGTCTTTTTATCAGTTTTTGTGTCAATCACACCGTTCCAATCTCCCATAATCAAAATTGATCTGTAATTCCATTGCAATATTTTAGCATATAATAATTTATAAAAAATTTCCTGCTGCTGGTTGGGTGCGTAGATTCCAATCAAAAGCAATGAGTCATTCTGTAAATTTAACTCAATTGCAATATATCTTCCATGATCATCTGATTCTATAACTTTAGCTGGTAATCTTTTGGAGATATACAACACTAGTCCATTCTTTTTTCCCGGGCTAGAAGATATAAAATGTGAACCTAATTTAGAATTTATCAAATATTTTTGATCCTGAGTTCTAATATGAGTTTCTTACAAACAGACAACATCATTGTGAAATTGTCTCAAATAATGAAATATTTTCCTTCTTTTCTGTGGAGAGTTCAGACCATTCACATTCCAAGATAAAAATTTAACTGTCATTTGTAGTTTCACGAAGCGAATCAAGCAATTGCCGAAGATTCTGTTGGAGAGCAGTAGTCTTCGGTCTAGCTCCTCCCATGGCTTCTGATTTCTGTGATCTACCATTGGCCCCCTTCTCCTCTTGTGATGTACTGGACCTCTGCTGTTTCTGCTTCTCTACCATTTGCTTCTCAGCTGCACGAGTTATACGTTTATCTTTCGGTTCCTGCATCAACAGTTCAAGGTCCAATGCCACCTCTCTTGTACTTCTGGGGTGCTTTATTTTAGGCTCTGGAAAATCCATGAGAGGATCATCTAAAAAACCACCTACTGCTCCTTGAGTTTCTTCTATTGCCCTTTGAGTTTGTATTGCCTCTAGTTCCATCTGCTTGCACTGTTCCTCAGTCCCTCTTTCAAATTCTTTATCTTTAATACCTTCTTCTATAGCTAACAACGTGGATGAACATGGAGATGTGTCAGCCCTTTTAAAAATATTGTAATAAAAATGTTCTGCTTTTTCAATGGTGTTTAAACGGTATCTCACATCTTCATATCTCAAAATTATGCCAACTGGGGCATCCCATCTAAATGGGATCTGGCTTTCAATTCATTCACCAAAAAACCAAAATCCTTTCTGTCTCTTAACATCTTGGGTGGTAACTCTTTATAAACACCAATCTGATTTCCTTCTACATGGATATTAGCAAGGAAAGATTTCTGCAAAATATCATTCCTCAGTCTTCTGTCAGTAAAATAAACCACAACATCTCTAGGCAAATTCCTTTGTCTTGCCACACGAGAATTCACCCTGTAGGCCTTGTCAATCTTACTAAAAATTTGATCAGGTTCGACCTTTAACAACACAGCTAATGCATCAGCACAAACTGCTCTTAGATCTTCTCTGTTATTTTCCTTTAGTCCCCTCAATCTTATGGCAAACTCCATAGCCCTGAATTGAATCATTGTCACTTCATTTTCAATCCTTTGTGTTCTGACATCAGCATTAAAAAATTTCTCTTCTGTTACTCTCATCTTAGATTCAACTTCTGTGCTTAATTCACCCACTTTTTTCTCCACCTCCACCACTGCATCTGAAAGACCAGCGACTACTTTAATTATATTTTGGTTCAGCTTATAATATTTTTCTTGTACCAGCTCCTTCATTTCATTTTGAAATCTTTCCATTGTTTCAACAACATTTCCTAAAGTCTTAGCTATAAACGCTTTCAAATCCTCATTTCCAGTTTCTTGTACTTGACTCCGAGTCTGCGTTTGTGGCTTTACTGGCTTTTCCTTTGTCTGGTGAGTGGGGGAATCCCCCCCTGATTTAGTTTGTTTTGAAGCCATGCCTCTACACAATCTTAGCCTCTCCAAAAAAGAGGATTTCCCTCCTTTTCCACTTGTTCCAACTTTTCTCCCCAGTTTTATGAGAAAAGAGGTTAAATC
This sequence comes from Coluber constrictor foxii, assembly GCA_038048745.1. NCBI lineage: Eukaryota > Metazoa > Chordata > Lepidosauria > Squamata > Colubridae > Coluber > Coluber constrictor. The sequence goes on from CM075966.1 coordinate 50,980,637, forward strand.
AATTTTTCTATCTTGTTAAAATGTCCCATTCAAGTGCTTCGAGGCAGGCTAGCACTCTCACTTTCACTTTTCACTTTCCCTTCTTCTGTTTGAGCCAGTCGCCATTTTAAATCTTTGAAATGCTTTCTCCCGTTTAAATCCTTTTGTAGAAAGTTATTAATAGCACAAATACTTGCTTTTTAAAAGTCCGGATTTCACCTATTTTAACTTGCTGTAGACTTCTGTTGTTTTGGTGGCGTTGCTCTCGCCGTCTGGCTCTGTAAAAACAGAGATCCCTTGCTGTACGGAGCCTCGGCGAGCTGGAAGGGGAGCCTTCACCCTGAGTCTTCCCCAGGACAAAAAAAAAATCCTGGGGGCATCTCAGGGGACTCTACCCCGTCTCGCCGGCTCTACCCGGTCTTCAATCCTAAAGAGCGAGTTTTCCGAGCCACCTGACAGCTGTGAGGCGGCTCTAACAAACAGCGAAGCCGGCAGTCTTAAAGGGACCATCTGACAACGGCGGAGACGCCGACCGGAAGCCTCAATCCAAGATCTTCTTTATAATTGCTTCCTCTGATGGGATATTTTTATTTTTCCAAAATTGAGCATATATTAATATTGCTGCTGTGATAATATGTAGAGCAAGATACCATGAGTTTTTCTTAATATTTTCCGGTTTGGAACCAAGCAAGCATGTCTCTGGTCGCCATTCAATCTCTTGATTTAAGATCTCCTTGAGCCATTTTTTTATTTTCTCCCAAAATTTTACTGCCTCTGGGCATGTCCACCATTGATGATAGTATGTGCCACATTCAAATCCACATTTCCAGCATTCGGCGGATAGTCCAGTAAACATTTTGGACAGTCTATCAGTTGAGAGATGCCATCTGTATATCATCTTGTAGATATTCTCTTTATATGCAGTAGAGACTACTAGCTTCATATTTCCCCCACCAGATCTCTTGCCATTTTTCTAAGTGGATTGGGTAACCAAAATTTTTCCCCCAGGCAATCATTGTATCCTTTATTATCTCATCACCAATTTCTAATCTCATGAGCAGTTTGTAATTTTTAGACATCATACCTTTTTCTTGGCCCATCAAGATTTTGTTTAACTCTTGCAAATTGACATGTATCCCTTTATCTCTGTCTTTTTTATATTTTGATTGAATCTGTATATAGGTCCACCAATCCAATTGCAGTCCCTGGGAATTCAATTCCTGTTTAAATTTTATCTCTCCTCGTGCATTCAGCAGATCTTTATATATTAATTTTTTCGTAGGATTATATAATTTTGGGTATGTTAATGCTTCTAAAGGAGATATCCAGCACGGCATTTTGATATAATATTTTTTACTAATTTTCTCCCAATTCCGAATCACTATGTTCCTAATGTAGTGTTGGGTAAACCATTTGCTTTGTGGTGTATTATCCCGCCAAAGTGCCATATGCCAGCCCTGTTGTAAATCATGGCCTTCTATCTTGAGGAGGCGGTTATTACCTAACTTAATCCATTCTTTTACCCATACTAACAAAGCAGCTGAATAATAATTCTCCCAACATGGTAAACCCAAGCCTCCCCTTTCTTTTATCTCCTGCATCATTTTTTTTTTTTTTTGAAATCCGGGGTTTTTTCCCCTGCCAAATAAATGTAGTTGTTGCTTGATTTAAATCCAGAAAAAATTTTTTAGACAAGTTCGCTGGGGCTGTTTGAAACAAAAAATTAAATTTTAGTAAGATGTAAGATTTTATGGTTGTTACCCGTCCCCAAAATGATAGTTGAATTTTGCTCCATTTGTCAAAATCTTTTCTTGTTTGGGTTAATAATTTATCATAATTGTCCTCTTGTATACTCGAGCACCTGCTGGTTAACCAGATTCCCAAATATTTAATTTTGTTAACTACTCTTAATCCTGTTGCTTCCTGTAAATCCTTTTTGTCCTTCTCTATAATATTCTTGGTTAATATATTTGTTTTCTTTTTGTTGATTGATAGACCTGCTACCACCCGCTTAAGTTTATTGTAATTATTTTCTTTAAGTGTACTACATCTTGCTGTCAAATATATCCCCAAATATTTTACCTTATTTGTGACCTGCATCTTTGATATCTCCATCAGTTCTTCTTTTTGCTTTATCAACATATTTTTAGTCAAAATCTTCATTTTGTCTTTATTAATTTTCAAACCAGCTACGTTCCCAAACTCTCCAATGTTCTCTATCTATTTTTTTTATTGATATTAGTGGTTCTTCAATAATAAAAACCAGGTCATCAGCAAATGCTTGCAATTTGTATCCTTCTTTTTGAATTTTATTTATTTATTTATTTATTAATCAAATTTCTATACCGCCCTTCTCCTTCCGGACTCAGGGCGGTGAAGAGCCAATTTAAAACCAATAACAATACAGTGAGTTAAAACGTACTAAAAGTCCATATAGATTTAGGCTGAAATATATCAATAAAACACTAAAACTCTAAAAATTAAATAATTTAAAATAATTTAAAATTTAAATATTTAAAAATAGGAGGGATCAGGCAAGTCCGGCAAGTTGGAAGAAATAAGTCTTCAACGCCCGACGAAAGGTCCGGAGGTCAGTGATAGTTCTTAGATCTGGAGGGAGATCGTTCCAGAGGGTGGGAGCTACCACAGAGAATGCTCTCCCCCTGGGGGTCGCCAGCCGGCATTGTCTGGCTGACGGCACCCTGAGGAGGCCCTCTCTGTGGGAGCGAACCGGCCGGTGGGAGGCAATAGGTGGCAGAAGGCGGTCCCGTAAGTACCCTGGTCCTAAGCCATGGAGCGCTTTAAAGGTGATTACCAACACCTTGAAACGCACCCGGAAATCAACCGGCAACCAATGCAGCTCACGCAGGAGAGGTGTCACATGGGAGCGCCCTGTCGCTCCCATAATCCCCCGCGCGGCCGCATTCTGTACCAGTTGAAGCCTCCGGATGCATCCCAAGGGGAGCCCCATGTAGAGAGCATTACAGTAGTCCAAGCGAGACGTGACGAGCGCCTGAGTGACTGTGCGCAGGGAGTCCCGATCTAGAAAGGGGCGCAACTGGCGTATCAGGCGGACCTGATAGAAAGCCCCCCTGGCCACAGCTGTCGTATGATCCTCTAATGACAGCCGTGGATCCAGGAGGACGCCCAAGTTGCGCACCCTTTCCGTGGGGGCCAATGATTCGCCCCCAATAACCAACGATGGAGTCAGTTGGCTATATCGGGACGCCGGCAGCCACAGCCACTCGGTCTTGGAGGGGTTGAGTCGAAGCCTGTTTCTCCCCATCCAGACCCGCACAGCTTCAAGGCACTGGGACATCACTTCCACGGCATCGTTGGGGTGGTCTGGGGTGGAAATGTACAGCTGAGTGTCATCAGCGTACTGATGGAATTCCACCCCAAAACCACGGATGATCTCACCCAGCGGCTTTACATAAATGTTGAACAGAAGGGGCGAGAGGACCGACCCTTGTGGCACCCCACACACTAGGCGCCTCGGGGTCGACCGCTGCCCCCCTGTCAACACCGATTGCGACCGGTCGGAGAGGTAGGAGGAGAACCACTGCAGAACGGTGCCCCCCACCCCCAATCCCTCCAACCGGCGCAACATGATACCATGGTCGATGGTATCAAAAGCCGCTGAGAGGTCTAACAGCACCAGGATAGAGGAGTACCCCCTACCCCGGGCCCTCCAGAGATCATCCACCAACGCGACCAATGCCGTTTCGGTGCTGTAACCAGACCTGAAGCCGGACTGGAGCGGGTCTAAATAGACAGCTTCATCCAGGTACCGGGGGAGCTGCCGCGCCACCACACTCTCAACAACCTTCGCTAGGAAGGGAAGGTTGGAGACAGGACGATAATTTACCAAAGCAGCCGGGTCCAGGGAGGGCTTCTTGAGGAGGGGCCTCACCACCGCCTCCTTCAAGGCAGGCGGAAGGACACCCTCACTCAAAGAAGCATTTATAATCTCCTGGAGCCAGCCTCGTGTAACCTCCCGGGAGGCCAGCACCAACCAGGAGGGACACGGGTCCAATAAACATGTGGTAGCGTTCAGTCTACCCAGGATCCTGTCCACGTCCTCAGGAGCCACAGGATCGAACTCAGCCCAGATAACACTCTCAAGACTGGGCTCAGTCACCTCGCCCGAACTAACCCAGTCAGAGGCCAGCTCATCCCGAATCTGAGTTATTTTATCATCCAGATATTGAACAAAATCCTCAGCACGACCCTGCAAGGGATCCTCCCGCGCTCCCAGATGGAGGAGGGAGCGGGTCACCCTAAACAGGGTGGCTGGGCGATTATCTGATGATGCAATAAGAGCGGTGAAATAATTAGATTTCGCCGCTTTTATTGCCACTAAGTAAGTCTTAATATGAGCTCTTACTAGTGTTAAGTCATACCTTTTCATACCTTTTATGTCTTTTTCTTCTCTAATATTTTTATTTAAAACTTCTAATGTCAATATAAACAACAGTGGGAACAGTGGACATCCTTGTCTAGTACCTTTTTCTATCTCAATAGAATCAGTCAATTCTCCATTTATTATTACTTTTGCCGTTTGCTTGTAATATATTGCTTCTATTGCCTGAATAAATTTTCTACCAAAGCCCATCTGTTCCATTTGGAGTGTCATAAATCGCCAATTTACATTATCAAAGGCTTTTTGTGCGTCTAAAAATATCAATGCCATCTGCTTTTCAGGATGTGCTTCATAGTTGTTTTTTTTTTTATTTGATTTATATGCCGCCCTTCTCCGGAGACTCAGGGCGGCTCACAATGCATTAAGCAATAGCCTTCATATTTTTGTATATTTATATTTATACAAAGTCAGCTTATTGCCCCCAACAAACTGGGTCCTCAATTTACCCACCTTATAAAGGATGGAAGGCTGAGTCGACCTTGAGCCTGGCTGGGATTGAACTCGCAAGTAATTGCAGGCAGCTGAATCTTAAGTGCTGCCTTTGCAGAAGGCATTACCCCCCTACGCTACTCAGGCTCCTCATAGTATTCTAAACTATCCAGAATTATTCTAATATTGTCTCTAATCTGTCTTTTTGGAAGAAATCCATTTTGATCTGTGTGTATGAAATTATTTAGATATCTCTTAAGTCTTTCTGCCAATATTGAAGCAAAAATTTTATAGTCTGAATTTAGCAGCGATATAGGCCTATAGTTTTTGATTTGTTCTGGGTCTGTATCTTCTTTATGAATCAATGTGATGTACACCTCAGACCATGACTTGGGTATTTTCTTCTTCGTCATCACTTCATTCATGACTTCCAGTAATGGGAGACTTAAGGATTCTTGTAATATCCTATGGTATTCTGCAGATAAACCATGTGACCCTGGTGCCTTTCCATTCTTTTGTTTCTTAATTGCTTCTGTTAACTCCATCATCATTATATTTCCCTCTAACATCTCCTCAATATCTTTGGGAATCTGAGGTAAATTTGCTTTTTGTAAGTATCTTGCCACATTTTCCTCCTCTTATCTTCTCTCTCTTATAAAGTTGTCTATAATATTCCTGTATTATTTTCCCCATCTCTTTATTTCCAAATTTGCTTTGCCCTTGATCATCAATTAATTGTGTTATTTTTCTTGATTCTCTTTCTTTTTTCAATTTATATGCTAACCATCTTCCTGGTTTATTCGCATTTTCAAAATAGTTCTGTTTAGTGCTTCTAATTTTTTGAGCTAATTCTTTCTCCAGTAAGTCCATTTTATGCTTTATTGTATCCATTTTCACTTTTACATCTTTTTTATGTGGACATTTCTGGAGTTCCTTTTCAAATCTCTTATAGTCATCTGCCAATATTTTATGTGTTTGTCTTTTCTTCAAATTTCTCTTCGTTGTATAGTCCATTATTAAGCCTCTAGCATAGGCCTTCATCGTGTCCCAAAGATTTTGTGCCGATGTTTCTTCTTTCTTATTCTCCTTTGAAAAAAAAGCCAGCTCTCTCTCCATTTTCTGTACAAAGTCTTTCTCCTTTAAAATTATATTATTTAGAGTCCATCTAGATTTTCTTTTTCATCCTTTCCAAGTTACTATCACAGGATTGTGGTCTGCCCATATGTTTCTATTTCTATTTGTTCTACATTCAAAGTCAATTCCATTGTTGTCCATAATATGTCTAACCTAGACCAAGATGAATGTCTGTCAGAATAGAAAGTATATTGTCTATTTTTCCTGTTTCTATCTCTCCATGCATCTTTTAAATTTATTTCCTCTGTCATCTTAAAGAAAGATTTCGGTAGTATCTTTCTACTGTGTCTTACTATTTTATGTGTTTTATAGTCCAGGTTTTCATCCACAATACCATTAAAATCACACATCATACATATATTGTCATATTCCAGTTCAATTATTTTCATACGCAGTTTTCTATAAAAGTCACTTTGATTGTTATTTGGAGCATATATTGCTACTAAAAGAATTTTCATATTATTATCTGTTATCTCCACCATCAGAATTCTACCTTCTGCATCTGCATATATTTGCTCAGCTGGTATTGCATTTCTAATATATAAAACCACTCCTCTCTTTTTACATTGTGGCAATGATAAGAAGGTTTTCCCAAGTTTTGGTTGTATCAATAATTGTTCATATTACTTTTTAATATGTACTTCTTGTAGACAGATCATATCAAATTTTAGTTTCTCTAATTTGTGAAAAACCTTTCTTCTTTTAACAACTGAGTTAAGTCCATTTATATTTCTTGAAAATAATTTTCTTTCTTCCATATTCATACTTTATATGTAGGTTTTGTTGCTCTAGTTGATCTTACTTCACATTGTTCCTTGTATTCCACAATCCCTCCTACTGCACCTTCTGCTGCTTCAATCATTGCCAACTCCTCTTCTCGAAATTCTACTGGCACTACTGTTGTTTGAGTTTCCATTTCCATTTCCATTTCCATTTCCATTTCCCTTTCCCTCTCTTTAAAAAATTCTTCATAGAATGCTTTCGCTTTGTCAATTGTATCCAGTCTATATCTTTGAAGTTGCCATGTTAAGACTAACCCTTCTGGTACCAACCATCTGTAATTTACACCTTTTTGAAGTAATATTTTAGTCAGAAATTTATTTATTTATTTATTTATCTATCAAATTTATAGTGATATTGAATATATCAATATATTATATTAATATAAATCAAATTGATATTATATTGAAATTGATATTCTCTTCTCATCTCTCTCACTTTCCTTGGTATTTGTTTCAAACCACCACTTCTTTCTCCTTATATTTCAAAGTTTTTTCTCTGACAACTTGAAGTATTTGTGCTTTAATCGATTTCTTAGTAAAGCTTATATGTACTTCTTGTGGCAACTTGTTGCGCGTTGCATATCTAGTATACACTCGATATATCTCGTTCACACCATCCATCATCTTCTCCTTAGTGATTTCTAACATTTCAGCCAGTATTTCTGTCATAATTTCTGACAGGTTCTCTCCCTTTTCTTCTTTCACATTTTGAAATCTAAGATAAAATTCTGATCTATCCATTTCCCATCCAATTAGTCCACTCCTGTCTCGCTCCACTTCTCCCAATCTATTATCTATATCTTTGATTTTTTCTTCCTTTTGCTTGTCCTTTTTCTCAAGCTTTTGCAGTCTCTCTTCATATTTCAGCATCACTTGCTGAATGTTTGCCACTTTTCCATCTGTCTTAAGTAGTTGTTGTTCCATCCTTTGGACTGTTTGGAGAATCAACTGTATCGACATATCTTTCTCTTTCTCTTTTTCTTTCTCTTTCTCCTGCTGAAGCATCATCTGGATTGATCGCTGTCTTCCAGATGGTGACGAGGAGGGCGTAGTAGAAGAAGATCCCACTGTTGCTACTTTTCTGCTCATTCTGTCTAGTAGTCAGCAAAGACCAAAGCCAAGGCAAAAAGGTAATAGAAAAAATTAAAAAGAAGAAAAAGGGGGGGGGGGGATGAAACAATTCTTCAGGTTCTTCAAAACCCTAATCCATTAACGAGCAGAAAGTGAAAAAAAAGGTGAGAGTAAGAACAACAAAAAGAAAAAAGAAAAGCCAACTAAAGCTAAAAAGAGAAAAGTAAAAATCAAAATCAAAATTCAAAAAACTAAAATAAAAAATCAATCTTCAGGCTCTTGAGCGTCTTAATCCAACTCAGTTATGTAGGAATAAGTGATAACTCTCTGCATGCTTTCCTTGCATAAATGTGTTTGATGGATTTTCTTTTTTAGTTATTCCTACATAACCAGGATATCACCCATTCTTGTCTTACTTCCTGTTTAGCATTGAACCATTTGTTAAGAATTCAGTTATAGAATTACAGTTAGGCAATCAACCTTTCTGTCACATCCCTGATGTGATACTGCCATTCATTTGGAGGGAGGTGGGAGCATGGGGATAAGCTGTATTTTATAACCTTTTTCCTGGCACCTAAGCACCCTGCAATATTCTCACCTTTTGGAAATGAAATAAGGAGGGAGGGCCATGTGGATTGTGTCGGTTGAAAGCTGAGGAAGACCATGGGAACAGATCCTTATCTGGCTCTCAGGACGGCCGTTACAATAAACATCTTCACACCTGTGGATTGGCTGAAATCCATATTTGAACTGGAGGGATGGATTCTACAGTCCTATTTCTAACTGTGCAGTTTGGGAGGGAATTTAGAGTCTGCTTCGCCTGTTGTGCTATCACTTCTTCTCAATAAAAGGTTCCTTTTGAAATACCACGTTTCAAGAGTCTATACTTTCTTGGGAAAGGAGGAGAGGCAGATCCTTACACTTCCTATTTTATAATTTCATGTTTTTTACTATTTGCTACTGTTACATCCCAAGTTACAGTGTTTCATAATCATTGATCACCATTGGATGAGTCCACGTATATTGCTCTCCATCATCCAGAAGGTTTTGATTTACTTTTTAGTAAATTGAAGGAGGTGTAGACCATATTTCTTGTTAGTCACATCACGTCACATGCTTACAGAACGGTCACTAAATTAACTGTTGAAAGTCAAGGACTATATAATAGCAATAGCAATAGCACTTAGAGTTACATACCACTTCATAGTGCTTTACAGCCCTCTCTAAGTGGTTTACAGAGTCAGCATATTGCCCCTAACAATCTGGGTCCTTATTTTACCGACCTCGGAAGAATGGAAGGCTGAGTCAACCTTGAGCCTGGTGAGATTTGATCTGTAATCCTAAACTGCTATAAGAAGGAATATAATTACCATATTGATCAGTGCATTGATTGTATAAGAATTCCATTTTATTTGAGAGATCTTTGTACTTGGGAAACTATTTCATATGTACGGTTGCACCTGGGGTATTTCCCCAAAGGTACACCATCATCAAGAGATGATTTAATACAAATTCCAGCTTCATGAACCATGAGGCATGTAGTTTCTATCAGGGTTAGTGGTGTCTGCATCAGGGAATATTGGTGCTTAAGTCCAGTATGGAAACATAGCTGCTGCCATGTTATGGGATAACTAGGCAACACAGCCAAAGTCCCCATTCCTATCTGCACCTGTAGTATAAGATTCCACAAAGTAATGAATATTACCACAACAAACCCCATTTTCCTAGTGGACTAGGCCCCCTGTTTCAAGTATGTTTTAGATGTGTAAAAGCATAAAAGCTTACCATTAGACTTTAAGCCTTTCAACCGATCATAGGGAACTTACATCCACCGGATATCACAGCATTAATTTACACCATTCAATTATATCTTTTCTTAATACAATCAAGAACACAATAAAAACGTTTATTACTCCCAACCAAATGTTCAGTTCAGTTCAGCTATTCAAAGTTCCATTTGTCAAAATGAACCTTATCACTGAATGTTTCTATTGCCAATATGTTTATTGCCAATCAATCCTCAATTGCTCCATTACCCTTATTACCTGGACAGTGAAATGTGTACCTCTATCACTATCAATAATATCAACCAATCCATATTTGGCTATTATTTGCTCCAATATGATTTTAACAGTCATCTGAGCATTTGCCTTTGCAGCAAATATTTCAATGTTCCCACTGCCAGCATTTCAATGTAATCTACTTGGATTCATTGAAAAAGCCAAATGGTCAAATCTCTACATGGTTATACATAATCTTCTTTTTTATTCTTACACAATGTATTTATGCATTCGTACACAATGTAAATAGCATCTCCCCACTTGTATGGTTGTCATTTACATGCCTCTACAAATATCTTTGTTTAACAAAATCAAGAAGTGCTTGGGTTCCCCAATGAGTTCCTCATGCACACTCTCAATCACATTCCGCATAACCGCTTTATTAAGCACTTGCACCCCCTCCTTAGTCACCCATTTACCATCCACTTTACGCACCCCATCATCCATCATTTGTTGTTCTTCATCATCTGTAAATACAGGCTTCACATCAAAATACAATACAGGGATCAAATCATTAATGCCTCCCCTACTAACGCTGCCATCCTATTTCCCACAACTAACTTCGAGGTCCCCTTTTATGTGCTCCTATATGTATTATAGCTATTTGTTCTTTATTTTCTCTTTTCAACCATATTTTTACCAAAGATCGTTAAAAGCCCATAAGCAAATAAAGCAAAAACTTCACCTTCACATATTTGTATCTACTAATAAGAAGATAACCGTCCAGCTTCCAATATTTCAGCAGTATCCACATTCACTACTGCATATCCACTCATCCTCTTCCCATTTTCCACCCGGGAAGACCCACCAATGAATAACCACACAATTATGTTCCACATTGTCCCATTCCTTTCTCTCTTCCCTGACAAGAATTCAACTGGATTTGAATTCCTATTGGTCAAGAGAACCAAATTCTCTTGAGACAATAAAATAATCCCATATTTCAAAACCTTAGCATTGGTGAGCCACCTTTGGGCTCTCTGCATCAGGTTTGTCCATTCCTGATGTGGACTACTCACCACCAATGCCCCACCAAAGGTTAATTTTTCTACTCTTCTCCACCAAAAGTCAGTGGCAGCTTCAGCTTGTATGTACAAGGGCCAACCTTGCACCACAAGATCCATCAATTTTGACAAAAATATTACAGGTCTCTTTTTCCCAGTCCATATGTGAACCAACACACCTTTGGCTATGCCATCTTCCACTGCTACAAACAAGTGGAAGATTTTCCTTAAATCAGGCAAGCACAACACTGGAGCCTGTATCATTGCTTTCTTCAACTCTTCAAACCTATCTTCATCACCTATCTTCATCACCTTCCTTCTAAACAACTTCCTATGGCTTTTCTTCCAGCGATTTCTCATACAGGTATCATCAATAAATACCTAACTTTCCCCACTTGAGAGGAATCACACCTCTATCACAAGTTAGCTAACACCTCTATTTCCACAAACTCCAGAGAAATGCAAAGCTTGATTTAATTCACAAGTCTGTACAGACTAACTTACAGGTAACTTGCAAGCCAGACCAAAAAGTCCATCTTTACCTTCTACTAATAACTAATTCTTCCCTCAAGGGAACATCCATTAGGGTAGGATCTAGCATTTTAGATAAATATACCTACTAGTCTTTCCTTCCCACCTCTGGGTTAAAATCCTCAAAATCCATTCCCTTATCTAGGCAACACTAAGCTAAAATAACATAGTTAACTATTCACCAGGCTATTCAATATCTTAGAAATCTCCTTAACTTCTCAGCATTCAAAATGCACAGACATAGAGACATAAAAGAGGGTGATAAAAAGAGCACCTTCAAAAAGTAAAAAAAAATTCCACCTAATAGAGGTACTTCGGGTCTCTACTCCGAAAAATATTTGTTTCAAACCTTAATAGCACTTCTCTATTATATAAATTCATTTAAACATCTCAACCATTTCATAAAAAAATAAAATCAAAATCGCAAGTCAGATCAGGACAGGAAATATATCTGCGTAGCTGCCATATGCAGTCAAAAGCAATGCTGCAGGATCAAGTCACCCATTCGCCGCTCCTTTCTCTCAGACAAACTTGGCAAAGGGGAAAAAATGTGTAAAAGGGAAACCAAACCGCACCTTCCCCCACCTCCCCTTTCCTACTTCTCTCATTCAAGACCAAAAAGAAAGGGGAAATACAGGGAGGAAAAATACTTCTCCTTTCAACATCGCCAATACTTCATTCTAATCCTTGGTTCTGGGGGGGGTGGGGGGGAGAAATTGTCCCCCTCAGAACGAGCTCACAATTTGGGTGTCGTCCTAGACTCACAGCTAAGATTAGAGCAACATCTGGCAGCTGTAGCTAGGGGGACCTTTGCACAGGTTCACCTGGTGCACCAATTGCGACCCTACTTGGATCAGGAGGCTCTCCTCACAGTCACTCATGCCCTTGTCACCTCACGGTTAGATTATTGCAATGCGCTCTACATGGGGCTACCCTTGAAGAGTGTTCGGAGACTACAGTTGGTTCAGAATGCAGCTGTGTGAGCTGTTGTGGGTGCACCTAGATACACCCACATTACACCAATTCTCTGCGAGCTGCACTGGCTCCCTATTGGTCTCTGGTCACAATTCAAGGTGTTGGTTATTACCTTTAAAGCCCTACATGGCTCAGGGCCAGGTTATCTTTGAGACCGCCTTCTGCCGCATAGCTCCCAGCGACCAGTAAGATCCCACAGAGTTGGTCTTCTCCGGGTCCCGTCAGCTAAACAATGCCAGCTGGCAGGCCTGCAGGGGAGGGCCTTCTCTGTGGCTGCCCCAACTCTCTGGAACCAGTTACCTCCTGAGATCTGGACTACCCCCACCCTATTGGCCTTCCGGAAAGCGGTGAAGACCTGGCTTTTCCGGCAGGCCTGGAGCCGTTGATCTTGCTGTTGCAATCTTGCGAGATCTGGCCATGAATGGTGCGCATGGACTTTTAATGTTTTTAAAATGTTTTTATATTGTTTTTAAATAATTTTCCTATGTTCTTTGTTGTATTATTTTTTGCTGTAAGCCGCCCAGAGTCCCTTGGGAGTTGGGTGGCATAGAAATTTGATAATTAAATTAAATTAAATTAAATTAAATTAAATTAAATTAAATTAAATTAAATTAAATTAAGTTAAGTTAAGTTAAGTTAAATTAAATTAAATTAAATTAAATTAAATTAAATTAAATTAAATTAAATTAAATTAAATTAAATTAATTAAATTAAATTAAATTAAAAAATTAAATTAAATTAAATTAAATTAAATTAAATTAATTAAATTAAATTAAATTAAATTAAATTAAATTAAATAATTAAATTAAATTAAATTAAATTAAATTAAATTAAATTAAATTAAATTAAATTAATTAAATTAAATTAAATTAAATTAAATTAATTAAATTAAATTAAATTAAATTAAATTAAATTAAATTAAATTAAATTAAATTAAATTAAATTAAATTAAATTAAATTAAATTAAATTAAATTAAATTAAATCCCACTTCTCCATAGGATCTCTCTCATCTCTCTCTCTTTCTCATTCAAACACTTGCTATTATCTTCACAACAACAACAACAAACCGTTGCCACTTACTGTTCCTTTATACGAAAGAAGATCTCTCAGGGGGTTTCAGCACACAGGCATTCACAAGTGTCTCAAGATCACCTTATCGCTCCTGTGTGAGGGCTTCACACACACACACACACATTTGTACTATAATCAGACCTTGTAGTGTACACTAACATACACACATGCTTTCTCCCTGCCAGCTAGTCAGTATAATTATTTCAGGGAGCTTTATTATTATTCTTATTATTATTTTACAAGCCAATGAGCTTTATTGCCTAAACAATTTTTTTTATTATACACACACAGACGCCTTTACACATACATACCAATTAACAACATTTGCAGACCTGGAATAAAACCTTGGAAGGTTTCATCCCTTCAGATTCCCATTTTGCTTCCATCCTTGACATCTTGCAGCAGTGGAATACCTTAGGACGTGGTTTCTAATCAAAAATATGATTTCAGACCCTAACCACCACCTGTTTTCCACAGCTCCAAGCTCAAGCCAAGAAGTTCACTTAATTTGCCGGCATACACATATCACTATCACTTTCAAGTATAAATATGCACCCAAGAATGGTTAACAGAAGTCACATCACATTAATCAAAGACTAATTATTCCCATTTAACCTCAGGTGGGAAGAACAATAAACCTTTTCTTCTTTACCCTAATTCTTTCAGAGTTTTCTGCCTCTTTCAAGAATAATACAGACCTGTATACCACTGCAGTATTTCTACTCCTTCCACCCATAACAGCATAAATCAAAATCATCCTTGGTCAGCCCTAACATCTGAATCTTCCCACTAGATATTTCTTCTCTAATTGTTTTAGTGAGCTTCTCACTCCTACTTAAAGTTACCCCTGTTGTTCTATTCCCTTAAGCGCCAGACTACCTGTTTCTGCTCTGGGGATGTTCTATTTCTTCAAACAATAATTAATTATCACATTATTATATTGCGCAGTGTATGAACTCAACCAAACCTCCCTCCATCAACATAGTAAAAGGGATAGGAGGGACATAGAAGGAGTTTCCCTATGTTTCCTTCAGTAAATTTCTCAGGATCCTTAACAAACATTTCATGTCGGGGCCCCATAGTTACTTATCTATTTATAGCTAAAGCTGATACTTCCCTCCTTGAACTCCTTTTCCCTTAAAAAATCTACTCAACACGCTTAGCCTCTGGCCACTCCAGTTGCCCAGAAAATGGAACCGCAGAGGAAAGCTCAAGTTAGCATGTTCAGCGTGAGTACTAATCACATCTAATGCATCTCAACATACACACAGCACCAGACATTCAAGGAGTCAGACCACCCCAGCGAGACACCCTATAAGTACCCCGTACTTATACTCACTCTGGGTCAGTGCACTGTATTCCTGTTCCTGTATGGCTCAGACTTCCCTGCTCAGTTGTTCAGGTCCCTGTCACATCAGGTTAAAGAAGAACAATTCCCTGTGGAAAAGAACTACCCAGCCCGGATCGCAAATATCAGCGAGGGTACCCACCGGTCCTCAGGTAAAAATTCCACTCCAGAAGGAAGTCTTCAAGTCCCTGTTCGGGCGCCAATTGTGAAATGCAGAAAACCAGCATCACCTTATACAAAGTGAAACAGAGACATGAACAAGAAAAAGCAGGTTTAGTAAAATATATATATATATAAATATATATATATATATTCTTACTTTTAGTAGGTTTTATGTGTGTTTTTCCTTTAAGCCAGGTTTTTCCTACATAACCAAGATTTTTCTGCAACCCTAATTGAGTGAAATAACATTCACTACTTTCTGGGGTTTTTTTCCCCTTCTTTTCCTTCTGGCAGCCAGCAGATTTTGTGCTGCATAGTGAGAGACTTATATAGCTATTTCTGGCTCATTAGCCATCATCAGTAAGCCACACCCACATCTCATGTATCCTCCCTGTAAAGGTACAATATTTATTTTCTTACTTTTAGTAGGTTTTATGTGTGTTTTTCTTTTAGCCAGGTTTTTCCTACATAGCCAAGATTTTTCTGAAAGTAGTGAATGTGATTTCACTCAACTAGGGTTGCAGAAGAATCTTGGCTACAATATAATTAATATAATAATATAATATAATATAATATAATAATATAATATAATATAATATAATATAATATAATATAATATAATATAATATAATATAATATAATATAATATAATATAATATAATATAATATAATATAATATAATATAATATAATATAATATAATATAATATAATATAATATAATATAATATAATATAATATAATATAATATAATATAATTGTAGGTCTTTGGTTATTCGGGTCTTCTCCCGCGTAGAATTGGAAGTATCTTGGCGACGTTTCGACAAAGTCTCATTCGTCATCTTCAGGCTGGTGTTCTCGGCTTCGTGCTCCCAGGAGCAATGTGAGATTGCAGCTGACCTTTCCTTTTAACTGCTAGTGGGGGTGGGAGCTGATTGGGTGGGAGCTTGGCTGGGTTCTGATTGGGTGGAGGTGTGTTCTGATTGGTTAGGGGCTTGGCTGTGCTCTGATTGGATGGGGGGTTGGTTGTGCTCTGATTGGCTGGGGGTGTGTTCTGTTTGGGTGGGGGCTTGGTTGTGCTCGGCTTAGTCTGAGTTGCAGGGGGATTTGAGCTGGTGAGCTGCGTTGTTGTTTGGCTTCGTGTTTGTGGTCGTGAGAGCTTTTCATGGAGGGTGTTGGTCTGATTCATGTATGGATTGGAGGGGTTAAAAGTGGCTAATGATGCAGCTGCGGTCTGGCTTCTGGTCCTTGGTCGTGTTTCATTATCAGTGTGGGTTTGAGTCTGCTTTCTGCGTGGACGTGTGGTGGTGACATCCTGTGTGGCTCTTGTGAGTGTGGGTCTGGTGTCATTCATCATGTTAGGGACTCGTTTGTCAATAAGGGCGGATTTCCAAATGGCTGGCAGGCGGGAGGTATCGTCTCGTTTGTTCATGCTGTGTGGGTGTTTTTCTATCTCGATGGCTTCTCTGATTATTCTGTCATTAAAGTGTTCAGTTTTGGTGATAGTTCTGGTCTTTTTAAAGTCAATTTCATGTCCTGTGGCTTTAAAGTGTTGGACCAGGGAAGAAGTTGGTTCCTCTTTTTTGACTGAGTTTTTGTGTTCTTCAATGCGTGCACTTATTCTTCTGTTGGTTTGTCCGATGTATGTGGTGGGGCAGGCGGTGCATGGGATTTCATATACTCCTTGATTTTCTAACTCAATTTTGTCTTTGGGGTTCCTTAGGATGGTGGTGTTGTGGCTCCATTGCCTGAGCCTGTGTCATCGTCAGGAGAGGACTCTGAGAGTGAAAGGGAGGAATTGGCAAGACCTCCCTCTCCAGGACCCTCCTCTCTGGCAATGCCCCTGGAGGACACCGAAGGGCAAGAGATAGGCCCAGAGCCAAGCACATCCCCGCAGCCACAGGTGGACAGCGACGAGGGAGATAAGTGCTGGCTGGATCCTCGCCAGCGACGCAGGGAGAAACGTGCCCAACAGAAGGCACGGCGTGCTCGTGATTAGCTGACTCACTGGACCACACCCCACAGCCTATAAAAGAGAGTGAGTCAGCCTACACCTTTGTGACAAACAAAAACAGATATTCTTGCATCCCAGCTTCAGATCTTCCTGCATCTCAGCTTCTATTTCTGGACATTTTGCGGTGTGTATTTTCCTGTTACGTTAATAAAGGTTTTGGCACGCAGCTGCTGGGATTGCTGCCAAGCTCCTTATCAGACTACTTGGTTGCCTGCCAGCTTATTTTAACCTCCGACTGTCCGTTTGGGTGTATTCCTGGGGAGCGGGGACAGAACATCTTGTTCGTCACCCAAAAAAGTTAACCCATCGTTACCACGATGGATCCACAGCTGCAGCAACTTATCCAACAGTTGCAAGCTGACAACCAGCTCCTGCAGCAACAGGTCGGCCAGTTGACTGCGCAACTGGCTGGGGGAAATGTGCCTGCAGCTGTTCCTCCTCCCCCTCCTCCTCGTCGGAAAAGCCCTATCAGTGTGCCTGATAAATTCTCTGAGCAGCAGGAGATGTTCCCGGCTTTCATGGGACAATGCCAGCTGTTTATGGCAATGAGGCCGGAGGATTTTCCGGATGACCGGGCTCGGGTGGCGTTTGTTATCAACCTCCTCTCTGGCAATGCCGCCCGATGGGCCACGCCTCTGTTGCTGCAGAATAGCCCCTTGTTGGCAGACTATCAGGGTTTTTGGCAACATCTGAGGGTGATGTATGAGGATCCCCTGAAGACCCAGACGGCAGCCAGGCGCATCAAAGATCTCCGTCAAGGGAAGCGCCCCCTGCAGGAATATGTGGCTGAATTTCGGCTTCTGGGCCAGGACTTGGATTGGAATGATGCAGCGCTAAGGGACGCTTTCCAGGATGGCCTCTCCGATGACCTGCAGGACGAGCTGGTTCGCGTGGAGGCGCCCCAGACCCTCGACACCCTCGTAACGCAGTGTCTGCGCATCGACGCAAGACCCGTTGGCCCGTCCAGGAACCCCCGACCGTTTCTGCACCCCCGCGTCCCGCACCGACCACATTCCGGGTCACCCTGCGTTTCGTGGCGACGGCTGAGGAGCCCATGGAGCTCGGAGCAGCCAGACCGCACCTGACGGCCCAGGAGCATATGTGGAGATGCCAAGGGGGATTGTGCCTCTGTTGCGGGGAGGCTGGACATTTTGCCGCGTCGTGTCCCAGGAAGCGAAGTTGAGGTGTGTGAGGAAGTTGTCCAGTTTTTCTTTCCCGTGTGGCCAGATTATGAAGGTGTCGTCTACGTATCTGAGCCAGAGTTTCGGTTTGTGATCAGATTTTTCTAGAGCTTGGGTTTCAAAGTGCTCCATATAGAGGTTGGCAATGACAGGTGAGAGGGGTGATCCCATGGGTGCTCCTTCTATTTGTTTGTATTTTTGTCCATTATAGATGAAGTATGTGTTGGATAGGCAGTGGTTGGTCAGATCGAGGATGTGCTTGGGGGGGTTATATTTGTTTTGGATAACTGTCAAGGCTTCTTTGATTGGTACTTGGGTAAAGAGGGATATGACATCGAAGCTCACGAGTAGGTCACTGGGCTGTAAGTTTTGTTTCTTTATGATGTCTATGAACTGGAATGAGTTTTTTACGTGCGAGGTGATGGATTATGCATAGGGCTGTAGTTGTTTGGCGAGAAATTTGGCTAGGTTTTGTAGAGGTGAGCCTATGGGGCTGACTATGGGTCTAAGTGGGGTTCCTTCTTTGTGTATCTTGGGGAGACCATAGAGCTTAGGGCATCTGGATGATTTCTCTATGGGAATGATTCTTTGCTGGATCTCTTCGCTGATGGGGGAGGCTTTTATTTTGGAACTGGTGGTTTTTTCCAGGTAGGTGGTGGGGTCTGTGTTTAGGGGTTTGTATGTGGAGTCTTGGAGTAGGTTGGTTAATTTGGTTTGGTAGTCAGATGTGTTCATAACCACCGTGGCGTTGCCCTTGTCTGCTGGTAGGATTATTATGCTGGTGTCTTCTTTCAGGTTAAGTAGTGCTGTCTGTTCCTCTTTGGGTAAGTTGCTTTTGGGTGGCTTGCTGGTGCAGAGGATGTTGGTGATTTCGAGTCTGATTCTGTTTGCATCGTCGGGGTTGATTTTGGTCAGGCTGGTTTCAACTCCGCATATACAGTTATCCAAAACAAATATAACCCCCCCAAGCACATCCTCGATCTGACCAACCACTGCCTATCCAACACATACTTCATCTATAACGGACAAAAATACAAACAAATAGAAATGGCCAAATGGCCTACTGGCCATTTGGAAACCTGCCCTTATTGACAAACGAGTCCCTAACACGATGAATGACACCAGACCCACACTCACAAGAGCCACACAGGATGTCACCACCACACATCCACGCAGAAAGCAGACTCAAACCCACACTGATAATGAGGCACGACCAAGGACCAGAAGCCAGACCGCAGCTGCATCATTAGCCACTTTTAACCCCTCCAATCAGAACACACCTCCACCCAATCAGAACACAGCCAAGCTCCCACCCAATCAGCTCACACCCCCACTAGCAGTTAAAAGGAAGAGACAGCTGCAATCTCACATTGCTCCTGGAAGCACGAAGCCGAGAACACCAGCCTGAAGATGACGAATGAGACTGTCGAAACGTCGCCAAGATACTTCCAATTCTACGCGGGAGAAGACCCGAATAACCAAAGACCTACATACAAACACCCGCGAAAACCTCAGAAAACATATATATATATATATGTGTGTGTGTGTATATATATATATATATATATATATATGTGTGTGTGTGTGTGTGTGTGTGTGTGTGTGTGTGTGTATGTATGTGTATGTGTATGTGTATGTGTATGTGTATGTGTACGTATATATATATATATATATATATATATATATATGTCTGTGTAAGTTTTCACGGGTATATATGTGTGTACAGGTGATATCTCGGGTTTCTTCCCGTGTAATTGCAAACATATTTTTGGAAATATTGGAGCGACGTTTCGATGAAATCTCATTCATCATCATCTGGCTAATGTTCTCGGTTTGGTGCCTATGGGCAAACTGTGTGATCTTAACTGACATCCTTCTTTAAAAGGAGGCAGAGGTGTATTCTGATTGGTTGACAGTGCTGCTTTATTCTGATTGGCTGATGATGTAGTTGTATTTTGATTGGGTGGAAGCACTGTTGCTGGGATGTGGGTTGATGGATAAGATATGTTGGAAATGGTGGCTACACAGGTCTCCTGATGACCCTTTGACCTATGGCTTACACTTTGTGTTAAGATTCGTCTATTTATGAGAGCAGGTTTCCAAATAGAAGGCAGACGGGAGGTGTCATCACGTTTATTCATGCAATATGGTCTTTTCTCTATTTCAATGGCCTCTCTGATTATTCTGCCATTGAGATGTTCTATTTTTGCAACTGTTTTTGTGTTATTAAAGTTAATATTATGTCCTGTGGCATTTATGTGTTGTACTAATGATGATGTGTGTTCTTTCTTCTGTATTGAGTTTTTATGTTCCTCGATGCGCACACTCATTCTTCTGTTGGTCTGCCCAATATATGTTGAGGGGCAGGAAGCACACGGGATTTCATATATGCCTTGATCTTCTAGTTCTATTTTGTCCTTAGGGTTTCTTAGGATAGACGATATCTTTCTATCTGTGCAAAATATGGTTTTGATGTTGTGTCTTTGCAGTATTTTGCTAATTTTATCTGTTGTTCCTTTTATGTAGGGTAAGATGGCTTTCCCATTGTTTTGTTCTTCTTGTTGATTTCTCTTCTGTTTGGGTGTTGCATGTTGGATCATACTGATGATTTTATTTCTACAGAACCCATTTGATGTTAATACGTTGGTTAATGTATATAATTCTGTTTTTAAATGTGCTTTATCAGCTAAACGTTTAGTTCTTGTGGCTAGTGTTTTGGCAACAGAGTTTATTTGTGCTGGATGGTGGTGTGATTTAGCATTGAGATAGCGGTTCGTATGTGTCTTCTTTTGATAGATGGTATGTCCTAAGGTGCCATCAGGTTTTTTATAAATTAATACATCGAGGAAAGGTAGCTGGTTGTCTGATTCTATCTCCATGGTGAACTTTATTTTGGGATGGAGGCTGTTCAAATATATTAAGAAGTTTTCCAGTTTATCTCTTTATTTATCTGCAACACCCAAACAGAAGAGAAATCAACAAGAAGAACAAAACAATGGGAAAGCCATCTTACCCTACATAAAAGGAACAACAGATAAAATTAGCAAAATACTGCAAAGACACAACATCAAAACCATATTTTGCACAGATAGAAAGATATCGTCTATCCTAAGAAACCCTAAGGACAAAATAGAACTAGAAGATCAAGGCATATATGAAATCCCGTGTGCTTCCTGCCCCTCAACATATATTGGGCAGACCAACAGAAGAATGAGTGTGCGCATCGAGGAACATAAAAACTCAATACAGAAGAAAGAACACACATCATCATTAGTACAACACATAAATGCCACAGGACATAATATTAACTTTAATAACACAAAAACAGTTGCAAAAATAGAACATCTCAATGGCAGAATAATCAGAGAGGCCATTGAAATAGAGAAAAGACCATATTGCATGAATAAACGTGATGACACCTCCCGTCTGCCTTCTATTTGGAAACCTGCTCTCATAAATAGACGAATCTTAACACAAAGTGTAAGCCATAGGTCAAAGGGTCATCAGGAGACCTGTGTAGCCACCATTTCCAACATATCTTATCCATCAACCCACATCCCAGCAACAGTGCTTCCACCCAATCAAAATACAACTACATCATCAGCCAATCAGAATAAAGCAGCACTGTCAACCAATCAGAATACACCTCTGCCTCCTTTTAAAGAAGGATGTCAGTTAAGATCACACAGTTTGCCCATAGGCACCAAACCGAGAACATTAGCCAGATGATGATGAATGAGATTTCATCGAAACGTCGCTCCAATATTTCCAAAAATATGTTTGCAATTACACGGGAAGAAACCCGAGATATCACCTATAACAAGCTTTTGCAAAAGGGTTCTCCCATGAAAGAGAGAACGTCTGACCACTTCGATTACATGGTTTAAATACAGCTTTCAAGGTACAGCAATACAATGCAAATGCCCCCACAGGGTATTCTTTTCAGGTCTTATATAACATTTTGGCTCTCTTCACATGTTCCACCCTGGAGTTCCCGTCCAAAACATACCCTGAGAAAATACCCTGCACAGATGTTCCCATGCTGATTGGTATTGTTATCTGTAGGCTCTTTCTCTTTGTAATCAGCCAGACCCATTTCGGAATGTACCAAAACATTTATTTCCCCAAAATATGCATCATATGTCATCAAAGCAAGCATCACAGGAACATCACAGTTCCCTTTCTCATGTCCTCACTACTAGGTTATATAATCAGATTATATAAAGGTTAAATATGGCATTTAAAATGGCGTTACTCAGGTTATGCTTTTTACAGGAATAAATCATTGTTCTCTCAATTACCTACATACTATAGCTGTACTTTCATGGACCACTGAAAGAAGGAAATGGCTCACATGCTTTGCTCAAGAGTGTGATAGGCAACAGGCTTTTAAGGGGCTGCCAGAAAGAAGTGGGGGGGGGGGGCAATGTATTTTCCGAAGTACCAGAAGGCAAAACAAGAAGCAATGGATGGAAACTGAACAAAGAGAGAAGCAACCTAAAACTAAGGAGAAACTTCCTGACAGTGAGAACCAATATAGGTGCTGAAATATTTCAGTCATAATTTCACATGTAAAATAGCCATTTGTGTAATACAACCTGCATATTGTTCAAAACACTCATTAGTATTATGGTTGATGTTTGACAACAAGCCTAAAAGTCAAAGATCACAAGAATGCTTCTTTCTCTGTATGTATACAAAACATCACATACCAGGAATAGCATATTAAGATGGACTTATACAACCTGATGTACAAAATAAACACACACATATTTATGCTCTGGACTATAGACATTGAATGCATGTAAATCCCTGAAAAATACGTGCTAGCCCTGGGCAAAAGAAAGGCAGTAAAATCACTCTAGGTATGTCTGTGCTGCAATCCCAAAGAAATGACAGGCTGCAGGAACATCCCTCCCCCCCTTTTTCCTGCTGATCATTCTTTACTTGAGATTGCAGCACAGACACGCATCCCCCAAATGCTCCATCCGAAGCCTTCAGCCTTGCAATCCTGCCAGGGGTGTCTGTGCTGCAATCCCAAGTAAAGAAAGATCAGCAGGAAAAGGGGAAGGTAGCTGGCAACTTGGGAGGTGCTCTGGAGATCTGGGCCGAGTTTCATAGCCCTCACTGGCTCAGCTGATCAGTGGTCAGAAATTATGGGGCTGAACCTCCAGGAGGTGACTGGGTAAGGGAAGGGCTGTCTCCTGTGCTGGCCACACCCACCCCTTAACTAGGGCTTATTTTCGGGGGAGGACGTATATCCAGGGCTCGACATACCTGGGGGGGGGAAGGGCATGGAGCAGCACACAGCAGTGACAATGACCAAACTGATGGGTGAGGCTGTGACGGCAGGACACTCTGGGACAGCGCCAACCAGCCGCTCGTCAGCAGATCGCTTCCTTGGCCGGCCCTTTGAGAGTGGCACCGAGCAGTGGGGCAGGCGCCTGGCACGATGAACAAGGAGGTGATGGCGGTGATGGGACTTCCAGTGGCAGTGCCAAACAGCCGCTCACCAGCTGATCGCCCCCCTGTTTCAATGCATGGGCCTCCGGTGTTCTGCCCCAGCTTTGGATTCCCAGAAAATGTGACATACACGAAGCCTCACAAACACTGTTTAATTCCAAACAAACCCCATTCAAGAATGCAGGCTTCCTGTGCAAAGGGTCCTTATCAAAGTTATTAAGAACAAAGTCCGACAAAGGTTGGCAATCAGCCCAGAAAACCAGATATGAGAAGTCGCTCGCTCTCTAAGATGCTCTGTAGTAATGAGACGTTGTTTCTAGCAAGAAAGCACTAGCTTGCGTGCGACTTAAATAGGCTAAGGGAGTGGCCAATTATCCTCAAGCCCTACTCTCGAGTAGACCTCCTCCTCCTGAGTAGCCACTCCTGCCTTTTGGCAGCCCTGCGTGCCCGAGCATTGAGGAGAGGCTCCTCCACTTCGCTCTCTCCACTGGAAGGAGCCTCTGGAGGTTCTGAAGACCCTGGCTGAGTCTCTGCCTCTGGCATCACATCCTCTTCGGCCTCCTCGCTGTCCGATGTGAGCGCCAGCTGTGCAGGCTGCTGGTGCGCCACACCAGCCTCCTCGTCGTTGGGATCAGCCACGATCCGCGCAGGCCACTGGCGGGCCACAATATCCAGTTGGGATTCACAGGGCCCCAAAGCATGCCGCCGGCTGGGCCATGTTGCTAGAGATGGATGCTTGCCACAGGCTACTGGATGTTGGGTGACCAGTGGGCGTGGCAGGCCAGCCAGAGGGTTTGGTCCTGGACTATAAAGTGTGCTCGGAGGTGAGAGCTCCCAGCACTGACTTTGCACGGAACTGTGTGTAATACTCATTGTGTACCAAGGCTCCGGCCTGCTGTTGAGGATTAAAGTCTGGGTTACTAAGCAGCTCAGTTTCCTGTGTGTTTGCTTTGGTCCTCACCTGGTCCGGCCCTGGATCTTTGAGACTTGAGCTGGTCAAAATCGAACTGCTGGCAGTTGGCAAGCGTTAGCCTGCAATACTGCATTCTAACCACTGTGCCACCACAGCTCAGTAGGTGATCTAGGACAGTGGCCCCCAACCTTTTGGGCACCAGGGACTGGTTCCATGGAGATAGGTTTTTCTGTGAACCGAAGGGGGCATGGTTTCGTGTGCTGCCTGCATCCTGTGGATGGGGCTTCGCTTGTTTCCGTGGCCCAGTTTCTGGCATGCCACAGTCCAGTGCCGGTCCACAGACTGGGGGTTGGGGACCCCTGATCTAGGATAATTCCATTCTGCCTGTTCTAGCCCAGAGCTAGCTGATTAAAAGGGCCTGGTGGCTTAGCAGACTAAAAGCATTGTGATTAACACCAGCTGTCTGCAATTACTGTAAGTTCGAATCTCACCAGGCTCAAGGTTGACTCAGCCTTCCATCCTTTCTAAGGTATGTGAAATGAGGACCCAGTTTGTGGGGGCAATAAGCTGACTTTGTATAAATATACAAAAGTATGAAGGCTATTGCTTAACACATTGTAAGCCACCCTGAGTCTCCGGAGAAGGGCGGCATATAAATCAAATTAAAAAAAAAAAAGTAAAGCAAGGCATACTGGGACATAATAGAGCAAGAATTCAAAGATTAGTGAAATTAAGCCATTTCAATCTATTGTATATGGCAGAGCCTCATAAAAAGGCAAGTGTGTACTGAATATATCTAAAACATTTTTCATTACAGGGAATCCTTGACTTATGACCATTTGTTTAGTGACTGTTCAAAGTTACAACAGCTCTGAAAAAAATGATTTACCACCAGTCCTTGCACTTACAACCATTGCAGTGTTCCCACAGTCATATGATCAAAATTTGGGCACTTGGCAACTAACATGTATTTATGACAGTTGTAGTGTCCTGGGCTCACGTGATCACCATTTGCAACTTTCCTAGCTGCCTTCCAACAAGAAAAATCAATGGGGAAAGCCAGATTAACTTAAAAAGCATGTGGTTCAATTAACGACCATGGTGATTCACTTAACAGCCATAGTTAACAACCTCTCACTTAGTGATGGAAGTTCCGGTCCCAACTGTGGTTATAACTTGAGGACTGTCTATATATTATTCTCTAGCATCTCAGGCAACAGCCATACAGTTGAGCAGAGGAGAGTCAGCCTTGTCTTACTTTGGTCAATTGTTAGCTCTCTGTATTGAATCAAGCTGATGCCAGACCTTTGACATCTTTTTGGTTCCCACCAGGAATCTACATCTTAGACAGGTGTTTTTGGAGCTTGGATGAGTTGTGCACGCAGTTGACTTCTTTCCTCTACAGCTTCTGACAGCAGTCACGGCAGCAGCACATTATCCAGCGAAAGTGCAGAGTTCTGATCTCTTGGATTGGAAATATCTAGGAAGGGTGAGCTTTTTCTTCACTGTGACATGCAATTGTGATAGTCCTTCTCTTCTACTCTTTGGCATTTCAACTGCTTTATTCCCTTCCTGTGTTGTAATCCCCATGTTCACTTCCAGAGGGTGTATAGTGCAAATACAGGTAATCCCTGGGTTACAAGCATCCCCATAGCAAACGTTTGAAGTTACACAATAAGCGCCCACTAGCGTTTACAAACAAGTCCCAAAACTATGAATGTTGCAGCACCACGGCAGATGTTCGCTCTTATGAACGACTGCAGAGGCTTTGCAACATTCACCCTGCCTATTCCCCCTCTCCCTCTCCCTGCACTAGGTCTCCATAGGCACTAGGCCTGTGGATACTCACCTTGCAAAGATCTAGAGAGCCTTCGCTTTCTTGGCCTTCAGTATACAGTATATGCAGAGAATGGAGGCCTAAGTACCACAAGATCATGCTAGATTAGTAGCTCAAGAACTCACACTATTGATCTTGTGTGATCTCACAGTACTTTAAGCCTCTGTTCTCTGCAAACGGAGGCCTGGATGAGAGCTGCAGCAAAAGGCTTTGCAAATGGAGGGAAGGCCTGAAACATTGAAGCTTTCCTTCTGTTTGCAAAGCCTTTTGCCATCTTTGCAAAAAGCCTTTGCTGGTGAGAACAGAGCCCCTGGAGGGAGTGCATGTTGCTTCTGAGCTCCATTTTTGCAAGGAAAGGCCTTTCCTCAAGGCCTCTGCTAAAGAGAAGCTCCATTTTCAAGCACCCCATTTCCATGCAGATGAAGTTTCTCTGTCAGGGAGACAAATGTTTGAGCGGCCTTGGGGGGGGGTTGGAAAGGGAGCGAATTGCTTGAAAATGGAGCTTTCCGCTCCGTTTCCAAACACCCCCCCCCCCGGGTCGCTCAAACACTTTCCATCCAGACAAAGACTGGAAACTTCTGGGATGCATGGTCTCGCGCAAGTTCTCTGCTTTTGCAGAGAATGAGTGCCTGACGTCCCATGGGATCAGGGCACCCAGAAGGTTCCAGTCTCCATGGGAAAAGTGGTTGCACGCTAATGAGGGGCTTGAAGCAATGCGAGTTCACTTCCCCAAAGCCTCACTTTGTGCAAACACTTTTCCACACAGAGCCTGGAAGCCTTTGGAGGAGACTCACTGAGGCTGCCCGCAGCTCCAGAAGTGGCAGGCAGGCTCAGTGATCAGAGAAGACAAGCAGGGCGTGCTCATTCTGCTCTCCCTCTACTCTCGCCGGGAGCAGACAAAGAAACAGAGACTCTGGAGAGGAGACAGATCTTCACAAGGTAAGTGACATGGCACAGCAGGTGGGGGGAGGGAGAAGCAATTCTGGGAAGCATAGGGTATTTCAAGTGGGTCAGGGGAGGCCTTGGGTGGTCTGAACCAGGTGGTCTTAAAGTGGGAGCAGCTAGATGACCACTGGATAACTTTATATTCACTATATTCTAAAAGATATTCTAAAAGCAACTATATTCTGAAGGCAGGAAATACCTCCAGCTGGAGAGAATACAGAGTCAGCATAACCTCCTTTGATACTCTAAGTGACCCCCTAACTTGTCAGAAGAAAAGGGAGCATCTTAATGAAACATTGTTAAAGGTGATTAGGCCAGAGAATAGCACCTGGATGAGAAGCAAATATCAAAAGAAGAATTTGTACTTTAGCCAGTTACAAGAAGAATTATGAGTGTTGGGTAAAGATAATG
Organism: Coluber constrictor foxii; assembly: GCA_038048745.1. Lineage (NCBI taxonomy): Eukaryota > Metazoa > Chordata > Lepidosauria > Squamata > Colubridae > Coluber > Coluber constrictor. Next base: position 51,008,369 of record CM075966.1, read on the forward strand.
TAAAATCTTAGTAATTAGGAGATGTCAATTAAAAATAACAAATGTATGTTAACCATATATGGAAAAGTTGCTGTGTTAGCAGAATGCTTTGTTTAAAACAGTATAAAAGGTGTCGTGTAAAGATGGACTCTTCATTCAGAACTCTCAGATACAAATCTGATTCTGAATCTTTTGCGCAAAATAAACCTGACTCTAGCTGACCCTATGGGATGTCTCTTATATCCTTTCTTCCATAACAATTTTGGCACCCGGCAGACGGGACTTTAGGAGGCAGAGATTATTGTCTTTCAGACGGCCTGCCCCGGCGAGAAATGGCATCTTTCCAGATGAAGATTCAGCCGGCTTTCCGAGACTCCATTGCAGTCTACAAAATTCTTCACTGAATGGATGCTCGTGTCCTCGCTGGAGAACGCAGTTCAGCCAAGAACCCACAAGAGGGCAGACTAGACTCAGAAAACTCCGCGGAGCACCAGAAAACAGGCAAGTATCAATTTAAAGGGGACATGTCCATTTTTGGGGGGACAGAAGAGGGAAACTGATCATTTCCCTAAGGAGAAAAATAGTGTTCTTTTAATTCTCCTGGTTAGGATTGTGTGGGTGGTTAAACGATCGCAGTTCTCGCATTGTGACCGTCGGCAAATCCGGCACATCGAGTCGGTTGTAGTGTTGTTAGGATGGGTGGTCATAACAGTGTCCAGCGGACTCCGTTACAATGCATGCTAGCACACTTTCCACATGCCTTTAGTGAATCCTATGGAGGTCCTCAGTGTGATCCTGACACCTTGAAGCACTTTTGTATTAATGTGTGGCCAACATTGGGCGTAATGTGGCCAGAAGGGGGAACGTTAGACCCCATAATAATCTCAAAGGTGCACAGGATCATCACACAGGAGGGTCGTTGGGAACAGTTCCTGTACATAGATCAGTGGCAGATCATTCAAAAAGCAGAACCCAAGTGGCTTAGAAAATGTCAGATGGAATGTATGAGAGTGTGTGTGATAAGAGAGAAAAATAAGATCAACAAACAAATAGTTAAAACTAAAATCTTAAGTCAGGAAGATGAGGAAGAAGTAAATGGTCCTCCCCCCTACGCCCCCCCTCTCCCAAGGCAAAATCTCCCCCCACCGCTGTCAACAATTGAACAGCCAAGACTTACTCAAGCTATTCCACCTCGGAGAAGTCATTTGCAAATCAAAAGAGAAGTTAAAAGCGATGGGGAAGAGACACAGGAAGACTTTAAACCTGTTAGCTCCCGAACTAGGAGCCAGACAAGTCTTAAGAAAGCAGAAACGCTGGCCCCTTTAAGAGAAGCAGAAACGCTGGCCCCTTTAAGAGAAATGTTAACCTATGATGTGACTGCTCAGGGCCAGCCTGCTATTCGATCCTTATTTCAATACCAACCTTTTACAACTACAGATCTACTCAATTGGAAACAACAATATGGTCCGTTTAGCAAACAACCCAACAAAGTTGTAGATCTTTTCAATACAATAATGCAAACACATAGACCCACCTGGGGAGATATCCAACAACTGTTGAATACCTTACTCTCCCTGGAAGAAAGGGAAAAATTCAAGTTTGCTAAAGAAAAGGTATTGACTCATATGTTTCCTGATGCAAATCAAGCAGCTGATAAAGCAACGGCAGCAGCTGAAACTGACCCAAATTGGGACCCAAATAATACCCAGCATGTAACTCTATTAAATGACTACCGCCTCTTATGTTTAAACAGTTTACGAGAGGCTGCAAAAGGTCCTGTTAATTATGCTAAAACAGCCAAAGTCCTTCAAGAAAAAGATGAGAGTCCTGAAGGCTTTTTAACTAGACTAGTAGAATCCTATAAAATCGATACTGGAATCAACATAGAAGACCCAGCAAATAGATTCATGTTGAATGAGCGTTTTATATCCCAGAGTGCTCCAGACATTAGAAGAAAATTACAAAAGTTGGAAGGGGCCTTGGGCAAAAACACCTCTGAACTCCTAGAAGTGGCAAGGAAGGTTTTTTTGAACACAGAGAGAGAAGTGGGAAAAAAAAACAAATGGCTAAAGACAGGAAGCAGACTGAAATGTTAGCTCTGGCACTGGGGGGGGGGGTCATTTTGGACCCCAACCAGTGTGCAGTTTGTAAAGAAAATGGACATTGGAAGAGAGAGTGCCCCCGTAAAAGAAGGGAATCCAGAGAAGAAACTTATGGGCGTGAGTCACAGATGGTGAGAGAAAGTCAGAGAAGTGCTTTTCGAGGACGGAACATGAGAGGGAACTTGAGAGGAAGTTTTAGAGGAAGGAGGGGGTCTGACAGGCAATTTATTCCACCAAGCCAGTCATACCAGAATGAGGAATTGATCGGCCTGGCTGAGATGGAGTGGGATAATTGAAGATGCCACGGATCCGAGCCCCCCCCCCCCCCAGCCTTTGATGGATTTATGGGTGGGTGGACGTAACGTCCGTATGCTGATTGATACTGGAGCCAGTCGATCAGTCATAAATAAACAAGTGGCCCCTTTGTCAACTAAGAAAATTAGAGTTCAGGGAGTGTCTGGTAATGCAGTTACACACAGTTTCCTGAAACCAGTTAAATGCAAAGTTGGAAATGGCTTAGTAGAACATCAATTCTTGTACATGCCGGATTGCCCAGTTCCACTGTTAGGATGAGATTTGCTTTCTAAAATGAGAGCCATAATCTCTTTCAATGATAATGGGCAGTACTTGACAGTAACGCACCCAGTGGAAGAAACGTGGCGATTAATGCTAATGCAAGACACCCCCACAGAAAGCAACTGGGAGGAATTCAATGTTCCTACCTTGTGGGCAGAAGACAACCCCCCTGGGCTAGCTAAGTTTGCCACTCCAGTGGAAGTTAAATTGAAACCAGGATATCAGCCTATCAGAGTCCCTCAATACCATATCCCGCAAGAAGCAGCTGAGGCCATACAAGTTTTAATTGACAAATTCCTAGCTGCTGGGATATTAAGAGAAACACAATCCCCATGGAACACAGCAATCTTACCCATAAAAAAAACCAGATGGAGGCTGGAGACTGGCCCAAGACCTTCGCCCCGTTAATATATGGGTAGTAACACTTCATGCAATTATGTCTAATCCCTATATTTTGCTAGGGACCATCCCCCACTCAGCAGCATGGTTTTCAGTTATAGACTTAAAGGATGCCTTTTTCACAATTCCTTTACATCCTGATAGTCAAGACTTGTTTGCCTTTGAGTGGAAAGACTCTAAATCACGTAGGCATTGTCAATATACCTGGACAAGATTGCCTCAAGGTTTTAAAAATTCTCCAACTCTTTTTGGTCAAGCCCTTGCCTTGGACTTACAACATTTTCAACCAGTTCAGGCAGGAGACTGTCTCCTCCAATATGTGGATGATGTCTTAGTGACAGGGACCACGCAACAAAATTGTTTTAAAAATACTCAAATCCTTCTTGAATTGCTGAGAGATTGTGGTTATAGGGCTTCCAGAAAGAAAGCACAATTAGTCAAAAAGGAAGTTACATATTTGGGATATATTTTGTCACAAGGTCAAAGAAATTTAGGCTTATCTAGGAAACAGGCTATTTTACAGCTGCCCCCACCTAAAAATCGAAAGGAGCTGCGAGGCATTTTGGGAGTTATGGGCTTTTGTCATTTATGGATGCCCAATTTTGCGCTCCTGGCCAAGCCTTTGTATGCATCAACCCATGGAGCAGAAACAGATCCTTTTGAATGGGGCAAGGAACAAGCAAATTCCTTCAGGCAATTAAAGGAAACTCTCACATCCTCTCCAGCGTTAGGGTTACCAGATCTCACCAAGCCCTTTCGTCTTTATGTGGATGTTCGTCATAATGTAGCTTTAGGAGTGTTAACACAACAGCAGGGGTCTTGGCAAAGGCCAATAGCTTACTTATCCAAACAACTGGACAGCCCAGCCCAAGGATGGCCACACTGTCTTAAAATGCTGGCTGCTGTCGCAGAACTTATAAAAGACACAAACAAGCTGACCTTCACATGCTTTGCAAACTATTTTAGAAAATAAAGGACATTTGTGGATAAGCAATCAAAGACTACATAAATTCCAAGCACTGCTACTCAATTAAGTCTTCACCGATGTGCAACTATAAATCCAGCTACACTCATGCCTGTACCTGATATACCCCTTCCATTGCACGACTGCTTACAGGTTTTAGATCATCAGTATTCCTGCAGACCAGACTTAACTGACACCCCTCTTTCACATGCCCAGCTTACTTGGTTTACGGATGGATCCAGCTTTGTAGAACTGGAAGTTAGGTTTGTGGGTTATGCTGTAGTGAGTCAGCAGGAAATCATTGAAAGTGCATCTCTCCCAGTAGGAACCAGCGCACAAGCAGCTGAATTATGGGGACTTATCAGAGCATTGGAATTAGCCTCAGAGAAGACTATTAATGTATACACGGACAGTAAATATGCCTTTTTGACTATTCAAGCACATGCAGCTATTTATAAGGAAAGAGGCTTCACTGATTCTTCAGGCAAATTAATACAACATGCTTCTTTAATTAAAAGTTTGATTCAGGCTGCACAACTTCCTAAGTCTTTAGCTGTCATCCATTGCCCAGGTCATCAAAAGACAGACACCCTCATTGCAAAAGGCAATCGATTTGCTGATAAGGAAGCTAAACTGGCAGCACACCAACCCTTAGATAGGAAGAATTATCATCTCTATTTAGCCCAAGAAATAGGATCATATATTGAGAAATCCCATCCTACATATACAAATGTGGAAAGGGAGAAAGCTGAAAGGGATCTCAAAGCTACTCTTGTGAATGGTTGGTACACTCTTCCGGACAATCGTCCAGTAGTACCAATTTCCCTTGCTTGGCCCTTAGTAGTGGAAGCACATCAAACCTTGCACATAGGCAAGACTGCTTTGGCCCAACAATTACAGGCTGCTTTTTACATCCCTAATTTACAAAGCCTGGTTGCCAAGGTAACTTCTCAGTGTTCCACTTGTGCTCAAGTAAATGCCAGACAGGGACCACGTTTATCTCCATGACAACAACCCATCTCTTACTTACCAATGGATTATTTAGTAGTAGATTTTACTGATATGCCTAAATGTTATGGGTATAAAGCATTGCTCACTTTTATTAACACTTATTCTGGATGGACGGAGGCCTTCCCTACTCGAAACAAGTTAGCTATACAAGTGGCACGCTTTCTTTTAAAGGAAATAATTCCAAGATTCAGCTGCCCATCTCACATCAGTTCTGATAATGGCCCCGAATTTGTACAACGTGTAAATCGCCACTTAACTGAAGCAGCAGGTGTAAAATGGAGATATCATTGTGCATTTTGACCTCAATCAGCTTCAAAAATTGAACGAGCCCATCGCTCATTGAAAGCGATCATTACCAAGCTGTGCTTAGAAACCCACTTGCCATGGCTTCAAGTTTTTCCTATGGCCTTGTACATTTTTAGAACTGCCCCACGTACCAAATACCAGCTGTCTCCTTTTGAACTTCTCTATGGAAGACCACCGGCTTTGTTCAAACACCATTTTCAAGGTTGGCCTGATTTAGCTCAAAAAGGGGGAGTGGAAGCAAAAAAATTACTTTTGCAGTTACAACAACATAACAATCATGTTAATCAATTGAGGCATTATATGCAAGAATGCAGACCCCCCCCCCCCCCAGTACAACTGCAGGCCATGATTACAAACCAGGTGATAGAGTATGGGTGAAACATTGGAAAGATGAACCTTTAAAGCCTAGATGGAAAGGACCATATACCGTTGTGATGTGTTCACCTCTTGCAGTTAAAACTTTGGAAGGCAAATCCTGGATCCATTGGACGAGACTGAAGCCTGCAGACCAGAGTGATCCAGTTACATACCAGGTGACAAGAACTGACAAACCTTTGGTGCTGAAATTCAAGAAGAATACACCCTGCTGAGTCCTACCGGCAACGGACTCTCTACGCACGGTGGTGAACGTCCGCCTTGCTGAACCACTCCGGAAGCTGGTTCCCTGCGCACGGTCGAAGATCAGTAAGGTCGAAGACAGCCTTCACACTGTAGATATATCTTATTCACTGTAATATTATATATTCTTATACATACTAATGTTAGAGAAAGTTTGGGTGTGGGTGTGGATTCTGTGGGTAGCTGCTATCCTAGCCCTACTTTTACTCCTGTTTTACATATATAAGGAACGGTTTTGTGGTACACCTAGGATTTTTCTTGCTCCTGCTATTTCCCAATCATCACGTACCACTGACCCTGTTCCTGACGTAGTGAGTTTTACACCATAGGGGATTATGCTTTGTTTATGGCTTTGGACATTGTTCGCAAGAGGACTCTCACGTGACCATATCATGAACACTACTTCCCTAAGTAGGGACACTTTAGGTCAAGTACGCTCCCGCCAAAAACGCATTGTCTATGCACAGGGTCGTTACTTTAGACCTAAGACAACTCCACAACCTAAGGTTCCAATATTAACATTCCCTGCAGAGGGGGGAATAGATAAGGAAAATGGGCCTCTACAACAATTGCATAAAGCAGACTACATATCCAGAATCCTGGAATTAAGTCAAGAACTTGTTAATCAGTATAACCCTACCCTAGGTCAAAGATGTTGGTTATGTTTATCTGCTGACCCTGCATCTTATCATGCTGTTCCTGTCAAGCCACAACTCTGGGTTAGAACAAAGGCTACAATTATCCTTGAAGGGGATAGTAGAGATAAAGCACCCGTCTCACTGATACAAAGAGATTTTTATGAGGCATTCAAAAGACTGGGTAAAAGCCGCCTTCCTATTGCAGGCCCAATAGCTACACGTATAGACCTCATAGGAACACCTTCTCTGTCTGTAAAGAGACACCAGAAACTTGGTAGGCCTGTAGGGTCCCTGACAGAAGAACAATGTCAGTCAGAAATATACTTTGGCCCTAAGATGTACTTGATGGATATGAAATTAACAAAGGATATGTTTCCCTCTGCCCACCACCTATTTTGACAAAAGGTCACTTTCTCAACACCACCAGGACTGACCTTTAACAAAAGAAAGTGGGGAGGATGGAATATGTCCTTTGAAAACTGTCCAAGACCATATCAGCCCCCACGGTTTCCAGTTTGGCTAAACTTTAAGATCAAATCAGGTTTATGTATCCTTTTTCCACCTGAGAACACAACCTCCTGATATCTTTTTGAAGGACCAATTCTCAGAGATAAACAAAAGGACCCTTCACTAGAAATCCCATTGCAACCACTGACAGGAATGTTGGTGGCAGGGACTTTGGGGGTCTGGACTAATGAAAACTACCATAGAATACATGCTTTCTCCATGAACACAGGAGTATGCATAGAGGAAAAAGGAGTGTTCTTTTTGTGTGGAAAGGATGCATATTTATGTCTGCCAACAAACTGGACAGGAACATGTACATTAGTCCACCTTTTTCCTAAAATAGGTGTTGTCAGTGGAGAACATACTATCCCTGTTCCCCTTATGGGACATGTTCAGAAGAGGGTCCCAATATTGATCCCACTATTAGTGATTATGGGTGTGGGTACTGCTGTTGGGACAGGGGTAGCAGGAATTACACACTCCTCAATACAGTTTCGGCAGATATCAGAGGAGCTTCAAGGAAGCCTGAATCAAATTGCTGGAACCTTGGTAGAAGTCCAAGGTCAGATAGATTCCTTAGCAGCCATTGTGCTACAAAACAGACTCTGCTTTAGACCTCCTGACAGCTGAGAAAGGAGGTGTGTGTGTATTTTTGGGAGAAGACTGTTGTTTCTATATGAACAAATCAGGTGTGGTCAGGGAAGGTGTTAAGGAATTACAGGAAAGAGCTTCTAAAATAAGCCACAGGTTACAGACAGCAGATATGTGGTTTTCTTGGGTGCCAGGTTCTGGCTGGATAAAACAAATGATATTTTTGTTGATATGTGTGATAGCTGGTCTAGCGTTCATTCCATGCGTAATCCCAATACTCAGACATCTCTCAATCAGAGCAGTAAAGGAGATACAAATTGAAAAGGAACTAGCTTTGACAGAACAATTTCTTAACCAACTTGGTTCCTATCCTATGGAAGAACATAAAGACTCTGAGGCAGACCCATATGAGAAAATGGGACCTGTAGAAAGGTGGAGAGAATCTCCCCAAGAATCAAGAGAGTAAAAACAATCAAGAACTACCTATCCTTTACCTTTATTATTATATTTTGTTAGACTCTATATATGGTAGATTTGTTTATTGGAACCTTGTATACAAATAGTGGAAGTTTATGTATTAAAAAAACAAACTTCCAGAGGGGGGAATAATGTAGCAGGATCTGCTAGATGACCACTGGATAACTTTCTTTTCACTATATTCTAAAAGCAACTATATTCTGAATGCAGGAAATACATCCGGTTAGAAAATGTACAAGGTCAGCTTAAACTCCTTTGATACTCTTAAGAGGCCCCCTAACTTGTCAGAAGAATAGGAGCATCCTAATGAAACATACTTAAAGGTGATTATGTTATGGAATGAAGGGACCAAACAACATTCCTGGGTCAGCCAGAGAGAGTTTATTTCCGGAGGTTCAAAGCCAAATTTGTACGTGAAACTTTGAACAAAGAAAACAGTTCTGATAGACAGTTTATATATGTTTCCAAGACAAAGGATTCCGTGAGATCATGCATTTTCCATATATGGTTAACATGAGCTCATACATTTTCTATATATGGTTAACATACACTTGTTATATGTTAATTGACATTTCCTAATTACTAAACCATTAGTAAACCATTATTTTTAGTTTATAAGATTATCTTAGCTTAGACAACCTTCTTTAAGTCCTTGTAGTTGCTAATGGGAAATTTACTGCTATCCTTGGGTCATAAGTGACTCTTTGTAACATACATGTCTTTGTGTCTTTGACAGTGATGCCCCTCAAATGTTTTCCATATGGCTTGTCCTTCCTTGACAGCTAGCTAAGCTAGGCCTCATCAGAAGATATATTTACCAATAATGGGTTTTAGCTGATTTTTAATATAATCTCCAAGCACTTTTCTCCCTTATAATAATGTGAATAGAGAGTGTCCTTTAACTGACCCTTTCTCCCTTATAATAAAAGTGAATAAAGAGTGTCTTTTAGGGTTCATGTAACTGACTCTGTATGATTCCTACTTTATTCACTTTTATTCCCATTTACCTTATTCACGTTATTATTTTATTCACTTTATTCCCCCCTTTGAAAGTTTTTCTATGCAGAAACTTTCACCATTCCTTACATGTTCAACTCTAGTAAATATCATTCCATTCTTTTGGATAAACAAACTAACATATAATATCTAACAAAATATGACTAATCTAGGCAAGGTATTTCTTGATCTTCATTCTCTTTATCTTTGGAGGTACTCCCTCCATTCTTTCCCAGACTCCATTTCTACATATGTGTCTGTTTCAGAAACTTTTTCTTCAAGATAGCGCTCTGTCAAAATGAATGCCTTCTCAGTCTGTATCTCTTTCACTGCTCTGATAGATAGCTGTTTCAGCACAGGGATTGCACAAGGAATAAAAGCTAGGCCTGCCACAGCCATATCAACAAGAATAACATTTGTTTAATCCAGCCGGATCCAGGCAACCAAGAAAACCACATGTCCGTTGTTTGTAACCTCTGACCTATCTTGGATGCCCTACCTGCAATTCCTTGGCAATTCCTCTGACCACACCTGATTTATTCATATAGAAGCAATGATCTTCTCCCACAAATACACACACACCTACTCTCTCTGCGGTTAGGAGGTCTAAGGCACGTTGATTTTGTAGGACCACTGCTGCCAATGAATCTATCTGGTCTTGGACTTCTACCAGGGTTCCAGCAATTTGGTTCAGGCTTTCTTGGAGCTCCTCTGTTAATTGCAGAAACTGTATTACTGAGTGTGTCATTCCACCTATACCTGTTCCAACTGCAGTTCCTATCCCCATGATTACTAATAGTGGGACTAGGGTTGGTACCCGTTTCTGAACATGTCCCATGAGAGGAACAGGGATGGTATGTTCTCCACTAACAACACCTATTTTAGGAAAAAGGTGTACTAGTGTGCATGTTCCAGTCCAATTTGTTGGCAAACATAAATACGCATCGTTTTCGCAGAAGAAAAAAACTCCCTTTTCCCCTATGCACACGCCTATGTTCATGGAGAAAGCATGGGTCCAATGGTTCTTTTCATTAGTCCAGACCCCCAAAGTCCCTGCCAGAAACATTCCAGCCAACGGCTGTAATGGAACTTCTAGTGACGGGTCCTTTTGCTTATCTCTGAGGATTGGACCTTCAAAAAGATACCGGGAGGTAGTATTCCCAGGGGGAAAGAAGTCACAGAAACCTGTGCTGGACCTAATGGAGAGCCAGATAGGGAAGCGAGGGGGCTCGAATAGACTGGGGCCCCTTTCCTTGGATATATTCCAGGACTCCTCCGATCCTCCCCATCTTGTGATGATGGCAGTTGGTGGTAGTGAGAAAGTGACCTTATGGTGAAATGAGTGGTGTGTAGAAGGAAAAAGATCTTTGGTTAGTTTTACATCCTTAAGGTTCATTCTAGGACCAAGGTACACTTCTGATGGACATTGTTCTTTTGTCAGGGATCCTACAGGCCTACCAGGTTTCTGATGTCTCTCTATACACAGAGAAGGTGACTCTATGATTTAACAAGGTTTCAACCCAATTCCAGTATCCCTGATATGCAATCTCCTCTTTTCAATTGTTGTACGGGTCCGTTCTCTCGTTGTTCTTGTATTCCCCCCTTTACTGGGATTGTCAAACTCTTAACCTTAGGTCTAGGGGTTGATTTAGGACTAAGGTACCCACTCCACCTTCTGATGCCACGTTGTTGGCGGGAGTGGACTTGACCCAAAGTGTCCCCATTCAGTGTCCTGATGCTGCTAGGTCCCCTGGGATTCTTGACATCTTCAAATCCTTCCGCAGGGACAAGGGGGATTTCTTGGACACCGACGCAACATTGGGAACTACTGTTCAAGATAGTATCACTCACTAGACCTTTAGCTAATAGTACCCAAAGCCATAAATAAGTCATAATGACCTAATTCCTACACCCACAAGGCCTTAAGAGCGCAAGACCTGTAGTTTACAAATTCACTACGTCAGGAAGAGGGTTAGGGGCATGCGTAACTTGGGGTAGGGCAATATCAATGTAAAACAATACCAATAGAAGGGCTAAAGTAGCTGTTGCCCAGAGTCCCCACACCCAATCTTCCTCAAGCATAAGTGTCTTTAAAAATTGCTCACTGGATTCTATCACAGTTAATGGGTTTTACATTACAAATTACAGTTAAGATGATGAAATTCACTCTGCCTAAAATTACTAAGCTTAGACTAGATATGCTAACATATCCTTAATACTTGGCCATATTTCTAATACATCTTACAAAAGGAATATTGTTTTTCTCTGTTCCAAACTTCAGCCGTGCGTGGGGAACCAGCTTCCGGGGTGGTTCTGCAAGGCTGACGATCACCACCATGCGTTGAGAGTCCATTGCCGGTAGGACTCAGCAGGGTGTATTCTTCTTGAACTTCAGCATCAATGGTTTGTCAGTTTTTGTTACCTGGTATGTGACTGGGTCACTCTGGTCTGCGGGCTTCAGTCTTGTCCAGTGGATCCAAGATCTTCCAAGGTCTTAAAAACACAATTACAAAACATCTGGGAGAGCGCGCAATGGAATCTGATCAGTTGTAGTCCTCTTCAGTTGGGGAAACAGCATAGGCAACCACTCAGTCCTAAGAAAGAAAAATACAAAAATAGTCCAGATGATGAAGAAAGCTATTCCCACTGGTTACTGCCCACCAGTCCATCGGGTTCTTTGGATCGTCAACTTCAATGCATCTCCTTGGTGAGATTCCACCTTCCACTCCTTTGGGGCTAGCACGGGCCCTTTCACTTGGGGTTTAACTTCCTTCCAGCTCCGGATTAACACCCAATCATCGTGGTGGGATTTGTGGACTGGAAACTCCAAAGGTGGTGTTTGGGCTAATAGTCCTTGTTTCCTAAGAACTTCAAAATATCTGGACAGTTTATATTGTCTATATTGTTTATATTGTTTCAATACTTTGTCTCTGGTTTCCAGGGAATCAATGCATATGCTTCCTGGAGTGAAAGCTACTCCAAACAACAATTCATATGATGATATTCCAATATTCTTTCTAGGTTGGGTCTAACTAAACTCTTGACACTTCTGTTGCTGTAGCATTATTGCAGGGAAAAGCTTCAACCCACCCTGTGAGGTGGTCCACTATGACCAATAACTATTTTACTCTCCCCACTTTTGGTAATTCTGTAAAACCCACTTGAATACATTGAAACGGTCTTAAAGCTGGTGGTCTCCCACTCATCTGTTGTTTCCTGACAGCTTGTTTATTCACCTTTTTGCAAATCAAACATTTGTCTATAATTAACTTTGCTAAAGGATATATCCCAATACAACCATAGCATTTTAAAAGTTCATTTACAATAGCTTGAATTCCCCAATGACTCCACCCATATTTTGCCAAATGTATGCACTATCCCCAAATGCATACTTGGAATCTGCCTATTTTTCCTTCCAAGATGCATAGAGCCTTTTTTTTTTTTTTTGGATTTATATGCCGCCCCTCCCCGGAGACTCAGGGTTACAATGCATTAAGCAATAGCCTTCACACTTCCGCACATTCATACAAAGTCAGCTTATTGCCCCCACAAACTGGGTCCTCAATTTACCTGCCTTAGAAAGGATGGAAGGCTGAGTCAATCTTGAGCCTGGTGAGATTCGAACTTACTAATTACAGTCAGCTGGAGTTAAATTAAAATACAAGCTATCCAGGCTCCCTATCAATAGAGCTTGATTTTGTGCATACAATTCACAGGTTTGAGCAGACCAATTTTGAGGCAAACCCCCTGCTTCCAGGATCTCTTTAGTGTGTCCATTTATAATAGCATATCCGTTTTTCCGTACTCCCTCCTCCACCCTAGAGGAACCACCTATAAAAATTGCTTCTCCTTTCTCCAGGGGGTGTTCCTCCAAATCAGGTCTTATTTTGTTTGTAAATCAATTACTTTAGCACCATAATGTTTTCACCCATACTGATCCATTGATCTGGTGTTGGCTAAGAACTGTGCTGGATTCAAATTGTGATCTGTAGTTAAAATCAAGTCTGTCTGCTGCATTTAAATTGCTTCATATTTTAGATGGGGTGCTCACAATAAGGGCTTCCCCAAAGGTCAATTTCCTACTTTCTTGGACTAATATTGGGTAGCAGCAATTGCTTGAATACATACTGGCCATCCCCTTATTACTGGGTCCATTATTTTTGACAGGAATGCCACGGGTTTCTTTTGTCCTGCCCAGTCCTGAGCCAACATCCCTTGTGTAATTCCATTTTCTGTGTTTTCAAAGATTAGGTCCCACTACTAAATTTATAATTCAAAACCAAGTATTTGGCCTCATTTTGAAATATTGACAATTCTAATCTATAAAAGATTAATGAGAAGTACTATCAGAAAAATACCAGAAATGGAACCATTGTTAGAAATTTATCATCCCACTGTATTAAAACATCCATATGAAGATTTGATTTAAAAACAAGTTAGTATTCAAATAGTTGTTACAGCCACATGTTTTAATGGAAATTCTTCACATGTTGCTCCTTCAAGATCCAAACAGAGAGGAAGGGGAGGAGCAGGGGGAAAAAAAACCCTCTATTAACTGAAGATGTCAATGTTTCCAGGCTGCAAACAGAATTCCATTTGGGAATAACTATAGTTCACATCATAATGCCCCAAAGACATCACAGAATGAAATATTGTGGCAGGGTAGGGACAAGCAATTTCTTAGAAAAGACAACAGCTTCCAAATTGTGGAGCTTAGTCTCAATCTCTTTAAACCTAAAATCAAGCCTGCAATTTCCTTCACCGACTTTGACCAAACATAATTCCAAGGAGTGTTCAGCTACCTATGTTTTTCTTGCCAAACTTTTCAGAGAACTGAACAGTATTTCTAATTTTAAATGCTTCTGACAAATCATTCATCTTCCAGACTCTCTTCAGCCTCCATTTTATCCTACACCAGAGGGGCACAAATATAGCGCAGGAACACCATGTAACAGTGGGCACACCAACAATTCTTTTAGCAGCACTTCAAGACTGAATAATCTTCCCCCCTTTTCTGCTTTCTGGAGTACTGAACTGGCAAAATGGGTGATTTACAACTTACTTCTTACAACTCTTGACACTTATCCAAAACTGAACCAAACTTCACTAACTCTGGAGTATGATTCACAAAAAGCTGAGTATAGTTCTTGAGCTGATTAAGAGTCTACTCTAATAAAAGGGAGAAAAAAACATTCAAATTAAGAGCATCCAAGGATTATAATCTTAGATGAGGGACTGCAGTCAGTCACTTAAGAAAAAATATTCCTAGAAAAAACACTGGTTTTAAACAAAACTTAACAAAAGAGTGGTAAAGAATAAGCACAAAAGAATATTCAGACATATTTGGTACATAAAGGATTTCTATCTATATCCCCCTTCAACCAAAGAACAAATCTGATCCCCTCCCTTCCCAATATCCATGTAAAACAGCCTCTGTACTATTTGTATCTATTAATAGTTTAGGGAGAACACAGCTGCAGTTCATTGTAATGCCATTCAAGATGGAACAATTAGACCAGAGCTTAAATGATCCAATGCAAAATCATTTACAGAGGGTTCCTCCAGACATGATTCATTGGAAGGGTTATTCTGAATTAAATTTATTCTTCCAATGTAGCATTCATGACATAAAAATCTGGGTTTTTACTTTCTCAGAGAGTACAAGTTTTGCTTTAGGTTATTTATAGTCACTTTCACAAACTCCCAAGAAACTAGAACCTCAGTTCCAAGTCTTGCATAGAAATAATGGTTTATATGGTGAATGCAAATATTCCTCCTCCAAAGAGCCCAGAGTGGCTTCGGAACAGCTCTTTAAATAAATCCTATCAAGTAATAGAAATACTATTAAAGTGTGCATTTTTGGAGGCTTATTTGCAGGGTGAATCTCTAGAAAAATCCTAAACTATTCAGGTAATTTTAAAAAGTATATTTATATTGATGGTTCTCTCACTCCCTTCTACTATTGTAACCCATCTCTGTAACAATTTCTAAAACGGCAACAACTTATGCTACTAACAAACAGACAATGCCATATGATGGAGCACCTAAGCAATCAAAATGCACAGAGGCATAAAAGCATTTTTTTTTAAAATGGAGGTAAGAAGAACAGCTTCAAAAATAAAACAATTTAAATGAAGTATTTTGGATCAATGCTCTGACATATATTTGGATCAAACTTTTAGTGTCAATCTCTGCCTTTAGTAAAATGCAAGTCAGATTCAGAAAATCTTTCAAAATCATTTCTTTTATATAGGTATAATTAAATATGTTATGTTGTTGCTATTTTGAGCGGGATTTTCAAACTCAGGGAATGTTTGTGATTGGTTGGCAGCCAGCACTGAAGTGTATATAAGGAGTGCTGCTGCCTGTGTATTTTGCTGAAGTCTCACCATATAATAAAGAGCTGTTGTCACTATCCTGCCTGTGCTGCTCGTTATTGCCCAGCCACTTCATTTGGCGACGAGGATGGGATAGCACACAGGAGGATACCAAAAAGAGCTAACGATTAAAACACGGTGCCCACTGGGACCATAGACTTCAGCCATGGCCACTTACGTGCCGCCTACACCGTTTGACCCAACCAGAGAAAAGTGGGAATCCTACATGATTCGCTTTGAATGCTCCCTCGAAGCCAGCGACATGCAAGGGCTATCGGCGAACCGCAAATGAGCCCTGTTCCTCAGCCACTGTGGGCCGGATGTGTTTGAAATGGCCGAATCGCTCTGTGAACCAACCCCAGTGCAGACAGTTCCCTGGGACACCCTCCAAGCGAACCTCAGGGCACACTACGCCCCCGCTCCCTCCAAGTTCGTTCAGCGCTATCAATTGAGACAGCGGGTGCAGAAGGAGGGAGAACCGGTAACAACGTATGTGGCAGCGCTTCGAAGAGCTGCAACACACTGTGATTACCGCGACCTGGACGATGAGCTGCTTGAACAGTTAATATGTGGCGTGTGAGACACCAGGCTTCAGAGACGGCTGCTCGCGAAGCCTGGGTTGACCCTCGCTGGTGCCCTAGACGAGGCCAGGGCACACGAGGCATCCACAAAGGCATCGGAAGCACTACAGCGTCCTCAGCCTGAGAAGAGTGGTCCTAAAGCGGTTCCAGTACACCGCGGGGAGGCTCGGACCAACTTGGAAGAAGAATCGGACGAAGACGTCTTCCGAACCAAGAAAAGAAAAGGCAAGCCCAGCCGCCGCCGGGAGAGCTCCCTGAGTTGCGGTGGCCAACATGAGAGACAATCCTGCAAGTATCGCGACGCTATTTGCAGGCTTTGCAAGAAGAAAGGTCACTTAGCCCGAGTGTGCCCAGCTCAGTTTCTGCGTTTTCCCAAACCACGTGACCAGACCAGCCATTCAGAGCCGCCACGTTCGAAGCGGCCAATCCAAGACAACAGCGCCAAAAAGTGGCGCGAAATTCAAACATACAGCACAAGAGTCGGCCAAGCCAGCACGACCGTGGAAGAAAAAGTCTTCACCACCGTTAAGATCAACGGACAACCTTGCAGCATGGAGATTGACACCGGGTCTGCACTCTCCATTATGTCGTGGGCTACACTAAAGTCACTGCTGCCGAACTACAAAAAGAGCCAACTGTTGAGGCAATGAGTCTGTCTCCTAGACTACCAGGGGAACCTAGTTCCAGTCGAAGGCGTCGACACCTTGATCATCTCCTACAGCGATTTCAAGGAGAAACTGCCCCTGACAATTGTGAGCAAGCCGCTACCAAGTCTCCTGGGTCTACGCTGGTTCCGAGCCCTGGGAATGGGCTTTACGGGAGTCCACAGCCTCAGCGGAGCATCCCTCAAAGAACACTTCCTGCACGAGTTCCAAGACGTGTTCGAGGACAGCCTTGGCAAGTACGTGGGGACCCCGATTTCATTTAATTTGGACTCAGGGGTAGCACCAATCAGGCTCAAGGCAAGGCGAGTCCCCTTCGCCTTAAAACCAAAAATCAATGCTGAGTTAGATAAGCTAATTAGGCAAGGCATCCTAATACTGGTAGACCATGCTAAATGGGAAACCCCAATAGCGACCCCGATTAAGGCAGACGGGTAAATTAGGAAATGCACTGACTATAAGTGTTCAATTAACAAGGCGTTACAACAAAGCACATATCCCGTTCCAATTGTTCACCATCTACTCCATTCCCTCGGTCCGGGAAAAATATTCGCCAAATTAGATCTTGCGCAAGCTTACCAGCAGCTGCCGGTAGACAACGCCACGGCAGAAGCGCAAACCATTGTGACACACAGAGGGGCATTTAAATGCACCCGATTGCAGTTTGGGGTCAGCATCGCCCCGGGGCTATTTCAGAACACCATGGAGCGCCTGTTACAAGGCCTCCCCGGAGTCGTCCCTTACTTTGACGACGTGCTAATGAGTGGCCAAAATGAAAAGCAATTGGCAGAACGAATCAGGTTAACCCTCTTAAGATTCAGAGGGGCCGGCCTCAAGCTTAAACGGTCAAAATGTAAAATTGGGGTTCCCTCAGTCGAATTCTTAGGTTACAAGATTGACGGGTCAGGGATCTACCCCACGGAAAGCAAGGTGAAAGCCATCAGAAACGCTCCTACGCCCAAATCCAAGACAGATCTACAGGCCTTTCTAGGCCTCCTTAATTTCTATACTATGTTCTTAAAAGATAAGGCGACAGTTGCAGAGCCACTACACAGACTCTTAGGCAAGAATACCCCTTGGGTTTGGGGCAGAGCAGAAGCGGCTGCATTTAACGCTGTAAAGAAACTCCTTTCCGAGGACAGCTTTTTAATACAGTACAACTCTGAACTACCGCTAGTCCTAGTCTGTGACACCTCTCCATTTGGCGTCGGTGCCGTGCTTAGCCATAGACTGCCGAATGGCCTAGAGGCGCCCATTGCGTACTACTCCTGGACTCTGTCATGCGCAGAACGCAATTATAGCCAGTTTGACAGAGAGGCTTTGGCAGCCATTGCTGGTGTAAAAAAATTCCATGAGTATTTATTTGGCAGGTCGTTTGACTTAGTGACTGACCACCAACCACTACTGGGCCTTCTTGCTGGCGACAGGCCCACCCCTGCCGCGCTTTCCCCGCGGATGACCAGGTGGTCAATTTTCTTGGCTGCATATTCATACAGACTAATTCACCGGCCCGGAAAAGCCATGGGCCATGCGGATGCCCTTAGCAGGTGCCCCCTGCCTGACATTTTAGACAACCCGACCCCCGAAGCCCCGGTCCTTTTGCTGGATGCGGTATCTCCAGGGCCTCTGTCTTCTGCCAAGGTGGCCAAGGCCTCTAAACGAGACTCTATTCTACGGACTGTGATGGGCTGGGTTTTGCGGGGTTGGCCCTCAAAGGTTGACAGTGCTGTATTCCAACCATTTTGTACTAAACGTAATGAACTATCTATGTTGGGGGGCTGCTTATTGTGGGGAGATTGTGTGGTTGTACCCGACAGTCTGAGGCACAGGGTTCTAGAGATGTTGCATGTGGGCCACCCGGGCATGGTTAGGATGAAGGGTCTTGCCCGAAGCTACGTGTGGTGGCTGCACTTGGACCAGGACATTTCTGAGTGGGTGGGGAAATGCAGGCCCTGCCAGGAGTCCCGTCCTGACCCTCCGGTTGCCCCCCCCCCCCAGGGAATGGGAGAAACCCAAGGGCCCGTGGGGAAGACTCCACATAGACTTTGCTGGACCGTTTCATGGCCAGTCCTTTTAATCATAGTCGATGCATTTTCCAAATGGTTGGAGGTTAGTCTCATGCCATTGACTACTTCAGAGGTGGTCATTAAGGTCCTTCGTCGCCTTTTTGCCACACACGGCCTACCAGACACTCTGGTATCCGACAATGGGCCGCAGTTTACCTCGGTCCAATTCGAAAGCTACCTTGCCGAACTGGGCATACGGCATGCCCTTTCTGCCCCCTTCCATCCGGCTTCGAATGGTCAGACCGAACGATTTGTTCGGACCACCAAGGAGGCCTTGTCCCGTTTAGACTCTGGTGACTGGCAAGCCAAGCTAGACCAGTTCTTAGCTATACAACATGCTGTCCCATGCACCAACACTGGGCGCAGTCTGGCCAAACTATTGATGGGCCGCAAACTTAGATGTATCCTCGACCGGCTACATCCTAACTATTCGACCGATACCTTTAAGGGGGAGGAGGGAGGACTACAACAATTTCAAATTGGCTCGGCTGTTTTTGCAAGAAATTATGCAACCGGTCCCTTGTGGGTAGAAGGAATAGTTACCGGAATGTCAGGCCCCAAATCTTACACGATAGATATTGGTCAGGGTAAAGTTTGGAGGCGACACATCGATCAATTATGGAAACGAATTGTCGGCGAAAATTCAGAACTCGAGTCTAAGCCAAATCCTAACTACCCGAGTCCTTTTGACACAGCTACCTCAAACCCGAGTGAGCCGGAATACCTATCTGGCAAACCAGAACTCCAGCGCTGCCCCAGCGAGCCACTGCTCCCATCCGGGAGAAACCACACCTCTGACGGGTTCCAGGAGGTTCCATTGGCGGAGCCAGGAGAGACGGGAGGTCCCTCTGACCGGCTCGACGCCCCACCTGCAACTGAACTGCGCAGGTCGACCAGAATTAAGACACGTCCAGGTCACCTGCACGACTTCATTTGTAAATATGTAAATAATTGAGGTAAAATGCATTCTGGGAGGGGAGGGGTGTTATGTTGTTGCTATTTTGAGCGGGATTTTCAAACTCAGGGAATGTTTGTGATTGGTTGGCAGCCAGCACTGAAGTGTATATAAGGAGTGCTGCTGCCTGTGTATTTTTCTGAAGTCTCACCATGTAATAAAGAGCTGTTGTCACTATCCTGCCTGTGCTGCTCGTTATTGCCCAGCCACTTCAAAATATTTTAAACCTCAAAAATTTCCAGAAAAAAATAAAATCAAAATTGTATTCAGAGCAGAAAAGAAAACACCTCTGCACAGCCTCTTCATGCAGATGAAAGAGACCAAAGGAGGCAAGGCTGCACCAGCAAGCCCACTTCCCCCTCCTTTCTCAGACAGGCCAAGAGAAAGGAAAAAAAATGTTTAAAGCACGCAGACAAGCCTCACTCCCCCCTTTCACTCAGCATTTTTTTTTAACAGAACAACACTATCTCATTTCTCTCTAGCCACTTACTGTTTCTTTATATGAAAGGGAATCAAAGTACATTCACACCAACTTTTACCCTCAACACACTCACATCTGCACTGCAATCAAACTGCTTGTGTACACCAATTTCACATGCAAAAATCCCACTTCATGCAAACCAATCATTATAATCATTTCAGGGAGCTTTTTCACAAGCCCATGAGCTCCATTTTCTAAATAATTTTGTGTACTATTATTAGAGGATTTCCTCCTCCATCCAGCTCTTTCCACTTTTTCTTTCCTTGGTCAATCTGTAGCTTCAAGCAGTGGGGAAACTCAGGAAACAGTTTTAATCACAGATGTGATTTTGGGCCCTAACCACTGCCCGTTTCCCACAGCTTCAAGCCAAGATGTTTACTTAATTCACAGGCTGACCAGACATCTCACAATCAATTCAATCCCATTCAGTTCTACACACTACCATTATAGATGCACATCAACAAAATAATTTTTAACAGGAATCACATCAAATTAATCAATTCAAATTATCTGAGTTCCCATTTAGACAGGCTTTACCTTTACCTGCTAAACCCCGGGTGGGAAGAACAGTAAACAATTTATTCTTTATTCTTAGTTCTTTCAGAGTTCTCTGGCTTTTTAAGAATGGTAATTTATCAGAATGTTTATAACACTGCAGTAGTTCTTTTTCTCTTACCACACATAAGATCACACACATTTTTTTAACTTTTATTGCATAAGGTTTTCTTTCTCCCCTCTCTTTTAGATTTCATCAAACAGACCCTTAAAATTGGCTAACATGCATTGTAACGGTGTCCTGGGGACACTATTACGACCACCCATCCTAACAACACTACCGTTGATTCACGGCGCCTGAAAATTCAAAGGTCACCAATGAGAACTACAACGATTTAACCATCCACACAATACTTAATTCCTTACCAGAGACTTGTCTCCTAGGGGGGGTGATCAGGCTCCCTCTTCCACCACTAAATTGGTGGGTACCCCTTAACAGAGAGACTCGAACATCCTGACTTATACTTACCTGCAGGCGTCCTTCCCTCTTGGACTTTTGTTGAGATCTCTGTGTCTGGCTGACCTTTGAGGATCCTTGACTAGTCTGCTTCTCCAGTGGCTTTTACGGCATCTCCTCACCGAAAGATTCCGTAGACTTCAATGGAGTCTTTGTGGCCGGCCAGTGAACTTTCCTTGGGGAGGCGTCGGTTCCCACTGGGGCAGCCTGTCAGGCAGAACAAAGGTCTTTGTTCCTTATTCCCATCTGGGGTGCCATAAATGTTATGGAATGAAGAGACCAAACAACATTCCTGGGTCAGCCAGAGAGAGTTTATTTCCAGAGGTTCAAAGCCAAATTTGTACCTGAATCTTTGAACCAAGAAAACAGCTCTGATAGACAGTTTCCAAGACAAAGATAGACATGTTTCCAAGACAAAGGATTCCGTGAGATCATGCATTTTCCATATATGGTTAACATGAGCTCATACATTTTCTATATATGGTTAACATACACTTGTTATATGATAATTGACATTTCCTAATTACTAAACCATTAGTAAACCATTATTTTTAGTTTATAAGATTATTTTAGCTTAGACAACCTTCTTTAAGTCCTTGTAGTTGCTAATGGGAAATTTACTGCTATCCTTGGGTCATAAGTGACTCTTTGTAACATACATGTCTTTGTGTCTTTGACAGTGATGCCCCTCAAATGTTTTCCATATGGCTTGTCCTTCCTTGACAGCTAGCTAAGCTAGGCCTCATCAGAAGATATATTTACCAATAATGGGTTTTAGCTGATTTTTAATATAATCTCCAAGCACTTTTCTCCCTTATAATAATGTGAATAGAGAGTGTCCTTTAACTGACCCTTTCTCCCTTATAATAAAAGTGAATAAAGAGTGTCTTTTAGGGTTCATGTAACTGACTCTGTATGATTCCTACTTTATTCACTTTTATTCCCATTTACCTTATTCACGTTATTATTTTATTCACTTTTATTCACTTTAATTAGGCCAAGAATAGCACCTGGACTGGAAGTAATATATCAAAAGAAGAATTTGTACTTTAGCAATTTACAGAAGAATTATGATTGTTGGGTAAAGATAATGTAAAATCTAAGTAATTAGGAAATGTCAATTAAAAATAACAAATGTATGTTAACCATATATGGAAAGTTGCTGTGTTAGCAGAATCCTTTGTTTAGAAAAGTATAAGAATTGTCATAGAATCATTACCACTTCACTCAGAACTCAGATGGGAATCGAGTTCTGGGTCTTTGCGCAAAATAAACCTGACTCTATCTGACCCTATGGGATGTCTCTTATATCCTTTCTTCCATAACACTAGTGTGTTTGCTTGTGTGCTGGTTCACGATTCGGGGGCAAACCTCCCCACATCATAACAAACTAAATCAGCCAATGGGAGCTGAAACAGTTTTGGAGGCTGGGCGTGGCTCAGTTCTGAGTCTGAGAAATGAAACTGAAACCAGAGTGTGTGAACTTCCTTGTCTGAACTTGTCTGCTGATCTGAGCTGAAATGAAACTTCTCTGCTGTTGGTATTGTATATATATTCTTGTATATAAAGAAATTAATGAATCCAGCTGAATCAGTTATCTGTGTGTGCTTCTGGATTTGATTTTTGCAAGAAACTCTGACATGGAGTCCTGAATTTCTGTCATAAGTCATGATGGTCATAACTCAAGGCACTCACATGACAGGATCCAATTTTACAACTTTTTTTGTGGCTGTCATTAATTGAACATGTTGGTTATTAAGGGAATACCTTAGTCATTACGTGAATCTATTTTATAAGTGTTTTTCCATGGAAACCAAAAAGGCTGGAAACCAGCCAAAATGTCATAAATCATGGTTCTGTGATTACAGAATGCTGCAACTACCTGTGCAGCCCTCAGAACTCTGGAACTGGGTTGTAAGTACCTCTTGGGGGGGATCTGTTATAACTTCAAATGGTCGTTAAGCAAGAACCAACTATCTTTATCAGGTGTTGGAGAAGAATTGTCAGCATGTATTTGTTGCTTTCATTCTAGCCTTTGTCTATCCACTGAAGGATGAAGGCCTCTTCTGCATGTTTCCAACCCATACGGTCCTGAGCTTTCTTTTGCTTACTGGGACTGCAATACTTTGTCAGTATGTCAAGATGCATTTATCCTAGTGCTGACATAAGAAGGAGAACGCAGGCATCTGCAATGGGACGGTTGCCTTTCACCTACTTATTTTCGCTGGAGATAATGTCCCCTAGGAGATGGATGAGAGGGGGGAAATTCTTTGAATTGGAGCAATAGATTAGGGGTGAATGATTGGGAAGATGGCCAATGAATGCAGAGGAGTGGGGGAAGGAAGAGGAGGGGTTTTGGGTCAGCACACCAGTGCTGGCTGCTAGGAGTCGGTGTAAAAAGCGTTGTGCTTAATAAAATGGAAGTTTGTTTTATAAAAGACTTTGTTTGAGATGCAATTTATTTGAAGATGGCCTGAAAACCTGACATACTTGCTGATGTCATCTTGTTTTAGGTCTCTTTCATGGATGTTTTTTATCGAGTGGGATCCATTCTACGACTGCCTTGGTCCACCTGCCATCAGTTCTTCTTGCTATGTGGCCAGCCCATTTCCATTTCAATTCTTTTACTCTCTTGTCAGCATGATATATTTTTGTTTGTTCTCTAATCCATATGCGGGTCTTTCTGTCTTGCCTTGTAATGCCAAGCATGTATCTTTCCATGTCTCTTTGCGCCACTTGTAGCTTTTGTATTGATTGTGAGGGTAGTGTCCATGTTTCGCTGGCGTATGTTAGAGCAGGTAGCACACACTGATTGAAAACTTTTCTCTTCAGGCATGGGGGGAGGTTGTTCGTGTTTTGTTGTTTATGGAGGCAGAAGTCTGGAACACCTCTGGAATTAGTATTTCTAAGATCATATTGTGTGTTACTTTCTTATAGTGAGAACAAGGAGAATGAAACTCTTCAAAACAACAGAGCTTCATCATAGCATCCCTGTGAAGTACCCCATCAACATCATTGTCAAAGGGTAAGACTCTGGTTGCCTTTTCTTCCATTTTCCTCCTGGAAATGAAAGCAGAGCTGTATGCCACTGTAGTATATTCCATAATTAAGCAGAACGAATCTAACATCCAGACTAACCTAGTGATTATGTCAACACTCCAAGCCGCATTCACTCTAATGCTGACATAAGAAGGAGAAGCGGAGGCGTCTGGAACGGGACATTTGACTTTTCACCTACTTATTTTCCCTGGAGATAATATCCCCTAGGAGATGGGATGGGAGGGGGTAAATTCCTTTGAGTTGGAGCAGTAGATTAGGGAAAGAGTGACTTGGAAGATGGCCAATGAGACCAGAGGAGTGGAGACAGGAAGGGAGGGGTTGGCGCCGGGAAGTCAGTGTTGGCTACGATGAGTCAGTGTTAGAACGTTGTGCTTAATAAATGAGAGTTTTTTTCATCAAAGACTTTGTTTGAAATGCAATTTATTTGAGACAACCTCAAAACCTGACAGATTGTGGATCATTTGCACTCTAATCTAGTAACTTTACAAATACCGGTGTTTGAAATTCCTGCAAAATCTTCCACGCTCATTTCTCAGAAGATACGACATTTCCTGGGCTTCCAACAGCTGCTTATTGTGTCATCATCACAAATGTAGAATATACTCTAGGGTTACTTTGCTTGGTTCCAAGATTGGGCTTCTAAATGTGGTTTTTATTGTGTAACTTGCTGTTGGGGTCATAAAATATTAGGCAGAGTCCACACCTTGTCAGCTTTGAACTGTAGCCCTCTCTTTTTCCCCCCACCATTTGTCATCTTTTTTTCCGCAAAGAGAACCGGTTAAAAAGACTGAATGGCTGCATACTGTCTTTTGATTTAATAGCATTAGGGGCCCTCTGTCTGGAACTACTGCAGAATTATTTTTCCCTTTTCAGCTACGGTAGTATTGTGGACGGTTAAGTTCTCTTGGAGACAGTAAATTCAAGGGGGTTCTAGTAATAATAAGATCTCTTGCTGTGGCATAAATTTCACTTCAGGGTGGGTTTGCTTTTCTCACCTTTTTGCTTCCTTGTTCATCCATTCCTGCTTTTGTCTCTTGCAGGTTAGAAACATCTAGCCCAGTGGTGGGTTCCTCCCAGTTCGGCCCGGTTCTCCCGAGCTGGTAGTGGTGACGATATGACATCACCAAACTGGTTCTGCCCCCCCCCCTCTGCATTATTCTTACCTTTTATTTGGCCCCACTCCCAATCTATTGCTGCCTTCTGAGTCCCAGCTGATGGCTAGAGGGGAAAAAACTGTTTAAACTCTTGCTGCGGGGCTTCAAAGGGCCGCCCTACAGCTGATCAGTGTTAAAAGAAAACAAATGAGTAGACCAGTGCCTGCAAAAATACATGAGTAGATCAGTGCCTGCAAAAATAAATGGGTAGATCAGTACAGCTCTGCAAGCAGTTAAAAGCCTGGTAGACCAGGACCTCTGCTAAATCCTAAATAATTGTCACATGACCATCAACCCACGCCCACAGAACCGGTAGTAAAAATTATTAGAACCCACCCCTGATCTAGCCAATACATTGACTTCAGTTCTGAATGGCAAGAAAACAAGACTGTGACACACACCTACCAAGTGAGTTGGTGCTTGCAAGATTTCTCCCAAAATGATAATATTGTCAATGACGATGGTGTTCAAGGTATGCTCCAGATGTTTTGGGATTGCACCCAAGGCATCTATTACTATTGGTACTATCTTTGCTTTCTTTTACCACAGTTGTTCTATTTCTATTTGCAGGTCTTTGTATGTGATTATTTTCTCTAATTCTTTCTCTTCTCTTCTGCTGACTCCAGGTATTGTAATGTCCACTATCCAGACCTTTTTATTTTTCTTAATGACAGTTGTGTGGCAGATGCATAGCTGTTTGAATTCTAAAGTTCCAGAGCACTTTGGCTTTTTCATTTGCTATTACTTTGTTTATTTGGTGGTCCCATCAGTTTTTGCTTGCAGGCAAATGGTATATCTTGCAGATTTTCCAATGCACCGTTGTTGCTACTTTGCCCTTCACCTTCCTTCACTTCCAGGTAACTAACTGGGCCCTGGGGGTGTTCCCACCACCTACAGTATTGGTGTATGTCAGTGTGCCAACTAACGTTCCTGCTGGACTGATATGGAAGTTTGATAAAGTCCTAACTGAGGTACGTCAGCTTACTTAATGGAAACTTATGTGAACTGTTGTTCTGTGCTCAAATCTAAGCTCCCGAGGCTCTGTTTTAGACAATCCAGTTGGTTCCATCAAAAGGATCTACTGGAGATAATGTAGCAGGAGCTGCTAGATGACCACTGGATAACTTTCTATTCACTATATTCTAAAAGCAACTATATTCTGGAAGCAGGATATGCATCCGGTTAGAGAAAGTACAAGCTCAGCTTAAAATCCTTTGATACTCTAAGGGGC
Organism: Coluber constrictor foxii; assembly: GCA_038048745.1. Classification (NCBI taxonomy): domain Eukaryota; kingdom Metazoa; phylum Chordata; class Lepidosauria; order Squamata; family Colubridae; genus Coluber; species Coluber constrictor. Next base: position 51,035,112 of record CM075966.1, read on the forward strand.
CCCCTGGCTTGTCAGAAGATAGGAATGAAATATAGTTAAAAGGCTAGTAAGACCAAGAATAGCACCTGGGCGGGAAGTCATTTATCACAGAATGATTGTTTGGCAAGGATAATGTAAAACTTTAGTAATAAGGAAATGTCAATTAAATGTAACGGATGTATGTTAACCATATATGGAAAGTTGCTGTGTTAGCAGAATCCTTTGTTTGAAACAGTATAAAATTGTCATGTAATCATGGACTCTTCACTCAAAGCTAAGATGGGAATCGAGCTTCTGAGTCTTTGCGCAAATAAACTCTCTCTCTGGCTGACTTAGGGATGTTGCTTGGTCACTTCATTCCATAACAGAGGTAAGATCAAAACTTGCAATTTGGCAGGTGCAGCACTGTGATCCAAACCTAAGATGCACCTATAAAAGAGGTGAGGCTTGGATTGCGATGTCATACCCACATCTTACAGGTTTTCATACAGACATACAATTACCAGACACATTAAAAATTTTAAAAGAATACTATGAACCTTTCCTGAGATATCCTTATTTTTAAACAATTTTGTCTAAGGCAAAGAGTGTTAATGTCATTTTTCTAAAATACAAGTGTGTTAGGAATTACAGGAGGAAAAATAATGTCCAAGTTTACAAAGGCAGGGTGGATAACGGCATATTTGACATAACCAAACCAGGCATATCTTTCTATATTAAAAAGTTTACAGTTTACTTTGTCTGCTTGTACATACAAGCCAATACTTTGAGCCTCCTTTTCAGATTACTGAAATGGTTCTTGTATAACCTCTACTCTCATATTATGTTCCCATCTAAATATGTACTTAATTAATGTCTTAATTAATGTTTACTTGATAATCATGACAGATAATCTGAGGCTATCTTGTTTCCTGCATTTAAAATACTCAAGAATGAAAAACATTCTTGGGGTGGATTAATGTAGAACAGTGTTTCTGGCTGGGGAATTTTGGGAGTTGAAGTCCACCCATCTTCAAGTTGCAAGGTCGAGAAACACTGATATAGAAAAAAAATCTTGGTTTCACTGTGTAGTTTACAAACCTTTTAAAAATCTGTAATTCTCTGAAGGCCTGCTGTCTAGTAAATCCACAATAAATTAAAGATTTTGATGCCAGCAGCCTCTGGAGCACCTTGCTGCTTTAGTTAGACTGACAAAAAAATAAGGTTGCGGTGTCACAGCAGTAACACTGCCCATTTCAGCCATCCATTTGATGTTACATGTTTTGCATGACAATAACATGGAATAGTTGGGGTTTTTTATGATCTTAATGTGAATTGTCAGCCTGATGAAATGAACACGACCATAAGGAATTATCCCAGTTAATTAAGGTAGCTTATAACTCTAAATATGATGCAACATTATTAAGTAATTAAAAATATGCTGCTGTATAAGTGCAGGCCCATGCACTGGCTGGTTCATGTTATATAAACAACAGATGGGAGATGAAAGAGAAATGGAAGCAGAGATAAACCAAAGAAAAACAGGTACAGGTAGTCCTTGACTTACAACAGTTCGTTTAGTGACCGTTCAAAGTTACAACAGCACTGAAAAATGTGACTTATGATCGTTTTTCACAGTTACAACCTTTGCAGCATCCCCATGATCACATAATTAAAATTCAGATGCTTGGCAACTAGTTCATATTTGTAATGGTTGCAGTGTCCCGGGGTCACTGTGATCCCCTTTTGCAATCTTTTGACTAGCAAAGTCTATGGGGAAGTCATATGCACTTAACAACCGGGTTACTAACTTATCAACTGCAGTGATTCACTTAACAATTGTGGCAAGAAAGGTCATAAAATGGGGAAAAACTCACTTAACAAATGATTCACTTAACAACAGAAATTTTGGGCTCAATTGTGGTCGTAGGTCGAGGGCTACCTGTACTTATTTCACTGAAATAGTCATGAGTCCAGTAAATTAGGAACTAGCAGAGGGTGTCAGCATTCCAAGTAATGTACCCATAGAAATGAGAACTCTGAGGCAGGTAGATTCCTCAAACTATTGGAAACATACTTTGTGGTGGGCTTCAAATTTTTTAACAACCAGTTCTCTGCCCTAATGACTGGCTGGGCGTGGCTGGCTGGGTGTGGCTGGGCGGTCATGTGGCTGGGTGGGCATGGCCAACTCGACATTACTTCTTTGCCTAAGAGATAGCCTGGTCTGGGCACACAGCCCTCCATGATGGAGCCCTTCCCGGGGAGCAAAGCAAGAACTTACTGATCCATCCCAAGGGTGAGCTCCAGAGTGGTGGTGGCAGCGCTCCAGGCAGGCGGCCCACAGGGGAGGAATTTTCTCTCAGGCCTCCCACCCATCAAGATGTTGCTTGATCTCATGGCTGCTTCTTGTGGCCCTTGTTGGTGCTGGGCATGCCTTGGGTGCTCAGGGAGATGCTCCATGTGCTCTCCAGGTTAGCAGCTGTTTCTCCCCACTGCTGCTTTTGCTGGGAGAGCATCTTGCAGAGCACAGCGAAATTTAGCAGCTGTGAGCCACCACTTTCCTCTAAGTCCCATTCGGAAAGCGCTGTGGCAGAGAGAAGCAGCCAGGTTGAATGCTGTTTCTCTCTGCCACAGGCCCGCAGAGCTTTCCAGATGGGACTTACAAGACCCAAAGTGGTGGCTCACGGCTGCTAAATTTTGCTGTGCTGCACAAGATGCCTCCCAGCAAGAGCAGCAGCGGAGAGAAACTGATCTGTCCCTCCCCCTACAGAGACCCACAAAAACACAGCCAGTCGAGGGTTAAGAAGCACTTGGCACACTCCACAGTTCTTATCTCAAACTTGGCAGCGATATGCACACCGTCTGCCAAGGGCTTTATTAGTTCACAAAAAGAAAATCACCTACGTAGCTTTGCCAAAATCCGTTCTTTTAGCTCCAAAGACTACTAGATTGCATTTTTGTTCGTCACAGAGATCATGAACCACCCTCCTGTCTTATATAGGCTCTGGGTGTGGTCCAGTGACTCAGGTCTATTCCCTCATGCGTCTCCGCAGCTGCTGTAAGCGTTTATCTCGCCTTCTTTGGCGTGCGTCCAGGAATGACGTCTCTCCCTCACTCTCATCTGAGACACCTGTTTCCCCACTACTTGGCTCTCTTTCAGCTGGCACCTGAGACGGTGCCAGGGGGGGGGGGGGCTGGGAGATCTGGCTGGCTCCTCTTCCTCCTGCTCAGAGCTTCCTTCCTCCAATGGGATAGGCTCAGAGGACGGGGCCACAACAGAAACAGCTGCTGACCCAGAGAGCACATGGAGCGTCTCCATGAGCGACCAAGGCTCGCCCAACACCAAGGGCCGGAAGAAGTGGCTGCAAGATCTGAGAGACGCCAGAGATTCAACCCAGCTGCTTTTCTCTGTTGCAGCACTTTCCAGATGGGACTTCTTACAGGTAAGAAACTTACCCAAACCGCTTCGGGCCCCCTGTGCCCATGCTACCCCCCTGCCCCTGCACTGGCCCCCCCAGCGGCCCTTTGGCCGAGTGCAGCAGGCTGCTTGTCATATAAATTGCTTCAGCCTGGGGGGCTCTGGTTTGAGGCCAGAGGGGGGCATGTGGGTGGCATGTGGGCGGAGGCCCCGGGGACAGCCACAGTCAGGGACTGGCACATCCCCCGGGCCCCAACCCAAGGTGAAGGGCTAGTGGGCGGCATGCAGGCAGAAGGATGGCGAGAGCCAGGCCCGAAAGGCAGCCAAGCCTCGCTGTGTCGACCCCGAGGTGGCCCTTTGGCCTAGTGCCTTATCTTCATGGGCAGCCGCAGTGAGCAGAGCGGGTGAGGTGCAAAGATCAGCTGGGCCGTGTGGCCAGCGTGGTAGGCTGCAGTGAAGGCAGGCAAGCAGGCAAGGCACGGAGATCAGCTGGGCTGCATGGTCTGGGTGAGTGAGCCAGAGAGTAGCTGGGCGTGGGCGTGACTGTAGCCACCAGCCAAGGTGGGCGAGGTGAGATAGGATGGGGAGGGTGGTTCGCCCGAACCGGCCCAAACTGGCAGCAGCCCACCTCTGATCATATTGGCACAACTGGTGAAAGCCAACTCTAAAGTTCCCGTGGCTTTCACCTAATTAAAAGTAAAAGTTTTCCCCTTCTGCCAAGTCACTGGTCATGCTGTCCAATCCAGTTGCTGTCCATTTGCTTGGTTACTTCACTCCTCCTCTGGCCAGCCACCTGTGACCATGTCCCTGATTCCCACAGGAAAACTTTATTGTTTTGTCTATCTGGGCCAAACTATTTAATTCGATTTTATCTGGGTTTTTAAATTTTGTATATATGTATTTTTACTGTTGGCTGTTCACTGTCCTGAGTCCTTCGGGAGTAGGGCGGTATATAAATCAAATAAATATCAAAACCTGTCTAACTATTTCCCCCCTCCCTCTGGTGTGTGGCAACCCTGAAGCCTCCAAGATGGCCTCAGCCAGGTTCACTTCAGGGTTGACAATCGCACCCCCTTAATTAACGAGGAGCTCCTAGAAGATAAAAGAAACCAAATGGGGTTAATCTTTTTTTTTAACTAACCACCTCTTCCCCCTCCCGGAGGTCCCTTTGGCTTTTGAGGGAACTGCTCGTGAAACTGTTTGATTAGTCTGTCAGCTTTTACATTCCAGCTTTTCACCCATGTGGCTTTGGAGAGAGGTTAACCTTTCCATTGTACTAAGTATTATAGCCTCCCTTTATATAACCTAGAGTCTAGGATTTTCTTCACTTTGTAATGCGTCTTTCCCTGCACTATGATTGGTTTGGGGGCTGGCTGGTCTACTGGTCTCAGCTGGGAGCCTACCACCAGTTCCAGCAAGCTGTTGTGAAAAACTGGATGCACTTTCCCTAGTAGGCAGGGAAGCTTCAGCTGTACTGTAACGTGATTAATCACTTTCACTATTGGAAAAGACCCTATGAATTTTGGTCCCAACTTTTTGCAGGGGAGTTTCAGCCTTAAGTATTTCGTTGAGAGGTGGAAAGGCTTTTGGGGGGCTCGATGTTTATCAGCTTGCACTTTATGGATTTTTGCCACTTCCTGCAGGGCCCATTTTGTATTTTCCCATGCTTTTTTCATAGACTCCATCAACTCGGTTAATGACATGGAGGAGGGTGGCTCCCTAGGGAGTTCAGGCATGGGAACAAATTCCATGCCACTGGTGATCTGGAAAGGGGTCAGACTGTTGTGGTCCGCCAGCAGTCTGTGGAGCTGGCAGCAGAGTCAGACAGTGAGGAGGCTGGGGAGGAACATGGGCCAGTCTGGGGAAGGCTCGGACGAGGGCTCTGCATTGGAGGCTGTTCTGCCCCAGCTACGGACCCCAAAGAACACAGCACACACAAAGTCTGTACAAACCTTAGTTTACTAAATTAAATCAGTCTTTTTCAAACAAAGGCTGTTAATTAACTTTCTTAACAGCCTACAAAAGTCCAAAGAATAAATAATCGTAATCTTACTATGGTTGGCAGAAAGCCCAGAAGCAATTTGCAGAGAACTAAGATCAAGATGCGAAGGAGAATGAACAAAGTTGCTCCCTGAAAATTGCCTCAGTCGTTGTCCTTCCTTAAATAGGCTAAGGGAGTGGCCAATTAGCCCCAAGCCTCACTCTTGAGGAGACCTCCTCCTGAGGAGCCACTCCTGCCTTTTGGCAGCTCTGCGTGCCCGTGCATTGAGAAGAGGCTTCTCCTGTTCTTCCTCTTCACTTATGGGAGCTTCTGAAGGTTCTGGCTGAATCCCCGCCTCTGCCACCACATCTCCAGCCTCCTCATTGTCTGACTCGAGTGCCAGCTGCACTGGCTGCTGGCGCAGCACCACACCAGCCTCCTCACTGTCGGAATCAGCTACTAGCTGCACAGGCCGTTGACGGGCCGCAACAAAGGCAGAGAAAGGGCCATCTGGGAGGTACGTGCTGCTTCCAGAGCCTCCAGAGGCAGGGGGAGCCTGTTCCCAGTGCGCGCATGCGCAGAGCTACCAGAAGGCAAGAATAGTTAAAACAAAAGGGATGACTCAGGAGTAGGGATTGGAGATGATTGGCCCCTCCCATAAGATTTAAAAGAGGAGCAAAGGCACATGGGCCTTTGCAGGAAGCAATGTTGTTAATTCTGTGCAGTTTAAAGTCTGAAGCTCTGTTTGATTCTGGACTCTGTGTGGCTTTGCCAATTAGGTCTTTGGCAGCATGTCAAAGGAGATAAAGGTGGGTGATTATCAGCCTTATTCTGAAGGACTCTTTACAACTATTTGGGACTCATCTGTGAATGAACAGAATTCACAGCTGTTAAAATAAAACAGGTTTTTGGGACTACTCGTGTGTTTTACTGACTCAGGAAGCCTAGGTCAGAACACAGACCAGTGCTACTATGCACTGCATTGTTGTATGCCACTTCAGCAAAAGGCAGTAATTCTGCCCAGTTGGTTTGTTGATAGTTTACATAGAATCTTAAATATGGTTCCACCATTGCATTCGCACATTCTGCAGCTCCATTAGCACTGAACTTTGGCCCCCCAAGACCTCCCTTTCTGGCCCCCAATTCTCTGTGTCTCATTGGCCATTGTCCGAGCCATTCTTCACATGCCAGCTCCGTCACTTCACAGGAATGTCGCCCCTCCCATCCCATCTCCGTGGAGACAGTTCTTCAGGGGAATTAAGTAAGTGAAAGTTCAAGCCTCCCCTCTCCTTCCTTATGACAGCTTGGAAGCTGACATCCGTTAGTGCTCGGATGGAATGCTGAACTGAGCCCTTGTGAGTAGACTTTACAAATTCCCTCCAGAATTTAGCCGTGAATTGTACTCCCCTGTCAGAGATTATTCTGTGCAGGACACCGTGTGGGGGACACCGTGCAGCCTATAAATGTGCTTGACAGTTTAGCTAGCTTGTGGGCCAATGGAAGACCTGAGCAAGCTATAAAGTGGGCTTGTTTAGAGAACAAGTCTATTACGGTCCAAATGGCCGTATACCCTCCACTATCAGGGAGTTCTACAATGAAGTCCATAGCAATTTCCTCCCATGGCCGGGAGGGAGCCGCCACTTGTTGGAGTAGACCTGGGGGCTTCTCTGGTCTCTTCTTCGTGGCTGTGCATGTGGCATAGCTTTTGACATAGTCCTTAATGTATATTTTCATCTTTGGCCACCAAAATTGCCTTCTCGCCAGGTGTAGGGTCTTTAAGTAGCCAAACTGCCCTGCTTGCTTGGAATCATTGCTCCATTGGAGTACTTGGAGGTGCAGGCTGTTGGGTACATATAGTTTACAGCCTTTCCATATTAGCCCATCTCTGAGGGTTAGCAACCCTGGGTTGTCTTTGTACCAAGGGTCATTTGGCAGTTTATTTTTTAGGTTTTGAGCCAGGGGTGAAATGCTACCAGTTCAGGCTGGTTTGCCCGAACCAGTAGTAAAAAACACTACTGGTTCGTCGAACCGGTAGTAAAATGTAAAAAAAAAGTTCCGACGATCAGCTGAGCAACACATGATCATCAGAACTTTTTTTTTTTTACTTTTTAAGCATTTTTTTACTACCACTTCTCTGGAACTGGTAGTTAAAAATGCTTTTAAAAGTTTTTTTAAAAAAGTTCAGACGATCGTGCATCGCTCACCTGATTGTTAGAACTTTTTTTTTACTTTTTAAGCATTTTTTTAGTACTGGTTCAGGTGAATAGGTAGTAAAAATGCTTTTAAAAAGTAAAAAAAAAGGTTCTGATGATTGCGCGGCATAGCTGTGATCGTCGGAACCTTTTTTTTTACTTTTTTAAAGCATTTTTTACTACCTATTCGCCCAAACCGGTAGTAAAAAATGCTTTAAAAAAGTTTTTTAAAAGGTTCCCAAGATCACGCACCACAGCTGATTCCCCCCCCCCCTCGCCGTTTTACTTACCTTCCCAAGACTCCTTTTGGTGTGTATTGCGCATGTGCATGCAGTATGCATTTGGTGCAAACTGTGCATGCACACATGCAGCGCACACATGGCGCACAGTGCGCATGCATGGCCAGCAAACCAGTAGCAAACCGGTTCAGATTTCACCACTGGTTTTGAGTTAGTGCTTTGCCATCTCCAGCTCGTTCCCGTTGTGCTTACTTTCGAGTGGTGGCTTGAGAGGCCGGCTAGGAGGGGTGAAGCATGGCATGGACCACTTTCTCATGATTGCTGTTGTATTGGGGCTTTTCTGACAATGCGTCTGCTAGCAGGTTTTTCCCTCCCAGGATGTAGTTCAACATAAAATTGAACTGATTGAAGTATTGTGCCCAGCGTACTTGTTTGGGGAAAAGTTTCTGTGTGGTCCTAAGTGCCTCCAGGTTCTTATGATCGGTCCATACTTCAAATGGGACTTGGCTGCCTTCTAGGAAGTGGCGCCAAGTTAAAGCCCATCGAACTGCATGGGCTTCTTTCTCCCATATCACCCACCTCCTTTCGGTCTCTGTCAGTTTTTTGGAGGTGTAGGCACAGGGCTGCAGATTGCCTTGGGAGTTTTTCAGAAGAAGGACTGTGGCCACTGCCATGTCACTGGCATCCGCTTGGACGATGAATGGGTGCTCAGGATTTGGGTGTTTTAGTATTGGTTCCATGGCATACAGTCTTTTAAGTGTCTTGAATGCTTTTTGACAGTCTAGGGTCTAGTTCAATGGTTGACTTGGTTGGGGTTTGACCCCTCCCCCTCCTGTTTTTAGCAGTTTGGTGTTGGGGAGGGTGATCTCAGCAAATGAGAGGATGAACTGTCAGTATAAGTTCGCAAACCCTAAGAAGCTTTGAAGCTGTTTGCAGGTGTGAGGGGCTTGCCAGTCTAAAATGGCTTTGACTTTTCCAGGATCCATTTCCACCCCTTCACTAGACACCCGATACCCCAGGTAGTCCAGGCGAGATTGGTGAAATTCGTATTTGGAGAGCTTGCCATATAGTTTGGCCGCGAAGAGCTTGTTTAGCACTTGACGTACTAGTTTACTTCTGTCCTACTACCGCAGCACCATTGAGAGTGTCCTGACATACAGCATTCTTGCATGGTATGGGAGCAGCTCTGTAGCAGAAAATCATTAAAGCTGTCCAGAATATCATCGGACTCCAGCTACCAGACCTGGACGACATCTTCGAATCTCGCTGTTTGAGAAAGTTGCATAACATTCTGAGAGACTCTTCCCATCCTGCTTATAATCTTTTTGGACTGTTGCCTTCTGGCAGAAGATACAGAACAATTAAAACTCAGACCACACATTTTCTGAATAGTCTTTATCCCAGAGCTATAATTGCACTCAACAATGAACTAAAGGGCAACCATCAGTGAGCTGTTGGACAGTATTACTTGGTCTGTTGTGTGGATGTTTGGGTGGTTTAGGGGTGGAAAATTGTGGTGGGTGGGAGTGTGTTTGGGGATTGTTATGTGTGTTGGATCTGGTCTTTGAGTGTAAAGTGAATTTTGTTGTATGGGTATACTGTGTATACACGTACAATGACAATAAAGTTATTTATTTATTTATTTATTTATTTATTTATTTATTTATTTATGTATTTATTTATTTATTTAACGTGCTCTTCTAGGGTTTCGGTGAAAATGAGAATGTTGTCCAGATACACAAGGACCCCTTTGTACAGGTGCTCATGTAGCAACTCATTGATTAGTTGCATAAACACTGCGGGAGCTCCTTGGAGACCAAACAGCATAACTTTAAATTGACAGCTCCCTAGGGGACAGTTGAATGCTGTTTTCCACTCATCATCTTCTTTAATCCACTCTCTATAGTATGCCTCTCGCAGGTCTAGCTTAGTGAACACCTTTCCCTTTGCTAGGTAGGCTAGCAAGTTCTTCATGAGAGGGAGTGGGTACATATTTTCTGCGCAAACTGTGTTAATTCCCTAAAATCTATGCATAATCTCATTGACCCATCTTTTTTCTATTTGAATAGAACTGGGGTGGCTACCCTTGATTTTGCTGGTTGTATAAATCCCCTCACTAAGTTTGTGTTGATGTACTCTCTCAGCTCTTTTGTTCCTTTTGGGGTCATGGAGTACATTTTTGGCTTGGGGAGTTTCCCCCCGGTTATGAATTTGAGAACTGTGTTGAACGTTTTAGAGTATTATGAAGAACACCCAGAAAAGCAGATGGCCTTAATGTTCGTGGATGCCCAAAAGGCGTTCGACAATCTGAATTGGAGCTTTATGATCAAACAAATTAACATAATGGGATTCGGAATAAACTTTGGAAAAATGATTGAAAACATTTATGATAAGCAAAGGGCGAGCATTTTGGTAAATGGCAATAGGACACGAATATTTCAGATTAGAAAGGGGGTAAGGCAAGGATGCCCCTTATCCCCGTTGTTATTTATTTTGGCCCTAGAAGTCCTACTACAGAAGATTAGACATAATGAAGAAATCAAAGGTTTAAAAATCAGGAAGGAAATCTATAAAACACAAGCTTTTGCAGACAATGTGGTCCTAATATTAGAAGATCCACTAGAATCTGGTCAGAAATTATTACAGGAAATGGAAAAATATGGAGGGGTGGCAGGCTTTAAATTGAACAAAACTAAAACCAAAATACTAATGAAAAATGTAACAGAAGTACAGAAGAAAGAGTTAGAAGAAACTTTGGCATTACAGGTAGTCAGGAAAACAAAATATCTTGGAATTTGGATAACCACAAGGTGCTCCTCACTAAAGGAAGACAATTATACCCCTTTACTTAAAAAAGTGAAACAGGGTTTAGACAGATGGAAGAGAATAAAACTGTCACTTATAGGTAAGATATCCGCAATTAAGATGACTATTGTCTCCAAAATTTTATTCCTATATCAAAACATACCAGTGATCTTAGACAAAAAAATTTTTTCAGATTTAAATAAAAATGTCAGGGAATTCCTATGGGAAGGAAAAAAGTTGAGGATCTCACTTAAGATACTTCAGGGAAAACGAAATATGGGAGGTTTTGGACTCCCAGATTGGGAAACATATTACAAAGCAGCCAAGCTAGTTTGGATAAGGGAGCGGGCCACATTGGAAAACAAGAGAATTTTAACCCTAGAAGGCCACGACCTTCAGAAAGGGTGGCATGCATATTTGTGGGATCCAGGAAATAAAAAGAAAACCTATTTTCATAGGCACAAGATAAGGGAGTCCCTACTACAAACATGGGTGGGAATTAGACAGCGATACTATGCCAAAATCCCCAATTGGCTCTCCACTATGGAGGCTTTGATTTACCCAAACAGATAGGGAATGGGAAAAATGTGCACATATAAAGACATATTAGACGGAGCAGGGAATCTCAAATCAATTGACATCCTGAGAGACCAAAGTATTAATTTAGATTGGTGGACTTATTTACAAATTAAATCAAGATATCAGAAGGCTAAGGAAGAATATGGTGTAGAAGTAAGATACAATGGATTAGATAAAATTTTGATGGGGGTGGGAAAAAAATTCTAGCTAAATTATACAACTATTTACTAGATGAAGATAGAGTGGAAGAGATAGTCAAAAACCAATTGAGCATATGGGAAAAAAATATTGGACATAGCCTAAATTTTAATGAATGGGAAGAGGCCTGGAACAAAAATTATAAACTGACCAGAGCCGCGACATATAAGGAAAATCAGTATAAGATGCTCCATAGGTGACATTTAGCACCTGCCAGACTAGCCAAGGTGTTCCCCAATGTGCGCTCAAATTGTTGGAAATGTGGTCATGGTCATGGCACCTTCTATCATATGTGGTGGACATGCCCCGAGGCAAAAACAGGAACAGAACAGAATTTGGAGCAGTTTACAAGAAATAATTGAAGAAGAAATAGATTTGTCTCTGGAAATATTTCTCCTGGGAATAATTTATTTATTTATTTATTTGTTTGTTTCGATTTATAAACCGCCCTTCTCCAACCGGACTCAGGGCAGTGAACACACAGGGTAAAACATGATATACAAAAATTAAAACAATTTTTAAAAATATTAAATGATTTCGGCCAACAAATTAAAACAGTCTAATTTAAAATCAATTACAATTAAAAACAGGATGGGATCAAGCAAGCCCGGCTAGGTGAAATAAGTAGGTTTTAAGGGCCCGACGAAAAGTCCGGAGGTCTGGTATCCTGCGTATCTCCGGGGGTAGGTCATTCCAGAGGGCAGGTGCCGCCACAGAGAAGGCTCTCCCCCTGGGGGTTGCCAGCCGACATTGTCTGGCCGACGGCACCCTAAGGAGGCCCTCTCTGTGCGAGCGTACTGGCTGATGGGAGGCTATTGGCGGCAGAAAGCGGTCTCGCAAATACCCAGGCCCTAAGCCATGGAGCGCTTTAAAGGTGGTCACCAATACCTTGAAGCACACCCGGAAGATCACTGGTAGCCAGTGCAGCTCGCGCAGGAGAGGTGTCACGTGGGAGCGCCCCCTCGCTCCCATAATCCCCTGCGCGGCCGCATTCTGGACCAGTTGGAGCCTCCGAGTGCACCCCAAGGGGAGCCCCATGTCCAGGCGGGAAGTGACGAGAGCATGAATGACCGTGCGTAGGGAGTCCCAATCCAGAAAGGGACGCAAGTGGCGTATCAGGCCAGTTGCGTCTCCAATAATCAGGAAGGGGTATGGAAAGGAAAAGATTCACCTGATAATACATATAACCACAGTAGCCAGACTGGCCTACGCACAATTTTGGAAAGAGAAAACCCTGCCACCAGAGGAATTAATAATTAAGAAAATTTTAGAGTGCGCAGAAATGAGCAAATTAACACATGAGATAAATAACGATGAGAATTCAAAGTATTATACTGTGTGCGAAAGGTGGTACAAAGGGTTGAACAATAGGGTAAAAGTAGGAGCTCAAGGTGCGCTAAGAAAATAGTAATAAAGAGTTCAAGTGACACCAGTTGTATTCTATGCACATATGTATAAACACTGCACATCTGATATTAGTAGAAATATGATGTATATGTATAATAAACTTAATAAAGTATATTTTTTTAAAAAAAGAATTTGTTGGCGCAGTCGGCAGGACATTGCATTCTTCTTTACTGAAAACGCCTGCTAGGTCCCAGTACTCCGTGAGGATTTTGGGCGTGCCTGGGGGTTACTTAGAGGTATCTTTTGCTCGGTCGCCTTGCTTAGTGACATTTGACCATTTGGCCGTTTTCCCTGTGGCAATGTCGAGAGGAGGGAGGGGACCTACTCCCAGTCTTAGTTTCCTGTTACCCCTTTCCCACCAGATGGTGGGGCCCCATTTGTCTAGCCATGCCAGTCCTAGAATCACCGCTTCCATCATCTTTGGTGCCACTATGAAGTGGATGAGTTCCCAGTGATGACCCATCTCTAGTCTGACAGGCTTGGTGAGGAGTGTGGCAGAGGCTCCCCGCTATCAGCGATCCATTGTCCTGTTCGAATTGTATAGGTTGGGTCTTCGTTTTCATCCTAATTCCTAGTTTAAGGACTGTGGGTAGGCTGATCAGACAGCAAGTGCAACTCGTGTCTATGATAGCTTCCACCTCCCCTCCTTTCCCTGTCTTGGGCACTACTAGTCTTGACGGGATGGCGAAGGGCCGAATGGCTTCACTTACCATCAGGTCGTCTTCACTCATAGGCCACGGGCACTTGGGGTCCCTGGGCTGGAGTTCCCTCTTCCCCTTTTTGAGGAGGGGAGACCTCCATGGCTTGGCGGGCAAACTTTCCCCTTTTGGCTGCTTTGTGCAGTGGTTTTTTCAGCTTGGCTGGTTCTGGAGTCTTTCCTTTTGGTATGGGAGCTGGGGCCAGGCACTCGGCCACTTGGTGGCCTTGTGTTGTGGTCTGCAAGCAGCCTGCGGAGCTGGCAGCGGAGTCGGACAGTGAGGAGGCTGAGGAAGAACATGGGCCAGTCCTGGAGGCTGGGGAAGGCCCAGATGAGGGCTCTGCATCGGAGGCAGAGATGGGGCCAGGGCCATCTGGGAGTGATATGCAGACTCCAGAGCCTCCAGAGACTGACAGCAGAGAGGCAGAGGAACTGGAGGAGCCTGTTCCTAGTGCAGGCATGAGAAGAGCTGCCAGAAGGCAAGAGCAGCTAAAGCAAAAAGGATGAGTCAGGAGTAGGGCCAAGAGATGATTGGCCCCTCCCATAAGGCTTAAAAGACCAGCAACAGCTCTTGGGCTCTTTGTCGGAAAACAACGTTGATAGATTTGTTTCTTGTCTTGCTGCATTTATTTCTTGTCGGCGTCTTCTGCTTCTGAACTTTTGCCAAGAAAAGCCTTTGGCAGGTTGCCTAATTAGACCAAGGTTGGTGATAAGGCTGAAGAAGTGTGTTATGAAGAATTTGTTTTGAATTACTTTGGACTACGCTGAGAATGAGTTAATTCTCAGCTGTTCTAATAAAGTCTGTTTGTTTCGAACTGATTGTGTCTGATAATACCTACAGTTGCAAGAAAAAGTATGTGAACCCCTTGGGATTATGTGGAGTTTTGCATGAATTGGTCATAAAATGTGCTCTGAACTTCATCTAAGTCACAACAATAGAAAAACACAGTCTGCTTAAAATAATACTACACAAACGTTAGATGTTGCCATGGTTTAATTGAACATAACATGTACACATTCACAGTGCAGGGAGGAAAAAGTACTTGAGCCTTTGGACTTAATAACTGGTTGACCCTCCTTTGGCAGCAATAACCTCAACCAAACGTTTCCTGTAGTTGCAGATCAGACCTGCACAACAATCTGGAGTAATTTTGGACCACTCCTCTTCAAAAAACTGTTTCAGTGTAGCAATATTCTTCGGATGTCTGGTATGAATCGCCTCTTAAGGTCATGCCACAGCATTTCAATCGGGTTGAGGTCAGGACTTTGACTGGGCCACTCCAGAAGGCGTATTCTGTGCTGTTGAAGCCATTTTTTTTGTTGAATTGCTTGTATGCTTTGGGTCATTGTCCTGTTGCATCACCCACCCCCTGCGGAGCTTCAGTTGGCAGACAGATGGTCGTACGTTTTCCTGCAAAATGTCTTGATAAACTCTGGAATTCATTTTCCTATCAATGACAACAATCTGTCCAGGCCCTGAGGCAGCAAAGCAGCCCCAAACCATGATGCTCCCTCCGCCATGTTTTACAGTGGGGATGAGGTTTTGATGTTGATGTGCTGTGCCTTTTTTTCTCCACACATAGTGTTGTGTGTTCTTCCCAAACAACTCAATTTTGGTTTCATCTGTCCACAGTATATTTTGCCAGTAGTGCTGTGGAACATCCAGGTGCTCTTTTGCAAACTTCAACCGTGCTGCAATATTTTTTTTGGACAGCAATGGATTCGTCCGTGGTGTCCTCCCATGTACTCCATTCTTGTTTAATGTTTTCTCTATGTGTCAACAAAAATGTTAGCATGTGCCAGAGATTTCTGTAGGTCTTTAGCTGACACTCTAGGATTCTTCTTTACCTCATGAAGCATTCTGCGCTGTGCTCTTGCAGTCATTTTTACAGGACGACCACGCCTAGGGAGAGTAACAACAGTGCTAAACTTTCTCCATTTGTAGACAGTCTTACCGTGGACACATGGACATCAAGGCTTTTGGAGATACTTTTGTAATCCTTTCCAGCTTCATGCAAGTCAACAATTCTTGATCGTAGGTCTTCTGAGAGCTCTTTTCTGCGAGGCATGGTTCACATCAGACAGTGCTTCTTGAAACCAGTACACCCAAAACAAATGTGTGTTTTTAAAGGGCAGGACAGCTGTCAGCAACACATCCAATATCATCACACTGATTGGAGTCAAGGTTGGCTCACTCCTGGCTCCAATTAGCTCTTGGAGAAGTCATTAGGCTAGGGGCTCACATACTTTTTCCTCCCTGCACTGTGAATGTTTACATGTTATGTTCAATTAAACCATGGCAACATCTAATGTTTGTGTAGTATTATTTTAAGCAGACTGTGTTTTTCTATTGTTGTGACTTAGATGAAGTTCAGAGCACATTTTATGTCCAATTCATGCAAAACTCCACGTAATCCCAAGGGGTTCACATACTTTTTCTTGCAACTGTACTTGGGCCTGGGTCACAACACCTTGTTGGCTGCAGCGGAAGCATTTGATGGGTGGCTCTGGGGCCCCCCTTGGTGGCTCTTCAGCTTGGTGGGGGCTGGACTGATGACCCAACTGGCAGTTTGGGTTTTTGGCTTCTTTTTGGCAGAGCCACTTTCTTTTTTTTGTAAATTTTTTTTTATTTTTTCCAACATAAACAGAAAACAGAAAAATATATAAGAACGAAGTCTTGGTCCAGTCATAAATGGGTACACTAATTTAACAAATGAAAAACAAGCAATTTTAACATGAATTTCAACATCTTAATCTTTCTATTATCTCATCATATATCCTAATCTCCTACTAAAACAATTTTTTTTATATATCCCTTGCTCCTTTTAGCATCAACATTAAACACAAAGACAATCTATTCTATTAATCTATATATTTACCTTACAATTTTATCATCACAAATCTTAATTTCAAAATATATACAACTCCATTTTTATTTCAATTTATTAATCAACATTTCTTTCTATTTTTCTCATTTTCTAAACCCAAACTATCCTGTTATATTCTTAAACTTTTACACAGAGATCTCAAAATTTACCATTTCATTTTAATTATCATCCAACATTTTCTTTTTTTTCACCCCTTGTTAATAATTATTCTTCAATATATTCTCCTCATTCTCCTCCATTACTCCACCTATTATTTGGCTGATTTCCAGCATAGCATATTTTGGCTGAGTTTTCAGCATATTGTCCTCCTTAACTCCCTCTTCTATTTGGCTGATTAACAGCATTTTTTATTTTGGCTGATTAACAGCATTCTCCTCCTTAACTCCACCTATTATTTGGCTGGTTTCCAGCATTTCATTGTTTGGCTGATTTCTCAGCATATTTTCCTCCATTAACTCCAACTTCTATTCTACTAACCTATTAAGAATGTCTTTTTCCAAATATTATCTTTTAATCCACTGTCTCAACTATACTCTTCCAGGGTGTAGTCCCATCTATTTCTTAATATTAATCATCCCCAGTATATATCAAGTATAATCACAATTATAATTTCCATCTGTGTACCTTAATGCATCATCTTAAATCATTAAGAATTAATCATAATGATCATCCACCACTTCGTTATCAAATTAAAACTAATACATGTTACAACAAATTATGCTTTTAAGAACATATCAATTTTAGTCACCTTAACTTCCCATTTCAATTTTTATAATATTTCTATATTTATTTACCATGAACACTTTTTATTTAAAGCTCATTTAAATTTTGAACCATTTAAACAATTAAACATCCAAACATTGCTATCCAATTTATCTGTTTTGCTTCTTCTCTTCCTTGTCTGTCCATATGCATTTCAATTCAAAGTCAATACTTCCATGCTTAAAACTCTGCATATCTTCTTAATTCCATTGTAAAGTCTGCTTCCAGTAAAGACATCGGCTTCTCATCTTCTGTTGCTGCGGCAAAAATGTTATTGCTGCGCTATTTAGTTAAAAGTCTATTAAACATTGTATCTCTTCTTTCTTTGTACAACTATCAAAGGACAGAATAGGGATCTCCAAAGTTCAAAAAACCATAGTTCTTTTCAAAGTAATCCACAATATGTAGCAAGTCAAATAGGTTCTTTTCAGAGAGCAAATTTCCACAAAGAGCACTTTCACTTAGTCACAGTTTCAATCACCATTTTGAAACATTTATGTAGCAATCTGTTTGATCTCTTTGTCTGGCTTTTAAAGGTGGCAAATCCTTAGTTTGCTTTTTTTCTTTTCAAGTTCTCAGGTTTTTTTAAAAAAAGTTCAAGTACCAAGCTTTATTTAGTTAATAAGCAATTCCCTCCAATCAGTCGGTGGTGAAATACAGTTCTTAAAGGGTTTAAAACTTCTCCCCCCCCTTTTTCCCCCCCCAAAATCTTCAAGGCCCTCAGATCTTTAGCCGCTAAGTAAGGCTGGAGGTCTTATTTAAATATCCTCATTAACGTGTTGTTTCTCACCTAGGCTGGAGTCACTCACCCGGCTCCAAAGCACTTCGTCCTTTCTTCCTTCCTCCTGCACTTTGCTTATCCCGATTTGTCGCAGCCTCGGGGCAGCCGCCATGGCTGCTGTACCCCACTGCTGACTTAGAGGGTTGCCTCTGGCCTCCAAGGAACTTGACCATTCCTCTCGGCCGCCCAAAGGGTCCCGCCTTTTTCCCCTGTCCCTTCAGGACAGGGTAGGTCCACAGACCTGTCAGCAGTGGTTAGCCAGATGGGGTTTTGGCAAGGCTCATCAGAGCCCTGCCATTTCCCTGTCTGCATTGCTGTGACGCCAAACCGGAAGTCCTGCAGAGCCACATTTTTTGTGCCAGTGGAGTTCACAGTCCATGGCCACTGCCATTCGGTACCACTCATGGATGTGGTCTGGGACTCCCCGGCAGACATGTGTGAAGCAGCTCTGGGTACAGTCCCTCCTTGAAAAAGTAGACCAGAAGGCGTTCTGGCCACTGCCGCAGCTTCCCTGCAATTCTTCTAAACTCTCTGACATACTCTTTGGCAGGGCACCCCTTCTGCTTAATTTTGCGGATCTCAGCCTCAGCCTCTTTGGTTTCAGACTCATCTTCGAACCTAGCTCTCAGCTTTTGCAGGAAGATATCAATGTTCCCCAACTCCAGCGAGTCCCCATCATGGAGTTTGGTCACCCACTCGGCCGTTTCCCCTTCAAGGCAAGCGGTCACAGCTTGTACCATGGCTTGGTCAGTGAGATAGTCCTGGCCATAGTCGTAAATGTGAGCTCACACTTGGTTCATGAAGAAAACCAGCTTGTCTGGGTCCCCATCAAAAGAGGCTCTAGTCTGTGGTGGACGAGCCATGCAGGGAGCTGGCAGTGGTGGTGGTGGAGCCCACTGCACTTGGCTCAACCTGTCAAACCTCTCTGGCAGGCCTTCCAAGGTTTGACTCTGGACCACTGTCCGATACCTCCAGTCCCCCAATTCGTCCAGCTCTAGGGGTCCCTTCACCCTCCATTGGTGAACGGTGGTCATCGATTCCCATGTTGAAGTCATGGGGAGGTGTCAGGCATGCCTCCTTTCAACACTCAAGAAAGAAAACCCCCGAATCCATTTTCATAGAGAAAGGTACTTTTACTGAGTGAGAACTGAATGCAACCAAAGAAAAGCAAGGTCTGAAGCAAAGGAGCGAAAATCACATATAGAAAGCATCCCCCCAACTGTCCAGTGTAAATCATCCAATCCACAGGTTCTCCAGGGGTCGCATCTGGAAGTGTCATCCTCTTGCTATGCCACGACCGTTGACCTTGAGACGTTAACAGCTTCAAAGAAATTGCTACAGCAAAGATTCACTTTCGTTTCCTCCAGCTCACTTCCCCTTCCCAAGAAACCCAAGAGTTCCCCCCACCCTCCGTTTCATGGCAGCCGAGCAAATAAGCAATGAAAGAGCGGAGGCTGACATTCGGCCTCCCTGCAGAAGAGAATTATTCCTACAAGAAAAAAAAAATGACATGAAAACAGATGATCATACAAATAGAGCAAGAGATACAACAGATTAAGGTTTATCAGGATATTTTGAGTGAAACAATTGTACTTTCTTTGGAGCACGAACATCTTGCTTATTCACCCATTCAGCCTTAGAGAGAGGGAAATATTTCCAGGCCACTAAATACTGCACCTTACCACGATGCTTTCTGGAGTCTAAGATCTCTTTGATCTCAAAATGCTGTTCCCCTTCAATCAGTATGGGGACAGGAGGAGGTTCTTGGTCTGGACACAAAGGGGACGAATGCTCGGGTTTCAACAAACTTACATGAAACACCGGATGAATTTGTCTCAAATTTTTTGGTAACTCCAATTGTACTGTGACTGGGTTAATGTTACAAACAACTGGAAAAGGACCCACATACTTGGGTCCAAGTTTCTTAGACTTTTGGGTAGTTTGCAGGTATTTGGTAGAAAGGTAAATCATATCACCAACTTTATAAGTCAGGGATTGGACCCTTTTCTTATCGGCTTGGACTTTATGAGCCCGATGTGCTTCATCTAGTGCCTTGCGAGTTACAGTCCAAGTGCCCCGTAACTGCTTGATCCAATCAGCCAAGGAAGGTATTTGCAGTTTCTCCTGAGGCAACTCTGTGATAGGCAAAAAATCTTGGCCGGAGGCCACTTTGAAAGGGGTAAAGCCTGTACTGCTGTGAATGGAGTTATTATAGGCCACTTCTGTGAACAGCAGTAAATCTGCCCAGTTATTTTGCTGGTAATTTATGTAACATCTCAGATATTGTTCTAATACGGAATTGGTTCTTTCACAAGCGCCATTTGTCTGGGGGTGGTAGGCGGAGCTTAACCCTTGGGAGGAGCCTATCAACCCTAGGAACTCTTTCCAAAAATGGGAGGTAAATTGAACTCCTCTATCCGAAATAATACATTCTGGAGCACCATGTTACCTGTATACGTGTTGGACAAACATTTTTTTAGTTAGTTAGTTTAGTTTATTAGATTTATATACCGCCCTTCTCCTGACGGACTCAGGGCGGTGAACAGCCAAACATTAAAACATTAAAATACAAGCAATATAAAAGTTAAAAATAATCTAAAAACGTAATTAAATCAAATTTTGGCTTCCCCAAATTTAAAATCCCTCCTAAAATTCACCCATTAAAATCTACGTTAAGCCAGCCCGGCTTCCTGGAATAGAAAAGTCTTTAATGCCTTGCGGAAAGTGCGGAGGTCTGGGATTAATCGAATCCCCGGGGGTAACTCGTTCCAGAGGGCGGGAGCCCCCACAGAGAAGGCTCTCCCCCTGGGGGTCGCCAGTCGACATTGCCTGACCAACGGCACCCTGAGGAGGCCCTCTCTATGAGAGCGTATTGGCCGGTGGGAGGTTATCGGTGGCAGAAGGTGGTCTCGTAAGTACCCGGGCCCTAAGCCATGGAGCGCTTTAAAGATGAGAACCAAGACCTTGAAGCGCACCCGGAAGACCACTGGGAGCCAGTGCAGCTCGCGCAGGAGAGGTGTCACATGGGAGCGCCAAGTCGCCCCCATAATCACCCGCGCGGCCGCATTCTGGACCAGTTGGAGCCTCCGGGTGGTCCTCAAGGGGAGCCCCATGTAGAGAGCATTACAGTAGTCCAGGCGAGAAGTGACCAGGGCATGAGTGACTGTGCATAAGGAATCCCGATCCAGAAAGGGACGCAACTGGCGTATCAGGCGAACCTGATAAAAAGCCCCCCTGGCCACGGCCGTCATATGCTCTTCTAAAGACAGCCGTGGATCCAGGAGGACGCCCAAGTTACGAACCCTCTCTGTGGGGGGCAAAGACTCGCCCCCAATAGCCAGCGAAGGCACCAACTGGCTATATCAGGATGCCGGCATCCACAGCCACTCGGTCTTGGAAGGATTGAGTCGGAGCCTGTTCCTCCCCATCCAGACCCGTACAGCCTCCAGACACTGGGACATCACTTCGAGGGCATCATTGGGGTGATCCGGGGTGGAGATGTACAGCTGCGTATCATCAGCGTACAGATGACACTGCACCCCGAAACCACGGATGATCTCACCCAGCAGCTTCACATAAATGTTGAACAGGAGCGGCGAGAGGACCGACCCTTGCAGCACCCCGCAAGCAAGGCGCCTCGAGGTCGACCTCTGCCCCCCTGCCAACACAGACTGCAACCGGTCGGAGAGATAGGAGGAGAACCACCGCAACACAGTGCCTCCCACCCCCAATCCCTCCAGCCGGTGCAGCAAGATACCATGGTCGATGGTATCAAAAGCCGCTGAGAGGTCTAATAGGACCAGAACAGAGGAGCAACCCCTGTCCCGAGCCCTCCAGAGATCATCAACCAATGCGACCAATGCCGTCTCCGTGCTGTACCCAGGCCTGAAGCCGGACTGGAACGGATCTAGATAGACAGTGTCATCCAGGTACTGCGGGAGCTGTCGCACAACCACACTCTCTACAACCTTCGCCAAGAAGGGAAGGTTGGAGACCGGACGATAATTTCCCAAAACAGCCGGGTCCAGAGAAGGCTTCTTGAGGAGGGGTCTCACCACCGCCTCTTTCAAGGCAGGAGGCAAGAAACCCTTGCTCAAAGAAGCATTTATAATCCTCTGGAGCCAGCCTCGTGTAACCTCCCGGGTAGCCAGCACTAGCCAGGAGGGACACGGGTCCAATAAACATGTGGTTCCGTTCAATCTCCCCAGGATCCTGTCCACGTCCTCGGGAGTCACAGGGTCAAATTCATCCCATACAACAGTCTCAAGACCTGCCCCAGACACCTCACCGGAACCTACCCAGTCAGAGTCCAAGCCTTCCCGAATCTGAGCGATTTTATCATGTAGATACTGTAGAAAATCCTCAGCCCGTCCCTGCAAGGGGTCATCCCGCGCTCCCAGATGGAGGAGGGAACGGGTCACCCTAAACAGGGCAGCTGGGCAGTTATCTGCCGATTCAATAAGAGCGGAAAAGTAATTACACTTTGCCGCTTTTATCGCCACTAAGTAGGTCTTAATATGAGACCTAACTAGTGTTCAGTCGGATTCGGAGCGACTGGCCCTCCAACCACTCTCTAGGCGTCTTTTCCGGCACTTCATCTCCCTCAGCTCCTCGGAAAACCAAGGAGCTGGGCAGATCCGGTGCCGGGTCAGAGGCTGCAAAGGCACTACTCGGTCCAAAGCCCCGGCGGCCGTCCTATCCCAGGCGGCCACCAGGTCTTCAGTTGAGTCGTGAGTCAGAGACTCAGGAAATGGCCCAAGCTCCATCTGGAACCTATCAGGATCCATCAGGCGCCTGGGGCGGAACCATCTGATCGGTTCCGCCTCCCTGCGGTGGGGTGTAGCGGTCAGAAAGTCCAGCCTCAGGAGAGAATGGTCTGACCATGACAGGGGTTCAATAGCTATATCCCCTATAACCAGTCCATTCAACCACTGCCCAGAGACAAAAACCAAGTCCAGAGTGTGTCCTCCTATGTGAGTAGGGCCATGAATTACTTGAGTCAGGTCCATGGCTGTCATGGAAGCCATGAACTCCAGAGCCATCTCAGACGTCTCGCCGATGGACGGCAGGTTGAAATCCCCCATCACCAAAAGGTTGGGGGTATCAACCGCCACCCCGGCTATAACACCGAGAAGCTCGGGCAGGGCTGCTGTCACGCGGCAGGGAGCCAGGTACACAATCAGCAAGCCCACCTGCTTCCCATGACCCCACTTCACAAGGAGAGACTCACATCCGGCTATCTGAGGCACAGTGGTCTCCCTAGGATCAAGACCTTCCTTTATAATGACCGCCACCCCCCCACCCCTCCCCTCCGTCCTCAGCTGATGAAATGCACGGAAGCCCGGTGGGCACAACTCTACCAGAGGGACCCCCCCTCCTGGCCCAACCAGGTTTCCGTAATACCCGCCAGGTCCGCTCCTCCCTCCTGAATTAACTCACAGAGGAGGGGGGGCTTATTAACCACGGACCTGGCGTTGCACAGCATCAGCCTAAGGCTCGGGCTCTGAGACTCCGGACAACCCAGGGAACGAGAGGAGCTTAGGGGGCTGAGGCACGTCACCGCTTGAAGACAGCGGGTGCGTGCCCCCACAACACGATCTGGCCTCCTGCTCCCACCATATCTGCCCCTCCCGGCCACGGTCCTGATGGAATCGCCCTCTTCCCTACCAGTACTAACCCCCTCAACACATTTTTGCAAGTGTTTTAGCTGAAGAAATCTTGGTACATGGGATGAAATGTGCTTGTTTGAAAAACAAATCAGTAACCACCCAAATAACTGTGTTCCCCCCACTTTCGGACAATTCTACAATAAAATCCATGGAGATTTCCTTCCATGAGGAACCAGGTCTGGCAACACTTTGAAGCAGTCCAGGTGGTTTTCCTGGAGGCTTCTTAGCTGACGCACACACAGGACAACTGGCCACATATGTTTCTATCTCCTTCTTGAGTGCAGGCCACCAGAATTGCTGCTTAACTAGATGTAGCGTTTTCACAAACCCAAAATGCCCAGCAGCCTTGGCATCATGGGCGTGCTGCAAAACTGTCGCTCTTAGGCTGGCGGGAACATACAGCTTGGCTCCCACCCAAGCAAGTCCTTTCCAAAGTGTACACTCATTGGAATGGGCCAGAAACCACTTGTCGGTCTTTAGAGCTTCTTGTAGCTGCTTAGTTAAGTCGTCTGACAGAGTTGGATCTGCTTTCGCCTGGGCTCTAGTAACTACTGGTGCCGCCAGTTGTATTGAGGGGATGATCAGCCGAATCACCTCCTCTCTAATGCTATTGTATTGTGGCAGTCTAGAAAGGGCATCTGCCATGAAGTTCTTCCCTCCAGGAAGGTAGCGCAGGGAGAAATTAAATGGTTTGAAGTGTTGAGCCCAGCGGGCTTTCTTTGGGGATAGTTTACGCGGCGTTTTCAGAGCTTCTAAGTTTTTGTGGTCAGTCCACACCTCAAACAGGTGCTTAGCTCCTTCAAGGAATTGTCTCCATGTTAATAGTGCCCAACGAACCACAAATGCCTCCTTCCCCCATATGGCCCATCTCCTCTCGGTCTCCGTTAGCTTACGAGAGGTACAGGCACAGGGTTGCAGCTTTCCTTCTGTGTTCACTTGTAGTAGCACTGCCCCAACTGCTACGTCACTGGTGTCAGCCTGTACAACAAAAGGAGCTTCCATGTCAGGAAGTTTAAGGACCGGTTCAGCAGCAAACAGCCGTTTTAGTTTCTCAAATGCTGCCTGACAGTCCATAGTCCATTCAAGAGGACAGGAGGGCTTTGGTTTCAATTCATTTGTTTTCAGAAGATTAGTAATTGGTAATGCAATTTTGGCAAAGGAGGGGATGAACTGTCTATAGAAGTTAGCAAATCCCACGCAGCTCTGTAGTTGTTTGCGGGTGCATGGTGGGGCCCATTCCAAGACTGCCTGGACCTTCTCTGGATCTATCTCTATTCCCTCATGTGAGATGCGGTACCCTAGATAGTCAATTTTGTTTTGGTGGAATTCGCACTTTGATAGTTTGGCATACAGTTCAGCAGCCCTAAGTTTTTCAGGACGGTCCTCACCAACTTTACATGGTCGTCCATGTTCTTGGTGTAGATAAGGATGTCATCCAAGTAGACCAGCACCCCCTTGTACAGGTGTTCATGCAGTATTTCGTTGATTAATTGCATGAACACAGCCGGGGCTCCTTTCAGTTCGAAAGGGAGCACCCAAAACTGGAAGCATCCCAGCAGGCAGTTAAAAGCAGTTTTCCATTCATCCCCTTCCTTAATCCAAACCCTATAATAGGCCTCCCGTAAATCCAGTTTGGTGAAAATTTTCCCCTTGCCTAGGTGGGCTAGCATGTCCTTCATGAGCAGTAGAGGGTAGACATTTTCTATGCAAATAGCATTAAGGTTTTTGTAGTCAACCACCAAGCGAAAGGACCCATCCTTCTTGCAGAAAAGTACTGGCGCTGCCACCCTCGGCCTAGCTGGCTGGATAAAACCCTGTTTTAAGTTTTTGTCAATAAAGTCTCATAGTTCCTTCAGCTCCCGGGGGGGTCATGGGGTAGATTTTTGGCTTTGGGAGTTTTACTCCAGGGAGTATTTCAATAGTACAGTCCATGGGCCGGGGGGGGGGGGCAGCATGTCTGATGCTTTCTCACTGAACACCTCCCGGAGGTCCCAATACACCTTTTGGATCTTTTCCTCCCCTGCAATGTGGTCGGTTGCCATTGCCGCCCCCTCGCTTTCCACTCCATCCACCGAATGGGGTTCCTCCCCTTCCTTCCCTGCTTTTTTGGAGCAAATGTGCAAAACTCCCGTTCTCCAATTTATGCATGGGTTCCATTTATGGAGCCAAGGCAGTCCAAGTATAAGAGGCCATTCCACGCCAGGGGCCATTATAAAGCTAAGAGTCTCCAGGTGATCCCCCATTTGCATCTCAATTGGCTCAGTTACAAAATTGGCTGGGCCCCCTCTTGCCACCAATCCGTCTAGCTGACAGAATGTGATGAACCTTTGCATCGCTTTTAGTCTTAGGCCCATCTTTTCAACTACGTTTGGACTGATTAAACACCTGGTGCATCCAGAGTCTAGGAGGGCTGGCATCTGGCCATGGGCCATGGTGGACGGTACCCTTGGTTCTACTGTTATGGTCATGGGCCCCCCATTGTGACTCACCAGATCGTCGGAGTCGGAGTCGGTCTCGCTGTCGTCAGCGATGGTTGGAGTTCCCAACTCACCCAGTTTCCGGGGAGCGAACTCAATGACTTCTCCTTTCAGGGCAGTCTTGTGGGCTTTTGCGGGTGCTTTATCAGCCTTCTTCCCTCCAGCAAAGGTCACCTGGGCTGCTGGTTTGGAGAAATATTCAGTGGCTCAGTGCCCCTCCTTCCCACATTTGAAACACATGGAGGATTTTGGCTTGGGCCCTGTCTTCTCCACTGCTGCCTTTGGCCCCCTTGTGGAATGAGGAGGGTGGCTGATCCCAAAAGCGCCCACCACAGAGCCGGCTTTGGATCAGGTCGATCTCCACGTCCGCTGCCACCACATACCAGCTCTGAAGGTCTTCAGGGACCACCCGTGAATGGCAATCTTTGTAGACGTCCTCATTCAGCCCATCTTTATAATTCTCTAGTAGGGCCACTTCTGACCACCCTCTCATGTATGGTGCCAACTCGCGGAACTCTTGGGTGTATTCTGCCACTTATCTCCAGCCCTGCTGAATGCCCTTCATTCTAATTCTCGCTTTTTGCTCGGCTAGGGGGTCCTCAAAACATGCTCTGAGGGCTGTCATGAATTGATCATAATTTCTCAGCAAGGGGCAGTTATTATTGTGGAGTCCCACTATCCATTCAGCTGCTACTCCCTCTAGGGCTTTGGTAACACACCTCACTCGTGCAGCATCTGAGAGGAAATCCTCCCCCCAGTCCTGCATATGGTTCCAGACTTGGGTCAGGAAAAATCCCAGTTTCTTCTGATCTCCTCCGAACTTTTCAGATATGGGGGGAATTTTTGGCTTTCTTTGCCTCCAAGGTGGTGCCTGTATTGCCGGGGCCCCCTGGGCTGCAGCATCTCCTGCCTGAGCTCCAGAGGCTTGAGATGTTCCTTCCCCAGCTTGCTCTCTCTCTCTCCCCCAAGCAGCAGCCTCTGATTCATCCCTGGGGTTGTCTCCCCCTTTCTCAGCAGGGTAAACATACCTCTCTCGGCTTCTGCAACTCTCTTCAGTTTCCTTCAGAAGTTGCAGGGCCTGTGTGACCTGGAGGCTTTCTTTCTGCTCCTGCATCCAGGCAGATTTTCCCTTTCAGGGTCTGGTGCTTGTTACACCAGGAGGGGTCTTTTCCAGCTCCGGTAGCCTCCCCACTCCTACCATCTATCTGGCATGCTCTGGGTCTTCTTCCAGCCATAAATTTGCCATCCAGTCAGAGGCTCCCCACCGCCCCCCCCCCCCCAGGTTGAAATGGCAAAGCTGTTGAACCAGCAGCTCCCATCTGGTCCTGGTCGCTGTCTTGATCAGACATTGTTTGTTCTCGGTAGTTTTTCCGGGATGGCTGTTAAAAGAGACCTTGCTTAATGTCAGGCATGCCTCCTTTCAACACTCAAGAAAGAAAAACCCCAACTTCATTTTCATAGAGAAAGGTACTTTTACTGACTGAGAACTGAATGCAACCAAAGAAAAGCAAGGTCTGAAGCAAAGGAGCGAAAATCACATATAGAAAGCATCCCCCCCAACTGTCCAGCGTAAATCATCCAATCCACAGGTTCTCCAGGGGTCATGTGGGAGCAAACGTCTAGCAGTGTCATCCTCTTGCTATGTCATGACCATTGACCTTGAAACGTTAACAGCTTCAAAGAAATTGCTACAGCAAAGATTCACTTTCGTTTCTTCCAGCTCGCTTCCCCCTCCCAAGAAACTCAAGAGTTCCCCCCACCCTCCGTTTCATGGCAGCCGAGCAAATAAGCAATGAAAGAGCGGAGGCTGACAGGAGGTCTCTCACCAGCCCCTAGAGCGAGCTCCAGCACTTGAAATCTTCCTCCGCCTGGTACAGGTCCACAGTGGCTGGCCATTCTCGCCAGACCTTAAGCTGAGTTGCTACCTGAAAGGTGATTTTGGCCACCACTTCCGCCACCTGCTGGCTCTCAGTGGGGTTCTACAAGGACTCCAGGGGGACAGTACCAGAGCCCACGGGGGTTTCCCCTTGCTTCTCCATCTCTACGATCTTCCCTGAGTCTTTGCTGCTCCCTCAGTAGACTGGGTGAGCAGCCGGGGCTCAGGAGCCTGGATAGCGGCTCTGATTAGATCGGAGTGTTGATGGAAGAGTTGTCTTGATGTCAGTGCTCCAAGTAATGTACCCACTAATGAGAATTCTGAGGCAGGTAGATTCCTCAAAGTATAATTTATTGGAAACATCATATTGGCACAACTGGTGAAAGCCAACTCTAAAGTTCCCATGGCTTTCACCTAATTAAAAGTAAAAGTTTCCCCCTTCTGCCAAGTCACTGGTCACGCTGTCCAATCCAGTTGCTGTCCGGTTGCTTGGTTACTTCACTCCTCCTCTGGGCAGCCACTTGTGACAATGTCCTTGTTTCCCACAGGAAAACTTTATTGTTTTGTCTATCAAACCCCATCTAACTATTTCCCTCCTCCCTCTGGTGTGTGGCAACCCTGAAGTCTCCAAGATGGCCTCAGCCAGGTTCACTTCAGGGTTGACAGAGGGTAGATTGGGCTTTACTGATTGCCAACTCAATTTCTTTTAACAATAACCCACAGACAGAATTTGTCCCTCCAAATTATGCTGAGATGGAGAACAGTCAGGAGTGGATTAGATGTGTGCACATGAAAAAGACTGCAAGCATAATTTTATGATTAAAACCCCTCCTGGATCAAACTTATATTCAGAGGCACTTGGGAAATCTATGTACAATTTTCACACATCTCTCAACCATTATTTCATATCTAGAGGATTTACAGATTCTCAGGAAGGAACTGATAGCTCTTGTGTGCTGATGCTTACCCACTGTTTTAGGTAACTTCAGAAACTAAGGTAGTAGGTTAAAGGTTTGATGGAAGAGGTGGTCTTCAAGCAGAACGTTGAAGGAAGAAAGGAAATTTGCTTCATAGGAATTAGGAGTCTTCATAGGAATCAGGGAGTTAGATACTGGGTTAGAGACAGTAAGGCAGAAAAAGTATTTTGGGGTTAGGGGAGATATTTGGATCAAAGAGGTTGGTAGAGACGAATGAGCAAAGTTGTTAGAGAGGGACATGAGGGAGGGAGGGAGGGAGGAAGGAAGGAAGGCTAAGAATGAGCAACTTCATTTTGAATTGTGCTTAACGATCAGCTACTCAAGAATTAACGTGTATCTAATTTTGAACTAATTTCTTCTTCTGTTCATTCATTCAAGAAATCCATTTGGATGGAAAAAGCTGAATGTTTAGGACACTCTCAAAAGTAGTAAATTATTCTAAAGGACACAGAGGATACCATTCCAGTCCCTCTGAGATATAGAACAGGAAGGGCTGAATTAGTAGGATTCCTCCCCTATGAGTAGTATAGAGACCTACTTCAGAGAATTTAACTACAGTAGACCACCTCAGCTTCTTTCATCCAAGTAGATTCCTTGAATGAACTGGGCGTCCTATGCTAGGAACACATGAATAGATTGAAATGTACTGAAAACTTTCTGGAATTATATCATCCATAAGTTACTTTTTTATTTTTATTTATGTAGATCATTTGGGACATGGCCAGTTTCTTAAAGATTTTAAATAAATGGTGTGATTCATCATGGAATTGCTTGATCATTAAAACAACTAGCTCCCCAAATAATTATTCCCATCTTAATGGAAGTAGTACCACCAGAAAGTACTCTACTTTCTGATTTATCTTTTGAAGAAATAGTAAGAAACAATTTCTTCTTACCAGCTTGGGACAAGGCTATGATCTGAAAATGTCTTCCACCGTTCCTTCTTTTGTGGTATTATTTGCAAGGCAGTATATCAGGAGGCCTGCTAGGTATGGGGATATTAATTTGATCAAAATAAACTGTCATTTTAAGAAATCTACCTAAAAAGAGGCTTGATGGCTAAATTAATTGAAGCAGACCAACAAGGAAGATATTTGGCAATTGAGTTGGTAATAGAAGGAAAGAAAACACTTTTAATGGGGATATATGCACCCAATCAACAACAAGAAAAGTTTTACAAGCTGATACATACAAAATTACTACAATGGGATTATAACTCGTGTATTTTGATGGGGGACTGGAATGGAGTAGTAGACCCCAACATTGATAAGAAAAGGCTTTCACAATCTATTAAATTGCGAGCGAGACTGCCTAAATCTTTTTTTGATATGATGGAGGATATGGAACTAAGAGACATTTGGCGTGAACGGAATTACAAAGAACAAGATTTTACATTTTTTTTCAGATAGACATCAATCATTCTCGAGAATTGATTTTATATTAATCACAAATTATTTCTTTTCCAGGGTTAAGAAGATAAAGATTTGTCCCAGAACCTTAACAGATCATAGTCCAGTCTGGATGGAATTGGAGTATGGGGAAAGGCCTAAGAGATCTTGGCGTTTAAACAAAAATCTTTTTAGATATGAGAAAAATGTAATAGAATGTAAAAAATTAATGAAGGAATTTTTTGCCTTTAATATGCATAAGGGAACATCTATGGATATGGTATGGGATGCCAGTAAAGCATATATGAGAGGAGTTTTGATAAATTTGAATAATGCATATAGGCGTAGACAGAAGGAAAAAAGGAGGGAATTAGAAGTAGAGATTAAGAAAAAAGAAAAGGTGTTAATACATGACCCAGGGGACAAGAAAACCACAGAAGCGATTAACTTATTACGAGGGCAGTTCAACATAATTATTTCAAACCAAGTGGCAACTAATTTACAATATGCTAAACATAATACCTTCTGTAATGCAAATAAACCGGGTAGATGGTTGGCATATATGTTGAGGAAAAAACAAAAATCTCGTACCATAGAGAAAATAGAGTATAAGGGTAAAGTGGTCTATCAACAAACTATGATCAAAAAGGTATTTTTAGATTTTTATACAAGATTGTACACTGCAGATAAAATACAAGGCGTAGATATAGAGAGATATCTGGATAGGCAGAATATCCCTATAGTTACAGAGGAACAAAGAGAATGGTTGAACCAATTAATAACAGAGGAGGAGATCCTCTTAGCAATTAAGCAGTTAAAAACCAGTAAGGCACCTGGTACGGATGGACTAACGGCTGTGTATTATAAATATTTACAATTAGAAATGGTTGTACCTCTTGAAGAATTGTTCAATAGAATATGGTTGGGAGGAGGGGTACCACCTTCATGGAAAACAGCCTTTATTTCATTAATTCCAAAAGAAGATCAAGATTTGACACATCCAAAGAATTATAGACCTATATCATTATTGAATACAGATTACAAGATATTTGCTAGGATATTGGCAAATAGGTTAATGTCAGTAATGCAACAAATGATTCATAGTGATCAATCGGGTTTTATACAAGGGAGGCAAATGAAAAATAATGTAAAACAAATTGTTGATATACTGGAATATCTGGAGAGGAACAACCAAATCCCTGCGGTGCTTATATTTTTAGATGCGGAAAAAGCTTTTGACCGATTGGACTGGCAATTTTTATTGAGAATGATGCATAGGATGCAATTTGGAAATTATTTTATGCAATCTATAAAAGCAATATATCAAGAACAGACAGCTCAGATAATTGTTAATGGCAGTTTAACAGAAACTTTTAAAATTGAGTAAGGTACGAGGCAGGGATGCCCCTTATCACCATTACTATTTATACTAACTTTAGAATTGTTGTTGAATAGAATACGTAATACAGATGAGATAGAGGGAATTAAAGTTAGAGATTATGAATATAAGGTATGGGCATTTGCAGATGATTTGGTTGTAACCTTAACCCAACCAGTGAAATCAGCAATGGTTTTGATGGAGAGAATTAAACAATATGGTCAAGTATCTGGGTTTAAAATAAATATTGGAAAAACAAAGATGATAGCTAAAAACATGACAATACATCAAAAAGAAGAGTTACAAAGAGTGATGGGATGTGAAATAGTTAAAAAAAGTTAAGTACTTAGATGTTTATATTGCAACTTCCAATGGGAAATTATATAAATATAATTATGAGTTGTTATGGCATAAAATACAAGTTGAAATGGATAAATGGAAAAAACTACAATTGTCTTTGCTAGGCAGAATAGCAGTTATAAAAATGAATGTTTTACCTAAGTTTTTATTTCTTTTTCAAATGATACCAATACTTAGTTTAGTTTAGTTTAGTTTAGTTTAGTTTAGTTTAGTTTAGTTTAGTTTAGTTTAGTTTATTAGATTTATATACCGCCCTTCTCCTGACGGACTCAGGGCGGTGAACAGCCAAACATTAAAACATTAAAATACAAGCAATATAAAAGTTAAAAATAATCTAAAAACGTAATTAAATCAAATTTTGGCTTCCCCAAATTTAAAATCCCTCCTAAAATTCACCCATTAAAATCTACGTTAAGCCAGCCCGGCTTCCTGGAATAGAAAAGTCTTTAATGCCTTGCGGAAAGTGCGGAGGTCTGGGATTAATCGAATCCCCGGGGGTAACTCGTTCCAGAGGGCGGGAGCCCCCACAGAGAAGGCTCTCCCCCTGGGGGTCGCCAGTTGACATTGCCTGACCAACGGCACCCTGAGGAGGCCCTCTCTATGAGAGCGTATTGGCCGGTGGGAGGTTATCGGTGGCAGAAGGTGGTCTCGTAAGTACCCGGGCCCTAAGCCATGGAGCGCTTTAAAGATGAGAACCAAGACCTTGAAGCGCACCCGGAAGACCACTGGGAGCCAGTGCAGCTCGCGCAGGAGAGGTGTCACATGGGAGCGCCAAGTCGCCCCCATAATCACCCGCGCGGCCGCATTCTGGACCAGTTGGAGCCTCTGGGTGGTCCTCAAGGGGAGCCCCATGTAGAGAGCATTACAGTAGTCCAGGCGAGAAGTGACCAGGGCATGAGTGACTGTGCATAAGGAGTCCCGATCCAGAAAGGGACGCAACTGGCGTATCAGGCGAACCTGATAAAAAGCCCCCCTGGCCACGGCCGTCATATGCTCTTCTAAAGACAGCCATGGATCCAGGAGGATGCCCAAGTTACGAACCCTCTCTGTGGGGGACAAAGACTCGCCCCCAATAGCCAGCGAAGGCACCAACTGGCTATATCGGGATGCCGGCATCCACAGCCACTCGGTCTTGGAAGGATTGAGTCGGAGCCTGTTCCTCCCCATCCAGACCCGTACGGCCTCCAGACACTGGGACATCACTTCGAGGGCATCATTGGGGTGATCCGGGGTGGAGATGTACAGCTGCGTATCATCAGCGTACAGATGACACTGCACCCCGAAACCACGGATGATCTCACCCAGCGGCTTCACATAAATGTTGAACAGGAGCGGCGAGAGGACCGACCCTTGCAGCACCCCGCAAGCAAGGCGCCTCGAGGTCGACCTCTGCCCCCCTGCCAACACAGACTGCAACCAGTCGGAGAGATAGGAGGAGAACCACCGCAACACAGTGCCTCCCACCCCCAATCCCTCCAGCCGGTGCAGCAAGATACCATGGTCGATGGTATCAAAAGCCGCTGAGAGGTCTAATAGGACCAGAACAGAGGAGCAACTTAAAAAGGATGCCAACTTGGAAGAATGGCAGAAAGGTATTAAGTTTGTTTGGCTAGGCAAGAAACCAAGGATAAAATTAAAAATAATGCAGGATATACGAGAAAGAGGGGGTTTGAAAATGCCTAATTTAAAGCTATATTATGAGGCAGCTGTTTTATCAGCAATTAGCGATTGGATCAATTTAACAAATGGAAGGATCCTGAATATTGAAGGGTATGATCTGGTCTACGGTTGGCATGCTTATCTAGTGTATGACAAAAAGGTGGATAGAGCATTTAAGAGTCACATACTGAGGAATGCTTTATTGCGTGTCTGGAAGACATATCAATATAAGCTAAATGAAAAGATACCTATATGGACAGTACCCAGGCACTCAATAGAGAATATAAGTATAGGAAGCAGGCAGGATGTAACAACATATAGAGATATTCTTAATATAGAGGGAGATATACCAAAATTAAAGCCTCTGAATGTGTTGAAAGAGGAAAAAATAATTCAAACTTGGTTTCAGTATGTACAATTACAAGCCAGATGGAGAAAAGATCAGAAAATTGGTATTACACAAAGCGATGAAAATCTGATAAAACAAATCAGGGACCAAAGTCAAATGCATATAAAAAGGTTGTATAATATATTGATAGAGATAGACTCGGAAACAGAGCTAGTTAAAGATTGTATGATAAAATGGGCGCAAAATTTTGAACAACCAATAATGATGGAAACATGGGAGAAAATATGGGTAAGAAATGTGAAATTTACACAAGTGCAAAATTTAAGGGAGAATTTTTATAAAATGTTTTATAGATGGCATTTAGATCCAAAAAAATTATCTTGTATGTATCTGAGTTTACAACCAAAATGTTGGAGATGTGACTGTGAGGATGCTACCTATATTCACATTTGGTGGACATGTAAAAAGGTTAAAGCGTTTTGGATAAAAATCTGGTGGATTTTACAAAATATTCTTAAAAAGAGGTTAAAATTTACACCACAGTTGTTTTTGCTGGGTATAGTTACGGATTGTACGGTTATAGAGATTAATTTGATTTTGAACTTAATAACTGCAGCAAGACTGTTGGTGGCACAATACTAGAAGAAGCAAGATCTGCCTACAATTCAAGAATGGACATTAAAAGTAACAAATTTAGCAGAGATGGCAAAAATTTCGGCGTACCTGAAGGAACATTCAAATGAAAAATATTTGAGAGACTGGAGAAGATGGACAGATTATATTCAAAGCAAATATCGGAATAAGAAGTTGCAGATAGGTTATGAATAAATATGAAGATGTTTTTAGGTAATTTTTAGGTAATTCTTAGGTAATTAAGTTTAGCAGGATGATTGGGGAATTGAAGTAATGAGAGAGGATAAATGTTATAATTAATTAGATTAGGATGGACTACGATTGTTGAATATTATGCCCTGTAATTTGTTCTGGGAAGTAGGGTGGGGGGAGGTGGGTGGATGGGAAGGGGAAGGGGGGGATGGGGGGAAGGGAAGAGGAGGGGAAGGGTGTGGGGGGGTAGGGAGGTGGGATATACATGTAAACTTTTTGTAAAACTTTTTCAATAAAAAAAAAGAAATCTAACAATTCCTTAAAAAGATGGTGAGTTCAGCTGGAACATTTATTTAACTGCACTGTTTTCTTTCTAGCACTGTGCAATTGATGAATATCTTATCTACAAATGTGATCTTGGACAGATAAATTCATCTATGATCCATATTACTGGGATGATGTCTACCCAAAACAAATCAGAGGTAAAAACAGCTCAATAATTCTAACTCCATTTCTTTTATATCTAAAACCTGGAGAATGGAAAAATGTAATATGGCTCTGCACTACATCCTACAACATCGTGAATCTCCAAAGACCTACGCAACAGTCCTCTTTGTAGACTTTAGTTCAGCATTTAATACCATCATTCTAGACATTCTTCTAACTAAGCTAAACCAGCTACAGGTACCTGAACACACTTGTAAGTGGATCATAAGCTTCCTAACAAACAGGAAGCAGCAGGTGAAGCCAAGCACACATCAGATACCTGTACAATTAGCACAGCCCCCCCCCCCCAAGGCTCTGTGCTCTCCCCACTTCTCTTCTCTCTGTATACCAATGACTGCATCTCTAACGATCCATCTGTTAAACTACTGAAGTTCGCAGATGACACAACAGTGATCGGTCTCATTCGAGACAATGATGAATCCACATACAGACGGGAGGTTGAACAACTAGCCTCGTGGTGCAACCAGAACAATCTGGAACTGAACACACTCAAAACTGTAGAAATGGTGGTAGACTTTAGGAGAAACCCTTCCATACTTCCACCTCTCACAATACTAGACAACACAGTATCAACAGTAGAGACCTTCAAATTTCTAGGTTCTACCATATCGCAAGATTGAAAATGGACAGCTAACATCAAAAAAGTCATCAAAAAAGCACAACAAAGAATGTTCTTTCTGCGCCAACTCAGAAAGTTCAAACTGCCCAAGGAGCTGCTGATACAGTTCTACAGAGGAATTATTGAGTCTGTCATCTGCACCTCTATAACTGTCTGGTTTGGCTCTGCAACCCAACAAGACAGGCACAGACTTCAGAGGATAATTAGAACTGCAGAAAAAACAATTGCTACCAACCTGCCTTCCATTGAGGACCTGTATACTGCACGAGTCAAAAAGAGGGCTGTGAAAATATTTACAGATCCCTCGCATCCTGGACATAAACTGTTTCAACTCCTACCCTCAAAATGACACTATAGAGCACTGCACACCAGAACAACTAGACACAAGAATAGGTCTTGGAAGGCCTACGTCCTAAAGATCCTCCTAAAACGATCAGTTCTTTTTCAATCCTTATGTGCTTTATTGACCTCATAACCAGTTGTTTGAGTAGAGATATCACACAGGGGATGAAGGCTAGTCCTGCTACCCCACTGTTGTGGCTCCGTTACCTGAGCCTGTGTTATCGGCAGGAGAGGACTCCGAGAGTGAAGGAGAGGAGTTGGCAAGGCCTCCCTCTCCAGGACCCTCCTCTCTGGCAATGCCTTCGGTGTCCTCCAAAGGCCAAGAGATAGGCCCGGGGCCAAGCATGTCCACGCAGCCACAGGTGGACAGTAATGAGGAAGATGAGTCTTGGCTGGACCCTCGACAGCGTCGCAGAGATAAGCACGTGCAGCAGAGGAAGAGGCATGCCAGGGATTAGGCCGAGTCACTGGACCACACCCCACAGGGTATAAAAGAGGGTGTGGTGGCCGGTTCAGCTCTGTGACAAGCAAAAAACGGATATTGGACAACCTTATTCGTATTACTGGACTTTTTTGATTATCTGTCATGTGTTGGCTTTGTTCCCAGACGAAGGGAGAAACTCCCCCCTTGTGAGTAAAGAATACCTGTCAGCCAGCCACTGGGTTGCTGCCAATTCTGATACCGGATAAACTGTTGTCGGCTGAGTTCTTTAACTGTTGCCCGTCTGTGGGGGTGCGTGTGTGAGACGGGAACAGAACACCCACACAACAACAGGAACAACAGCTGTTTGACCCAGGCTCTGTTGGTTTGGGTTTGGGTGTTGGGCTGGGTTTGGGGCGATGAAAGACATGATGGATCCGGTGGGGGGGGGGGGGTGGACTATCTCAGGTCTCTCTTTGTTTGGTGTTGCTAAGGACCCCAAACCATGGACTCTGATCCTTTCTCCCCGCTCAGGAGAACAACCCCAGTGACACACACACACCCTTGGGTGGGAGCAGGTAACAGACCATGTTCATAACACTCAAAGCGGTTGTTCAGGACCCTATCCACCATCAAAACACCCACAAACACTAAACAAAGCCAGAGAGGACTCATGCCTATGCCTGCCAATTTTCACAGCAGGTCTTCAGTAATTAGATTTGACAGTCCACACACACACAAGGCAACCGTCACAGCAATGAGAACAACAATATTCAGTGATGCAGTTGCAATCACACAACCAACACATCAGGGAACTGGGAATTATTAGGTGTGGCCTGGGGAGAAGGAATCTCAGTCCTGGGGTTCCCACAGAGCCAAGTTTGGTTTGCCAAGTATACTGCACCTATAGCTGTATATTGCTGTCCTACCATTCCTCAAAATGGGTTCAATTAGCAAAGTCAAGAGGAAGGTGTGGAAATGCAGATTAGGTATTTGGCCTTTCATTGAAAAAGAAACTTCAGTCCCAAGTCTCCATCACCCTGTGCTTGGGGAGTCACAGTCCACTGCTGCAGCACCTCCTGGGCTGGGCACTTCTTCACGTGGGAAAGATGGATCCAAAAAGACAGGCCTTTCACCTTCAGGGCACCTTTCCACTTCTCTTGGAGCGGGGAGTCCAGCCTCCACAACTTCACTAGGACCCAGTCTCCTAGTGGGTCCTAGTATGCACTGGATGGTCCAGGCACAAGGGTTTGTTTTCCTGCATATAACAAGAAAGAGAATTCACAACCCCAGTGAGCTGGCTCACATATTGATAGATGGTCTCCTCCCCCACCAAATGCATAGCCTCTCCCCCTATTCTATAGAACGGATAAGCACATCCATACAAAGGAGGACTAAGGCCACTGCATTTTCTTGGGGTGGTTCTGAGCAGGGGTGAAATGCTCCTGGTTCAGACCGGCTTGGGCGAGAAGGTAGCAATGGCGGCAGGCAGTTCGGAGAACCGGTAGCAAAAATCCCTACCCCCGACCCCCCATGCCCAGCTGAGCCGCGCTGTCGAGTATGCTTCCTTCAGTATCCAGGAAAGGAAAACCCAGACTTCATCATAGATTAAAGTATGGCACTTTTACTAGATATGAAATGAACGCAACCATGTCCGTCTTTGAAACTCTCCAGCAGAGCCATTTCTGACCACCCTGTCATGTATGGTGCCAGCTCCCGAAATTCTTGGGTGTATTCCGCTACCGATCTCCGGCCCTACTGGATACCCTTCATTCGGAGTCTCGCCTTCCGCTCAGCTAGGTGGTCCTCAAAACGCCTCCTTAAGCAGAATCCTGCTTAATGTCGAGTATGCTTCCTTCAGTATCCAGGAAAGGAAAACCCAGACTTCATCATAGATTAAAGTATGGCACTTTTACTAGATATGAAATGAACGCAACCATGGAAAGCAGGATTCTGAGGCAAAAAGTGTGAAAGTTACATATAGAAAGCATCCCCTCCCAATGTCCACCATAAATCATCCAATCCAAAGGTCTCCCAGAGGTCAGGTGGGAGCACACGTCTGGCCGTGTCAGCATCCAGGAATGCAGTGTCCTGTATTCACGGAGATCCCAATACTCCTTTGGAATTTTCTCCTCCCCTTCAATGTGGCCTATTGCCATCTCTGCTTCTTTGTGCTCCTCTCCGCCCTCAAGGGGGGGCTCTTCCCTCTCTAGTGGTGGGTTCCTAGCGCAAATGCGCAAAACCCCCGTTTTCCAGTTAACTCGCGGGTTCCATTTACGTAACCAGGGCAGGCCAAGTATAAGGGGTCGTTCCATGCTAGGGGCCACAATAAAACTGAGAGTCTCTACGTGGTCCCCTAATTTCATTTCAATGGGTTCCATTACAAAATTGGTTGCCCCCCCCTGCCATCGATCCATCTAGCTGACAAAATGCAATAGGCCTTTTCAATGCTTTCAGTCTCAGGCCCATCTCCTCTACTACTTTCGGGCTCATAATGCATCTGGTGCACCCAGAGTCTAATAAGGCTGGCATCTGTGCGTGGGCCCCTGTGGACGGCACCCTTAGTTCTATGGGGATGAGCATGGGGCCCTCAGTGTGACTCACCAAATCATCTGAGTCGGAGTCGGTCTCTCTGTCGTCCGCGTCGGTCGGAGTTCCCAACTAACCCTTGGCCTGGGGAGTGAACTCAACGACTTCCCCTTCCAGTGCAGTTTCACGAACTTTTGTGGATGTTTTGTCCATCTTCTTAGGCCCTCTGCTGGTAGGTTTTGGCACTGGCTTGGAGGAACACTCAGCAGCCAGGTGACCTTCCATGCCACACTTGAAACACGTGAAGGGTTTCGGCTTGGGTTTGGACTCCGCCCTCCCACCGGCCATCTTTGGGGCTTCCTTGTGGTAGTAGGAGGATGAAGGCTCCCCAGCACGCCCTCTTCGGAGTCGACTTCAAGTTATCTCAATTTCCGCATCCTCAGCTACTATGTACCAACTGTGCAAATCTTCGGGGACCCCCCGTGCTCTACAGTCTTTGTAGATTTCCTCATTTAGTCCGTCTTTGAAACTCTCCAGCAGAGCCATTTCTGACCACCCTGTCATGTATGGTGCCAGCTCCCGAAATTCTTGGGTGTATTCCGCTACCGATCTCCGGCCCTGCTGGATACCCTTCATTCGGAGTCTCGCCTTCCGCTCAGCTAGGTGGTCTTCAAAACGCCTCCTTAAGCAGAATCTTGCTTAATGTCGAGTATGCTTCCTTCAGTATCCAGGAAAGGAAAACCCAGACTTCATCATAGATTAAAGTATGGCACTTTTACTAGATATGAAATGAACGCAACCATGGAAAGCAGGATTCTGAGACAAAAAGTGTGAAAGTTACATATAGAAAGCATCCCCTCCCAATGTCCACCGTAAATCATCCAATCCAAAGGTCTCCCAGAGGTCAGGTGGGAGCACACATCTGGCCGTGTCAGCATCCAGGAATGCAGTGTCTGTTGGCCTGATAACAGCTTAAGAATCGGTTTCGTTTCTTAGATTCATTCATAGCCCAGCTACCTATCCCCCCCTCCCTCCATTTCTATGACAGCCAAAGCAGGGAAAGGTGGAGGCTGACACGTGCAATCATCAGAGCCTTTTTTTTCTTTTAAATGGCTCTGACGATCCAAGGTCTGACGATCCCAGCTGAGTTGCCTGCCGATCAGGCAACTCAGCTGGGATCATCAGAGCCTTTTGAAAGCATTTTTTACATGGTTTTACATGTAAAAAATGGTTTTAAAAGTAAAAAAGAAATTGGCCACGCCCACCCAGTCACATTACCCCCCCCCCCCAAGCCATGCCCACAGAACCGGTAGTAACAAATTTTAGATTTCACCCCTGGTTCTGAGCCCTAGCAATGCTATGGGAATAGCCTGTGGCCAGTGCAAGTGGGCTTCCTGAGTTTGGATACCTGTCGTTTAATCAAGTCATTAAACTTTTCAACAAAACCACTACTCTGTGGGGAATAAACAGTGTGAAGTTTCCACTTAATTCCAAGAGCCTGGGAAACAGTTTGTGTCACCTGAGCTGTGAAGTGTGGGCCAGAATCTGAGGAGTTATGCAAAGGCACCCCAAATCGTGGTACAATGTCTTTCGGTAATATGCGGGCTACTTCTTTAGCCTTGTTTGTATGGCATGGAAAGGCCTCAGCCCACCCAGAAAAAGTACACACCAAAACCAACTAAATCTCAGTTTCCGAGGAAATTTGGTGAAATCTATTGTTGTGGCCCGCTAGTGGCCTGCACAGATCATGGCTGATCCTGATGATGAGGAGGCTGGTGTGGGGTCATGCCAGTAGCCTGCACAGCCGGCGCTCGCATCAGACAGCAAGGAGGCTGAAGAGGATGTGGTGCCAGAGGCAGAGACTCAGCCTGGGCCTTCAGAACCTCCAGAGGCTCCTTCAAGTGGGGAGAGTGAAGTGGAGGAGCCTCTCCTCAATGCTCGAGCATGCAGGGCTGCCAAAAGGCAAGAGTGGCTACTCAGGAGGAGGAGGAGGTCTCCTTGAGAGTAAGTTTTGAGGATAATTGGCCACTCCCTTAGCCTATTTAAGTCGCACGCAGTTAGTAATTTCTTGCTGGAAACAACGTGTAATTATTAAAGAGTATTTTTGAAGAGTGAGTGTCTTATCATATCTTGTCTTCTGGGCTGGTTGCCAACCTTTGTCAGACTTTGTTTATTCTTGGTATGTTATAACTTTGATAAGGACCGTTGGTGTGTGTCACAATCCTTGGGAATCCAGAGCTGGGGCAGAACATCTATTTGCCACACAGCACCTGGGTATGAGCCCTGTAGAAGGACTCCCAAAGGAGGTTTCTGTGCTGTCTTTGGGTTGTTTTGTGCACAATGGAGACAGGCTGCAGTGACTTGGTTAGCGATGGAATGTGTGCCTTTTGCCAGCATGCATCAGTTGGCAAAATCAGTGAGCTCTTTAGCTCCCCAGTGTGTGTCTTTGTGTAATTGGGTCAGCAAAGCTCTTAGGGGAACCTTAGGCACCACCACCCTTTGTCCTAACTTCCACCACCTGTCTTGGGACCAAGTGGCTCCCAGTTCTTGAGCCCATTTTTCTTCCTCCTTAGTATAGGTTGGTTTGGACAGGGATGTTTCCAACTGATTGGGAATCAGGGGACAGACCTGTGCAGGGGCCAACTGAGCGGCCTCTATTGCTGCCTTGTCTGCTGCCCTATTTCCCTTTGCCACCAAGGTGTCTTCGTTGGAATGACCCCTGACATGCATGACTGCAACCTCGTGAGGGAAGTGTACAGCTTCCATTAATTGTATGATCTGGGGCCCATGTCTGATTGCCCCCCCCCCTCCCGGGCAGCGAGCATACCCCTTTCTTTCCAAATAGCCCCATGAACATGTAAAACTCCAAATGCATATTTACTGTCTGTGTAGACATTAACCCTCTTCCCTTTTGCCAACTGGAGGGCCCTTTTTAGGACCATGATTTCAGCCAGTTTTGCAGATGTACTTGGGGGAAGGGGTCCTGATTCAACTATCTCCCAAGCTGTGACCACTGAATAACCAGCCTTGCGGACACCATTCTGGACATAACTACTGCCATCCGTGAACCACTTGCAATTTGCATTTTCTAGTGGTTCATTGGACAAATCAGGTTGGCTTGAATAGACTGAATCTATGACCTCCACACAATCATGTTGCACTTCTGAGTCCACCTGTGGCAGTAGGGTAGCTGGGTTTAAGGTATTACAGACTTCTAAAGTTACAGCCAGTGCATCCAACAAAATAGTTTGGTATTTTGCCTGTCTGCCACCAGTCATCCAATATGCTCCTTTCACTTCCATGACCAACTTGACCCCATGTGGGACCTTTACTATCAGTTCTTGACCCAGAGTCAGTTTCTGGGCTTCTTCCACTAAGAGTGCTGTGCCTGCCACGGCCCTCAGGCATGCTGGCCAGCCCAAGGCCTCTGTGTCAAACTGCTTGCTGAAATAAGCTGGTCTGTGCCAGGAACCTAACTTTTGAGTTAGGACCCCAGCAGCAATTCCCTTTCGCTCATGGACAAACAAGGTGAAGGGCTTGGATGGGTTTGGCAGTCCCAGGGCAGGAGCTCTTGTGAGTTCGCGCTTAATGTCATTGAAAGTATTCTGGCACTCCCATGTCCATTCAAACACCTCCCAGTCACTTCCTCTCAATGCCTCATAAAAAGGTTTGGCCATGGGGCCAAAATTAGGGACCCAAATTCTACAAAAGCCAGCCATCCCCAGAAAGCCTCTCAGCTGCCATCTGCTTTCAGGTGGTTTCAACCTACAGATTGCTTCCCTTCTGGGGGCTAATAAAGTCTGTTGCCCTTGTGAAACATCATAACCCAGATATTTCACCTCCTTCTGAGCAATCTGCACCTTTTCAGCAGGCACACGGTAGCCACAAGTCCCCAGCCAGTTTAACAAGTCCACAGTCCCCTGCACACATTGTTCTCTGGTGCTTGCCCCCAGCAATAAATCATCCACATATTGCAACAGGGAATACTCTCTCTCCCACCCAGGCTTATATAAATCAGCTGCCAAACACTGTCCAAAAATGGTTGGGCTGTTTTTGAATCCCTGTGGCAGTCGGGTTCATCTACCACTGCTAAGAGCATTGGACACTCATTTTTCCAATGGCCTTCCTGTCCACAACGAAAGCATTGGTTAGACCTTGGGGAGGGGCGCCCTGGTTCTCTTGTTCTTCCTCTGACTGAGCCTGGAACTCTAATTATCAATCCCTGCAACCCACCTCCTCGTACAATTCTTCCAGCATTTCCCCTGACCTCTCTCCGTTCCTGTCTAAGTGCATCAGCTTTGTATGTCTACCCAAGTAGGCTGCTGAGATTGGAAAATGGATGCAAAAAGGGCATGCACCTGATCTAGATTCTCTCTATAATTAGGAGTTTGATTTTTCCAATTATATAGATCAGCTGTTGAGAATGGAGCATACACCAATACCTTACGTAGCTCCCACTCAGCTCCTGGCAATAGTTGCCCTTGGGGCAATTGGAATTCTGGCTCAACTGCTCCCTTGGACAGGGTGTGTGGTCCGGTTGATCCTGGGGAAGCCAAACCTGTTCCTTCAGGAACCTTTTTGGCTTCCTTCCTCCTGGCCCCACCTACTGGGACTGTTTGTTCTTCCCCACTGGTATATGATTCCTTCTTTTGTCTCCCTGGGTCCCCTAAACCTTCAGCACCAGCCACTTCATGCCAAGGATACACAGGTGGAGGGCATTGAGGATTAAGGTTTCCTGGGGGCCATTCATCCTCCACATGTTCCATAAGAACTGTGGAAGGGGCGCTAGGTTTCTTGTTTGACCCTTTTTTTTCTCTCCACACATTAGCATCAGTTTACACCCACATTCTTCTAATAACATAGGACTGTTGCTTAGTTTAGTAAAAAGATCCAGGTATTGTATCTCAGTCTGTCTCTCCTTTTTCTTCAAAACTGTCTTTAATTCCCTGATCAGATGACTCTCCACTGACCCTTGTGGGGGCCAGAAATCACCTGGTTGTGACAATCTCTCATGGGGCCACACTTGTTAGATAGGGGGCACGATTAGAAGAGGCGGGATGGCGTAGTCCATTCAGCACTTTATTTCCAGCTGCAATCAGGAGCAAGAAGCCGGTGATCTGTCCCCCCCCCTTCAGAGACCCACAAAAACACAGCCAGCCGAGGGTTAAGAATCACTTGGCACACTCCGCAGTTCTTATCTCAACCTTGGCAGCGATATGCACACCGTCTGCCAAGGACTTTATTAGTTTACACAAACAAGAAAATCACCTACGTAGCTTTGCCGTTCATCTAGCTTCCAAGACTACGAGGTTGCTCCGTTTGTTTAGCTTTGTTCGTCACAAACTTCGTGACTCACTGGCCTGTCTTATATAGACAGGCTTCTGGGTGTGGTCCAGTGACTCACTGATCCTGTGACTCCAATCAGTGACTCAGGACTATTTCCTCATACGCCGCAGCTGCAGTACTCTTTTGTCTCGCCTTCTTTGGCGTGCGTCCAGGAATGAC
Source organism: Coluber constrictor foxii (assembly GCA_038048745.1). NCBI lineage: Eukaryota > Metazoa > Chordata > Lepidosauria > Squamata > Colubridae > Coluber > Coluber constrictor. The sequence goes on from CM075966.1 coordinate 51,079,898, forward strand.
GTCTCTCCCTCACTCTCATCTGAGACACCTGTTTCCCCACTACTTGGCTCTCTTTCAGCTGGCACCTGAGCTGGTGCCAGAGGGGGGGGGGGGGGGCTGGGAGATCTGGCTGGCTCCTCTTCCTCCTGCTCAGAGCTTCCTTCCTCCAAAGGGATAGGCTCAGAGGACGGGGCCACAACAGCCGGCTAGCTGCCGGAGCTCTCTTTTAAAGAACTCCAGCAGTCTTGCCGGCCACTGACAGCAGTTTATTTTTCCTGCTGCTAGATTAGCCAATCAGTGGTGGGCATGCAAATGGGTGCTCCATATGTCCGTACATAACACCCCTCCCCTCCTAGATAGAACACAACCAATCACAACCTTAGGCAACGTAGTCAAGCAGGTATGTAGGGCGTTTCAGGGCATGACTGGACCTGCAAAGTTCACTTGCTTCAGCGGCGGCGGCGGCCTGTGCAGTCAGGCCTGCTGCCACTCCGGAGTCCTCGGAAGGAACCTCCTGGAACACTCCCATGGGTGTGGTGGACTCCACCCCGGCCTTTCCTTCTTCGGTTCCTGGATCTCGTCGCTGGACTCCTGATTCCTCAGATAAGTGTTCACAGTCCTTCCTCAGGTTTGAGTCTAGAGCAGCAGTGGCGAACCTTTTTGGCATTGCGTGCCAAAGTCCGAGCACACGAGCCCTCGCGTGCTCTCACGTGCCAGCACCCATAATGCAATGGGTGCCATTTGCGCATGCATGCATGACCCCCCCACCATGCTCCTAATGCACATGTGCCTCACACTGCGCATGCGCCACATATGCGCCCCCACTTTTTCCAAGAGGGCCGGTGCATCTCTTATCGGAGGACAACCAGTTACCGGCCCGTTCCCTGCCGAGACAGCTGTTTCCAAGCCGGCAGCAGCGCTCTTGGCCCTGCCACCTCGGCAGCACCATGCACCAGCCGGGGAAGCTCACCCCTCCACCTCGGGCCCCGCATGCAGCCCGCAACCGGGAGATGTGTCACCCAGTGCAGCGCCCTTCCCTGAGGGCTGTCTGCTCACCCACCCACTGGCCGGACTGGTCTAAAAGTGGCGCATCACCTTGAGCCCATCCTTGTCCTCCTCCCACCCAGCCGCCAGCTCCTTGACGTGAGCAGAGGCTGCTGGTTAGAGGGAGGGGAACTGCTGTTCTGGGCTGCCACGGCTGTGACTGCCAAGGCATAGCTAGAATTGGAAGAAAAGGCTGCGCGGCTATGGCGGAAATAACTCCTCCCTGCTGGGTGCCGGCCTTCCCAGCAAGTCCCCTGCGCCTTTGCTGCCTCAGTCAGAGCCTGATTCCAGAAGCGACCTGGGGAAGCATGGAGGTCGGGACTCAGTTGGCAAAGCGGGCACTGCACAGGGGGTGTAAGGCAAGGCGCTGCCACACAAAACACTGTTACCGTGATCTTGGCAAGCGTTTTTGGCTGGTAGTGCTGCAATCCCCTCCCTGAATTTGCACTGCTGCCCTCTCTGGAAATGCACATTTTTTAAAAAAAATTTGATTTATATGCCGCCCTTCTCCGGAGACTCAGGGCGGCTTACAATGCGTTAAGCAATAGCCTTCATACTTTTGTATATTTATACAAAGTCAGCTTATTGCCCCCACAAACTGGGTCCTCAATTTACCCACCTTAGAAAGGATGGAAGGCTGAGTCGACCTTGAGCCTGGCTAGGATTGAACTCACAGAAATTACAGGCAGCTGGTGTTAATTGCTGCCTTTAGTAGGAGGCATTAGCAGAGCCGTGCGCCCTTCTCCTCCTTCTCCGCAGACTCACTTTCTCTTTCCTCTTGGCTAGATCTGCCACCTGAAAACACTTGCCAAGATCATGGCAACAGTGTTTTCGGGTAGCAGCGCGTTGCCTTACGCCCCCTGCGCAGTGCCCGCTTCTCCAACCGAGTCCCGACCTCCATATTTCCATGGGTCACTTCTGGAATCAGGCTCCGACTGAGGCAGCAAAGGCGCAGGGGGCTTCCCGGGAAGCCTGGCACCCAGCAGGGAGAAGCCCAGGCAAGGGTTCGGGGTCGCAGCAGAACGAGCAGCCAAAGCCTGTCTCTGCTGGCGCGCCTGCCTCTCCCCCACCCTTTCTCAGAAGAACAACTGCTTGCTGGCCCTGGGCGCCCGAGAGAAGCACCGGGTGGCTATTTTGAAAGGGGAGGGAGCGGTTTATGCAAGCCTGAGCCTCCTTGATCAGGGCACCTCCCTGGGAATTGCTGCCCAGCCTGGCCCAGGTGTTTGGAAAAACAGTACACTGCGGGAAGGGGAAGGGGAAGGAGAGAGGAGGAGGAGGAGGAGGAGGAGGAGGAGGAGGAGGAGGACTACCCAGAGGCCAGCTGGCAGATAAAAGCTGCAAGGCTCTGCCATATTCTTTTGGATGAGCCGTCTTCACACGGTTCTCAGGTCCCTGCCCAAATTGGCCTGGAAATAGCATGTCACCTCACACCCGTGAGGCAGCAGCTGCTTTCGCCGGTAACTGACCCCACAAATAGGCCCCTCCTAGGCCAGTAGCAGAAACCGACTGCCCTCTGCCTGGTTGGTCTGGAGAAGGGGCATGCAGAGCAGCTAGCTGCCTTGCCTTACACCTCCTGCACAGTACCTGAAACGGTGATATACTTCTTTTGCCTCTCCACGCCCCGTTTTTGGAATTAGGGAGGCAGCGAAGATCTCCAGGCAGCGGAGATCGCGGCAACAATATTTTAAGGTGGCAGCAGGCATAGTGGGGGTTGAGCAATGGTCCCAACCACAGGTAAAGCGCACCCCTACCCGACCCCCGCTGCTGCACCGCCAGCCAAGCCAGCCTGTCTGCCCATATGCCAGGGAAGGAGCCGCGGGCTGGGCAGCTGCCCGCCCTGCCAGCAAATGCTGCCCCGTGCGCCTTCCCTTCCCTTCCCCCTGCAGCTGCAGCTGCAGCCGCTGCTGCTGCTCTTCTGGGACAGTGCAGCTGTGCAGGAAGAACACATCCCAAGCGACCTGCGCGGCTGGTGAAGTGAGCCAAGAGGGGCGTCTCAGCCCGCTTTGATGGCGGCCACGGGGTCATCTGACCAGGCAGCCCACCACCACCCCACCCTCATTGGCTGCTGGTCCACCAGTGGTCTGGACCACCTGGGACCGTGCAAGTAGCCCATGGGGGCAGGGAGGGAGGGAAGCCCTGGATTACCTTGCTATGCTCCCTTAGGAAGCGACCGCCAGGATTCCCTCTGCGTCTTTTGGCACATGTGCCAGTTGCTGGTCTTTGCGTGCACATGCGTGCCAGAAACCAGACCAGCTGGCCGGTGCACATGGGCACTCTGGAAACAGGAAGATTGATTTCCTAGAGTGCGCATGTGCAATGGGCGGGCTGCTCTTCCAATTTCCGGCACACCCACATGCATGAAAACCAGATGGCCAGCGTACCGGAACCCAGAAGAACAATGGGCGATGGCTCCGCATGCCCAGAGAAATGGCTCTGTGTGCCACTTCCAGCACACGTGCCATAGGTTCGCCAACACAGTTCTAGGATATATAGGGGTCAATTACAATACTTAGTACACTGGAAAGGGTTCGCTTTGTCTGAAGCTACCTGGGTCAAAAGCTGGAATGTAAAAGCAGATAGGCTAATCAAGCAATTCCACGACAAATACCCGGACAAGCCAAAGGGTCCTCCTGGGGGTGGTGGTTAGAAATATGATTAACCCCCCTTATGATTCTCTTTTCAGGACACACATCTTTTCTGAGGGGAGGGGGGGCAGCCTGTCAGACCTAGAAGCCATCTTTCTACCTTTGTGACATTCTGCTTCTAATGGCTTTTCTTACTTTGCGTTACAGTGTGGGTTCTTCAAATGGAATTATAAACAGAAGATAGAACTTCAAGGAGAAAACGAGAATGCCTTACAAGCAGCTGACACTCTAGAAGATGGTGCAGAGAAGCAAGGTTCTAAGACCAAGAAAGAGGACCAAAGCAAACTCCTTACAGAACCATTGAATACAGAAAATGAGACCCAATGATCAAATCATATTTCTCTCCAGAGACTACAGCCAGGCTATTTGTTATAAATGCTCAGTGTGTGTGTGGGGGGGGGGGGAGGAGCCAGGAGACTTGGTGGTGCTGGTAATGAAGACTTCCTTTTTCCTTTTAAAAACAAAATAAGAAGCTATTGTTGCATTTATTTCAAGTGCTTCTACTGACCATCTTATAAAAAGAGCCATGTGTGTTTGCCTATATGGTAGGTATGTATGATGAGACGACCACAACAAAACGCAGGCAGGTAAATGTGTTTGTCTGTGTTCTCTGCTAGTTCCTTGATCTGAGACAAATCTGCTGTTTTGTGTACAAACTGTCGTGAGATTCTTTTCTAGAGAATAGCAGATTTTGGGATTCTGAATTTTTGGCTTTTATTTATTTATTTATTATTTATTAATTCAATTTGTATGCCGCCCCTCTCCGAAGACTCAGGGCGGCTCACAATGCATTTAAAATCATTATAAAAAACATTTAAGAATTTAAAACATTAAAAACATTAAAACTCATTCATACCATTCATGGCCAGATCTCTCTGGATCGCAAGAGCAAGATCAACGGCCCCAGGCCTGACGGAAAAGCCAGGTCTTCACTGCTTTTCAGTAGGCCAATAGGGTGGGGATGGTCCAAACCTCAGGAGGTAACTGGTTCCAGAGAGCTGGGGCAGCCACAGAGAAGGCCCTCCCCCGTGGGCCTGCCAGCCAGCATTGTTTAGCTGACGGGACCCAGAGGAGACCAACTCTGTGGGATCTTACCAGTCGTTGGGAGTTGTGTGGTAGAAGGCGGTCTCAAAGATACCCTGGCCCTGAGCCATGTAGGGCTTTAAAGGTAATAACCAACACCTTGAATTGTGACCAGAGACCAAAGACACAAAGACATGTATGTTACAAAGAGTCACTTATGACCCAAGGATAGCAGTAAATTTCCCATTAGCAACTACAAGGACTTAAAGAAGGTTGTCTAAGCTAAGATAATCTTATAAACTAAAAATAATGGTTTACTAATGGTTTAGTAATTAGGAAATGTCAATTAACATATAACAAGTGTATGTTAACCATATATAGAAAATGTATGAGCTCATGTTAACCATATATGGAAAATGCATGATCTCACGGAATCCTTTGTCTTGGAAACATATATAAACTGTCTATCAGAACTGTTTTCTTTGTTCAAAGTTTCACGTACAAATTTGGCTTTGAACCTCCAGAAATAAAACTGTCTCTGGCTGACCTAGGAATGTTGTTTGGTCCCTTCATTCCATAACATTTATGGCACGACTTCCGGTGGTGCCTCCTTCATTGTCGGCGGTCTCTTCATGACCGCCGGCCTCCCGGCGCATTAAGAGCCGCCACACAGCAGGCAGGCGGCTCAAAAAACCCGCTCTTTAATTAAAAGAGCGGGGAGAGCTTCTGGGGGTGAGGTTGAGCCCCCTGAGTCGCCCCAGGAATTTTTTTCCTGTCCTGGGGAAGGCTCAGGGCGATGGCTCCCTATCCACCCTCAGAGAGGCTCCGCGCCGTGAGGGATCTCTGCTAATTAGCGGAGCTAGGCGTCGTGAGCAACACCACGATTGAATTGACAACTTAAATAAGCTGAACAAGGAGTCTTCAGAAAAGTAGAATGCAAGTATGTTTTTTTTTTATTGATTTTTTGGAGGAGGACGGAAAGAAAAAGGAAAGAGAGGATGAATAGTGAAAGTGTTTTTAAGATGGCGACCGGCTCTGCTTGAAGAAAAATTGAGAGCGGAAAGTGAAAGCAGAGCTTAGTGTCGAGAGATTTTAAAAGAAACATTTTGATAGTGAAAAGAATTAAAGAAACAAAGGCTGATTTAAACAGATTTTTCCTGTTTTTTTTACTGAAGTAAGAAGAATTTCTTTGGTTTTTTTGAAAAGTAAATAATAAGTCAGAAGTATGACTCCTAAACCTAAAGGAAGGGGGGGCTCCCCCATGAGTCAGTTGAAGGATAAAGCAGAAATGACTCATCTGCAGGGATCTGCAGATGCCGACTTAAAAGATTTTATAACAAGGTCTCTAGTGAGTGTTGTTGACAAGATAAAAAGTTCACAGAAGAATCTTGAGGAGTTGGTTTCTGGGAAATATGATCAATTAAGTCAAACTATTACCAAAGTAGTCTCGGATCTTTCAAGTGTGGTGGTTGAAATGGGGACGAAAGTGACTGAGATCAGCAGTAAGTTTGACTCCCAGATGCAAGAAATACAAGAAAAATTTCTGGAAGCTGAGGCCAAAAATCAGAACATAGAGAATGATGTCATTATGCTTCAAATAAAAGCTATGGAATCAGCAATTAGATTAAGAGGTATAAGAGAAAACAAGAGAGAAAACCTAAGAACAATTTGTGCAAAGGCCTTTGCGGAATTATTAAAGCTAGAAGATGAGCTAATTCTTGGTTGTATAGAGAAAGTCTACAGAGTCAACTCACGTGTAGCTAAACAAAGGAATTTGCCTAGAAACGTTGTTGTTTATCTTACTGATAGAAGATTGAAAGATGATATTTTACAAAAGTCCTACTCTGCCAGAGTGCAGGTAGAAGGTATACAAATTAGTATTTTTAAAGAGTTACCACCGAAGGTTCTAAAGGACAGAAAAGATTTTGCTTTTTTGGTCAAGGAATTGAAGAGAAGTAATATCCCATTTAGATGGGATTTACCAGTTGGTATAATTTTTAGATACCATGGTGTGAGACATTGTTTGAATACCATTGAAAAAGCGGAATATTTTTACAAAAATATCTTTAAGGGAGCCCCAGAACATGTCAAGAATAAAAAACAAAAAAGAGAGTCTACAAAATGCAAACAGAAGGAAGAAATTCAAAGTGTGTTAAAAGAAAAAGGAGTACTAGGTGGTTGTCCAGAGGATTCTATTATGGATTTTTCAGATGAGAAAATTGAGCATCCCAGTGACCTTAGAGGGGGAGTACTGGACCTTGAACTGCTGGAGGAAGATTTAAAAAATAAAATTACAATTCGAGATGAACAGCAGCAGAGGCCCAGCGCTCCTCAAGAAATGGGGGGTGATGCTAATCAACAGGAACTAGAAGTTAATGAGGAAACTCGACTGGAAACCACAGATGACAAATTTAAGGAGTATCGTGAACTGTTTGACATTGTAACAGAAAGCATCGAAAGATTTGGAAATAGTCTAAACTTTAAAAAACAACTTATAACCTGAGTTGGACTTATATTTGACTTACTTACTAAAATGGATTATAAAAATTTCCTAAGAAGTTTATTTTGAGGATTTGAGCTATTGTAGATAGCTGTTAAAACTTTGGAGATGTATAACAATTTTTTAAAAGTTCATCCTGAGTTGGACTGACATTAGACTTATATATTAAAATGGATTATAAAAATTTTACTATAAAGTTTATCCTGAATTGGACTTAACATCCTGAGTAAGGTCAACAGATTGCTGCAATATTAGCAGCGATCACTGGTTACCCTATTATAGTTTCTTTTTTGGAATTTATCATCTAGGAGAAGAGAATGAAATTGAAAACATCTCACAACCCGAAGGAATGAATTGCAAAGGGCGACAGGATTTGAAAGAGCCTTAAAGGAACATCTGGGAATGCGGTTTCTAGTTTGTTTGTTTTTTCTTCAAGGTTTGAATCTTAAGAGGAGCTGCAATGGTTTTTTCCTACTTTTAGGTGGTACAGCATAAGCTAGTTTGAATGATTCTACCTAGAGGAGTGAATACCTTCGTGGTTGGATATTATTTATATAAAGTCACTCGGGGGGTTTGTGTGGAGAAATGCTTTATTTTGCTGATGGGGGCAGCTGGAAGATGAAGCTTATTGGAATTGGATTTATGTTGGAGAAAGTATATTCAACTTCAATCAAGACGAAGAGAAGATTGAAATTTGGATTATGGAGATTGATTTTTTTTTTCTTTTTGATATAATTGTATGATTATAATTATATATGCATAATTATATATATTATATTGCATGTTTTATGTTTTTGTTTTTTTAGTTAAGGGGTGTAGTTGGGATAAAATTATTTGATATGGATATGCAGATGATATATTATATTTTATTATAAGGGGGATTGAGTTTGGTATATGATTAGTAATGTTAATATTAATGGATTACAGAAAGGTATAATATTTTTTAAATTGGTCTGAATACTACAATGGTTATTATTATTGGTTTCTTTTTTTTATTACAACATTGTTAATTTTAGAAACACATTAATATTTATAGGTCTATTGTTTTACTCTTTGGTTATAGTTATTGGGTTTCTTTTGTTTGTTTGTTTTTTTCTTTTTTTCTTTCTTTTTTTTCTTCCTCTTTCAAAATTTCTTCAATTTAGAATTTGAATACTTAATAATTTTTTCTTTTCTTGTTTTAAACTTTTTCTTTCAAAATTTGTAGCGGAAGTTGGGGGGATGGGGAGGGAAGGGGTTGGGGTAGAGGGAGGTAGCAGGAGGGGCTGGGAGGTGGGGGTTGGGGAGGGGGGGGAATGAAAAAATTTTTGTATTGTAAAACTTTTTCAATTAAAAAAAACATTTATGGCACCCCAGATGGGACTGAGGAACAAAGACCTTTGTTCTGCCTGACAGTTGCCCCAGCGGGGACCGACGCCTCCCCAAGGAAAGTTCACTGGCTGGCCACAAAGACTCCATTGAAGTCTATGGAATCTTTCGGTGAGGAGGTGCCGTAAAACCCGCTGGAGAAGCAGACTAGTCAAGGATCCACAAGGTCAGCCAGACACAGAGACCTCAACAAAAGTCCAAGAGGGAAGGACGCCTGCAGGTAAGTATAAGTCAGGGAGTTCGAGTCTCTCTGTTAAGGGGTACCCACCAATTTAGTGGTGGAAGAGGGGGCCTGATCACATCCCTAGGAGACAAGGTGGTGTCTTAAAGCCTCTAGTAAGGAGTTCAAGTATTGTGTGGGTGGTTAAACCCTTGCGGTTCTCATTGACGACTGTCAGAATGTCCAGCGTCGTGAGCCAAGGGTAGTGTTGTTAGGATGGGTGGTAGTAGTATTGATCAGTGGAAGACTAAAAGAGAGACCCCCTTGATTAATCAAGTATTAGACAGAGTTTGCTAGGGTCTGTTTGATGAAATCTAAAAGAGAGGGGAGAAAGAAAACCTTACGCAATAAAAGTTAAACAGGTTCCTGTATGGTGTCAAACCATACTAGAAGTAAAACAAAGGTCTCTATACATTTTGGAACTTTAAAATTAAAGCCAGTGCCTGTTGGGAGATCCAAGCTAGAGAGAGCTAGATAGAATATCCCAGGGCAGAGAAAGAAAAAAAAAATAGGTGTGATCTTATGTGTGGTAAGAGAAAAGAACTACTGCAGTGTTATAAACATTCTGATAAATTACCATTCTTAAAAAGCCAGAGAACTCTGAAAGAACTAAGAATAAAGAAGAAATTGTTTACTGTTCTTCCCACCTGGGGTTTAGCAGGTAGTAAAAAGATAAAGCCTGTCTAAATGGGAAGACTCAGATAATTTGAATTGATTAATTTGATGTGATTTCTGTTAAAAATTATTTTGTTGATTGTTGATTCGATGAACAAAGACGCGTAGGCAGGAACGATGGTTTCATGGGAAGGCCCCTTGGTGGAAGGGCGCCTTGGTGGGAAGGCACCTTGGTGAAAGGTACCTTGGTGAAGGCACCCTCACTCCATCCAGAAGGCTCCCTTTTATTGTCATTTTACAACTGTATGGCAAAACATTTACTCATTCTTATTGGCTAAAGAAAGCTCATGATTTTCACGTGGACCCCTCGTGTCCCCCTCATGTTTCCTGTAACGAACAATGCTTACGTGAGGGTCCTGCATATTTGAGATAAGGTTTAGGGTTTCTGCCAGACATCCTGTCTTACTGTCCTGATGAGATTAAGGCCATGTGTTGATATTGTTTACTCAGGACGGTTTGCCGATCTCTGAGATAAAACATTAACACCACATCTCCTCCTTTTTTATTTGTCATTATTTAATATTTTGCAAGCATACATAATTTCAGATTTGGAAGGCCGAATTCTTGGACGGAATATTGCTAAGAACCCACATATACATTGTATGCAACAGCAACAACACATCAATATAGTGATTACAAATATAATGATGAATACTATTTGTCGTATCCATCCAAAATCTGGGAGCCAAGACCATAACCACTCCCATGGGGATTGTGGAATAGTGGAGCCAAGTGGATTATTTGCAATCATGTTTTCCATGTGCTCAATTGTAGCTGAAATGTTTGCCTTATGATCAGTGATATATATATAACAATGTGAATGAATCAAAGCACATATACCACCCTTGGCTGCTAAAATAATGTCTAAAGCATAACAATTTTATAAATCTACCTAGCTAAAATAGGATTATTAACATTTTCATTTTGTAGCATTCCAGAGATCCAAAGATGTTGTTTCCATCCAGTTTCATTAAAAGGAATAGCATGAATTAAAAGTCCTCCTTTGGCATGTGGGGGAATGTGCATGCAGATCCAGCAATCTGTCCTGTTTACTAAATGAGAGACATTTTGCACATCCCATATATAGGAATTTTGTTCCCAAAGTCTTTGCTCTGGAATTCCATCTTGCAAAGTCATTGTAGCCACACAAGGAGAGAAAATACACATAAAAAGAATACACATAATAATGGTTACAGAATTAGCATTTAAACAAGCAAAAGCTGCTACTAAAAGGTTCTCTGGTGTCTGTGGTATGTTCTTTTCCTGCAGCAAGTTTGTAGATTGAGCAGAGAGGGCTTTAATCTGCCCCCAGGTCACTTGATGTTTCTGACAAGGTGCTCAGTCCTGGTCCTGCTGAGGGTTCTGCAGGCTGAATGAGAAGTTTAGGCTTGGGTTTTTCAGTCCTTTGAGCCATGCCATCCTTCCATGGTTTCACACACCAAGCAAGGATCCATACTGGACCTGTAGAAGTAAGCACAGCAGCATCTCCCTGTCCCCACGTCAATAAGGGAACAGGTCCATGCCATTCAGGGTTAGACAATAATCTATACATTACCTATGGCTGGGGATGACTTATTCTACTTCCAAAATGATCATCTACTGGAGATGATAAAAAATTTATGATATTAAGATGATTCAGAGTAAACAGAACTTTATTCAACCATTCCTGTTTACCAGGGAGATCTATAGGAATATCCCTCCTTTTTGTTTTTATGTTTATCCAAAGCAGATGTTAAGGTAAAATTTGCTCCAAAAAGATGTGTAATTTGCCATTTCTCACAAATGTCAGCTAAGGAGCAACTACAATATGCAAGGCCATTGTTTGTTTTTAATGTAGAAGGTAGGCCCATGAGAGCAAATGTTTGAATACAATGATTAACAACATGCTTAGTGACTTCTCCTTTCTGAGAAGTAGCCCAAATAAAATAAGAAAAAGTATCAATGTTTACATGAAGATATTTCCAAAGAGCAAAAGAAGGAACATGGGTAATATCCATTTGCCATAATTGATTAGAGGTGAGACCATGGGGATTAACTCCCATGTCTCCTGAAGGGGATGCCCCAAAGCATTGGGGACAGGATGAAACAATTTGCTTAGCTTGCTTTAATGGAATGTGGCAAGCTTGTGCCAACCCTCTGGCATTTTGAGGAAAAAAGAGTGATTTAAAATTGGATCTGTAAACAAAATAGGTTAAACATGAACAACAATATCATCATGACTGTTGCCTTCAGAAAGAGACCTAGAAATGCTTCCGATCTCGTAGTAATTGCTGTAAAGTGAGAAATAAGGCCATAAGATTGGAGTCAATCCTGGGCGTGATATAAGTACCTAAAAATTACTGAGAGTCAGAGATCAGATTAAAAAGCTGTTGAGAGAGAAAAAATATGGAAAGCTAAAATAACAACAGACAATTCTGAACGTTGAGAGGAAACTTTCCAGATGTCTTCATGAGGATCTTTATAAGCAAACACTCCATCAGAAAAACAAAGAGCTTGCGATAGTGGAGAAGGAAACAATGGATGAATAGGAAAGAAGGAAATCATTAAGCAAATAAATCTAAAATCTTTAAGCAGATGATATGAAATACAGCCTACATAGTCAGTTAAAGCACACTGAAGAAATAAATTATTCTAAAAATAAAAATGAAAGTCAGATTTTGAAATAGAACAATATTTATTAAGTCAGTTCCATGTCTTTGAGAGGCTCGAGTATGCCCCAAAGTTATAACTTCAGCAGTAGCTTAGAGAAAGGTGTTGAAAGGAAAAAGAAGCCTTTCCCTTTAAGGATTACTGGAATTCAAAACTCCCAGCTAGGAGATTGCTTCAAAAATGATTGGAGGTCAGCTGCTTGAGAGTAGAATCAGTTTTTTGTTTCTAGGAAAGCAGGCAAGAAAGAAATGCAAGCATAGCGTTTCAAGGTTAGTCCGTTTGAACTGTAAGAGTAACCCTTTTTTATATCCTAAAATGTCTTTTGATTTTTCTATGTAATCCTGTAAAATTTTCCATGTGTTTGAAATTCTACTTATTTTGACTTGATTTCTTTTCCTTCTCGGGTGTTTGTTCTTCTTTCCTGTGTCCCATATCTGCTTAAATGTTACCAGCCCCTGTAAATTTGTCTGTCCTTTGTTGTGGAAAATAAGGTGGCTTCAGCTTCTTAATGGCCCATTAAGAAAGGTGGGGCTGAAACTCTGCCTGAGTTTCTGCTTAATATTCAGTTTCTTAAAGAAATAACTTTGGGTAACTTTAAATGAGGAAAAACCCGGAGCAGAAAAAGACTGCAACAGTTTATGTCCTAAATACAGATAAGGAATGTGCAGCTGTATTTATTCTGGGGCAATTTGCAATCCATAGACACATAAATCATTTTATATTTCAGAAAGCCAATTAGGTTGTATTTTTGAGCTCCAATTAAAATATCATCCATACAATGATATACCAAATAAGATAAAAATATCTCACAAGATAGTTGCAGTGCATTGTTCACAAAATACTGATACAAAGTAAGAGAATTAAGCATGCCCTGTGGTAAAACATTCCAATGAAATCATTTTTGCTTGCTATTATGTAAAACGCTACACGATGGCAGCAGAGAGTCACTTAAGAGAAAAAAAAGCCATTATCCAAAATCAGTTTTATATTTAAAAAATAAGAAAGTTCCAACCCCAAATATTAGTATGAATATCCAAAATTTAAGCTTGTAGAGCAAAAGAATTTACCAATTCTTGTAGAGAATTGAATCTCTCATATGCATCACAAAACTTCAGTGTCAAGGAACCCTTGAAAAGATTTCTTATTCAAATAGAGAATTAAGAAAGGAAGAAACAGGCTGAACTAAAGTCACAGAAGGAAAGGTATAATCAAAGCCAGCATCCCCACGTGCTCCTGTGCCAGAACATGGGATTTAATAGAGGAGCAAAAGCAATTGAGCAATAGAAGATTGATCAGGAATTTTTAGGAAGAGTTTCAGTATAATAACACCAAAATTCAAAAAATACCTTTCTTTATGAGAAGAAGATGGAGGTGAGGTAAGATCCATTAAACCAGAGAAAAGAAGGAATCAATTTAACTTCCAGAGGAGTTCCATTCCACAGACTCCTGAATGATTAAATCAAGCCTAGCCTTATCTGCTTTGGCTGAAACGGAGGAAAAGAAGAGACTGGGGGAAGGGACATGGCTATGGAAAAGATACTCTTTTTAGCTCTGTCCCAAACAATATATTGTATTGAAGTCAAAATCATTAGAAAGACTTGCTTCCAATCTTCAGGAAACATATGAGTTTCATTCTTTATTCCTTCCACCAAGCCTCTGGCAAAATTACCACATTTAAAACAATTGCCAGCAGCATGCTGCCTTTTTTGTATAAGAACAGCTAAAAGATGCATTTTATAAGTTTCCTGGCAGACCTGCAGCATATCAGACAAGGTATAATCATTTGTAGCTTTTAAAGTCTGCATAGCTTGCTTATAATCAGCGTTAGCATTTTGAGAAGGCAGTTTTTCCCAGTCTGCAATTGGCAAAATCAGAGATTCTGGAGAGGAAGGAGTTAAAAGAGGCAGTTTATCAATTCCAAATTCTGTTCTGACCTCGCTAACTGGCTCCTGTGAAGAAGCAACTGATAATGGATCAGATAATAATTTAGCAAATTCTTCCTTAGGTATGGAGGAACTCTGTTTACAGGATTTTATCAAGGTTTGAAAAGAAGACTGAACAACAGAGTTAGAAAGTTTAGCAATCTGACCTATGTCAGTAGGCAAAATCAGAGATTCCAGCTCTTTTCTTCTCCCTCTTCGTTCTGCTTCCTGAAACCCTGCTGTGATAGCTGAAAACGTCTCTTGTGAAGGAGAAATTGATAATGGAGCTGTCGGAGAGCTACTTTCCACTGGTTGAGTACTGGTTGAACTACTGGTAGTTGCAACCAGCGAAGTTAGCTGAGAATAAGAAGGGGAAGCAGACCCCTGATCAGAAGACAGAAAGAGAGATGGCGATGGTGCCTTGAGTTCATTAGTCCCTATAACCTCTACTGCTTTCTTACACTTTTTCCATGGCAACAAATGCTTTACCTTTAACTTAATTCCTGCCTTTCCATTACTTTTAAGTTTTTTCCTCAGTTCTTGTGCATGAAACTTCTGCGGAACTGAGATATCCCCCCCCCCATACTCACGAATCTTTGGGAGCGAAGTTCACTGAGGTGCACCTGGGCTCGTCCGGCCGAGTAAGCATAGGAGGAATCATGTCGGGGTCACCAGATGTTGATTCGATGAACAAAGACGCGTAGGCAGGAACGATGGTTTCATGGGAAGGCCCCTTGGTGGAAGGGCGCCTTGGTGGGAAGGCACCTTGGTGAAAGGTACCTTAGTGAAGGCACCCTCACTCCATCCAGAAGGCTCCCTTTTATTGTCATTTTACAACTGTATGGCAAAACGTTTACTCATTCTTATTGGCTAAAGAAAGCTCATGATTTTCACGTGGACCCCTCGTGTCCCCCTCATGTTTCCTGTAACAAACAATGCTTACGTGAGGGTCCTGCATATTTGAGATAAGGTTTAGGGTTTCTGCCAGACATCCTGTCTTACTGTCCTGATGAGATTAAGGCCATGTGTTGATATTGTTTACTCAGGACGGTTTGCCGATCTCTGAGATAAAACATTAACACCACAGTTGATGTGCATCTATAATGATAGTGTGTAGAATTGAATGGGATTTAATTGATTGTGATATGTTTGGCCGGCCAGCAAATTAAGTAAGCTTGGGCTTGAAGCTGTGGGAAACAGGCAGTGGTGAGGGCTCAAAGTCACATTTGTGATTAAAACTGTTTCCTGAGTTTTCCCACTGCTTGACGCTACTGATTGACCAAGGAAAGAAAAAGTGGAAAGAGCTGGATGGAGGAGGAAATCCTCTAATAATAGTACACAAAATTATTTAGAAAATGGAGCTCATTGGCTTGTGAAAAAGCTCCCTGAAATAATTGTAATGATTGGTTTGCATGAAGTGGGATTTTTGCATGTGAAATTGGTGTACACAAGCAGTTTGATTGCAGCGCAAATGTGAGTCTGTTGAGGGTAAAAGTTGGTGTGAATGTACTTTGATTCCCTTTTGTATAAAGAAACAGTAAGTTGCAAGGTTTTGTTATTTTTGCTGTTGTGAAATAAGTAGAAAGTTGTGGAAAATGTCTGTGAGTTGTTGAGAGAAATGCAGAGTGTTGTTCTGTTGAAAGAATGCTGAGTGAAGGGGGGGAGTGAGGCTTGTCTGCGTGCTTTAAACATTTTTTTTTCCTTTCTCTTAATCTGTCTGAGAAGGGAGGGGGAAGTGGGTGATCGACTTGTGCAGTCTTGCCTCTCGCTGTTTCGGTCTCTTTCATCTGCATATAAAAACTATGCAGATATATTTTCTTTTTGACTCTGAATACAATTTTGATTTTATTTTATCTGGAAATTTTTGAGATTTAAAATATTTAATTAAACCTATATAAAAGAAATGATTTTGAAAGATTTTCCGAATCTGACTTGCATTTTACTAAAGGCAGAGATTGACACTGTTGGAAGATATGAGAAACTCAATATTAAAAGAACAGGGAAATTCCCCTAAAAGAAATGAGCAGAAACTCAGGCAGAGTTTCAGCCCCCACCCTTATCAATGGGCCATTAAGAAGCTGAAGTCACCTTATTTTCCCACAACAAAGGAAGGACAAAATTACAGGGGCTGGCAACATCCAAACAGATATGGGACACAGGAAAGAAAAACAAACACCCAACAAGGAAAGGAAATCAAGCCAAATTAATTAGAATTTTTAACACATGAGAAAAGGAGAAAACACAGAAATAGCAAACTGAATAATTAAAGGGAACGAACAACTCCAAGGGGCTAGGAAAAACATAGAGTGGACTATAAAACAATTCTTTATTTGCCAGATCCAGGACGGAGGAACCCAATCACAAACAAAAACAGGATCTCAACATCATAAAACAATCACACACACAAATCAAAGGATTCACACACCAAATCAAAAGAATTCCAAAAGACTTTAAAGGGTTACATAGAAAATCAAGAGACGTTTTAGGATATAAAAAAGGGTTACTCTTACAGTTCAAACAGGCTAGCCTCGGAACTCTGCGCTTGCATTTGTTTCTTGCCTGCCTTCCTGTTATGTTGTTACTATTTTGAGCGGGAGATTCAAATACAGGAGTGTTTGTGATTGGTTAGCAGCCAGTACTGAAATGTATATAAAGAGTGCTGCTGCTTGTGTTCTTTTGCTGAAGTCTCACCGTGAAATAAAGAGCTGTTGCCACTACCTTGCATGTGCTGCTCGTTATTCCCCAGCCACTTCATTTGGCGACGAAGGTGGGATAGCACACAGGAAGGCAAACAAAAAGAGCTGACAAAAGAAACCACGGTGCCCATCGGGACCGAAGACTTCAGCAATGGCCGCATTCGTCCCGCCTAAGCCATTCGACCCTTCACAGGAGAAGTGGGGTTCCTATATGATCCGCTTCGAATGCTCACTCGAAGCCAGCGACATGCAAGGGCTATCGGCGAGCCGCAAACGAGCCCTGTTTCTCAGCCACTGCGGACTGGACGTGTTTGAGATGACCGAATCACTCTGCGAGCCGACCCCAGTGCAGACAGTTCCCTGGGACGTCCTCCAGGAGAACCTCAAGGCCCACTACGCTCCCGCTCCCTCTAAATTCATCCAGCGCTACCAACTGAGACAACAGGTGCAGAAGGAGGGAAAACCGGTGACAGCGTA
The DNA here is from genome assembly GCA_038048745.1 of Coluber constrictor foxii. Classification (NCBI taxonomy): domain Eukaryota; kingdom Metazoa; phylum Chordata; class Lepidosauria; order Squamata; family Colubridae; genus Coluber; species Coluber constrictor. Next base: position 51,097,096 of record CM075966.1, read on the forward strand.
CGTAGCAGCGCTTCGAAGAGCCGTGACACACTGTGACTATCACGACCTGGACGATGCGCTGCTTGAACAATTGATCTGTGGCGTCCGGGACACCAGGCTCCAGAGAAGCCTGGGCTAACCCTCGCTGGTGCCCTAGACAAGGCCAGGGCACATGAGTCATCCACGAAGGCATTGGAAGCACTGCAGCGTCCTCAGCCCGAGAAGAGTGGTCCCAAAGCGGTTCCAGTCCACCGCGAGGAGGCTCAGACCAGCTCGGAAGACGAATCAGATGAGGATGTCTTCTGGACGGACAAAAAGAAAGGCGAGCCCAGCTGCCACCGGGAGAGCTGTCTGAGCTGCGGTGGGCCGCATGAGAGACAATCCTGCAAGTACCGCGATGTTATTTGCAGGCGTTGCGACAAGAAGGGCCATCTAGCCCGAGTGTGCCGAGCTCAACTTTCATGTTTCACAAAGCCACGTGATCAAACCAGCCATTCAGAGTCGCTACGTTCAAGGCGCCCAATCCAAGACGACAGCGCGAGAAAGCGGCGCGAAAATCAAAAACTTGAGACATACAGCATGAGAATCGGCCAAGCCAGCACAACCGTAGAAGAGAAGGTTTTCACAACGGTGGAAATCAATGGAAAGCCCTGCAGCATGGAGATCGACACTGGGTCTGCACTCTCCATCATGTTGTGGGCTACACTCAAGTCGCTACTGCCGAACTACAGAAAAGCCCAGCTGTCGAGGCAACGAGTCCGCCTGCTAGACTACCAGGGGAACCAAGTTCCAGTCGAAGGCGTCGGCACATTCACCATCTCCTATGGCGAATTCGAGGAGAAGCTGCCCCTGACCATTGTCAGCAAGCCGCTACCAAGTCTCCTGGGTCTACGATGGTTCCGAGCCCTCGGCATGGGCTTTACGGGAGTCCACAACCTCAGCGGAGCGTCCCTAAAGGAACACATCCTGCACGAGTTCCGGGACATATTCGAGGACCGCCTTGGCAAGTACGTGGGGACCCCAATTTCATTAAATTTGGACCCAGGGGTAGCACCAATCAGGCTTAAGGCAAGGCGAGTTCCATTCGCCTTAAAACCCAAAATCGATGCCGAGTTAGACAAATTAATTAGGCAAGGCATTCTAATTCCGGTGGACCACACAAAATGGGAAACCCCAATAGTGACCCCGATCAAATCGGACGGGTCGATTAGGATATGCGCTGACTACAAATGTTCAATTAATAAGGCGTTACAGCAAAGCGCATATCCCGTTCCAATTGTCCACCATCTACTTCATTCCCTTGGCCCAGGGAAAATATTCGCAAAATTAGACCTTGCACAAGCGTACCAGCAACTGCTGGTAGACGATGCCACGGCAGAAGTGCAAACCATTGTAATGTCCGAGTGCGAGTTGTCTAAAGAAATAAAATGCCTCTCACATTTCGATAATAAAGAAAAAAAACTTTTATTTGTTAGAACAACGTCTTCACGGACTCATATGCAGTCAGGAAATGACCTCTGCTCCAAATTCCCTCCCTTTCCTGGCTTGCTTCCTTATCCTTATTGGTCACTATCTAAATCATTCTACGGCAGTCTCTCTTACTAATCCCACAGGAATTTAACCCCTCCTTTACTATGTCAGCCCTGAATGAAATGCAACTTTGAGAGGCTGACATCCGGCCCCTCTCCCTTCATTCTTCAGCAAAACTTGCACAAGATAAAACAACAGGTCTAATACCATTACCCCGTCTGGGACTGTGTCCCACCCGCTCCCAGCCTGTCTGGGTGATCTGCATGGAATTTAGCTATAAGGCGGTCAGCTTGAATGTTCGTGCTCTTCACCCATGATGCTTCTGACGATGGGTAACCCTTCCACTTAATTAAGTATTGGAGGTGGCCTCTGTGCCACCTCGAATCGAGAATTCACTGTACTTCATAATGAGTTTGGCCCCCAATGATCAAAGGCCCTGGGGGATCACGTGGCACCGGCCTTAAAGTTGACCCCACCACAGGCTTCAGAAGACTACTGTGAAAAACGGGGTGTATCTTTCCTAGTAACTGGGGCAACTGCAATTGTACCGTGACCGGGTTGATTATTTTTACTATAGGAAATGGTCCTATAAATTTCGGGCCCAATTTCCTAGTCGGGAGTTTGAGTCTCAAGTACTTGGTGGAGAGGTAGACCTTCTCTCCTACTCGGAATGGTCTTTGAGGGGCTCGGTGCTTATCTGCTTGCTTCTTATAAGCCTGTGCCGCCTTGTCTAATGCCTTTTTGACGTTCTCCCAGGATTCTCTTAGCATCGCCATCCAATCATTCAAACTGACTGAAGAAGGGGGTTCCCTGGGATATTCTGGCATGGGGACAAAATCCATACCGCTCACTACCTTGAATGGGGTTAGTCCTGTACTACTGTGGACAGCATTGTTGTACGCGACCTCCGCAAAAGATAGGAGGTCCGCCCAGTTCGACTATTGGTAGTCTACATAGCACCTCAAGTACTGCTCTATCATGGCATTCAGTCTCTCTGCCCCGCCATTGGTGCTCAGGTGAAATGCTGAGCTGAGACCTTGGGATGATCCTATGGATCGTAGGAATTCCCTCCAAAATTTTGCTGTGAACTGGACACCTCGGTCAGAGATTATTCTTCTGGGTACTCCATGCAAGCGGTAGATGTGTTTCACAAACAGCTTGGCCAATTGGCGGGCTGAGGGTAGCCCACTACAGGGTATGAAATGTGCCTGTTTGGAGAATAAGTCTATTACGGTCCAGATCACTGTGTTTCCGCCACTCTTCGGCAGCTCTACTATAAAGTCCATTGCAATCTCCTCCCATGGTCTTGTCGGTTCAGCTACTGGCTGCAGTAACCCAGGAGGTTTTCCTGGTCGGGTTTTCATCGTGGCACAGATGGTGCAGCTCTTCACATAGCTGTCCACATCTTTCCTCATGTGAGGCCACCAAAATTGTCTTCGTACTAAGTGCAGAGTCTTTAGAAAACCGAAATGGCCTGCTGGTCTAACGTCATGGCTCCTTTTGAGGACTAGGGTGCGTAGAGTTTCTGGGACGTAAAGTTTTGTCCCTTTCCATGCTACGTCGTTCCTCCTTGTCAAAAGATGCTGATTGTCTCGGAACCAGGGGTCCACCAATGTCTCTGTTTTGAGCCGTGTCGTCAGGTCACCCGCCAGTTGGCCCTGCTGGTCGCGATGCTGGCGTCTGGTGGTTACTTGACCCACTCCTTGAGGCGAGGGGATGATGGCATTCACCACCTGCTCCCCTTCACTGTTGTACTGGGGCATTCGGAAGAGGGCATCGGCCAGAAAATTCTTCCCCCCTGGGATGTGTTTCAGCTCGAAGTTGAACCGATTGAAGTATTGGGCCCATCGGACTTGTCTGGGTGATAATTTCCACGGGCTCCTAAGGGCCTCCAGGTTTTTATGGTCAGTCCAAACCTCGAACGGTGTCTGGTTTCCTTCTAGCAGATGTCGCCAGGTCAACAGCGCCCACCTCACTGCAAACGCTTCCTTTTCCCATGCTGCCCAGCATCTCTCTGTGTCGGTGAATTTGCGGGAAGTGTAAGCACAGGGCTGAAGGTTCCCTTGGCTGTTCTTTTGGAGTAGAACCGCTCCCACTGCCACGTCGCTGGCATCTGTTTGGATGACGAAAGACTGGTTGGGGTCAGGATGTTTCAAGACTGGTTCTTTTGCAAACATTTCTTTTAGTGTTTCGAAGGCTTGTAGGCAGGCCGGGCTCCACTGTAGAGGCTGTCCTGGGTGAGGTTTTGTTGCTGGACTCCCTGTTTTTAGGAAGTCGGTTAGAGGTTTGGCAATTTTTGCAAAAGAGGGGATAAATTGTCTGTAGAAGTTCGCGAACCCCAAGAAGCTTTTCAGTTGTCTGCGGGTGCGTGGGGGTCGCCAGTCAAGGACCGATTGTACTTTGGCTGGGTCCATTTCTATCCCCTCATTGGACACTCGGTAGCCTAAGTAGTCTAGCCGTCACTGGTGGAACTCGCATTTTGACAGTTTGACATAGAGGTTCGCTTTCAGCAGTTTTTCGAGCACCTGGAGGACGAGGGGTATGTGTTCGTCTATGGTTTCCGTGTAAATGAGAATGTCGTCCAGGTAGACGAGGACCCCCTTATAAAGGTGATCATGTAAAACTTCATTTATCAGTTGCATGAACACCGCCGGTGCTCCCTGTAGTCCGAAAGGCATCACTTTAAATTGAAAACTTCCTAGGGGGCAGTTAAATGCTGTCTTCCACTCATCTCCTTCCTTGATGCGTATGCGGTAGTAGGCTTCACGAAGGTCTAGTTTGGTAAAAACCTTCCCTTTGGACAAGTGAGCTAGCATGTCTTTCATGAGGGGGAGGGGGTATAAGTTGTGCACGCAGATGCTGTTTATCCCACGAAAATCGACCACCAGACGCATGGAGCCGTCTGTCTTCTCCCTGAAGAAAACTGGTGCCGCTACCCGTGGTTTGGCTGGTTCGATAAAACCCCTTTGTAGGTTCTTGTCTATGTACTTTCGCAGTTCTTTCATTTCACGGGGTGTCATGGCGTACAATTTAGGTTTTGGTAGTTTCAAACCAGGGATGATTTCGATAGCGCAATCGGCGTCGCGGTGGGGTGGTAGTACGTCACACTCGGTCTCGCTAAATACTTCTGCCAAGCCTTGGTACTCTTTTGGGATCTGGTTCTGGCCGTGGGAGGTGCTGGAGGTGGCCGCCAGTTGCTCTGTTGTCACTTTACAGGGCGGGTTGGGCACCTGTGTTGGAGGCGTCTTTTGTCCCTCTAGAGGGAGGGGTTGGACCCCCTGGGTGGGAGGTGCCGTTTTCTCTGGTTGTGGTGGCAGGGGGTGGGGTCCCCTTGCTATCCTCAGTCTGCGGGTCCCTTCTTGCCACCAGATGGTGGGGCCCCACTTGTCCAGCCAGGAGAGTCCCAGTATGACTGGGTTGGTCATCTTGGGGGCTATTATGAACCGAATCATTTCCCAGTGATCCACTAGCTCCAGCTTCACCGGCTCGGTCAAATGTGTGGCATCCGCCCCCCCTAGTAGGGATCCATCAACTTGCTGAAAACGGATTGGGTGGCTGAGCCTTTTAGCCCAGATCCCCAGTTTTAGGACTGTGGGTAGGTTAATCAGGCACCTCGTGCAACCCGAATCTACTAGGGCTTGGAAAGTCCCTTGGGTACCTGTTTTTGGGGCTGTGAGGCATATGGGGAAAAGAAAAGGGTGGATGGGTGCGCTCACCATTGGGTCGTTTTCACCATCATCATCGCCCTCATACAGTTCGGGGGGTCGATTCGCTTCGTCGGAGCTCCCCCTATTTTCAGTCAGATGGGCAAAAACTTCTGCAGTCGGGGAAAGTCTTAATGGTGCCTTGGTGGTGTGCCTAGGTCCTTGTTCCAGTCGTGCCTTTGCCACGGGCTTTGTTTTTGGCCCCAGGGTTCCACATGCTGCTGCCAAATGCCCAACTCCCCCACATCTGTAGCACCTCAGTGGACTCCGTGGGGTGGATGGCCTCTGGGTGGCCCGTGATGCTGTAGTTTCTGGTCTGGTAGACGGTTCCTGGTCCAGCTGGGTTTTCTCCTTTGCCTGTGGTTGTTTTAGCATGTTGTTGGCACGTAGCCCTCTCTCAACTTGCGTCGCTATCCGGAACCAGTCAGACAGTTGGTTCGGAATATCTCGATAAGCAGTCACTTGGGCGATTTGCTTATCTAAGCTTGTTCTAAAGAAGTATACTAGCAGTCGTTCAGGCAAAGGAGGTAAAGTCCCAACAACTTTCCTGAACTCACGGATATGTTCTTGGATAGGCTTCCCCCTCTGCATTAGGTGCCTGAGCTCATCTTCTACATAGGGATCGTCCCCTGTTTCTTCGAAGCGGGCTCGCAGCAGTTGTAAGAAACCATCTGCATCTTGCAGTTGGGGGGCCCTGTATTTGTACTGGGCCGCTGACCAGCTCCTTGCTTCTCCCTCCAGACCTTCTGCGATGGCACTGACCAGGGCCCTGGGGAAAGGGGAAAGGTGTGCGTAGCGCTCAATGTAAATCTCAGCTGCATCGAGAAATTGAGCTAGCAGGTCCGGATCCCCATCAAATTTCCCTCTGAATCGGGGTGGTTCCACCCTCAGTGGCCTCTCCTCCCATTGCGGGGGTCTGTGAGCCTGCCCACGGTGCCTTTGGGCTTCTTCATCATCTCCCATTTGGGTGCAGGGGAGTGATGCCGTGGCTGGGCTGGGTTGCTTGCTGAGCAGGGAGGGAAGCCCTGCGTGCATTTTGGAGCTTTCTTCTCTCATCTTTTTTTTTTCCCTTGTGTGTGTGGGGGGGGGGGGGCTATGCTGCCGTTTGGAGAGCCATAGAACCTTCCCCCCTTACCTGCCACTTGATGGGAGTCCAGCAAAAGGCATCATAATTTTTTCCTTTTCTGAGGCAAACCTCCGGTGCAAATGGCTTTCTTCCATGGCCTCTGATAAGGTTGTTATGGCGACATCTGAAGGTCTGCCAACGTCGGCGTGGAGTAGCTTAGGAATGCATAAATATTTTTAGAAGAAAAGTTTTTGAAGTTTTTGTTTTAAAAATTTCCTGACTGTCTGTCCGAGTGCGAGTTGTCTAAAGAAATAAAATGCCTCTCACATTTTGATAATAAAGAAAAAAACTTTTATTTGTTAGAACAACGTCTTCACGGACTCATATGCAGTCAGGAAATGACCTCTGCTCCAAATTCCCTCCCTTTCCTGGCTTGCTTCCTTATCCTTATTGGTCATTATCTAAATCATTCTACGGCAGTCTCTCTTACTAATCCCACAGTAATTTAACCCCTCCTTTACTATGTCAGCCCTGAATGAAATGCAACTTTGAGAGGCTGACATGTAACACATAGAGGTGCATTCAAATGTACCCGATTAAAGTTTGGGGTCAGCATCGCCCCAGGGTTGTTCCAAAGCACCATGGAGTGCTTATTACAAGGCCTCCCTGGAGTTGTCCCCTATTTTGACGACATGCTAATCAGTGGACAAAATGAGAATCAATTGGCAGAACGAGTCAAACTAACTCTCTCCAGATTCAGAGAGGCCGGTCTCAAATTAAAATGATCAAAGTGCAAAATTGGGGTTCCTTCAGTGGAATTTTTAGGTTACAAAATTGACAGGACAGGGATTCACCCCACGGAAAGCAAGGTGAGGGCCATCAGGAATGCCCCCACATACAAATCAAAAACGGAGCTGCAGGCCTTCCTAGGTCTCCTAAATTTTTACACAATGTTCCTTAAGGACAAAGCTACTGTTGCAGAGCCGCTACATAGACTTTTAGGAAAGAATGCCCCTTGGGTCTGGGGCAGGGCAGAAGCGGCTGCGTTCGACGCCGTAAAGAGACTCCTTTCTGAGGACAGCTTCCTCATACAGTACAACTCTGAACTGCCGCTAGTTTTAGTCTGTGACACCTCCCCGTTTGGCGTCAGCGCCGTACTTAGCCATAGACTGCCAAATGGCCTAGAGGCGCCCATTGCATACTACTCCCGGACTCTGTCAAGTCCAGAGTGCAATTATAGCCAGTTGGACAGAGAGGCTTTGGCAGCCATTGCTGGCATTAAAAAAATTCATGAATATTTATTTGGACGGTCGTTTGACTTGGTGACTGACCACCAGCCGCTACTGGGCCTCCTAGCCGGCGACAGGACCACCCCTGCCGCGCTTTCCCCGCGGATGACCAGGTGGTCAATTTTTTTGGCCGCCTATTCGTACCGGCTGCTTCACAGACCAGGCAAAGCCATGGGCCATGCTGATGCCCTCAGCCGATGCCCCCTGCCCGACATCCTAGACAATCCGACCCCTGAAGCCCCCTTACTGTTGCTGGACGCTGTGTCCCCAGGGCCCTTATCTTCAGCCGAGGTGGCCAAGGCTTCCGCCCGTGACTCCGTCCTTCGGACTGTAATGAGTTGGGTTTTGCGGGGTTGGCCTACGACGGTTGACAGCGATGTGTTCCAACCATTCTGTACAAAACGACATGAACTGTCAATGTTGGGGGGCTGTTTATTGTGGGGGGATCATGTGGTAATACCGGATAGATTGAGACACAGGGTCCTGGAAATGTTGCACGATGGCCACCCGGGAATTGTTTGGATGAAGGGCCTTGCCCGTAGTTACGTGTGGTGGCCACACATGGACCAGTACATTTCTGAGTGGGTGGGGAAATGCAGGCCCTGCCAGGAGTTCCGACCAGACCCCCCGGTTGCCCCCATTAGGGAATGGGAAAAGCCTAAGGGGCCGTGGGGGAGAATCCACATCGACTTTGCTGGGCCCTTTCACGGCCAGTCATTTCTAATCATTGTTGATGCATTCTCCAAATGGCTAGAGATCAGTCTCATGCCATCAACCACTTCTGAGGCCGTCATTAAAGTCCTCCGACGCCTCTTTGCAACACACGGCCTACCAGACACTCTGGTATCTGACAACGGGCCTCAGCTTACTTCTGTTCAGTTCAAAAGCTACCTCGCAGAACTAGGCATCCGACAAGCTCTTTCTGCCCCCTTTCATCCTGCCTCGAACAGACAGGCTGAACGATTCGTTTGGACCACCAAGGAGGCCTTGTCCCGCTTGGACACAGGCGATTGGCAAGCCAAGCTAGACCAGTTTCTAGCCATACAACATGCCAGCCCATGCACTGCCACAGGGCGCAGTCCAGCCGAGCTACTAATGGGTCGCAAGCTTAGATGCACCCTTGACCGTTTACACCCCAACTATTCGGCCAACACCTTCAAGGGGGTGGAGGGAGGCCTACGACAGTTTCAGATTGGCACAGCTGTTTTTGCCAGGAACTATGCCAACGGTCCCCTATGGGTAGAGGGAACAGTCATTGCAATGTCAGGCCCCAAGTCATATACAATAGACATCGGCCAGGGTAAAATTTGGAGGCGACACATTGACCAATTACGCAAATGAATTGTCGGTGTAACCTTAGAAAATGATTTAAAAACAAACCCTGACTACCCAAGTCTTTTTGACACAGCTACCTCAAGCCCGAGTAAGCCGGAATACTTATCTGGCAACCCAGAGCTCCAGCGTTGTCCCAGCGAGCCGACCCTCCCAACCGGGAGAAACCACACCTCTGAAGGGTTCCAGGAGGTTCCATTGGCAGATCCAGGAGAGACAGGAGGTCCCTCTGACTGGCTCAACGCCCCGCTGCAACTGAACTGCGCAGGTCGACCAGACTTAGGGCACACCCTGGTCACCTGCGTGATTTTGTTTGTAAATAAGTAAATATCTGAACTAAGTGCATTATGGGAGGGGAGGGGTGTTATGTTGTTACTATTTTGAGCGGGAGATTCAAATACAGGAGTGTTTGCGATTGGTTAGCAGCCAGCACTGAACTGTATATAAAGAGTGCTGCTGCTTGTGTTCTTTTGCTGAAGTCTCACCATGAAATAAAGAGCTGTTGCCACTACCTTGCCTGTGCTGCTCGTTATTCCCCAGCCACTTCACTTCCTATAAACAATAAATTGATTCTACTCTCAAGCAGCTGACCTCCAATCATTTTGAAGTAATCTCCCAGCTGGGAGTTTTGAATTCAAGAAGGGAAAGCTCTGCCTTCCAGCAATCCTTAAAGGGAAAGACTTCTTTTTCCTTCCAACAGTACTAAAGCTTGATCCAAATATATTTCAGAGCATTGATCCAAAATACTTCATTTAAATTGTTTGTTTTATTTTTGAAGCTGTTCTTCTTACCTCCATTATAAAAAGAAAAGAAAGAAAAATAAAACGTTGTTATGTCTGTGTGCATTTTGAATGCTTAGGTACTCCATCATATGGCATTGTCTGTTTGTTAGCAGCATAAGTTGTTGCCCTTTTAGAAATTGATACAGAGATAGGTTATGTGGTGTTTTTTTAATTGACAGAGATCAGATTAAGTGGACAAAGCATTAGAGTACACTTAATTAGTGAAGGGAGTAGGAAAAACACTCCTGATAAAATAGAAGGGGTGGCATCTCAACCTCTACCTAAAAAAACAAGCAAGGATTAAGGAAATTCTTAGGTTTGGTTGGACATTGCAGACTCTGGATTGATGGGTATGCTAATCTTACCAAACCCCTGTATGCAAAATTAATTGAATCTGAACCTTGGAGTTTGAAATGGGAGGGGCACAAAAGAGGAAGCTTTGAAAATTTGAAACAAGCTTTAACCAAGGCTCCTGTATTAAGTTTACCAAATTTGGAAAAGCCATTCCATCTCTTTGTAAACACAGAAAATGGAATTGCACAAGGGGTGTTGGCTCAGGACTGGGCAGGACAAAAGAAACTCGTGGCATTAGGAAATTGACCTTTGGGGGCCCTTATTGTGAGCACCCCACATCAAGTCAGAACCATCCATCAGCAAAAAGCGGGGCGGTGGTTAACTGATTCCAGAATTCTAAAATATGAAGCAATTTTAATGCAGCAGACAGACTTGATTTTAACTACAGATGACAATTTGAATCCAGCACAATTCTTAGCCAACACCAGATCAATGGATCAGTATGGATTAAAACATTATTGCACTGGAGTAATTGATTTACAAATGAAAATAAAACCTGATTTGGAGGAACACCCCCTGGAGAAAGGAGAAGCAATTTTTATGGTTCCTCTAGAGTGGAGGAGGGAGTACGGAAAAACGGATATGCTAGTATAAATGGACACACTAAAGAGATCCTGGAAGCAGGGGGTTTGCCTCAAAATTGGTCTGCTCAAACCTGTGAATTGTATGTGTCAGGGTAAATGCCTAACTGTGTCTGTACCACAGGTACCCAGCAACGCAAGGGTTAACTTAACATACACACCCCCATCCATCCCCTTGCCACACCTTACCTTCTGGCCACTCCTCCCTGGTATATCAACTCCCATCACGTGTTTCCCCAGTTGTTCCAGATGTACACCTAGGAGAGAGGAGATCAAGGTCAGTGACCTATGATACCCAGAGCCTAGGAAGCCTCCAGGCCTGCAGTAAAATACTGCTTAAAGAAACAGATTGTCTTGTGAGTAATTGGGCTAAATCCATCGTTACAACAGTATGCACTAAATCAAGCTCTATGGATAGGGAGCCTGGATAGCTCAGCAGACTAATGCATTGTAATTTAACTCCAACTGTCAGCAATTGGTAAGTTGAAATCTCACCAGGCTCAAGGTTGACTCAGCCTTCCATCCTTTCCAAGGTAGGTAAATTGAGGACCCAGTTTGTGGGGGCAATAAGCTGACTTTGTACAATATACAAAAGTATGAAGGCTATTGCTTAACGCATTGTAACCCTGAGTCTCCGGAGAAGGGTGGCATATAAATCAAATTAAAAAAAAAAGAAGGCTCTATGCATTTTGGAAGGAAAAATAGACAGATTCCAAGTATGCATTCAGGAATAGTGCATACATTTGGCAAAATATGGGTGGAATCATTGGGGAATTCAAGCTATTGTAGATGAACTTTTAAAATGCTATGGTTGTATTGGGATATATCCTTTAGCAAAGTTAATTATAGACAAATGTTTGATTTGCAAAAAGGTGAATAAACAAGCTGTCAGGAGACAACAGATGGGTGGGAGACCACCAGCTTTAAGACCATTTCAATGTATTCAAGTGGATTTTACAGAGTTACCAAAAGTGGGGAGAGTAAAATATTTATTTGTCATAGTGGACCACCTCACAGGGTGGGTTGAAGCTTTTCCCTGCAATAATGCTACAGCAACAGAAGTGTCAAGAGTTTAGTTAGACCCAACCTAGAAAGAATATTGGAATATCATCATATGAATTGTTGTTTGGAGTAGCTTTCACTCCAGGAAGCATATGCATTGATTCCCTGGAAACCAGAGACAAAGTATTGAAACAATATGTGTATAAACTGTCCAGATATTTTGAAGTTCTTAGGAAACAAAGACTATTAGCCCAAACACCACCTTTGGAGTTTCCAGTCCACAAATCCCATCACGATGATTGGGTGTTGATCCGGAGCTGGAAGGAAGTTAAACCCCAAGTGAAAGGGCCCGTGCTAGCCCCAAAGAAGTGGAAGGTGGAATCTCACCAAGGAGATCCATTGAAGTTGACGATCCAAAGAACCCGATGGACTGGTGGGCAGTAACCAGTGGGAATAGCATTCTTCATCATCTGGACTATTTTTGTATTTTTCTTTCTTAGGACTGAGTGGTTGCCTATGCTGTTTCCCCAACTGAAGAGGACTACATCTGATCAGATTCCATTGCGCGCTCTCCCAGATGTGTTGGTTTTGTAATTCTGTTTTTAAGACCTTAGAAGGAAGATCCTGGATCCACTGGACGAGACTGAAGCCTGCAGACCAGAGTGATCCGGTGACATATCAGGTAACAAAAACAGTTAAGCCATTGATGCTGAAGTTCAAGAAGAATACACCCTGCTGAGTCCTACCGGCAACGGACTCTCAACGCATGGTGGTGATCGTCAGCCTTGCAGAACCACCCCGGAAGCTGGTTCCCTGCGCACGGCTGAAGTTTAGAACAGAGAAAAACAATATCCCTTTTGTAAGATGTATTAGAAATATGGCCAAGTATTAAGGAATGTTAGCATATCTAGTCTAAGCTTAGTAATTTTAGGCACAGCGAATTTCATCATCTTAACTGTAATTTGTAATGTAAAACCCATTAACTGTGATAGAATCCAGTGAGCCATTTTTAAAGACACTTATGTTTGAGGAAGATTGGGTGTGGGGACTCTGGGCAACAGCTATTTTAGCCCTTCTGTTGGTATTGTTTTATATATATGAGGACCGGTTCTGTGGGACACCTAGGACTACGATTGATATTGCCCTCCCCCAAGTTACGTATACCACTAACCCTCTTCTTGACGTGGTGAATTTGTAAACTACGGGTCTTGTGCTCTTAAGGCCTTGTGAGTGTAGGAACTAGGTCATTATGATTTATTTATGGCTTTGGGTAATATTAGCTAAAGGTTTAGTGAGTGATACTATCTTGAACAGTAGTTCCCTATGTTGCATCAGTGTCCCAGAAATCCCCCTTGTCCCTGCGGAAGGATTTGAAGATGTCAAGAATCCCAGGGGACCTAACAGCATCAGGACACTGAATGGGGACACTTTGGGTCAAGTCCACTCCCGCCAACAACGTGGCATCAGAAGGCGGGGTGGGTACCTTAGACCTAAACCAACCCCTAGACCTGAGGTTAAGAGTTGAACAATACCGGTAAAGGGAGGAATAGAAAGAGAGAACGGACCCCTACAACAATTGAAAAGAGGAGACTACATATCAAGGATACTGGAATTGGGTCAAAACCTTGTTAATCAGTATGACCCTACCTTAGGTCAAAACTGCTGGTTGTCTTTATCTGCCAGCCCTTCATCTTATCATGCCGTTCCTGTCAAGCCACAGCTCTGGGCTAGGACAAAGGCTACAATAGTCCTTGAAAAAGATAGTAGAAACAAAGTACCAGTATCTCCGTTACAAGGAGATTTTTATAAGGCATTCCAACGGCTGGGAAAAAGCCACCTTCCTATTGCTGGCTCAATAGCCTCAGGTGTGGAAATCATAGGGTCACCTTCTCTGTGTGTAAAGAGACATCAGAAACATGGTAGGTCTGTAGGATCCCTGACAAAAGAACAATGTCCATCAGAAGTGTACCTTGGTCCTAGAATGAACCTTAAGGATGTAAAACTAACCAAAGATCTTTTTCCTTCTGCACACACTCATTTCACCATAAAGTCACTTTCTCACTACCACCAACTGCCATCAACACAAGATGGGGAGGATCAAAGGAGTCCTGGAATATATCCAAGGAAAGGTGCCCCAGTCTATTCCAGCCCCCTCGCTTCCCTATCTGGCTCTCCATTAGGTCCAGCACAGGTTTATGTGCCTTCTTTCCCCCTGGGAATACTACCTCCCGGTATCTTCTTGAAGGTCCAATCCTCAGAGATAAAGCCTGAACCAAATTGCTGGAACCCTGGTACAAGTCCAAGACCAGATAGATTAATTGGCAGCAGTGGTCCTACAAAATCGACGTGCCTTAGACCTAACCGCAGAGAGAGGAGGTGTGTGTGTATTTCTGGGAGAAGACTGTTGTTTCTATATGAATAAATCAGGTGTGGTCAGAGAAGTTGCCAAGGAATTGCAGGATAGGGCATCCAAGATAGGTCAGAGGTTACAAACAACAGACATGTGGTTTTCTTGGGTGCCTGGATCCGGGTGGATTAAACAAATGTTATTTTTGTTGATATGTGCTATGGCAGGCTTAGCTTTTATTCCTTGTGCAATCCCTGTGCTGAAACAGCTATCTGTCAGAGCAGTGAAAGAGATACAGACTGAGAAGGAGTTAGTTTTGACAGAGCACTTTTTTTGAAAATAAAGACCCTGAAACAGACACATTCTCAGACCGCTCGGCAGCCTGGGCACTCCAACAAACCACGCTGAGACGAGATGCTTGAGCAAACAGAAAAGCAGTTTATTTTCGTCTTCCAGGAAGCCGTAGATTACGCTGAGTTCACCAAAAGGGATAACACAAAGTCGGCGTTGGGATTCCCTCACCCCAACTCCGTTTAAATAGCCGCGCTGTACAACCAGCCAATCAGCGCTGCTTCCAGGTTCCACCCCACCCATTATGCAAATTGCAATTGTCTCTCATTAATCATGGTTAGCCTAGCCCGTCCGCAGCGTGACCGACTGCCTAGCTCGTGACACCCCCTCCACCATTGTGCCCATGCGTTTTCTCTTGATAGTAGGTGTGTTCTCTCCACCCCACCTAGCAGGTAAGTCCTTTGCCCTGATGTGTCGAGCTGGGCAGGCTCGACAGGCGGCTCCCCCTACCAGGAGTCCCCCTGGAAGACAAAAGCATAAAGTTATAGCAATCGCTATCAAACCACCCCACCCAGCTTGCCAGGTTTGTTGGGATATTTTCTATGAAATTGACGACGTAGCCTATTTGCATTAAGGTTTTCTAATGGAACCCAGGTTGCGTCTTCCAAGGGATAGCCTTTCCATCGTACTAGGTAGTACAGCTTATTTCTGCGAACTCTGGAATCTAAGATCTCATCTATTTCATATTGATTCATGTAGAGAGGTCCAGGGCGGGTTAACGGGTCTCGTGTTTCCGTTACCGGTTTGAGGAGACTACTATGGAAAAGAGGGTGGATTTTTCATAACAAGGGTGGTAACTTCACCTCGACAGTTACTGGATTTATAACTTTTGTGACCGGAAAAGGGCCGAGATATTTAGGGCCCAATTTTTTGCTGGGTACCTTCAATTTGATGTATTTTGTGGACACATACACCTGGTCTCCAACCTTGAATGGTGTAATGTCCCGTCTCTTTCTATCGGCGTATTTTTTGTACTCGTCCACCGCTTTTCCTAAGGCTGTTCTGATGGTTGGCCATACTTGACAAATCCTCTCCCCCCACTCCTTTGGAGTTGTTTGGGCTTGACTAGTTTCCTCTAACTCAGGGATAGCGGTGAATTCCCGCCCATGCACCACTTGGAAAGGTGTGACTCCTGTGCTACGGTGTACCGCTTTGTTATACGCGACTTCAGCAAATGGTAGGAGTTGTGACCAGTCGGACTGCTGATACGAAACGTAACACCGTAAGTATTTTTCTACCATCGCATTGGCCCTTTCTGCAGCTCCATTGGTACTTGGGTGAAACGCGGAGCTGAGCCCTTGTGACGACCCTAATAAGGTAATAAAATCTCTCCAGAACCGGGCCGTGAATTTTACTCCTCTGTCTGATATTATTCGAGTTGGAGCTCCGTGCAACCTATATATATGTTTCACGAACATGTGTGCTAGTTTTCTCGCGGATGGGATACCTCGGCAGGGGATGAAATGGGCCTGCTTTGAAAAGAGGTCAATCACGGTCCAAATGACCGTGTACCCATTACTGTCAGGGAGGTCCACAATGAAATCCATTCCTATCTCCTCCCACAGTTTGTTGGGGGTCGCAACAGCTTGTAATAAGCCCAATGGTTTACTAGTGTTTGCTTTTGTTGTTGCACATATCTTACACCCTCTGACATACTGTTCTGTATCCTTTCGTAAGCGAGGCCACCAAAACTGTCGTCTAACGAGATGCAACGTTTTTAGGAATCCAAAATATCCTCCTATTTTTGCATCGTGACATCTGTGCAACACCACTGGTCTCAATGGTTTAGGAATGTATAATTTGGACCCTACCCAGGCAAGACCATCCCTCATTGTTAGTGTTGTTCCATGTTCCTTTACCCAAGGGTCATGGCTTACTTCCCGTTGCAACTCGACTTTTAAGGTATCAGGATCTAAGGAGGTAGCTCGTGTTCGTGCTGCTTGTTGTGGTTTTGGGATGATAGCCTGAACTACTTCGTTTCTCTTACTATTGAATTGTGGCATGCGTGATAACGCATCGGCTAGAAAATTTGTCCCGCCAGGAACATATTTGAGATCGAAATTGAACCGGTGGAAATATTGTGCCCAACGAACTTGCTTTGGTGACAACTTTCTCGGTGTCTGAAGGGCCTCCAGATTTTTATGATCGGTCCACACTTCAAATTTCTGCCCAGCCCCTTCCAGCAAGTGGCGCCAAGTGAGCAATGCCCACCTTACCGCAAAAGCTTCCTTTTCCCAAACAGCCCAGCCACGCTCAGTTGGTGTAAGTTTGCGTGAAGTGTATGCGCACGGTTCTAACTGTCCGGTTTTTGTTCGTTGCAGTAGCACAGCAGCCACGGCTACATCGCTGGCGTCTGCTTGTACAATAAATTGCAACGTCGGGTCTGGGTGTTTAAGTACTGGCTCTTGGGAAAAGAGCCGTTTTAACTGCTCAAAGGAGCGTTGACACTCCGGTGTCCACGAGAGTGGCTGTCCTGGTTTTACTTTCCCTATGATGTGTTTTGTTTTCAATAACTCAGTCAAGGGAAGGGCTACCTGACCAAAAGAGGGTATGAATTGGCGATAAAAGTTGGCAAAGCCCAAAAAACTCTGCAACTGCTTTCTAGTTTTAGGTGCCTGCCATTCTAATACTGCCGCTACTTTCTTGGGATCCATTTCCACCCCTGTGCCCGAGATGCGGTAACCCAGATAGTCCAAAGAGGTACAGTGGAACTCACACTTGGACAGCTTGACGAACAATTTTGCTTTCAACAATTTTGTGAGAACGGTTCGTACTAACTATATGTTCTTCCATCGTTTTTGAGTATATAAGAATGTCGTCCAAGTAGACAAGAACTCCTCTATATAAATGCTCATGCAAAACTTCGTTAATAACTTGCATGAATACAGCAGGTGCCCCCTGGAGCCCAAACGGCATTACGCAAAACTTAAAACTGCCTAACGGGCAATTAAAGGTGGTTTTCCACTCATCTCCAGGTCTTATCCGCACCCGGTAATAGGCCTCCCTCAAATCGAGTTTCGTAAAGATTTTCCCTGTGGACAAGGTAGCCAGCAGATCTTTCATTAAGGGTAAGGGGTAGAGGTGTTCTACACACACAGCATTCAGCCCCCGGAAATCAACACATAACCGAAGACCGCCATCTTTCTTTTCTCGGAATAGTACCGGCGCTGCCATACGGGCACGACTTGGTTGAATAAACCCCCGGGCTAAGTTTTTGTCAATGTACCGCCGTAGTTCCTCGAGCTCAGGCTTTGTCATTGCATACATGCGTGGTTTGGGTAATTTAGCCACAGGGATGAATTCTATGGCACAGTCCGTAACCCTGTGAGGAGGCAGTATTTCACATTCTTCTTCAGCAAAAACAGCTGCTAAATCCCTATAGACGTCTGGATATCCCTCCTGTGGAGGATTGTGGTCAACCCCCCTATTCCCAGTTCCCTGGGGTAAGCGCTCCTGTACCATCGGTTGCGACTGAGAGCCTACTTCCAACCGCACCTTCCGAAACCCATCCTCCCACCATATGACTGGCTGCCACTTGTCTAACCAGGCTAGACCCAATATCAGGGGTTCTACCATATGCTCGATTACCACAAAACAAAGCTGTTCTCTATGTACCCCTATCCTTAGCTCTACGGGTTCTGTGATATAACGAGCTGGCTCCCCGTCTAGGAGTGACCCATCCATTTGTTCAAAACAAATTGGAGCCCTCAGCTTCCTGATTTGGAGTCCCAATTCTTGGGCCACAGCTTTTCGCATTAGGCACCGGGTGCATCCAGAATCTAGCAGAGCACCATGATGGGCTTCTGTTAGGGTGCGTATGTTTTGTAACACTACCGGGAGTACAAAGGGACTTATTGGGTCGCTTACCATAGGATCCTCTGGTGCACTATCTTCACTGTCCTCCGACCGCACCTCGTCTCCCCCAACCGGTCTCCTGTTCTCCAACAAGGTGGCACGGGTTCCACTAAAGGCTGGTGTGGGCGTCAGTGGTTTTGCCCGTTCTGTAGTTGAGCGGACTCGCTCTCTACTCCTGACCCCAGGAGATGGCCCTTGTGTGCGGGGCGATGACAGGGGGGCCACAGGGCACTCAGCAGCCCAGTGCCCAACTTGGTTACATCGAAAACAACGGAACGAGGTAGCCCGTCCTCCACTTGTGACTGGTTTGCTTGTAGGTGAACCTCCTAGATTCAGCTCTTTTATGGTTGGGGGTTTAGTCCCAAATCTTTGTGGTGGAGTAACCCGTGGTCGGAACTCACGCAGCCCAACCTCCAGTTGCACCGCTGCTTTACACCATTCTGCCAATAGGGGTGGTAAACCACGATAGACACATGCTTGTCTCACCTCTCTATCCAGACCAGCACGAAATTGGTGGACTAACAATCGTTCGGGCCAAGAGCGGAGTCTCCCAGCCGGGACACGGAAGTCTTTGACGTACTCTTTCACCGGCCGGCCTCGTTGTCGAAGGGCTAAAAGCTCTCCTTCCGCCACCTGGATTCTAGCACTATCCTCAAAACGGATCCGTAGAGCGTCCAAAAATAGCCCCACATCGGCCAACTCTTTTGCATGCTCATTATGCAGGTCCGCGACCCAGTTTGCCGCTTCACCCTGTAGCACTGCTGTGATTGCAATTACCATAGCCCACTGTGAAGGATACAAGCTCCCATACAGATCCATATGGCTTAGGATTTGGCTAAGGAAAATAGCGACCTTGTCTGCGCTGCCGTCAAATGAGGCTTGTATGGGTGGTGGGCCCCACCATTGTTGTTGCTGTTGAACACCTGGTGCCCATATGGGTGGCAGTGGTGGGCCACGCACTCCTAGTTGGTCCCTCTCCTCCCCTCGGCGCACGTCACTATACCCCCGCACAATGGGTGGCCGTGTCTCTCTCCCTTCCATCCTTCGGGGAGCCTCCTGTGTTTTGCCTAGAGACGGTGTTCGGGGCCCTGTAGAGCCGTGCTCTGTTGCCTTTGTCCTGCCAGCCTCTATCCCCACGCGCAGCTTGGGACTTGCTAGATGGAATCGTGGTTCAGCCCCGGATCTCCCTTGCCACGTGCTGGTTGTCTCCCCACGTTCAACCCATGGCTGCCAGGATGCTGCGTCACGGAAACTAGCTTCCCCGAACTTCTCTCGTAACGTCTCTAAGGTGGACGAGCCAAGGCTACTGGAAGAGTAGGTCCATTCCCCCTCCTCATCCTCTATCCATTTGCGTTCTTGCCACCCCTGAAACGCGCCTTCTGGCCGATACTGAGTTTGACTCTTCTGAGACCCAGTCAAGGCAGGACTAGTCCACCACTCCCCCGTGGAGCCCTTTCCCGTACTTACTACAGCTGGGCTTTGCTCCCCGCTGCCAATGTCCGCCTTCAATGACTTCTTCTCCTTTTGCCGGCTCTGCTCGCCACCGCTGATATCCACCTTCAGAGCCTTCCTCTCCTTTTGCCTGACCGCGGGTGGTTCCACAGCGGCTTTTTCCTCCAGCGGCTCCAGCAGGACAACAGGGGTCTCTTCTTCCAGCGCCGCCACCAGCCCAGCCTCTGGTGACGCCCCCACCGCCCCTTCGGCCATCCTTTCACAACGGGAGAGAGAAATCAAAAAGGAGAAACGCCAACTTTCTCTCAGACCGCTCGGCAGCCTGGGCACTCCAACAAACCACGCTGAGACGAGATGCTCGAGCAAACAGAAAAGCAGTTTATTTTTGTCTTCCAGGAAGCCGTAGATTACGTTGAGTTCACCAAAAGGGATAACACAAAGTCGGCGTTGGGATTCCCTCACCCCAACTCCGTTTAAATAGCCGCGCTGTACAACCAGCCAATCAGCGCTGCTTCCAGGTTCCACCCCACCCATTATGCAAATTGCAATTGTCTCTCATTAATCATGGTTAGCCTAGCCCGTCCGCAGCGTGACCGACTGCCTAGCTCGTGACACCCCCTCCACCATTGTGCCCATGCGTTTTCTCTTGATAGTAGGTGTGTTCTCTCCACCCCACCTAGCAGGTAAGTCCTTTGCCCTGATGTGTCGAGCTGGGCAGGCTTGACACACATATGTAGAAATGGAGTCTGGGAAAGAATGGAGGGAGTACCTCCAAAGAGTAAGAGAGTGAAGATCAAGAAATACCTATCTCTTGCCTAGATTAGTCATATTTTGTTAGATATTATATGTTAGCTTTGTTTATCCAAAGGAATGGAATGATATTAGTGAAAGTTTCTGCATGGAAAAACTTTCAAAGGGAGGAATAAAGTGAATAAAAGTGAATAAAATAATGATGGGAATAAGGTAAATGGGAATAAAAGTGAATAAAGTAGGAATCATACAGAGTCAGTTACATGAACCCTAAATGACCCTCTCTATTCACATTATTATAAAGGAGAAATGTGCTTGGTTGGAAATTATATTAAGAATCAGTTAAAGCCCATTATTGGTAAATATATCTTTTGATGAGGCCTAGCTGTCAAGGAAGGACAAGCCATATGGAAAACATTTGAGGGGCCTCATTGTCAAAGACACAAAGACATGTATGTTACAAAGAGTCACTTATGACCGAAGGACAGCAATAACTCTCCCGTATTAGCAATTACAGAAGTAAGGAAGGTTGTCTAGCTAAAGATAATCTTATAAACTAGAAAATAATGGTTTAGTAATGGTTTAGTAATTAGGAAGTGTGTCAATTATCATATAACAAATGTATGTTAACCATATATAAAAAATGCATGAGCTCATGTTAACCATATATGGAAAATGCATGAGCTCACCAAACCCTTTGTCTTGGAAAGGTATAAAAGCAGTTGTATCAGGGCTTTCAGGTGTTCAAAGTTTCAGGTACAAATTTGGCTTTGAACCTCCGGAAATAAAACTGTCTCTGGCTGACCTAGGAATGTTGTTTGGTCCCTTCATTCCATAACAGCAGGATGTCTCTAAATACTCTTGATTTGATTTATATTTCTTCCCATGTTTAATATGGGAAGGAACATAATAAGGGATAGGAACATCCACCCCCAAACTTTGAAACAAATGACAATCTATTGCTGGCTAAGACTTTGGAAATAGTAAAGCATTCTGTCATCAGAAAATTTAGAGCAGAACAGAACCTGTAAGTTAGGATCCAATTTAAAACAAAAAATAGACAGTGTGTGTCATCAAACTTTCATGGCTTTCAAACTCTGGGATTCTTTGAACTTTTAATTGATCACTTTTGCACTTATTTTTAATTTGTGTTAAAGTATTTTGGGAAATTTTGTTGAATTTCTATTTTCCTCACCATATTACAGTAAGGGCTTTCTTAAATATAGATTTTGGTAATGTATTTGCCATAATGTAACTTTTTCAGAAAATCTTTAACGGTAATGTGAAAAAGTAAAATTACAATAGTTAACAATTTCAGAGACAGTTGCCAAAATAAATGTCTTAGATAATTTTTACCTTAATAAATGAAATCAATTTTCCAGAACAAAAAAAAATTCACATATCCAGAATTTCCATATATCACTGTTGTGGAAAAATTGAGACTGAACAACATTCCTGGGTCAGCCAGAATCAGTTTATTGCGCAGGTTAAGAGCCAGATTTGTACCTGAAACTTTGAACACCTGAAAGCCCTGATACAACTGCTTTTATACCTTTCCAAGACAAAGGGTTTGGTGAGCTCATGCATTTTCCATATATGGTTAACATGAGCTCATGCCTTTTCCATATACGGTTAACATACATTTGTTATATGATAATTGACACACTTCCTAATTACTAAACCATTACTAAACCATTATTTTCTAGTTTATAAGATTGTCTTTAGCTAGACAACCTTCCTTAGTTCTGTAATTACTAATACGGGAGAGTTATTGCTGTCCTTAGGTCATAAGTGACTCTTTGTAACATACATGTCTTTGTGTCTTTGACAGTGAGGCCCCTCAAATGTTTTCCATATGGTTTGTCCTTCTGTGACAGCTAGGCCTCATCAGAAGATATATTTACCAATAATGGGCTTTAACTGATTCTTTTTTTTTATTGAAAAAGTTTTACAATACAATTTTTTTTCATTTCCCCCCAACCCCCACCTTCCTCCCTCCACCCCACCCCCGTTCCCCCATCCCCCCTTGACTTCCGCTACAATTTTAAAAAAAAAATTTAAAAAAGAAAAAATTAAGGAAAAAGACAAAAAAAACCCAATACATATAACGAAGTATTATAACAAATAAACCTTTAAGTAATAATTTTTTTCTAAAATTAACAATATTGCAATAAAAAGAACTAATAATAATAAAATTTACCTCATTAATCAAGCATCAACCATCAATATTCATTTATCAATCAATAAAATACTTATAAGATTTAAACCCAATTAAAAAATATCATACCTTTCTCTAATCCATTAATATTAACATTACTAATTATATACCAAAATCGATCCCCCTTATAATAAAATATAATATATCATATCCATATCCATATCAAATAATTTTATCCCAACTACACCCCTCAACTAAAAAACAAAAACATAAAACATATCTCTATTCTAATAGAATATAATATATGATTATACTTATATAATTATAATTATACAATTATATCCAAAAACATTTTTTCTATCTCAATAATCCATATTTCAATCTTCTCTTTATCTTGATTGAAGTTAAATATACTTTCTTCCAACGCCGTTCCAATAAGCTTCATCTTCCAACTGCCCCCATCAGCAAGAAAAATCACTCCATATAAAATCCCCCCGAGTGACTTTATATTGATAATATCCAACCACGAAGGTATTTTGTAATCCTCTAGGTAGAACATTCAGACTAGCTAATGCTATACCACCTAAAAAAGGAAAAAACAAATGCAGCTCCTCCTAAATTTCAAGCCTTATATATAAAAAAAACTACAAACCGCATTCCCAGACGTTCCTTTAAAACTCTTTCAAATCCTGTCACCCTTTCCACTTCCTTCCTTCGGGTTCCAAGATGTTTTCATCTTTATTCTCTTCTTCTAGATAATAAATTCCAAAAAAAAAAAAAAAACCTATAATAGGGTAACTACAGATCGCTTGCATATATTGCAGCAATCTGTTTACCTTTCTCAGGATGTTAAGTCCAGCTCAGGATAAGCTTTGTATAAAATTTTTATAATCCATTTTGATATATAAGTCAAATATAAATCCAACTCAGGATGAACTTTGTAAAAAATTTATAATCCATTTTCGTATTTAAATCAAATATAGCCAAAGTTATCTTTTATACTATTCAATTAATCAGATTTTTTTGATCCTTTCTGCAAAAGATTTGAACATTTCATAAATCTCCTTGTGTTGCACATCAGTGGTGTTCAGTCAAATTTCCTCCTTATCTTCTACTTCCTGTTGGTTGAAATCACCCCCCTTCTCTTGTAAAGTACTGGACCTCTGCTGTTTCTCATCTCGAGTTGTAATTTTATTTTTTGATCCTTGCTCGAACAGTTCAAGGTCCAGTACTCCCTCTCTTGGATCTCTTGGATCTCTGGGATGTTTAATTTTCTCATCTGGAAAATCCATAATAGAATCCTCTGAACAACCACCTAGTGTTCCTTTTTCTTCTGATACAATTTGGATTTCTTCCATTTGCTTTCTTTTCGCAGACTCTCTTTCAGGTTTTTTATTCTTAACACCTTCCGGGGCTCCCTTATAAATATTATTGTAAAAATGTTCCACTTTTTCAATAGTATTCAAACAATGTCTCACGCCATGATATCTGAAAATTACACCAAGTGGTAAATCCCATCTGAATGGGATGTTACTTCTCTTCAATTCCTTGACCAAAAAAACAAAATCTTTTCTGTCCCTTAAGATCTTTGGTGGTAACTCTTTAAAAACATTATGTCAGCCTCTCAGTGCTGACATAGTAAAGAGAGGGTTAAATTCCTGTGGGATTAGTAAGAGAGACTGCCGTAGAATGATTTAGATAATGACCAATAGGATAAGGAAGCAAGCCAGGAAAGGGAGGGAATTTGGAGCAGAGGTCATTTCCTGACTGCATATGAGTCCGTGAAGACGTTGTTCTAACAAATAAAAGTTTTTTTCTTTATTATTGAGAGAAAAATGGTTATTATTCCTGTAAAGGTCCTGAAAAGGTAGAACCAAAGTTACGCCATTTTAAGTGCTTTCTGTTACCTGGTTTAACCTTATTATATAACTGGGCGAAGGGGTTATAATGACCTTTTGCTGATTTCATTATTTTAGAGGAACTATGTATTATGTAGTTGTTTTGACGGAAATAAATGTTCTTAAGTGTTCTGGGAAAATGCTGAACTAAGAATGTCTTAATGAGGTTGTTTTTGAGTTGTATGTTCTAGGAAAAGGGAAGTGCGCAATTGATATGTTTGGGGTATCTTTGTTGGGAAGTTGGGGATTTTCCAGGGTGGAACTTGTATTACACATATATTATATAAATCTGTAACCAATTCTCAGGGGATGTATTTTTATGTAATTTGATTATTTTCATGGGGGTATAAATATCAAGTAAGTGGAATTCGCTCTTCGTCAATTGCCTGTTTTGCATGCAGACAATCTGACCCTTTGCAAAGTCTATTTTTATCTGTACACGTTTTTATATCTCTGTTTTTACAATTTATTCAATAAAGATTTTTTATTTCATGAACGAGGTCGTTTTGATTCTCACAATTGGCCCCCGACAGGGACTTGAACGTCCACCTGGTCAGGAAATGGCCCTATAAAGCGCGCTATCCACTGTTTTGGTGGAAAGGGGGTGATTTCCTTTCCAGACGGGATTGCTTCTGTATACCCTGGGACAGAGACGTGAAAGCGTGGACAGACGGGGGAAGTTTCTGAAGACTGCAGTGCACTGGTACCGTGTGAGTATATGCTTTTCTTTCTCCTTGTCTGGATTTGTGTATGTTTAAGATTGAGTACGGTGTATGTTTGTGTGTGTATGCCCTGTATAATTTGTGTATACAATAGGAGATAGTATTAAGTATGGGGCTTCGTTTAGGGAAAAGAGCAGCTGTGACTGAAATACCCTCTATCCCCCCCATATCTCCATTAGGGGAGTTGCTGACACAGTGGTCAGAGGATTGGCTGAAAGCATATACAAAGATGTTAGATAAAGTAACAATGATTAATTACTGTACAAGGGTCTGGCCGACGTTTGTGTTGATAAAGCCTAATTATAGATGGAGTAAGTTTGGGGAATCAGACCCCTATTGGATAAATGCATTGAAAAAGGTTTTGGAAAGGAAGAAGTTGGCAGCTCAGTTAATGTATGTTGAACCTTGGTTTCATGTGCAATGGTTTGATCCCTTTCCCCCGAGAAGTTCTAAAATAATGTATGGTGGGGAGGAGGAGGAAAAGAGCTGGGACCCTCTGGCATATGCAACTTGCCCGCCTCCCCCTCCTCCTTACAATCCAAATGGTGCTGGGGCTGTGGGTGATTTTGCTGAGGCAGCCGAGGAGATATCAGCAACAAAACAATACCAGTAGTTAAAACGGGAAGTGGAAGAAATGCCTGTGTCAGAGAGACAGGGAAAATTGCATCCGCCTGCCTCTCCAGCGGTTACACGTTCGCAGACAAAGAAAATGCTTCCTTTGAGGGAAATGCCTAATGGGACAACAGCTGCAGGGTTGCATATCACCACTTTTGTGAATGTGCCCTTAACTTCTAGTGATTTGAGAAATTATAAGAGTAATATGCCGTCCCTGCAGGCAGATCCAATTAAGTTGTCTGAGTCATTGGACCTGTTTTTAGGACCCAATTTGTATACGTTCGCAGAGTTGCAACGTATTTTGGGTTATTTGTTTTCCCCTGAGGAGAGGGCACAAATTAGGAAGGCAGCAATGGCATACTGGGATAAAACTCAGGTGGGAGTGGCCCAGCCTGTGGCTGCGGATACTAAATTTCCATTAGTGGACCCCGGCTGGGACAATAATACTATGGCTGGCCGGGGACAGATGGAAGATTTGAAACGTATAATCCTTCAGGGGGTTAAAACAGCTGTTCCTCAAGGGAAGAACTTGTCAAAAGCCTTTGAGATTGAACAGTTGCGTGATGAGACGCCTTCAGTGTTTCTGGAGCGGATAAAGGACAATCTGAATAAGTATTCTGGTCTCTCTCCGGAGACACCTGCTTATGAGTCCTTGATGAAAATGCAATTTGTGACCAGGTCATGGCCAGACATTAAGAGAAAAATTCAGAAGTTAGAGGATTGGTCTGCTTCTGATATTACATCTCTGTTGAAGGAAGCTCAAAAGGTTTATGTGAATAGAGATGAAGCAAAATCTAGACAGAAAAGTCAGATGATGGTGTCTGTTATGAAGGCTGCAAATAAGCCAGGAGACAGGAAGGAGTCGGGAGGCCGTGGAAGAGGCTTTGTGAAATCGGCTCCGGTGGTAATGAGACCACAGCGTCCTGGTTTAGGGAGAGGTTTGCTTCAGTGGAAAAAGCCTGGTGTTGTAGACAGCAAGAAGTGTTTTGCTTGTGGAAAGGAAGGGCATTTTGCGAGGACTTGTCCTGAGAAGAGAAGGTCTCAGCGTTTATATACTCTTATGGGAGAGGAAGAAGATGATTAGTGGGGTCAGGGGCTTTTGATAGGGGGGTCCCACCAAGAGCCCTTGATAAATTTATTAGTGGGACCAGAGGAGGAAGATCAAGTGTTTTTAATAGACACAGGAGCAACTAGAACTTCAATTTGTAAATTGCCTATGGGAGTGAATTCTACAGGTGCCACTATTAAGATAAGAGGTGTGAAGGGTATACCTTTTGATGTTCCTTTGTTGCCAAAAATGAAATTAAGTTGTGGTAAGCGTGTCATATATTTAGATGTTATATATGTTCCAGAAGCTGGTATAAATTTGTTGGGTAGAGATGCATTGTCACGTTTGGGATGTGAGCTTAAATTTCCTAGTGTTGATGTAAAGTTGAATGTGTTGACTGAGGAGCAGGAACGGAAGATTGATCCAATAGTCTGGGAGACTGAAGGAAATAGGGGTATTCTAGATATTCCCCCGTTGAGAGTGATGTTGAAGGAAGGTGCTGTTCCTGTGAAGATTAAGCAATATAGTATACCAATCGATATGAGGAGAGAATTGAAACCAGTTATAGGGAAGTTGTTGGAAGAGGGGTTGATTGAACCGACTATGTCTCAGTATAATACACCTATTTTACCTGTGAGGAAACCTGATGGTTCTCTTAGAATTGTAAGTGATTTACGAAAAATTAATTTAATTGTTGCTTGTCGATATTCAGTCGTAAGTAATCCATATACGTTATTAAGTCGTATACCCCATAGTCATAAGTATTTTAGTGTAATAGATTTAAAGGATGCTTTTTGGACTTGCCCCTTGGCGGAGGAGTCGAGGGATATTTTTGCTTTTGAATGGACTGACCCTGATACGAATAGGAGTCAGCAGTTTAGATGGTGTGTTTTGCCGCAGGGGTTTTCTGAGAGTCCAAATTTGTTTGGGCAGATGTTAGAGGGAGTGTTGGAGAAATTTGATGCCCCTGTGGGAGTTCAGTTGTTACAATATGTAGATGATTTGTTGCTATCCGGAGAGAAGAGAAATGTAGTTGAGGAAGGAACTAATGCTCTATTGAATTTTCTAGGCAGAAATGGCTTGCGTGTATCAAAAAGGAAATTGCAATATGTGGAGTTAGAAGTTAAGTACTTGGGGCATATGATAAGCCAGGGTAGTAAGAGGATAAATCCTGAAAGGATAGAAGGAATATTAACTCAGCCTTTGCCAAAAATGAAGAAGGAAGTTAGGAAACTGCTTGGATTATTAGGGTATTGTAGGTTATGGATTGATGAATATACTGATATGGTAAAATTTTTATATGATAAACTGGCTGAATCTGAACCTTGGATAGTTGTGTGGAAAGAAGGAGATGAGGCTCAGTTGGATGAGTTGAAGAAAGCTTTGAGTCAAGCTCCAGTGTTGAGTTTACCTGATTTGAAAAAACCATTTCATTTATTTGTAGCAGTGGAGGATGGTATTGCTAAGGGGGTGTTGGCCCAGGCTTGGGCTGGTAAGAAGAAACCTGTAGCTTTTTTGTCTAAGTTGATGGATCCTGTGGTGAGGGGTTGGCCTGTGTGTGTGCAAGCTGTGGCTGCTACTGCTATATTAGTAGAAGAAAGTAGGAAATTGACATTTGGTGGGGCGTTAGTAGTGAGTAGTCCGCATCAAGTAAGGACTATTCTGATGCAGAAAGCGCACAGGTGGTTAACGAATTTGAGGCTTTTGAAATATGAAGTGATTTTATTGTCACAAGAAAATTTGGTTCTTTCTACAGATAGGAACCTAAATCCAGCAGAGTTCTTGTCAGGAGAGAGGAAGGAATGGGATTCTGTGGAACATGATTGTGTTGAAGTAATAGATCTTCAGACGAAGGTTCGAGAGGATTTAGAAGATAGTCCACTAGAGGGGGGTATTAACCTATTTATAGATGGTTCTTCTCGTGTAGTGAATGGAAAAAGGTTGAATGGTTATGCTGTTGTGAATGGAGATACTACAGAAGTATTAGAAGCTGGAAAATTGCCGTCTGAATGGTCTGCACAGACATGTGAAGTTTTTGCATTGTTACAAGCGTTGCATATATTATCCAACGAAGTGGGGAACATTTATACTGATTCTAAATATGCTTATGGGATTTTACATACATTTGGGAAAATATGGATTGAAAGGGGATTGATCTCGAGTAAGGGGAAAGAGTTAAAACAAATTGATCTTATTACGGCTGTTTTGAAGGCAGCAGAAGGACCAACTAAACTTGCTGTTATACATGTTGAGGCACATAAGAAGGGGACTTCTAAGTTTATTTTGGGAAATAAATTGACAGATGAAGCAGCTAAGGAAGCAGCTTTTGGGGAAGAAGTAGTTATGGTTTTAGTGCCTGCTTTGAATTTTGATGTAAATCCTGTATTCACGGATGAAGAAGAGAAACAAATGAAAGATGACGGTGTGAATGAGGTGAATGGGAAATGGATGACAAATGATGGAATACAAATTTTAAATAAAGCTGTGATGCGGAATGCGCTTGAACGAGTACATGAAGGAACGCATTGGGGAACACAAGCTTTGGTTGATTTTGTGAAACGTACTTATATGTGTAGGGGAATGTATACTATAGCTATGCAGATAGTAAGGAAATGTATACACTGTGTGAGGATTAATAAGAAAATTATGAGGAAATTACCAAAGGGAGGTAGAGACTTGGCTGTCTGGCCTTTCCAAAGAATTCAAGTAGATTACACTGAAATGCCAGTGGTTGGGACTCTTAAATATTTGTTAGTTATAGTGGATCATTTAACTGGATGGGTGGAAGCTTTTCCTTGTGCGAAAGCGAATGCTCAAATGACTGTGAAAATTATCCTAGAACAATTGATTCCTCGTTATGGGTTGATTGAATCTATTGATAGTGATAGAGGTACACATTTTACTGCACAGGTGATTAAGAAAGTTATGGAACAATTGGGAATTGATTGGCAATTACATTTGGCGTTTACGCCCACCTCGACTGGTAAGTGTGAGAGAGCTAATCAAACAATTAAATCAACTTTAAAGAAATTGATGTTGGAATTGCAGTTACCTTGGACTAAATGTTTGCCTCTAGCTCTGTTGAGGATACGGACTAGTCCTAGAAAGGATTTGGGGGTGTCTCCATATGAAATGATGTTTGGATTACCATATACGGGGAAGGTTGGGATGCCTAGGATTGAGTTGAAGGATGTTTTTCTGAGAAAATATATACAAGGACTGTCCCAGTGTTTTTCTTTTTTTAAGGTCTAAGGGACTATTGGCGCAGACCCCACCGCTTGATTTCCAAGTGCATGATTATAAAAGTGGAGACTGGGTCCTGATTAAAGCTCTTACGGAGAAGAAGGTGCAGCCTGTGTGGGAAGGACCGTTCCAAGTCCTGTTGACTACTGAATCGGCTGTGAGAACCAAGGAGCGTGGTTGGGTGCATTATTCCAGAGTTAAAGGACCGGTGGCTCCACCTATTGGATGGACAGTTGATACAGTGCCTACGAATCCTCTTAAACTGACTTTTCGTCGACAAACCATAGACGAGTGAGGATCGTCGGATGGACCAAGAGATTTTTATTTGGTTGGGTGTGGTGATTATTTTTGTTGTATTCTTAATTGTATTGAGAAAAGATATTATTGATTGGGTTAAATCTATGTTTTGGTTTCCAGTGAATGTAAGCTCCCCTCGACTGATTGAAGATTTGGAGGTACAGTATTAGCCTTCTCTTCTAAAGGTATTGTTGGGGGTGGGCCTAGTTCATTAGGAATAATGGGGTTTACTGTGGTGGCAATGATAGTTCTTTTATTGATGCGGACCGGGTTGGGAATTTTGGATGTGTTGTCTAGTTATCCTTTAACATGGCAGCAATTGTGTTTCCGTACTGACCCTAAGCATCGATATTCTCTTATAGATGCCCCACTAACCCTGATAGATGGTATTGAGGAAGCTGATATATGTATTAAATCAACTTTTAATGAAGGTGTGCCATTGGGGAGATATGCTAAATGCAATCGTACCTATGAAATAACGACTCAATTTATAGATCTTGATAATAGGATGGAGTTTTTATATACCCAATGTTATGAAAGATATGGTAATTACTCACCTTTATATAAGGGGTTTAGGATTTTAGAGGAAGGATTTCGTTTCCCTTATTATGAGATAAAAGCTCCTTCCAAGTTAATGTTCTTTTGTGGAACTATTGCTTTGCCTAAGTTACCTTTGGTATGGAAAGGACGGTGTACAGTTGGTTATGTGACCTCTCCTTATAGATATACTCGAAGTATTATGGAAATGAAGAATAAGGAAGGGAATATATTTTTGGATTTAATGAAAGTGGCCTTAAACAGTTCTTCTTTTTGTGTGAAAGGAAAAACAACTGTCTCTGATATTATGGCTACTTGTTTTGTGGGAGTGCCTGTACCTGGAAAGTTTTTATTTGAAGAAGCCCGCATTACTATAGAGCCAAATAATTTTAATTTGTCACATCTTATTACTTTGTTTGGCAGTCCTCAGAAACCAACGAAGTGGACTAATCAGAAGAAGTTAATTATTGAATTGAAATCAATATTTCCAGCTTATGATTGTATAGTGTACAAGCATCCGGAGAAGCGGTTGGAAAAGGTAATATATGCTCCTGTGCCTAATGAGAAGGTTTTCCATTGCTCTGAAGTGGAGGAAATAGAAGCTTTGGGCCAGGTATTGTATTTACCTAAAGGGTGGTTTCTCTTTTGTGGCTTGTATGCTTATGCTTATATTCCAGCACATGCTATAGGTGGTCCCTGTACTATTGCTCGTTTGACCACTGTAATGGCTGTTGCTCATTTGAAGGATATTAATCAGAAGACTAAATTTTATTATGAGATGATGAGTTCTAGTTTATATCATGCGACACCTACGAAGGTGGCTGTGAAGGTGAATGCCCATGATGATATACAACCAGTTGATAGACATGAACTTGCCAGTCTAGCCTGATCCCTTCAAATTTTAAAATTTTTTAGAGTTTTTAGATTTGTTTTATTTTAATACCGATTGTTTTAAATTTCTCAGCCAAATTTATACTTGTTTTTAGAATCTTTTTAACTTTTGTATATTGGTTTTTATTCGGCTGTTCACCGCCCTGAGTCCGTAAGGAGAAGGGCGGTATATAAGTCTAATTAATAATAATAATAATAATAATAATAATAATAATAAACATCAAGAAGGTCATAGTCCTGTACATGAACCTCATCTGATTATACATGCTCCTACTGGATCTGTTAAATGGCCTGTAGTACCAATAGAATCTTATGATCATTTTGGGAATGAAGGATATAGAGGAATTTATAGGGGTAAGAGAGATGTACACCAATGGCAATTTGATAGTACTTGTAGTGATGATGTGGTAGTGTTGAATAAAGTTCAAGCTGGTCTTTTGGGAATGTTTCCATGGTTATCTACTCAATATAATCAATATCAAATAGGACATTTAGCTTGTGCGTTAGCTAAAAGTATAAATGAAACTTCATCTGCTATTGCTGCTTTAGCTGATGAAATGGGTGAGATTAGAAAATCTTTATTACAAAATAGAGTAGCTATCGATTATATGTTATTAAGGATGGGCCATGGATGTTAAGATTTTGATGGACTTTGCTGCTTCAATATATCTGACAAATCTCAATTTATTGAGTCTAAAATAAAATCTCTGCATAATATAACGTCTCATTTAACATATATGTCAGAAAATACTGCTTTTAAAGGTATGTGGGAAACTTTAACTTCTTGGTTACCTAATTTTGGATGGTTGAAGGAATTGTTTATGGGAATTATACTTATTATAGTTGTAGGCTTTATATCGTTTCTTTGTATTAAATGTGTACCTGTGTGTTGTAGCTGTTGGAAGCTTTGGTGGAACTGCTGCTGTAAGAAGACGAAGAATAAGAAGCTATCTGGTGAAATGAGGGGTACTTTGGGTAGAAGGGAAGTTTCTATTATGTTGCAAGATATTCATAGTTTACAGGAATAACTTGGTCAAACAGGAGAGGGGGGATTGAGAGAAAAATGGTTATTATTCCTGTAAAGGTCCTGAAAAGGTAGAACCAAAGTTACGCCATTTTAAGTGCTTTCTGTTACCTGGTTTAACCTTATTATATAACTGGGCGAAGGGGTTATAATGACCTTTTGCTGATTTCATTATTTTAGAGGAACTATGTATTATGTAGTTGTTTTGACGGAAATAAATGTTCTTAAGTGTTCTGGGAAAATGCTGAACTAAGAATGTCTTAATGAGGTTGTTTTTGAGTTGTATGTTCTAGGAAAAGGGAAGTGCGCAATTGATATGTTTGGGGTATCTTTGTTGGGAAGTTGGGGATTTTCCAGGGTGGAACTTGTATTACACATATATTATATAAATCTGTAACCAATTCTCAGGGGATGTATTTTTATGTAATTTGATTATTTTCATGGGGGTATAAATATCAAGTAAGTGGAATTCGCTCTTCGTCAATTGCCTGTTTTGCATGCAGACAATCTGACCCTTTGCAAAGTCTATTTTTATCTGTACACGTTTTTATATCTCTGTTTTTACAATTTATTCAATAAAGATTTTTAATTTCATGAACGAGGTCGTTTTGATTCTCACAATTATCAAAATGTGAGAGGCATTTTATTTCTTTAGACAACTGACAGACAGTCAGGAAAAAAAAACTAAAAAATGCTCTCTTCAAAAACTTTTCTTCTAAAAATATTTATGCATTCCTAATCTACTCCACCCCGACATTGGCAGACCTCCAGATGTCTCTGAAGCATTATCCAAGGCCATGGAAGAAAGCCATCTCCACCGGAGGTTTGCCTCAGAAAAGGAAAAAATTATGATACCTTTTGCTGGATTCTCAACAAATGCCAGGTAAAGGGGGAAGGTTCAATGGCTCTCCAAATGGCAGCATAGCCCCCCCCTGCCCCCGCCACACACACACAAGAAAAGAAAAATGAGAGAAGAAAGCTCCAAAATGCACTCAGGGCTTCCCTCCTGGCTCAGCAAGCAACCCAGCCTAGCCACGGCATCACCCCCCTGCACCCAAATGGGAGATGATGAAGAAGCCCAAAGGCACTGTGGGCAGGCTCACAGACCCCCGCAATGGGAGGAGTGGCCACTGAGGGTGGAACCACCCCGATTCAGAGGGAAATTCGATGGGGATCCGGACCTGCTAGCTCAATTTCTCGATGCAGCTGAGATTTACATTGAGCGCTATGCACACCTTTCCCCTTTCCCCAGGGCCCTGGTCAGTGCCATCGCAGAAGGTCTGGAGGGAGAAGCAAGGAGCTGGTCAGAGGCCCAGTACAAATACAGGGCCCCCCAACTGCAATATGCAGATGGTTTCTTACAACTGCTACAAGCCCGCTTCGAAGAAACAGGGGACGATCCCTATGTAGAAGATGAGCTCAGGCACCTAATGCAGAGGGGGAAGCCTATCCAAGAACATATCCGTGAGTTCAGGAAAGTTGTTGGGACTTTACCTCCTTTGCCTGAACGACTGCTAGTATACTTCTTTAGAACAAGCTTAGATAAGCAAATCGCCCAAGTGACCGCTTATCGAGATATTCCGAACCGACTGTCCGACTGGTTCCGGATAACGACGCAAGTCGAGAGAGGGCTACGTGCCAACAACATGCTAAAACAACCACAGGCAAAGGAGAAAACCCAGCTGGACCAGGAACCGTCTATCAGACCAGAAACTACAGCATCACGGGCCACCCAGAGGCCATCCACCCCACGGAGTCCACTGAGGTGCTACAGGTGTGGGGGAGTTGGGCATTTGGCAGCAGCGTGTGGAACCCCGGGGCCAAAAACAGGGCCCCCGGCCAAGGTACGACTGGAACGAGGACCCGGGCACACCACCAAGGCACCATTAAGACTTTCCCCGACTGCAGAAGTTTTTGCCCATCTGACTGAAAATAGGGGGAGCTCCGACGATGCGAATCAACCCCCCGAACTGTATGAGGGCGATGACGATGGTTAAAACGACCCAATGGTGAGCGCACCCATCCACCCTTTTCTTTTCCCCATATGCCTAACAGCCCCAAAAACAGGTACCCAAGGGACTTTCCAAGCCCTAGTAGATTCGGGTTGCACGAGGTGCCTGATTAACCTACCCACAGTCCTAAAACTGGGGATCCGGGCTAAAAGGCTCAGCCACCCAATCCGTTTTCAGCAAGTTGATGGATCCCTACTGGGGGGGCGGATGCCACACATTTGACCGAGCTGGTGAAGCTGGAGCTAGCGGATCACTGGGAAATGATTCGGTTCATAATAGCCCCCAAGATGACCAACCCAGTCATACTGGGACTCTCCTGGCTGGACAAGTGGGGCCCCACCATCTGGTGGCAAGAAGGGACCCGCAGACTGAGAATAGCAAGGGGACCCCACCCCCTGCCACCACAACCAGAGAAAACGGCCCCTCCTCCCACCCAGGGGGTCCAACCCCTCCCTCTAGAGGGACAAAAGATGCCTCCAACACAGGTACCCAACCCACCCTGTAAAGGGACAACAGAGCAACTGGCGGCCACCTCCAGCACCTCCCACGGCCCAGACCAGATCCCAAAAGAGTACCAAGACTTGGCAGAAGTATTTAGCGAGACCGAGTGTGACGTACTACCACCCCACCGCGACGCCGATTGCGCTATCGAAATCATCCCTGGTTCGAAACTACCAAAACCTAAATTGTACGCCATGACACCCCGTGAAATGCAAGAACTGCGAAAGTACATAGACGAGAACCTACAAAGGGGTTTTATCGAACCAGCCAAACCACGGGTAGCGGCACCAGTTTTCTTCAGGGAGAAGAAAGACAGCTCCATGCGTCTGGTGGTCAATTTTCGCGGGATAAACAGCATCTGCGTGCACAACTTATACCCCCTCCCCCTCATGAAAGACATGCTAGCTCACTTGGCCAAAGGGAAGGTTTTTACCAAACTAGACCTTCGTGAAGCCTACTACCGCATACGCATCAAGGAAGGAGACGAGTGGAAGACAGCATTTAACTGCCCCCTAGGAAGTTTTCAATTTAAAGTGATGCCTTTCGGACTACAGGGAGCACCGGCGGTGTTCATGCAACTGATAAATGAAGTTTTACATGATCACCTTTATAAGGGGGTCCTCGTCTACCTGGACGACATTCTCATTTACACGGAAACCATAGACGAACACATACCCCTCGTCCGCCAGGTGCTCGCAAAACTGCTGAAAGCGAACCTCTATGTCAAACTGTCAAAATGCAAGTTCCACCAGTCACGGCTAGACTACTTAGGCTACCGAGTGTCCAATGAGGGGATAGAAATGGACCCAGCCAAAGTACAATCGGTCCTTGACTGGCGACCCCCACACACCCGCAGACAACTGCAAAGCTTCTTGGGGTTCGCGAACTTCTACAGACAATTTATCCCCTCTTTTGCAAAAATTGCCAAACCTCTAACCGACCTCCTAAAAACAGGGAGTCCAGCAACAAAACCTCACCCAGGACAGCCTCTACAGTGGAGCCCGGCCTGCCTACAAGCCTTCGAAACACTAAAAGAAATGTTTGCAAAAGAACCAGTCTTGAAACATCCTGACCCCAACCAGTCTTTCGTCATCCAAACAGATGCCAGCGACGTGGCAGTGGGAGCGGTTCTACTCCAAAAGAACAGCCAAGGGAACCTTCAGCCCTGTGCTTACACTTCCCGCAAATTCACCGACACAGAGAGACGCTGGGCAGCATGGGAAAAGGAAGCGTTTGCAGTGAGGTGGGCGCTGTTGACCTGGCGACATCTGCTAGAAGGAAACCAGACACCGTTCGAGGTTTGGACTGACCATAAAAACCTGGAGGCCCTTAGGAGCCCGTGGAAATTATCACCCAGACAAGTCCGATGGGCCCAATACTTCAATCGGTTCAACTTCGAGCTGAAACACATCCCAGGGGGGAAGAATTTTCTGGCCGATGCCCTCTTCCGAATGCCCCAGTACAACAGTGAAGGGGAGCAGGTGGTGAATGCCATCATCCCCTCGCCTCAAGGAGTGGGTCAAGTAACCACCAGACGCCAGCATCGCGACCAGCAGGGTCAACCGGCGGGTGACCTGACGACACGGCTCAAAACAGAGACATTGGTGGACCCCTGGTTCCGAGACAATCAGCATCTTTTGACAAGGAGGAACGACGTAGCATGGAAAGGGACAAAACTTTACGTCCCAGAAACTCTACGCACCCTAGTCCTCAAAAGGAGCCATGACGTTAGACCAGCAGGCCATTTCGGTTTTCTAAAGACTCTGCACTTAGTACTAAGGAACTAAGGAAGGTTGTCTAGCTAAAGATAATCTTATAAACTAGAAAATAATGGTTTTGTAATTAGGAAATGTCAATTATCATATAACAAATGTATGTTAACCGTATATGGAAAAGGCATGAGCTCATGTTAACCATATATAGAAAATGCATGAGCTCATGTTAACCATATATAGAAAATGCATGAGCTCATGTTAACCATATATGGAAAATGCATGAGCTCACCAAACCCTTTGTCTTGGAAAGGTATAAAAGCAGTTGTATCGGGGCTTTCAGGTGTTCAAAGTTTCAGGTACAAATCTGGCTCTGAACCTGCTCAAAGAATAAACTGTCTCTGGCTGACCCAGGAATGTTTTTCAGTCTTTATTCCACAACACTATTATTAGAGGATTTCCTCCTCCATCCAGCTCTTTCCACTTTTTCATTCCTTGGTCAATCTGTAGCTTCAAGCAGTGGGAAAACTCAGGAAACAGTTTTAATCACAAATGTGACTGTGGGCCCTAACCACTGTCTGTTTCCCACAGCTTCAAGCCCAAGCTTACTTAATTTGCTGGCTGACCAGACATATCACAATCAATTCAATCCCATTCAATTCTACATAATCATTATAGATGCATCTCCAGGAATTTTGTAACAGAAATCACACCAAATTAATCAATTCAAATTATCTGAGTCTTCCCATTTAGACAGGCTTTACCTTTTTATTACCTGCTAAACCTGGGTGGGAAGAACAGTAAACAATTTCTTCTTTATTCTTAGTTCTTTCAGAGTTCTCTGGTTTCTTTTTAAGAATGGTAATTTATCAAAATCTTTATAACACTGCAGTATTTCTTTTCTCTTACCACACATAACAGCATAAATCCTTTTTTTTTTTTTTTGAACTTCTCACTTTTTACTCTGCCCTGGGATATTCTATCTAGCTCTCTCTAGCTTGGATCTCCCAGCAGGCACTGACTTTAATTTTAAAGTTCCAAAAATGTATAGAGACCTTTGTTTTACTTCTAGTATGGTTTGACACAGAATCTTCAGAGCTCGCTGAAGACCCTTAGGCACTTCTCTTTATTTTCTTCTTTGACTTAGGTTTCATCAGGTTCTCTGCTTCTGGTGGTACAGGAACCGGTTCAACTTTTATTGCAGGGGGAGTTACTGGTTGAGCTGCTGGTTTTACTAGGGTTGAATAAGGAGGGAGTCGTTGTAATTCCTCCCTATCAGCCTGGTTTAAAATCTTTGGCACTAAGGTTTTCTTTCTCCCCTCTCTTCTAGATTTCATCAAACAGACTCTTAAAATTGGCTAACATGCATTGTAACAGTGTCCTGGAGACACTATTATGCCTGTCAGAGCGGCAATCAGCCCCGTTACCTTGCGTGGGGTAATTGCCCTCATTTTGAGTTGGATCGTGACTTTTATCCTTCTGTATACTTTGATCAATAAAACCAGAATACATCTTCTAATTAAACTCATATTTATTGTAAGAAAATAAAGACATCTCACTAATCTAAATTAGTTACATTTTTGGCAAAGAATCCCCAGCCAGACGTTAGCTGGCAGGAGAACAAAGGAAAGTTTTTAGAAAAAAAGAAAAGAATGCAGGACATGCGCAGTAGATACTGATAAGGACTTGGCAAACTACGGTAAGTCTGACAGTTCAGAAATAATAGCTCTGCTGGTAAATACAAAAACGCAGTGACACCCCTTCTTTTGCCAGTTGAGCGAACCATCAGGTACATCATCAGATAAGGCACATCTTCTTACGCAGATACTCATGTTGAGCTGCTGGAAGCGGTTTGTTGAGCATGTCTGCAATCTGATCATGTGTAGACACATACTGCAATTTTACAAAACCTTGTTTCACTAATTGTTTGATATTTCTATAACGGATGTCAATGTGTCTGGACCTAGAACCTGTGAAATGTGATTCAGAAATATAAACCACCGATTCATTGTCTTCTATCACTGTGATCGGTCGGATAGGACGTGTCCAGATATCTGTGACCAACGCATCAAACCACGTTAGAGAATTACATGCATCTGAAACACAAGCATATTCAGCTTCAGTAGATGAACAAGAAACAAAATTCTGTTTACGCACTTGCCAGTAAACAGGACATCCATTTAAGAACATCATATAACCTGAAGTACTTTTACGTGATTTCTTGTCACTTGCCCAATCAGAATCTGCATAACAACTTAATTCTGCATAATCAGTATGTGTTGATTCTAACAATAACTTCATATGTTTAGTGTGCTTTAGGTATTTCAATAATTTCTTAATACATGACCAATGAAACTGTTTTGCCTTACCTGCGTGTCGAGATAAGAGATTAACACTAAGTGCAATGTCGGGTCTAGTCCAACTACTAATGTATAACAGTGATCCAATAACTGAACGATAAAGTGTTTGGTCCTCGAACTCAGGACTTGGTTCATGTGTCAAATTGTGAAAATCTGTTTGCATGGGTGTCTTTGTTGTCTAAGCATCTTTCATGTTGCAATGATGCAAAATTTGTTCAATTTTATCTTCCTGTGAAAGACTAAACCCCTTCTGTGTTTTTTTTCAATCTGAATACCTAAATAAGTGCTCATGTGATCTAAGGATTTCAATATGAAGTATTTCTGCAAAGCTTTGGCAAAAATCTCACTCATCCGCTTATTTGGACCAATATAAACAATATCATCAACATAAACAAGAACTATCTCATATGCATTGTTAGATCTTTTTGTGAACACGCACTCATCAGTTTCGGACTTAATAAAGCCCATTGAATTTAGTTTGTCAGTAAGACATAAGTACCACATTAAACCAGACTGTTTCAGACCAAGACTTTTGTTTAGAAACCAGGTATCCCCTTCTTGCTGTCGGAATCCTGGAGGACCTCTCACATAGATTTCTTCATCTAGGTCAGCATGTAGATAAGCGGTGTCAACATCAAACTGGAAAACTTCTAAACCAAGGATAGTTGCAGTGGCTAAAGCAATTTTTACACTTTCAGTTCTGTCGGTGAGTAGGTATTTGTATAGTCCTCAGGATAACGTTGAGCGAAACCCTGAGCTACAAGTCTGGCCTTGTACAATGACTCACCATTTGGCTTCTTTTTGATTCTGTAGACCCATTGAGTGCCAATGACCTTTTTGTTTGCTGGAGGTTTTGCAGGCGTAAACACCTTAAGTTTCTTTAGACTGTCCATTTCAGCCTGCATTGCATCATACCACTTCTCTTGCTCTGAATCAGGAAGATGTTTGATTTGTGTGAAGTTATTGGGAAGAAGTGTAACATTACAAATCAAAGGCAAGGGTTCTTTTGTCAGTTGCCATGAATATTGTTGTGGAGGGATTCCCTTTGTGGCCGTCTTGGAACGCCTCAGAACAGTCATCCATTCTTCTTCCGTTTCGTCCTCATCTTCATCATCGTTGCTAGCATCAGCAGCCGCAGCTTGTGAAGACGGAACATCGTGTTGAGAAGAACTGGTGGATGGAACATTTGCCTGTGAATCTTGGTCATCACGCTGCATGGCATCAGTAACATCATCTTTAGGAAAATGAACTCCAGGATCATTGGAATGAATCCTGGACCAGTCAGTATCTTCCTCAAAATTAGCGGATTGGGAAGTCACTATTGTACGATTAGAGTCAATGAATTTACTCCATTTTGAGTTGTCATCAATACCCATAAATTTCAGTCTCTTTGCTGCTGGACCTCCTTTCCTTCTTTGAGCTAAGGAAATGTTCACCATGGCGTACGAACCAAAAATATGGAGGTTCTTGAGATCGGGCTTGTAGCCATACATCATGAAGAAAGGAGTCTGATTTATCACACTACTCCAAGTACGGTTGATGATGTAATTTGCGTATTTAAGAGCTTCACTCCAGTATGGGTTACTGAGGTTGGCGTCTTTTAAAAGACAATGCATCATGGTTTGCAGGACCACCTGTCTTCTCTCTATGACCCCATTATGAGCTGGAGTGTAAGGAGACGAAATCTGATGAAGAATTCCATTCTTACGCATCCAGTCCTGGAAACGCTGAGACATGAACTCGGCACCACGATCACTCTGGATTCTGGCGATGCTTACTCCATGTTGGGTAGAGACGAGGGCTGCAAAGTCTTTAAAGATCTGAAAGGTCTCAGATTTTTCTCTCATTGGATATACATATCCATATCAACAATTGTTAAAAAAAAATTTCTTCCACCAATTGTTGGCGGAAATGGACCAACTATGTCAGTGTGTACCAAATCAAAAATGCGTGTTGACAGGCGTGTAGCGCGTTTTGGAATGGCTGCTGCTTTGGATTTGGCTTTCTTGCAGACAGCACAATCCAGAAACACCTTACACCCCTTTAGATCCAAACATTTTGCATTTTCCCAAGAACCCGGAAGCTGGCATGCCCCAATCTTCTATGCCACTTATGGATGCACCTGGAATGCAAAGGTTTACCAGTTAGTGAATTTTCAACATTAACAGTTTTATGAGGAACCTCAGGCTTGCTCTGAGCAACCTGTTTCCCAATTTTCTTTTTGTTGGCTTTAGGAGCCTTTGGTGTAGCAACAGGATCTCTCACTGGGACATCTCTCTCTGGGCCTGTGCTCTCCTCTTTTGGAGTTTGTATACTTGCCTGTGCTTGCGATTTAGACTTTGGTTTTAAGTAATAAACACCACCAATTAACATGGTTTCAGCAACAATATCTCCATCTTTAACTATGTAACTTGCTTTCTCGAGGTGGTGAACCTGGAACTTTAAAACTCTAGACAAGTGAGCCTGAATAAGCAAACTAAAAGTTGCTGTTGGTATGTGGTAAACATCAGGAATGAGTGCATTGAGCTCTTCAACATAAACAGTTCCTTTTCCTTTGACCTCACAAGGATGACTGGAAAAAGAATAAAGTTCATGTAGTTCAGGTTCAGGCTCGTGCATCTCTGTGAAAAGTTCTTTTCTGTAAGTAACTTGCAAAGCTGCACCACTGTCCAAAGTCCACAAAAGCCGTCTGTCGTACTCTGGATGAGGTTGTGGATCATTGGTTTAAGATAATGTGGTGAGTGGAGCTTGCGAATCACGCCTTGGACCACAACGACCTTGTCTACCACCTCTGCCTCTGCCTCTGGAGTCTGTTCCTCTGGGCTGGTACTTGACGGGAGCTGGAACTCGTTGGGGACAATCCCGGGTTGCATGTCCCACATGGTTGCAGATGTTGCATCTTGGCATCCTTGGAGCGTAGGTCCTTCCTCGGAAGGGACACCTAGCTGGAGCTCTTGATGTGGGTGGTCCTCTCAAATGGGGCGTAGCTAACATGAGTGCTGCTTCTTCTTCAATTAAAAGTCTGCATACATTGTCCACTGTGCATTGAGCAATAGGCACTTGGTTAATCTTTGTAATGGCATCTTTCCATTCATAGTTCAAAGAGTTAATGATAATGCTGATCATTTGAATATCTTCAATAGGATAGCCCCTTTCTCTTAATTCTTTCCTCATACCTTTCAGTTTGGTAAATGTCCTCCAATTTGTTCACCAGGTTTCAATTTCGAACCATGGAATTCAGACATTAGCAAACATGAAGACTCAATTGAGACAGGCCTGTAGCAATTTTCCAATTGGACCCAAATTTGTTGGGCAGTTGCATGAGGTGGAAAAGTAACCTGCAGTTCAGTATCCATGGATATCAATAATGTTCTTCTCCTGCTTCTAGCTGAGTGGCTGATGGCAGGGGCTGAAATTTTGAAGATTTTTCTAACTCCTCTTCATCCGAAGAGGATAAAGCTCTGGGCTTCATTTTGCCCTTTTCCTTCATTTTGCCCTTTTTCTTCTTTCTCAGCATCTTAGAAATTAATTATATAGTGTTCCGCAGTCACTAAATCACCTCTCTGTCTAATTAGCCTAGACGGTCATGATCAAAAAATAACGAGCAAGGAAAAGCCATACATCAACCATCCTCTGCTACCATTTGTCAGAGCGGCAATC
This sequence comes from Coluber constrictor foxii, assembly GCA_038048745.1. Classification (NCBI taxonomy): domain Eukaryota; kingdom Metazoa; phylum Chordata; class Lepidosauria; order Squamata; family Colubridae; genus Coluber; species Coluber constrictor. The sequence continues at coordinate 51,140,148 of CM075966.1, forward strand.
AGCCCCGTTACCTTGCGTGGGGTAATTGCCCTCATTTTGAGTTGGAGCGTGACTTTTATCCTTCTGTATACTTTGATCAATAAAACCAGAATACATCTTCTAATTAAACTCATATTTATTGTAAGAAAATAAAGACATCTCACTAATCTAAATTAGTTACATTTTTGGCAAAGAATCCCCAGCCAGACGTTAGCTGGCAGGAGAACAAAGGAAAGTTTTTAGAAAAAAAGAAAAAGAATGCAGGTCTCAGCTCTCCGTTGTGCTGTGCTACAAACTCACGCCTTCACGCAGGTAAGCAGATAACTAACGTGACTTTTATTTGTGCTACAGCTCTTTCCGTGAGAAGCCGGCATGCGTTAGCAACACAAAGACGCGGCTGTCAGGCATGGGTGGGAGGCGCGCTTTATAGGAGTCCTGATCATGGGCGCGCCCCACCTCAGTAATGAGTTTAAAGCACCCACCCGGGAGCGCCCCGCCTCAGTAATTAGTTCAAAACGCCCGCCCGGGCGCTTCGTGCTGCTGTCATCCATCCCGGCCGCTGTCGCCTCACCGCCCACGCGCCCCGACATACCGCCCGCCACCGGTGATACACGCAGCCTATACGGACTCCAGCCCCTCCACCAGCACCCGTGCACCCCACCGCCCGTAGTTAGTCCCCCCCCTCCGTCTTCGGGTGGCACCATTTGCTTGCAGCGTGGGTGGTCAATGTTGCTCTGTTGTCGAGCAGAGGCTGTGCTCGACAGGTGCCCCCCCCCACCAGGTGTCCGCCTAGGGGAAAAGAAAAAGGAAAACGGTTAGCAGTTCATTGTTAGGTTGTACATTTTTCCAGATGCTGCTTATGGAATTTCCTGACTAGTCGTGGGGCGTGCACATCTTCCTTGGGGACCCAAGAGGCGTCTGTATCTGGGTAACCCGTCCACCTGACTAAGTATTGGAGGTGACCTCTGTGGGTTCGGGAATCGATAATGTCCCGTATTTCATACTGGGAGCCGTGTACTGGCCCTGGTAAGGGCTGTGGACTTATAGGGACAGCAACTGGTTTTACCAGGCTAACATGGAAAACAGGATGGATTTTCCCATATCGGGGAAGGATGTGCAATTGCACGGTCACGGGGTTGATAATCTTCGTTATGGAAAAGGGTCCTATATATTTCGGGCCCAGTTTTTTACTTGGTAGACGTAAGCGGATGTATTTCGTAGAGAGATATACATGGTCCCCCACTTTGAATGTGGGGCCGTTGACTCGTTTCTTATTTGCCTGTTGTTTATACTCATGGGATGCTTTTTCTAACGCCTTCTGGATATGGGGCCACGCTTTTTGTATATTGGACGCCCATTGAAATGGGGTGGTATTGTCAGGGGGTTGGAAGTCTAGGTCAGGGACACCCGCAAACTCTCTGCCCATCACCACTCGGAAAGGGGTATACCCAGTGCTACGATGGACAGCGTTGTTATAAGCGGTTTCTGCAAATGGCTGTTGTGGCCCCGTCCTCTGAGCCTATCCCATTGGAGGAAGGAAGCTCTGAGCAGGAGGAAGAGGAGCCAGCCAGATCTCCCAGCCCCCCCCCCCCTCTGACACCATCTCAGGTGCCAGCTGAAAGAGAGCCAAGTAGTGGGGAAACAGGTGTCTCAGATGAGAGTGAGGGAGAGACGTCATTCCTGGACGCACGCCAAAGAAGGCGAGAGAAAAGGTTACTGCAGCTGCGGCGTATGAGGAAATAGACAGTCACTGGATTGGAGTCACAGGATCAATGACTCACTGGACCACACCCAAAGCCTATCTATATAAGACAGTACGGTGGGTCAAGAAGTTTGTGACGAACAAAGCTAAACAAACGGAGCAACCTCGTAGTCTTGGAAGCTAGATGAACGGCAAAGCTACGTAGGTGATTTTCTTGTTTGTGTAAACTAATAAAGTCCTTGGCAGACGGTGTGCATATCGCTGCCAAGGTTGAGATAAGAACTGCGGAGTGTGCCAAGTGATTCTTAACCCTCGGCTGGCTGTGTTTTTGTGGGTCTCTGAAGGGGGGGGACAGATCATCTTGTTCGTCACCCAAAACTCCATCGTTAACCCACGATGGACCAACAGCTGCAGCAGCAGGTACAGCAGATGCTGGAGGCCAATCAACTTCTGCAACAGCAAGTAGCACAGCTAACTGCACAACTTGCTTTGGGAAATGCTCCTGTAGCAGCTCCAACTGCTCCCCTTCCCCGTCCAAGATGCCCAGTGAACATGCCAGATAAGTTTTCTGGGCAGCAGGAAATGTTCCCGGCCTTCTTGGGACAGTGCCAGCTGTACATGGCAATGCGGCCGGAGGATTTTCCGGATGACCGGGTTCGGGTGGCTTTTATTATCAGCTCCCTCTCTGGCACTGCCGCCCGATGGGCCACGCCCCTGTTGCTGCAAGACAGCCCCTTGCTTCTGGACTATCAGGGCTTTTTGCAACACCTGCGCACCATGTTTGAGGACCCCCTCCGGGTGCAGACGGCAGCGAGGCGCATCAAAGACCTCCGCCAAGGCAAGCGCCCCCTGCAGGACTATATTGCGGAGTTCCGATTGCTAGGCCAGGATTCGGTCTGGAATGAGGCGGCGCTGATGGATGCCTTCCAGGACGGCCTCTGCGATGAGATGCAGGACGAGCTGGTTCGGGTGGAGGCGCCACAGACCCTGGACGCGCTGGTGACCCACTGCCTGCGCATCGACGCCCGCCTACAACGGCAACGGCCCCGTAGGGCTCTTCCGGAACCACCAACAGTGCCGGCACCCCCGCGTTTTGTACCAACAGCGCCCCGGACCGTACCGCGTTTGATGGCGACGGCTGAGGAGCCCATGGAGCTCGGAGCAGCCAGACCTCAACTGACGGCCCAGGAGCGGATGCGGAGACGCCAAGGGGGGTTGTGCCTCTATTGCGGCGAGGCTGGACATTTCGCCGCCTCGTGTCCCCGGAAGCGGAGTTGATCGCTCAAGCCTGTTCCGGAGCCTCGGCGTGACCAGCCGGGAAACGGGTCAGGCCTGGCTTAGGGGAAACTCTGGGTCAGGCAGGTGACCATGCCCCGCCGGAGGCGGCGGCTGTGGACTGTGAGCCCCCTCGGCACCTGATTTTGAACACCCGGGTGTTGTTGGCTAACCGGTCGGAGGGGCTCCAGGCGCACGCGCTGGTGGACTCGGGGGCCACCACGAACTTTATGGACCAGGCCTTTGTGGCCCATTACAAGGTTCCCTTGGTTCCAGTGGACCCTCCGTTGAGGGTCGAAACTATTGATGGGCGGGAACTTGTGGCGGGGCCCATCAACTTCGCTACTCAGCCCTTGCGCCTTGCCATTGGGAACCATGAGGAGGCGATCCAGTTTTATGTGACGGCGGACCTGCACTTCCCCTTGGTCCTGGGGATGGCCTGGCTTCGGGCGCACGACCCTCAGGTGGCGTGGTCGAGAAATACCATCTCGTTCCCCAGCCTGCAGTGTGTCGACCACCTTCGCCACACCTGTGCCGGCCAGGACGTCTCTGCCCCGAACGTCTCCTTGCCTCTGGAGCTGACATCCTTCGCCAACGTGTTCAGCGAGAAGGAGGCGGATCGCTTGCCCCCGCACCGACCCTACGACTGCGCGGTAGACTTGATGCCTAACGCGCCCCTGCCCTCGGGACGCCTGTACTCCATGTCGGAGCCTGAGCTGGCCGCCTTACGGGACTTTCTGGACAAGAACCTGGCCCGTGGGTTCATCCGGCCTTCGACCTCCCCGCTCTCGGCCCCAGTCCTCTTCGTGAAAAAGAAGACGGGGGACTTGCGCCTGTGTTGCGACTACCGGCGCTTGAATGCCATCATGGTACGGAATCGCTATCCCCTGCCGCTGATTCCGGAGCTGATGGAGAGGTTGCGGGAGGCCTCGATTTTCACCAAGCTCGACCTCCGGGGAGCCTACAACCTGGTGCGGATGCGAGAGGGGGACGAGTGGAAGACGGCATTTGGCACCCGATACGGACACTTTGAATATACCGTCATGCCGTTCGGGTTGACCAATGCCCCCGCGGTCTTCCAGCTCTTGATGAACGACGTGTTCCCGGACATGCTGGATCGGTTCGTGGTGATCTACCTGGATGATATTTTGATCTATTCCCGGACCCCGGAGAGTCACCTCCAGCATGTCTGCCAGGTCCTGCAGCGCCTGCGGGAGCACCAGCTCTATGCGAAGTTGGAGAAATGTTACTTCTTCCAGACTTCCATAGAGTTCCTCGGGCACATCATCACCCCCGAGGGCATCGCGATGGACCCACACAAGGTGGCGGCCTTGCGCAGTTGGGAACCCCCGCGTCGGGTGAAGGACGTCCAGCGTCTGTTGGGATTCGCCAACTACTACCGGACCTTCATCCCGGGCTTTGCCACCCTGACTGTGCCATTGACCCAGCTCCTTCGGAAGAAGGTTCCGTTCCAGTGGGGGCCCCCGCAGCAGCAGGCCTTCGAGGTTCTCAAGCAGGCCTTTGTCACGGAGCCGGTCCTGAGGCACCCCGATCCACACCGTCCGTTCGTGGTTGAGACAGACGCGTCCAACGTGGCGATTGGAGCGGTGCTGCTACAGGCTCCGGTGGATGGCGGCACTCTTTTTCCCTGCGCTTACTACTCCCGGAAACTCACTCCTTCCGAGCGCAACTACACCATCTGGGAAAAGGAGTTGCTGGCTATCAAGGCCGCGTTCGAGGCTTGGTGACATCACCTCGAGGGGGCCCGACACCAGGTGGAGGTGCGGACGGACCATCGGAACCTGGAGCACCTCACCACGGCCAGGAATTTGAACCAGCGGCAGATCCGGTGGTCGTTGTTTTTCGCCCGGTTCAACTTCCACGTCACATACATTCCGAGCCACCTCAACCAGAGGGCGGACACGCTATCCCGTAAGCCGGAATACTTTTGCCCCAAGGACTCCCTTTCCCCCCGGACGGTGCTGCCAGCGGACTCCTTGGCCGCGGTCCAGGAACCGGTGGACCTGCGGACTCAGGTGCTGGAAGCGCAGCGACGGGACGACTGGTCGCAGCAGCGGAGAGCGGACGTCGGCCCCGCGTCCCCATGGACTGTGGAGGAGGGCTTGCTCAGGCACCGGGGTCGGCTGTACGTGCCCACAAGTCCGCTCCGAGCCCTCGTCATGAACCACTGCCATGACAACCCCGCGGCGGGGCACTTCGGCTTCTTTAAGACCTTGAACCTAGTGACGCGGACTTTTTGGTGGCCTCGGGTACGGCACGACGTGCACGCCTACGTGACGTCCTGTGTGCCATGCCGACAGGCCAAAGCCGCGTCCGGCCCCCCTCCTGGACTCCTCCAGCTGCTGCCGACACCGGAGAGACCGTGGGGAGCCATCTCCATGGACTTCCTGACTGACCTGCCCCTGTCCGCTACGTTCACGACTGTCCTCGTGGTGGTGGATGCGCTCACGAAGATGGCACATTTCATCCCGTGCCGCGGCCTGCCCTCGGCTCATACCACGGCTCGCCTGTTCCTGCAACACATCTTCCGCCTCCACGGCCTGCTGGACCGGGTGGTTTCGGACTGCGGGGCCCAGTTCACGGCCCGCTTCTGGAAAAGCCTGATGGCTGCGCTGGAGGTGCAGGTGTGCCTGTCATCGTCACACCATCCGGAGACTGACGGGGGCACGGAGAAGGTCATTGGCATACTGGAGCAGTACCTCCGCTGTTTTGTCAACCAGCAGCAGGAAAACTGGGCCGAGTACCTTCCCCTGGCGGAGTTCGCTTTTAACAACTCCCAACATACCTCCACCCAGATGACACCGTTCCATGCCAACGTCGGGTACCATCCACGGTTTTTTCCGTTGACCATCATGGACTCCCCTGTTCCTGAGACCCGGGACTTCCTCTCGGAGCTGCAGGCGGTGCAGCAACTGGTGCGGCGGCAGCTGATCCGGGCGAAAGAGGACTATAAACGGTTCGCCGATCGCGGCCGCCGGGCGACGCCACCGCTGGAAGTTGGAGATCAGGTGTGGCTGTCCACGAAACACCTCCCCACGGACCAGCCGGTGAGGAAACTGGCCCACCGCTTTATCGGTCCCTTCCCCATCGAGGCGGTCATCAACCCGGTGGCCTATCTGTTGACTCTACCCCGCTCCATGCGGCTCCACCCCGTTTTTCATTGGTCCCTCCTGGTCCCTGAGACTACCGCTAGCCGTCTCCGCCGCCCGCCGCCGCCTGCCCCCCCAGCCGCAGCCGACGAGGACGACGCCTCGACGTATGAGGTGGACAGTATTCGGGACTCCCGTTGGCTGAAGGGGCGCTTCCAATACCTCATCGCTTGGAAAGGGTACGGGGCTGAGGATTTCACCTGGGTGGACGCGTCTGCCGTTCAGGCCCCTGACCTGGTGCGGGCTTTCCACGAACAGTTCCCGTCCCGACCCCATCCCGACCGTCAGACCCGGGGGAAGGGCCCTGCGGTGGGGGATAGTGTTGTGGCCCCGTCCTCTGAGCCTATCCCATTGGAGGAAGGAAGCTCTGAGCAGGAGGAAGAGGAGCCAGCCAGATCTCCCAGCCCCCCCCTCTGGCACTGTCTCAGGTGCCAGCTGAAAGAGAGCCAAGTAGTGGGGAAACAGGTGTCTCAGATGAGAGTGAGGGAGAGACGTCATTCCTGGACGCACGCCAAAGAAGGCGAGAGAAAAGGTTACTGCAGCTGCGGCGTATGAGGAAATAGACAGTCACTGGATTGGAGTCACAGGATCAATGACTCACTGGACCACACCCAAAGCCTATCTATATAAGACAGTACGGTGGGTCAAGAAGTTTGTGACGAACAAAGCTAAACAAACAGAGCAACCTCGTAGTCTTGGAAGCTAGATGAACGGCAAAGCTACGTAGGTGATTTTCTTGTTTGTGTAAACTAATAAAGTCCTTGGCAGACGGTGTGCATATCGCTGCCAAGGTTGAGATAAGAACTGCGGAGTGTGCCAAGTGATTCTTAACCCTCGGCTGGCTGTGTTTTTGTGGGTCTCTGAAGGGGGGGACAGATCATCGGCAAGAGATCCACCCAATCATGTTGTTGGTATGAAACGTAGGAACGGAGGTACCGTTCCACCATAGCGTTAGCTCGTTCTGCTGCTCCGTTCGTACTAGGATGGTATGCGGAACTGAGTCCCTGTGTTGAGCCAAGGCGCTTAAGGAATTTCCGCCAGAACACTGCTGTGAACTGTACACCTCGATCTGATATTACACGCTTTGGTACTCGGTGAAGTCTATATACATGGTGTAGGAACAGTTTTACCAACTGCTGGGCTGTTGGCAGGCCCTTACAGGGAATGAAATGGGCCTCTTTTGAGAAGAGGTCCAGTACTGTCCAGATCACTGTGTAACCTTTATTACTTGGTAAGTCTACGATAAAGTCCATAGAGATTTCATCCCATGGTCTTGTGGGTTCTGCTACCGTTTGTAACAGGCCAAAGGGTTTTTCCGGGTTTTGTTTTGGAGACGGCACAAACGTGGCAGTTACGGACATATTCCTCGATCTCTTTTCGCATTCCTGGCCACCAAAATTGCCTTCTAATGAGGTGCAGGGTCTTCAGAAAACCAAAATGCCCCACAGTTTTGACGTCATGACACTGGCGTAGTATTCGGTTCCGTAGAACGGCGGGTATGTACAACTTATCGCCCCACCATGCCAGGCCATCCCTGTGGGTGACGGCTGCCTGATTTTTCAACACCCACGTGTCTGAGGCTAATCCTAGTCATAGGTCCCGGATCCAGTCTGGGTGGTGAGACCGTTTATCGGTACAGACATTCACCCGAGGATCTGAGTGGGGCCCTGGTAACAGGATTTGTAGGTCCTCACTGCTATTATATTGGGGCATACGGGACAAGGCATCGGCGAGGAACATCTTGCCCCCTGGTTTGTATTTCAACGTGAAACGAAACCGTTGAAAATATTGAGCCCATCAGATTTGCTTTGGGGACAGTTTTCTAGGGGTTTGCAGCGCCTCCAGGTTCTTATGGTCAGTCCAGACGTTGAACGGCTGGGTGCTTCCTTCTAACAGATGCCGCCACGTCTGTAACGCCCATTTCACTGCAAATGCTTCCTTTTCCCATATAGCCCAGTGTCGTTCTGTGGTTGTGAATTTCTTGGAAGTGTAGGCACAAGGTCTTAGATCTCCAGAAGCGTCCGTTTGTAACAGGATAGCTCCTACAGCCACGTCACTAGCATCCGCTTGTATGATAAACGGTTGTGTGGTGTCTGGATGTTTCAGGACAGGCTCTTGAGCAAACAGCTGTTTCAGGTGTTCAAATGCCTTCTGGCAGTCGGGGGTCCACATTAGGGGCTGGTTTGGTTTTGGTTTTATGCCCGAAGCGGTTTTTGTTCATAACAGATTCGTTAACGGGAAAGCTGTCGCTGCGAACGACGGTATGAAATGCCGATAGAAATTGGCAAACCCTAAGAAACTCTGCAGTTGTTTCCGCGTTCGTGGTGCTTGCCATTCCAGAACTGCCTGTACCTTTTGGGGGTCCATTTGGAGCCCAGACTTCATGATTCGGAAACCGAGATAGTCTATTTCTGTGCGATGGAACTCACATTTGGAAAGTTTCACGTAGAGGTGTGCTTTCAATAACTTGGCCAACACCTGCCTGACTAGTTGTACATGCTCTTCCATCGTATCAGAGTACACTAGGATATCGTCTAACTAAACCAACACTCCCCGATACAGATGTTTGTGCAATACACTGTTAATGAGTTGCATAAAGACCGCCGTAGCCCCTTGCAGCCCAAAAGGCATGACGAGAAACTGAAAACTCCCTAACGGGCAATTGAACGTTGTTTTCCATTCATCCCCCGGTTTTATACGGACGCGGTAATATGCTTCTCGAAGGTCGAGTTTTGTGAATATTTTCCCCCTCGCTAACGTGGTTAAGAGATCAGACATCAATGGTAGGGGATACAAAGGCTCAACGCACATGGCGTTCAGGCCTTGGTAGTCAACGCAGAGGCATAACCCACCATCCTTTTTCTCACGGAACAGGACAGGTGCTGCTAAATGTGAGCGGCTGGGCCGTATAAACCTCTGGGCTAGGTTCTTATCGATATAGGCCCGTAACTCCTGTAACTCCGGCTGGGTCATGGCATACATGCGGGGTTTTGGTAACTTGGTCCCTGGGAGCAATTCAATGCCACAATCGGTATCCCGGTGGGGTGGTAGTATGTCACACTCGTCTTCACTAAATACCTGAGCAAGATCATTATAAACAGCAGGAAACATTTGGGGTTTCTCGTGTTCTGGTTGGAGTGCCCCGCATGGTTCTGGACCAACCAGTAACCGTACTTTCCGACAGTCCCCTTGCCACCATATAACCGGTTTCCATTTGTCCAGCCATGCTAGGCCTAAGATCACTGGTTCGATCATTCGGGTTATGACCACAAACCGTATCCTCTCCTGGTGAACGCCTATTTTCAGTAACACCGGTTCGGTGATCTGGGAGGTTGGGGTACCCCCCAACACTGAACCATCTACTTGTTCAAACTTTATGGGCTGTTGTAATGTGATAAGACGGAGCCCTAGTTCTTCTGCTATGGAGCGGCGGATAAGGCATCTCGTACACCCGGAATCTATAAGCGCCTCCTGATCGCTTTTACGCCCTGTAAGGGGGTGTGTTAACCGGATGGGGACCAAGAAGGGACGTACAGGAGCACTTACCATGGGGTCTTGCACATTGTCATCATGGTCACTGTTCTCGATAGTGTCGGACAAGCGAACTGGTCCTGCAGGTCCGGGAACCGTAGGACAGGGGGTTGTCTCTCCCGATGGTGTTTGGGCAGCCACTCTGGTCTGTTCCACTGGCCTCAGGGACCTCTTTCGTGACTGTGCCTGGGGTTGACCCAGCGGGTTTTGGGGTAGACATGCGTGCCGGCGGCAACGGGCAATCAAGGGCCCTGTGTCCCTCCTGGTTGCAGTGGAAACACCGGAAAGGCGGTCTGCTGGGGCCCAGACCCCCGACCTCCCCCTCAGAAACCGGCCGTACCGCCCCGGTTGGTCTTCCAGCCGTAAACGGGCGTGAAATCCCCCGTCTTTGTTGGCTCTGCCCTTGCGGGCCCCGGATTCTGAACTCCCGTAGGCCGATATCGAGATCGACTGCCACCTTGTACCAGTCTGAGAGGCGGGGTCCCAACCCACGGTATACACAGGCCTGTCTGATCTCCCTGTCCAACCCGGTCTGAAACTGATGGATAAGGAGCCGTTCAGGCCATGACCGCAATTTCCCAGCCAAGGCGCGAAACTCTTTAACATAGTCCTTGACCGCCCTACCTCTTTGTTTAAGAGTTAGCAGGTCCCCCTCTATGACCTGCGTTCGGGTCTCGTCCTCGAACCTGACACGTAATGCCTCCAAGAACAAGCCTAGGTCAGTTAGCTCACGAGCGTGTTCACTATGCAGATCCGCCACCCAGTCTGCTGCCTCGCCCGTTAACACTGCTGTTACTGCGACCACGCGAGACCATTGCGAAGGATACCAGTGGCCATACATATCCATGTGGCTGATGACCTGGCTCAAGAATAGGGCTACCTTCTCCGTGGCTCCATCAAACGACGCCTGAACTGGTGGTGGACTCCAGGGAAACTGGGGACCCCAAGGGTTGGGACCCCACATCGGCAGCACGTTCCCCGGCTGGGGACCTGAAGTCCGGCGATTGGAGCCACTCCGGGTTGGTTGATGCTCCCCTTGGGGGTCTCCCCTTTGTTCTCTCCTCTCTGGCCCCATGGTGCCTCCCCCAGTCATCTGAGACCTCTCCTCTTCTGGCCCAGGACCCGTACTACTGCGCTCCAGCTCCTCCTCCCTGTCCCTAATCGCTCGCCTGTCCCCTCTGAACTTGGGGCTTGCCAAGCGGAACTGGGTTTCTGAACTGGCCCCCCCAACTGGGGGCCCCTGCCGGGAACCCCCCGGTTCCGCTGTGGGCGCCCACGGTTGCCAAGAGGGAGCATCCCTAAAGCTGGCCTCACCAAATCGATCCCACAAAAGATCCATAGTCGTTGCTCCCGGCATGGTGGAATAACTCCATTCGCCCTCTTCATCCTCAATCCATTGCCTTTCCCGCCAACCCTGGAACTGGGATCCAGCAGGGGGCGGGGTATGTGTTCGTGAGCCTGTAAGGGCGGGGCTATGCCACCAGTGCCCAGCTCCGCTCCGGGTGTTGGGATCTGAGCCCTTTATTTCCTGGCCATCGGTAGTATCCCGTGACTCCTGATGTTTTGGGCGTACTACGGGTTGCTCGGCTGGTGCGGCTAGATCAGACAAGATGTTTTCCGCCTCCTCCACATCTGTCACCAGAGTCTCGGCAAGCGACCCCTCCTCAGCTCCGCCCTCTGCCATACTGTGTCTGTCTCCCCTTGGTCCTGAAAAGGAGGGGGGTGAGCCGCGTCTTCCTCTCAGCTCTCCGTTGCGCTGTGCTACAAACTCACGCCTTCACGCAGGTAAGCAGATAACTAACGTGACTTTTATTTGTGCTACAGCTCTTTCCGTGAGAAGCCGGCATGCGTTAGCAACACAAAGACACGGCTGTCAGGCATGGCTGGGAGGCACGCTTTATAGGAGTCCTGATCATGGGCGCGCCCCACCTCAGTAATGAGTTTAGAGTGGCCGCCCGGGAGTGCCCCGCCTCAGTAATTAGTTCAAAACGCCCGCCCGGGCGCTTCATGCTGCCGTCATCCATCCCGGCCGCTGTTGCCTCACCGCCCACGTGCCCCGACATACCGCCCGCCACCTGTGATACACGCAGCCTATACGGACTCCAGCCCCTCCACCAGCACCCGTGCACCCCACCGCCCGTAGTTAGTCCCCCCCCTCCGTCTTTGGGTGGCACCATTTGCTTGCAGCGTGGGTGGTCAATGTTGCTCTCTTGTCGAGCAGAGGCTGTGCTCGACAGCAGGACATGCACAGTAGATACTGATAAGGACTTGGCAAACTACGGTAAGTCTAACAGTTCAGAAATAATAGCTCTGCTGGTAAATACAAAAACGCAGTGACAACGACCACCCATCCTAACAACACTACCGTTGACTCACGACGCCTGAAACTCAAAGGTCACCAATGAGAACTGCAATGGTTTAACCACCCACACAATCCTAACAGAGAGACTTGAACTCTCAACAAGAGACTTGAACTCCTTACTGGAGACTTTCAGGACAATCCCTTGTCTCCTAGAAGGGTGATCGGGCCCCCTCTTCCAACACTAAATTGGTGGGTACCCCTTAACAGGGAGACTCAAACTCCCCACAGGACACTTGAAGTCCTGACTTATACTAGCCTGCAGGCGTCTTCCTCTTGGACTTTTGCTGAGGTCTCTGGATCTGGCTGACCGTGAGGATCCTTGACTGGTCTGCTTCTCCAGAGGGTTCACAGCACTTCCCCACTGAAAGATTCCATGGACTTCAATGGAGTCCTATGGCCGGCCAGTGGATTTTCTTTGGGAAGGCGTCGGTCCCGCTGGGGCAGCCCGTCAGGCAGAACAATGGTCTTTGTTCCTCAGTCCCTTCATGGAAATCGCCAGAAAATGTTGTGGAAAAATTGAGACTGAACAACATTCCTGGGTCAGCCAGAGTCAGTTTATTGCACAGGTTCAGAGCCAGATTTGTACCTGAAACTTTGAACCCCTGAAAGCCCTGATACAACTGCTTTTATACCTTTCCAAGACAAAGGGTTTGGTGAGCTCATGCCTTTTCCATATATGATTAACATGAGCTCATGCCTTTTCCATATACGGTTAACATACATTTGTTATATGATAATTGACATTTCCTAATTACTAAACCATTACTAAACCATTATTTTCTAGTTTATAAGATTATCTTTAGCTAGACAACCTTCCTTAGTTCTGTAATTACTAATACGGGAGAGTTATTGCAGTCCTTAGGTCATAAGTGACTCTTTGTAACATACATGTCTTTGTGTCTTTGACAATGAGGCCCCTCAAATGTTTTCCATATGGCTTGTCCTTCCGTGACAGCTAGGCCTCATCAGAAGATATAATTACCAATAATGGGCTTTAACTGATTCTTAATATAATTTCCAACCAAGCACATTTCTCCCTTATAATAATGTGAATAGAGAGGGTCATTTAGGGTTCATGTAACTGACTCTGTATGATTCCTACTTTATTCACTTTTATTCCCATTTACCTTATTCCCATTATTATTTTATTCACTTTTATTCACTTTATTCACTTTAACTTGAAATGAAGTAGAATTTAGCTCTGAAAAATGATAGTGTGAGATTTAAAATTCCCAAATTTTATACCCACAACTCCAAGACAAGTCTGGTTAACAAAATCAAAGATTTATTGGAGAAAAACATGAAAACAAGAAAATTGGTTGAAAGCGCAGCCTCTTAGACTCTTCCCAAATAGATTGAGTTCAAAGAGCACAAAAAGCAGTTTTCAAGCTATACATTTTATACACCTTCACAATGCACACCACGCCTAAGGAGCCCTCCCAACTCCCCCTTATTCTCTTAAGCCATCCTTTAAGTTGTTTTACACTTTAAAAGGGTCTTCTTGACAATTTCCCTCCATCTCCGATGTTCCTGTCTCCTGATAGCTTTTTGCCCAAGGCTTAAGTTCCTGTTTCCTGAGGAGCTTTTAGCAAGTCATAATGCATTGTCTCCACCGATTACCATTTGGGGTCACTTTACATAGTCAGAAAACAGCAGACAGATAGTCTCACACTTTACAATTTATAAAAGAATAACCTTTATTTATTTCCTTTAACAGTGTAAAACTATAGTGAACAATTTCAGCCTAGAGTTTCATTTTAACTCTTATTTAGTGTCATTAGCATATTTGTTAGTGAGACAAAGCCGGCAAAATTCGTTTCCTGTACTTTGTAATGAAACAAAGAAGTTAAAGAGTTTAGTTAAATGGTATTCTAAGTGTCTGGAATTTCTACCATAAAGGTCATAGAGAATTTAATATTTGAAGCCTCAAAAAAAAGAGGTAACTGTAAAGTGACTTTGGTTCTGAATCACTAGTTGGTGTGCGGGGAGCATCCATTTATTTATTAAACTTCTATGATACTCTTGAGGTTTTCTAAGACAGCAGAGTAAGGTAGAAATTGGATATAAAAGTGATATAAAATGGGGTCAGTCTAGATGATCTCTGACGGACCCCTTTCTTTAGTATTAGGTTCAAAAGGTGAAACTGCAGAAATAACAAGCCTTCCTCAGTTGGAAAGATAAAGATCACACTTAGCCAAGCAGAGGTAACCACAGACCTAACGGCAGGAATTTGACAGGAAGCTTAGCTAGGTTTGCACAGCACTTAGCAAGAACACAAGTTATTTAGCTCCTATAAGAAGGGGGGTGTGGGCTGTCAGAAATGTAACCAATCATAAGATGATAAAAGTATGTATAAGAGTAACTTATATATTATCTTCCTCTTTTATTATCTGGTTTGCCTGTTCTGTTTTTTCCTCCATTCTTTATGTTGGGTCCTCCCTTTCCTGAGCGTCTTGATCTTTACTCATTGTCCCTTGTATTATATTGTCCAGCTTTCCCTCTATGTGATGCATTATTTCCTTAATCTCCTTGTGATTTCTTATTATAATGTCCTTTATGCTTTGATACATTAACGCCATATCTTCCAAAGTTCCACTCATTTTCCCCTGATGGAGCGTCTCGTCTTATTTTAATAAGTCCCGAACTTATCCGGTAGTCCAGGAACCATGTATTCAAACCTAAAATTAATCCTTCAGTCCAGGGGTGGTATTCACTTACCTTCCCTACTGGTTTGCAAATGTGCGCATGTGCGTACTCGCTCCACTTGCACGTGCCATCTTACGCACATGCGCAAGGCCTGCTCATGCGTAGAGCCTCAAAAACATGGAAAAATGGGACATCATGATGTCTGCGTGGGTGGGCAGGGCATCCCACAGTCGCCCCTACTGGTTCGCCTGAACCGGATAGAACCGGCTGAATACTACCACTGCTTCAGTCCCCTTTAAGTAATCCAGGAAGTTGTTCAAGATCTCTTTAAATCATCTATATAAATTCAATCATGTATCATAACATACAGGGGTCACTCAATTAGACATTCCTTGTTCTCACATTTAAATCTCCAGTAAAGTAGATGCTTATAACTCAGTAAATATCTTCACAATCCTCCAGATAAATATTGTTTATTCCATATCCAAAATCTTGCCAGACTTGTATATATATGTTGTATTTCCTTTCATCAGCAGGTGGCGGTCTCAGCTTAAATTTCAATGCTATTGCGAGACTAACCAGTTTCAATCCAATTTGATTTTAATTCAATTTATAAAAGCAGGGTTAACTTTTTAAGTAAACAGTTCCAGCATTTTAAAATGCCTTCCTGAAACAATGCCTTCCCAATTTCAAAATTGGCATGTATTTATGAAAGTTGCAGTGTCCCAAGGTCATGTGATCACCTTTTGTGACTTTTGGGACATGTCACTATTTATTTATTATTTGCCGCCCAGAGTAGCCCCTTGGTGAGATGGGCGGCAAATAAATTTAACAAATTTATTTATTTTCCCAAGATGGCGGCGCATGTATATGCAGTGGCTCGATGCTCCAGAGACCAGTATTTTTTAATTAATTTATTGTTTGTGTATTTTTTAGTGAGTGCTCTGTACGTTCAGGCACAAGTAGTTTACAGTCGACAAGAGTTATTAATCATTGGTAGAGAAGGCAGAGAAGGCTGCATTTTTGAACCAAGAGTCTCAAGTTACAACATTCCAGCTGAGCTGGTTAGAATGACGCCGTGGATTACTCTCCCTGCTAGAGAGCAAAGGAAATGGAGGAGACGAAGAAAACGCAGGCAGAAACGAGGCTATAGAACTGGACTACATGTAAGGTTAGGAAAAAATCCTCACAAGCCTGCACTGCCAAGTCCTTTTGTTTCAAATGTTAGATCTCTCCCTAATAAGATTGAGGAGCTGGAACTTACTATCTCTCTTCAGAAAAACATTCAGGACTGCTGTGTTATAGGGAAGACTAAGGGTCCATTCTCATTGGCTGTTGTCGGTTTAAAGACCCACCAATTGAGGTGGAAAAACCGGACACTCTTTGACTGGGCTCTCTTCCTGCCAGAAGGAGCAGAATACACAAAATATCATCCTGGGGAGGGAGAGAACAAGCGGAGTCTGAGCTGGCATTAAAGGAGCAATATCGACATTTTCACTTCTGGACCTTAAAAAATGTATAGTTGTAAGGTGTATTTTTTTTAAAAAAAAATTATATGTCCCCCGTCCCCCCATTTCACCATTCAAAGCGTCTCTGGATTTTAGTTTTTAATCCACGCTTTATTTAATTTACTCCCTTTTTTATCCTGAATGAGGACACCTGAATGACACAATACAGCTGTTATTTTCAAGCAGAAGACAGTGTATTCTGGGAAAGAAACGTAGAACTATGTTCCTGCAAAACTGAATCTGCATCCTGCCCTTCGGCATTTATCCCTGCTTGGCTCTTCATATCTTTTAATGATAAAGCTCTTTTGGCTGTATCGGAAAGGGAGGAACAGGTGGAGGATTGCTGGTCATGGAGATTTTCACCCTAAGATAGGTGACCGCAACGAAGCAACAGAATTGCCCAAGACTGTTTCCAAGTTTACCTAAAAAGTTACACCAGGTGGCCATAAATACAGACATGTACAAAAGGAAATGTATATAAATATCTAAACACCTTTTCCCCACTCCTGGCATATCATGTCACCACTACCAAAGAGTAATTATGCAGAAGCTTTAAAAAAAGGAAATTATGATATGATTAATAGAATTTGCATCATTTATTTCACTGAGGTTCTTGTAACAGATTATTTCCACTGAGACTTCTTTTTCCTTTAAGCGGACTAATTTTAAAAAATCAGTTATATAATGAATTATTACTACAGGCATGTATTTGTTGTTCTTACTAGCCCAATATATTATTTACATTTGTATTATCCTTAGGACATATCTTAATGAAGTGAAGTAACTACTTGTATAAATATCACCCAAGCATAGCCTAAGGCTTGTGCAGTGAAACCAAGATACAAACATGACGTTTGCTTGTTCAGAAACAATTATTTCATACATTGTGTCTTTAATAGTGTTTGTCTTCCTCCTTTGAAATTCTTTTTCTTGTATTTTTTACAAGAAATTAAACCTGAGGAACCAGACTCTCTTATTTGTAAACCAATTTAGAATTTGTTTTAATCTGAAAAATGGTGCCTTCATATGTTTTCCAATTCTATCATTTCACAAAAATTATTTGGAAAAAAGCAATAAGGGAAAGACGGAATTACTGAATGGTTTTTATTACCTTAGCACTTTATTCATTTTTGGCTCACTTGGACAAGTGCCATTGCAACTTTAAACAGTCACTAAGTGAATGGTTGTAAATTGAGGGCCACCTATACTTATTGTTCTAAGTTTTATTGGCTTTTAATGTTTGTAAGCTGCCCAGAGTCGCCTCTGGGAGTTTGCCAAGATGGGTGGCAAACAAATCTAATGAACAATTTTATTTGTGTCTGCCTGCTTGATTGCCATTTTGGAATCAAGTGTTAGCTTTGTATTTATTTGATTTGAAAATGATTCAGTGACCAAGACCAGAGGCATTTTTATTGGGAATTTTACCGGAGAAATATGGCAAAGAAGATACATATTTGATTATACATATAATAACAGCGGCTAGAATAGTATTTGCACAAAACTGGAAAGCAGAAAAAATCCCGTTAGGAGAGATAATAAAGAACATTTTAGAATGTGTAGAAATGAACAGGTTAACATTAAGAATAAAAGTTAAAGAGGAATCGGTGTACTTCAAGACATGGGGACATTTTTATGATTGGCTAGAAAAGGAATATGAATAAAAATAAATGAGAGAAAAGACAAAAAAAAATAGAAATCCAGATGACACCTGAGTAAATGAAAAAGGGGGAAGGAGGGGGAAAATGAAAAAAGAGCTACTATATAAATGTACTTTAAGGATGATATATGTATAACCAGCAAAATAGAAAAGAAATTGAGAGGAAAATGTGGGTAAATATAAGATCGGGGTTGCTTGAATACCATCTTGACAAAATATTGAATTGAAAATGGACACAACAACGGAGAGGGAAGAGAGAGAGGAGTAGAGGGACAGGTAGGAAGGAGAGAGGAGAAGGGAGGAAAAGAGAGAGAGAAGAAAGGGGAAAGGAGAGGAAGAAAGGGAGGGGAAATAAGAGTAGGAGAGAGGGTTAGAAAAAGAGGAAGAGGGGAGGAGTGGGGAAAAGGAAGGGGAAGGAGAGGAGAGGAGGAAAGAAGAAAGTTGAAAAGAATAGAAGGGAGGGAAGGGTAAGAGGGGAGAAGGAGAGGAATGGTTGTCGTGGAAGAAGGGAGATATGGAATGGTAGAAGAGCAACTCCGAATATATTTTAAAGTTTTAGGATGAAGAATGAACCAATATGGAAACCAAAAGATAATATGTTTGATAAGAATGGTTAAAGAGATTGTACATTTATATATGTTTTATGAGAAATAAAAATAAAAAAAACTTTTATTAAAAGAAAGAAAATGTTTCAGTGACCAATTTCTGCTTTGGTAATTGCAGTTTTGGTACTTTAAAACTTTATTGTATTCACCTGGTGCTCTCTACTCATTAACTGAAGTTTGCATCTGAAACTATCTTTGCTGACAAATATTAGGGATCCTTTTAAGTATCTCCTGGAATGGCCCCTCTCCCCAAACTATGTGCTCATTTGTTCTGATTCAGGAATGGTGTTTTTTTAACCAAGTATGATTTTAAACTTTTTAAATAATTGTGAAATGCCTTAAGGCACTCTTTCTTGTGTTTATGATTTTAAACTGCTATTATACTGTAGGAAGTTAGCACCCACCCCTTTCCTTGAAGAATGTAATATTCTAGAAAATATTAAAAAGGCAGAATATTATACCTCCCTGGATGAGAAAAGGAGAAACATGCTCATGGAAAGCAGCCCCCACATTTGTTAATAGCCCCAGAAAGACTGGTGCCAACCTATCTACAAGACAAAATGCTGGGCCATCTTATCTATAACACAAAAGACCTTCACCCTCAGGACATAATACAGTTGCAAGAAAAAGTATGTGAACCCCTTGGGATTACGTGGAGTTTTGCATGAATTGGTCATAAAATGTGCTCTGAACTTCATCTAAGTCACAACAATAGAAAAACAGTCTGCTTAAAATAATACTACACAAACATTAGATGTTGCCATGAGTAGTAAGGAGTACATACCGAATTTTGGCTAGCGGTTTAGTCCCGCCCCTTTTCTGTGACTTTTTTGTTTATGTTTTAGCCCCGCCCCTTTTGTGTGGCATATTTTATGTTTTTAGCCCCACCCCTTTTATGATGTCACATCCGTCCAGCCCCTCCTTACCTTGGAGGACTATAACATCATAGCCCCACATCCCTTTACCCACAAACCCCTTTTTATCGGAAGTGCTTTTACGCCATGGTGAGCCACTCCTCCTTGTACCATTTATTTATTTATTAATTAGATTTCTATACCGCCCTTCTCCTGCCGGACTCAGGGCAGTGAACAGCCAATTAAAAACCAATACAAAAAAGTTAAAAACGTACTAAAACCAATATAAATTAGGCTGAGAGTATAAAACAGAATAAAACTCTAAAAATTTAAAAGTAGAAGGGATCAGGCAAGTCCGGCAAGTTGGAAGAGATAAGTCTTCAGAGCCTGACGAAAAGTCCGGAGGTCAGCAATTGTTCTCAGTTCTGGAGGAAGATCGTTCCAGAGGGTGGGGGCTACCACAGAGAACGCTCTCCCCCTGGGGGTCGCCAGCCGGCATTGTCTGGCTGACGGCACCCTGAGGAGGCCCTCTCTGTGGGAGCGAACCGGCCGGTGGGAGGCAATTGGTGGCAGAAGGCGGTCCCATAAGTACCCTGGTCCTAAGCCATGGAGCGCTTTAAAGGTGATTACCAACACCTTGAAACACACCCGGAAGTCAACCGGCAACCAATGCAGCTCACGCAGGAGAGGTGTCACGTGGGAGCGCCCCGTCGCTCCCATAATCCCCCGCGCGGCCGCATTCTGTACCAGCTGGAGCCTCTGGGTGCATCCCAAGGGGAGCCCCATGTAGAGAGCGTTGCAGTAGTCCAAGCGAGACGTGACGAGCGCCTGAGTGACTGTGCGTAGGGAGTCCCGATCTAGAAAGGGCCGCAACTGGCGTATCAGGCGAACCTGATAGAAAGCCCCCCTGGCCACAGCTGTCGTATGATCCTCTAAAGACAGCCGTGGGTCCACGAGGACGCCCAAGTTGCGCACCCTTTCCGTGTGGGCCAATGATTCGCCCCCAATAACCAACGATGGAGTCAGTTGGCTATATCGGGACGCCGGCAGCCACAGCCACTCGGTCTTGGAGGGGTTGAGTCGAAGCCTGTTTCTCCCCATCCAGACCCGCACAGCTTCAAGGCACTGGGACATCACTTCCACGGCATCGTTGGGGTGGTCTGGGGTGGAGATGTACAGCTGAGTATCATCAGTGTACTGATGGAATTCCACCCCAAAACCACGGATGATCTCACCCAGCGGCTTTACATAAATGTTGAACAGAAGGGGCGAGAGGACCGACCCTTGTGGCACCCCACACACTAGGCACCTCGGGGTCGACCGCTGCCCCCCTGTCAACACAGATTGCGACCAGTCGGAGAGGTAGGAGAACCACCGTAAAACGGTGCCCCCCACCCCCAATCCCTCCAACCGGCGCAACATGATACCATGGTCGATGGTATCAAAAGCCGCTGAGAGGTCTAACAGCACCAGGATAGAGGAGTACCCCCTACCCCGGGCCCTCCAGAGATCATCCACCAACGCGACCAATGCCGTTTCGGTGCTGTAACCAGACCTGAAGCCGGACTGGAGCGGGTCTAAATAGACAGCTTCATCCAGGTACCGGGGGAGCTGCCACGCCACCACACTCTCAACAACCTTCGCTAGAAAGGGAAGGTTGGAGACTGGACGATAATTTGCCAAAACAGCTGGGTCCAGGGAGGGCTTCTTGAGGAGGGGCCTCACCACCGCCTCCTTCAAAGCGGTCGGTAGGGCACCCTCACTCAGAGAAGCGTTTATAATCTCCTGGAGCCAGCCTCGTGTAACCTCCTGGGAGGCCAGCACTAACCAGGAGGGACACGGGTCCAATAAACATGTGGTAGCGTTCAGTCTTCCCAGGATCCTGTCCACGTCCTCGGGAGCCACAGGATCGAACTCAGCCCAGATAACACTCTCAAGACCGGGCTCGGTCACCTCGCCTGAACTAACCCAGTCAGCAGCCAAATCATCCCGAATCTGAGTTATTTTATCATCCAGATATTGAACAAAGTCCTCAGCACGTCCCTGCAAGGGATCCTCCCGTGCTCCCAGATGAAGGAGGGAGCGGGTCACCCTAAACAGGGCGGCTGGGCGATTATCTGATGACGCGATAAGAGCGGCGAAATAATTAGATTTCGCCGCTTTTATTGCCACTAAGTAAGTCTTAATATGAGCTCTTACTAGTGTCAAGTCAGATTCAGAGCGACTGGCCCTCCAACCGCTCTCTAGGCGTCTTTTCTGGCGCTTCATCTCCCTCAGCTCCTCGGTGAACCAAGGAGATAAGTGAGTTCGGCGCCGGGTCAGAGGCCGCAAAGGCACGACACGGTCCAAGGCCCCACCGGCTGCCCTATCCCAGGCAGCCACCAGGTCCTCAGCCGAGTCGCGTGTCAGTGTCTCAGGAAATGGCCCAAGCTCCGTCTGGAACCTATCAGGATCCATCAGGCGCCTGGGGCGGAACCACCTGGTTGGTTCCGCCTCCCTGCGGTGAGGTGCAGCGGTCAGAAAGTCGAGTCGAAGGAGCGAGTGGTCAGTCCATGACAAGGGTTCCACACCTATATCCCCAATATCAAGTCCACTCAACCACTGACCAGAGACGAAAACTAGGTCCAGGGTGTGTCCACCAATGTGAGTCGGGCCCTGAATTACCTGGGTCAGGTCCATGGCCGTCATGGAAGCCATGAACTCCCGAGCCATCTCATAATCCTTCACACCTGGTAGTACTGTGGCAATACCACTCACGGCCCCTCTCTGACCCGGGCAGCCTTTCACCCAGAACTGCTGTAACAGCAAGCATGTCTGTTCCAGAATCCCTTTCAGCTTGACACATTAATTATGCATATAAGGCCCTTCTCATTGGTCCATATTTGCAGAGGTGGGGATTGACAGTGGCAGCCTATGAAGTTGCTTCTCTGATTCAGAGGCACTTCCCACTGGCTGAAAGAAAATGATTGACAGGCCAAGCACATGGAAGAGGCTAACCTGCCCTGAAAGGCTTCCCATTGGCAGAATCAAAATGATTGATGGATTGAGCACGGGGCCTCCTATTACAAAAAACAGAAGCATTTCTGAGCCTCACAGCCCCCAAAAACATGTTTACACAGACCAAGAAGTAAAAGCATTATCAAAAAGCAAGCTTGGCCCCTGTTTGCAATTGTAATGTATGGAAGCTTATCACAGCCTTTTCTTTGTTCTCTTTTACTTTTGCAGAGATGTAAAAAATAAATTACTATTTTATTTTTTTTTTGCAAAGAAATCCCTTTTTGTATGCGAAAATGTTTTTATTTTTATATATTTCTGAAAGGTTTGGGTAATGGGTAGCGCTAAAAGGCTGGAAAAATAAAATTAAGAGAAAGAATGAAGAATAAAAGCAAGAGGTTATGTGCATGCTCTGTATATTACAAGGGGCCCCAGGGCATGTTGGGGCCTGCCCCAGGGAGGGGTGGTTTGCGGTCATGCGCTGCGTATATGGTTGCTAGATAGCGGGAGGGCGACGATCGTGATGGCACGTGCGACATGCTTGTTTATGGCATGTTCGAGCTTGTCCCAGGCGTGGCCTGTGGTTCACGGACTGATAAAAGAGGGTATCTGCAGAAGGGCAACAATTCAGCCACTTCAAGCGTAGGCCTCGTTTAATAATATGGGGTCTGACGAAGGAAATAATAAAAAGGATTTAGACCCTTCTACATCGTGGCCCGAGGCTAGGCCTATTCTGAACAACTGCCGTAAAATATGTTGTACAATGTTTGATGAAGACTTACGGAACTTCAGGCCTATTTTGTTTGGACGTCGTCTATCATGCTGTAATGTACGGGGTGACATAGAATGTGAAGATGTGAACGATCTCACCAGATCTTACCTGTCGGGATGGGAAATGACTAAGAGATGTTCTTTAGCGCCGGTCCAAGGAACAGGCCTGAGTAAGTAAAAATTTGGTTTATATATTCAAATGTGTAATTCAGGGTAACACCGTTACCATCATGATAGGTAATGAGTTAATATATTTTCCAGGCTCTGTCCCGGGTTATAGCTACAACAACAGTGCCTCCTTAATATCAAACTTATCAACCGATGAAGAGTCTGCAGAGGTGGGCTTAGGTAAATGAAACTAAATTGACTTTTTACTACAGCTATTGATGATAACTTTATATAATAAATGGAGAAAGTTGCTGTTAGATTTAGTAATGATATATTTTTTATATTTAATCAGAAATGGCCCCTGGATATAATCATGACAAGAGTCTGATTTTTTTAAGAAGCATCTCAAGCGAGGAAGAATCTACAGAGGAGAGAGATGATTGTCAGTGCCCTACGAAGACCATTACCAACATGCCTACGGTGGATGTTAATAATGATATTAATGAGGCAGTTCTGAAGCTTACCGAATACCCCGTTTGTCTACCGGAGGCTATAAATAGAGACATTGCAAATGTAGTTAACGTTGCTGAAGGATGTACATG
This sequence comes from Coluber constrictor foxii, assembly GCA_038048745.1. NCBI lineage: Eukaryota > Metazoa > Chordata > Lepidosauria > Squamata > Colubridae > Coluber > Coluber constrictor. The sequence continues at coordinate 51,163,912 of CM075966.1, forward strand.
TGGTCGTGTTGGTTGTATTTGTGAGATGACTACAGAAGTTGAAGATGGTGATGGTGGTGATGATGACTATTACTATTACTATAGCTCTACTAATGATGAAGGTTATTATTCTGCTAGTGAAGAATGGTAAATGATATGTAAATTACAAATAAAAGGTTTGTGCTAAAGAGCAAAGTGTGTTTATTGTAAGGAGTGAATGGTGCAGAATGAAGTATGAAAATATTCTAAAGGAGTTGTATTATACACCCGAATGTACAGGCAGTTATGGAGGTGTAGAGCCCCTATTTAAGGCAGGGCAGAAGTGCATTAAAAACCTAACCTTAAAGTGTGTCAAGACATGGCTTTCCGGGCAAGATACATATACTCTTCATAAACCAGCAAGAAAATTTTTTCCTAGGAACGCAACAGTAGTTTCTTGCATAGATTGTCAATGGCAAGCAGATCTCGTGGATTTATCAGGATTTGACTCTGAAAACAACGGTTTGAAATTTATTTTAACAGTAATCGATGTACTTTCCAAATATGCCTGGGCTGTCTGTTTACTTGATAAGTCAGGATGAGGGGTGGCCGAAGCCTTCCAGAGCATCTTCCAATCAGGAAGGGCCCCCAGAAAGTTACAGACAGATGCTGGAAAAGAACTCCTAAATAAACCTCTGAAGACACTTTTGGAGCGTTATGGCATACACCATTTTGTTACACATAGTGAAACTAAAGCGGCGATTATAGAGAGGTTTAATCGAACTCTGAAAAATAAACTCTGGAGGCATTTTACAGCTAAAAACACTCATCGGTATGTGGATGTTTTACCGGCTCTCATGCAGGGATACAATAGCTCTTACCACCGCAGTATCAGGACAGCCCCCAATATGGTGAAACGATCTAACGAAAAAGACGTGTGGCTATGGCTATATGGAAAATGTTTTAAAGCAGTCGGAAAGTTAAAAACCTTTAAGGTGGGGGATCATGTTAGAATATCCAGACTAAAGGGTAGGTTTGAAAAGGGATATCATCAGACCTTTACAGATGAAATATTTATTGTCAAAGAACAGGTTCAGAGGGGAGAAAGGGTTGTATATAGATTAATGGATTATGCAGAGGATCCCGTACAGGGAACTTTTTACCTAGAAGAACTGCAAAAGATTCCTAGCAATCAAGAACGTGTCTACAGAATCGAGAAAATAGTCAGGAAAAGAGGGAGGGGAAAACAAAGAGAATATCTAGTTAAATGGTCTGAGTGGCCGGAGAAGTTCAACAGTTGGGTTAAGGAGACCAAAGTGTATCACCTTTGACATGGCTGGTATTTATATTACACTGCCCAGCAATGCATCAGCAGCAGCGCTTCCCAACAACAAAAGTTCCAACTTTATTATTCGACTAGCAAAAGTGTTGGAGCTTCCAGGATCATGGGAAGTAGGGCTGGTTGAGTTACAATATCCGCACACTTGGAATACATTAAATGCAAAGGAATATTTTGAAATCGCCGGACACTATGCAACCATCCAGAAAGTAATAGAAAATATGAACAAGGTTATGACAGAGGCCGAAGATCCCCCAGAAGTAATCGTGAAGTATGATGCAATCGGACGGAAAATCAGACTTAAATGTGAGGGCCCCTACAGCATCCTAGTCACTGAAGGTCTTGGTAAAATATTAGGATTACAGCCACATGTATGTACCAAAAAAAGTAACTTTGTCACGGACATTACAGGAGGATTCAAAACGCTGTATATTTATACAGATATTGTAAGTCCGCAGATAGTGGGTGACTTCTATGTACCGTTACTACATTGTTTACCTGTGCGGGGTAAGGAGAATGAAATAATCACAACAACCTATGAGCAACCACATTATGTAACCGTCAACAAACATTATATTGATATGATTACTGTAGAAATCAAAACGGATCAGAATGAAAACATAGCTTTTAATCATGGTAAGGTCGTTGTTAAGCTTCATTTCAGGCCTCAGAAAAGTGAAGGATGGTCGTGATAAAGAAGTGCGGGAGTCCTCAAGCATATGTAGACTATTACAAGGCACAGGCTGGAAATGGATTGCCAGGTTTCCGAGGATCACCCATTATGTATGGTACTGGTATAGGGGGCCTGTTCCGGGGACTTTTTCGAAAAGCAATGCCATTACTGAGGAGAGGCCTAGAAATCATAAAACCTCACATAAAAACGGCGGCTAATAACATTGCCAGAGACGTGTCAGGAGAGCTTGTATCACGTGTTATTGGGGGTGGGCAGGAGGGATCTTTTTTTTTTTAATTGAAAAAGTTTTACATACAAAATTTTTCCATTTTTTCTCCCCCCCATACCCCCCCCACACCACCCTCCCCCCTGCCTCCCCCCACCCCCACCCCGTTTCCCCCCCATCCCCCCCTTGACTTCCGCTACAAGTTAAAAAAAATGAAAAAAAAACCAAATAGATATAACAAAATAATATAACAAATAAACCTATAAGTAATAAAATTTTCCTAAAATTAACTATATTATAATAAAAAAACTAATAACAATAAAATTAACCACATTAATCAATATTAATATCAATCAGTACCATACTTATATTTAAACCCAATTAAAAAAATCATACCTTTCTTTAATCCATTAATATTAGCATTACTAATTATTTACCAAAATCAATCCCCCTAATAATAAAATATAATAAATCACATCCATATCCATATCCGTATCAATATTAAATAATTTTATCCCAGCTACACCCATCAAATAAAAAGATTATCAATCAGTACCATACTTATAATATTTAAACCCAATTAAAAAAAAATCATACCTTTCTCTAATCCTTTAATATTAATAATACTAGTTATATACCAAAATCAATCCCCTAATAATAAAATATAATAACTCACCTCCATATCCATATCAACTAATTTTATCCCAACTAGGCCCATCAACTATTAAACAAAAACATAAAACATTTCTCTATTCTAGTAAAATATCATGTATGATTATACATATACAATTATAATTATACAATTATTTCCAAAAAATTTTCTATCTTAATAATCCATGTTTCAATCTTCTTTCATCTTGATTGAAGTTTATCCAACATAGCTCTAATAAGCTTTGTATTCCTGCTGCCTCCATCAGCAAAGAACATTTCTCCATATAAAAATCCCCCCAAGTGACTTTATCAAATAGATTTTCTATCTCAATAACCAAATTTTCATCTTCTCTTCATCTTAATCTTGATTAAAGTTGGACAACTATCTTCTGAAACAGTATGTATAAACTAATTCTTATTTAAGCTGCCCCCATCAGCAACAAACATCTCTTCATGCATAAATCCCCCCGAGTGACTTAGTATTTGTAAAATCCAACCACAAAGATATCTTGTAAACCTCTAGGTAGATCAGTCAACCTGACTCCTGATGTATCCGTTAAAAGAAAAAAACAAATGCAGCTTATACAAGCTGCACTCCTAGATGTTCCTTTAGAACTCTTTCAAATCCTGCCAACCTTTCCGCCTCTTTCCTTCGGGTTGCAAGATGTTTTCATCTTCAAGCTCCTCATCTAGATAATTAATTCCAATAAAATTATAATAGGGTAATCACAGATCCTCTGCTTATTTTGCAGTGATCTGTTTAGCTTTCTCAAGATGTCAAATCCAAATCAGGATGAGTTTATAACAAATTTTAAGTCCAATATCATATGAAAATTAAATATAACAATGGTTATCTTCCAAACTATTTCAAGTAATCCTTTATGTAATAGATTCCATCTATTCAGAATTAACCTTTAGGGTTCACCATGCGGTTCCATCGAAAGACACATTTTCGGCTGCAGTTCAGTTTCAGTGGTTTTCAGTTTCTTTCCTCCCTTGACTTGTAATTTCTGTCGCTTCTCCTCCTCATACTTTTCCATTTGTGGAATACTGGGCCTCTGCTGTCTCAAAAATATTTGTTTTTCATCTTGCTTCAACAGTTCAAGGCCCGGTACCATTTCTCTTGAATCTCTGGAATGCTTTGTTTTCAAATCTGGATATTCCATAATACAATCATCTAGAAAACCACCTAACTCTCCTTTTTCTTCTAGCATACTTTGCTTATTTTGATTTTGTAATTCCATCTGCACACATTGTTCCCCAACCTCTCTTTCAGACTCTTTATCTTGCTTGTCTTCTTCCATAGATGACAACATAGTAGAAGATAAAAGTATGGGGGCTCCCTTAAGAATGTTATTATAAAAATGTTCAGCTTTTTCAACGGTATTTAAACAATATCTCACATCTTGATAATTCAGAATTACACCAACTGGAACGTCCCTCTAAATAGAATCTTTCTTCTGTGCAATTCCTTCACCAGAAATCCAAAGTCTTTTCTGTATCTCAAAATCCTAGATGGTAACTCTTTATAGACCCGGATTTGTAGACCTTCTATCCTTAAAGTAGCTGAATAAGATTTTTGTAAAATATCATTTCTTAATCTTCTATCAGTGAAATAGACAACAACATCTCTGGGTAGATTCTTCTGTCTGGCAACACGTGAATTAACCCTGTAGACTTTTTGAATACAGCCAAGGATTTGGTCAACTTCCAAATTTAAAAAAGCAGCTAATGCCTTTGCACAAATTATTCTTAAATTTTCTCTGTTATTCTCTCTTATACCTCTTAATCTCAAAGCAAACTCCATAGCTTGAAGCATCATCACATCATTCTGGATTTCCTGATTTTTGGCATCAGCTTCCACAAATTTTTCCTGTAAATCTTTCATCTTGGAATCAAACTTTCTACTGATTTGAGTTATTTTTCCCCTATTTCCGTCACCGCAGTTGAAAAGGCAGTAACTACTGTAGTAATAATTTGGTTCAATTCATCATGTTTTCCCTGTACCAGCTCTTCAAGATTCTTCTGTGAGTTTTCTATCTTCTCAGCAATACTTCCTAGAGACCTAATTATAAAGTCTTTTAAGTCCTCATTTACAGTTCCCTGCAAGTGCTTTGGAATCATTTCTACTTTTTCCTTTGTCTGACTTGTGAGGGAGCCCCCCCCCCCTTGCCTTTTGTTTAGGAGTCATACTTTCAAAAAAAAATCTAACTTTTCTCCAAAAAAAAAAAACAACGGATCTTATTTAAATCAATTTGTTTCCTTTTCTCTGCTAGGATGTTTCTTTTAAAATAGGAAGGATGGAAGGATGAGTGTTCAAAAAATAGTCAAAAATACTTTGGCACTGGCTATGTTCTTACTTTCACTTTCCACTCTCCATTTTCTCAAACATTTTCCGAGCAAAGCCAGTCGCCATTTTCAAAACATTTTCCCCAATCTCTCTTCTTCTTCTTCTCATTTCTAAGAATTAATAAAAGACAATACTTGCATTTTTCCTCCAGGTTTGACCAGCTTGCTTTTTTGTGGCTTGCAATTGATCTGTGGTGTTGCTCACGACGTCTGGCTCTGCTGCTAAAAGCAGCAGAGAGCCCTCGCAGCGCGGAGCTTCTCTGGGGGTGAATAGGGAGCCGTCATCCTGAGCCCTCTCCAGGACAAAAAGGAGTCCTGGGGGCAATTCAGGAGGCTCTACCGCACCCCCAGTAGCTCACCCCACTCTTCTGACTGAAGAGCGGGGTTTACGAGCTGCCTGCCAGCTGTGAGACGGCTCTTCACATGCAGCGAGGCCGGCAGTCATAAATCAACTGCCGACAACGACGGAGGCGCCACCGGAAGTCCCGCAGGAGGGATCTTGATGTATGTGCAGTTTTCAATGCTAGTTTGCATAGGTGCCAATTGAAAAAGATCTAGCTCCGATTTGACACATTCCTCTGAAGCCTCATGGATAAATGCCATTTTAACTTAGAAGATGTTCTGTTTGTCACAGCACTTCCTTCCTTGTGTACGTTTCCTCTTCGTATGGCGTGTTTTTTTATCAAGTCGCCTCTTTTTAGGAGGCATGGGCGGGCCAACAGACAGTTTCTTCCTGATCACTGCCATACCAGATCTTTTGGATTACGCCCACCTCTGGAGTGGATTTTGGACTTAATAACTGGTTGACCCTCCTTTGGCAGCAATAACCTCAACCAAACATTTCCTGTAGTTGCAGATCAGACCTGCACAACGATCTGGAGTAATTTTGGACCACTCCTCTTCACAAAACTGTTTCAGTGCAGCAATATTCTTGGGATGTCTGGTGTGAATCTCCTCTTAAGGTCATGCCACAGCATTTCAATTGGGTTGAGGTCAGGACTCTGACTGGGCCATTCCAGAAGGCATATTCTGTGCTGTTGAAGCCATTTTTTTGTTGAATTACTTGTATGCTTTGGGTCATTGTCCTGTTGCATCACCCATCCTCTGCAGAGCTTCAGTTGGCGGACAGATGGTCGTACGCTTTCCTGCAAAATGTCTTTTTTTTTAATTGAAAAAGTTTTACAATACAATTTTTTTCCCATTCCCCCCCTTTTCCCCCCTCCCATCCACCCCCCCTTCCCTCCCCTCCCCTTCCCTCCCCTCCCTTCCCTCCCTAGGCTTCCTTTACTAATAAAACATTAATCTTATATATCAATCAATATTAAACAAAAAATATAGGTGAAATCCAGATAACTTATCATAAATTTTAACATTGAATAAGGTAAAGTTAATCTATCAAATATATACTAAACATAAGTCATATATATATATACTTATCAGGTATTTTTAACATTATATTTTTTCCTAAATCAAATATATACTAACTGTAAATCATATATAAAAACTTAACAAATATTCTTGACATTAGGATTTTTCTAGATAGCAATATAACAAATATGTATAAACTTATTTTTAACATTATAGTTTTTCTAAATAGTGATGATGTCAGTGTTTCAAAACTGACATAGAAGCAAGGAGGAGAAACGTTTGACATTTCACCTAGAAAAACTTTTGGTGAATTCAGTCTCCTGGGAGATGTATGGGAGGGGTGACATTCCTGTGTGCTGAAGAGACAGATAAGAGAGAGTGATCTGGAAGGCAGCCAATGGAGAGCAGTTTCTGGGGGAAGGAATAGGAGGGGTTTTGGATGGAGGGGCCAGTACTGTCTGCACCGTTGTCTGGCTTGGATGCATCTCTCAATAAAAAGAATATTTCCTAAAGACGCTGTTTGGAAATTAAATTATTTCGAGGATGAAATTGAAGCTCTGACAGACAGACAGTACTGATTTTTTTTCTTTTCCCTTTCCCTCTCCGAGCCAATCTGGCAAGCCTCCAGAGCTCTGGTTCTTTGCCAGAAGTCTGGACACAGTGGAGAGAGAGCCCGGAAACCATGGCCGAAAGCCAACTCTCCAATGAAAGTCTGCGACAAGCAGCGGCACTAGAAGCAAACGTGGATATACAGAAGACCCAACCCCTCCCTCCTCCAGCAAAGCTGCCAGCCGAGAAGAAGAAAAAAGAACCTTTGTGGGCTTTGCCGAAGTCGGCAGAAATGGAATTCCCCTTTCCAGCCGGGAAAGGTAAGAGCCAGCCTCTAAGTGAATTAGCGAGGGTAGATTGGATGTGGGACTGGCAACAGGCCAGACAGCCGAAAGCTTCAAAAAAGTCCCTCAAAACTTCCATAGATAAGTTAAAAGAACATTTTGACCGGGCTGTCCAACTGGGGGAGGAGCCGTCCTGCAGGCCCAAGGAGAGGGGGAGGCCAGCCCAGCCTACTGAACTGAGTCACCACAAACAGGAGCGCAGTCCTCCCCCCTCCCACATCAAACGAAGAGATAGCCCCGGCAGGCATCCCTGGATTCCCCCTCCCCCCACCAAGCCCATCAGCCTGCACCGGGCATCACCCCCCCGCCTCCGGAGGAGAGATGATGAAGAATTCCAACGACATTATGGGCAGGCTGAGAGAGGCCCACAATGGGAGGAGGGGCTGCCTAGGGGGGAGCCACCCCGGTTTAGAGGGAAATTTGATGGGAATCCAGAACAGCTAGCACAATTCATCGATGCGGCTGAGATCTACATCGAGCGCTACGCACACCTTTACCCATTCCCCAGGGCCCTAGTCAGTGCCATCACAGAAGGCCTGGAGGGAGAGGCAAGGAGCTGGTCAGGGGCCCTGTACAAAAACAGGGCCGCCCAACAACAAGATGCAGATGGTTTCTTACAACTGTTGCGAGCCCGTTTTGAAGAAACAGGGGAGGACCCCTATGTAGCAGATGAGCTTAGAAACCTAAGGCAGAGGGGAAAGCCCATCCAAGAGCACATTCGTGAGTTCAGGAGAGTTGTTGGGACTTTACCCCCTTTGCCGGAACGGCTGCTCGTGTACTTCTTCAGAACGAGCTTAGATAAACAGATTGCCCAAGTGACCGCTTATCGTGATATTCCGAACCGGCTCACTGACTGGTTTCGGATAGCGACACAAGTCGAGAGAGGGCTAAAGGCAAATGACATGCTAAAGCAACCACAGGCAAAGGAGAAAGCCCAACTGGACCAGGAACCGTATACCAGACGAGGAACTTCAGCACCACGGCCCACCCAAAGACCACCCACCACCCGGAGCCTACTGAGATGCTACAGATGTGGAGGAGTTGGCCATTTGGCAGCGATGTGTGGAACCCCGGGACCGAGACCAGAGCCTACGGGCAAATCATGGCCAGGACAAGGACCCAGGCGCGTCACCAACACACCACGAAGGCCCCCCCCCGGTTCAGAAGTCTTCGCCCACTTGACCGAAGCAAAGGAGAACCCAGATGATGCGAATCAGCCTCCCGAACTGTATGACAGCGATGACGATGGAGAAGACGACCCAATGGTGAGTGGACCCATCCACCCTTTTCTATTCCCTATACGCTTAACGGCCCCAAAAACAGGGACCCAAGGGGTTTTCCAAGCTCTAATAGATTCAGGCTGCACGAGGTGCCTGATCAACTTACCCACGGTCCAAAAATTGGGAATACGAGCGAAAAAACTCAGCCACCCAATCCGATTTGAGCAAGTTGATGGATCCTTAGTGGGGGGGGGGGGCGCAGGCCACACATTTAACCGAGCCAGTGAAACTGGAGCTAGCAGATCACTGGGAGATGATTCGGTTTATAATAGCCCCCAAGATGACTAACCCAGTTATACTTGGACTCTCCTGGCTTGACAAGTGGGGGCCAACTATCTGGTGGCAGGAGGGGACCCGCAGACTGAGAATAGCAAGGGGGACTCACCCCCTGCTGCCCCAGCCACAGAGGACACCTCCCACACAGAGGCCCCGGCCCCTCCCACCAAGAGGACAGAAGATGCCCTCAACCCCAGTGCCCCTGATCAAGAGTACAGCTAAACAACTGACGGCCTCATCTGACAGCCCCCATGACACAAAGCAGATCCCAAAAGAATATCAAGACCTTGCAGAAGTATTTAGCGAGACTGAGTGTAATGTTCTACCACCCCACCGTGAGACCGATTGCGCCATCGAAATCATCCCTGGGGCAAAACTACCTAAACCTAAGCTGTATGCTATGACACCCCGGGAAATGCAAGAAATGCGAAAATACATAGACACTAACCTACAAAGGGGTTTCATTGAGCCAGCCAAACCCCGAATAGCGGCACCAGTCTTCTTCAGAGAGAAGAAAGACGGCTCTATGCATTTAGTAGTTGACTTTTGAGGTGTCAAGAGTGTCTGTGTATGCAATTTATACCCCCTTCCTCTCATGAAAGACATTTTAGCCCATCTGGCCAAAGGAAAGGTTTTCACCAAACTAGACCTTCGCGAAGCCTACTACCGGATACGCATCAAGGAAGGTGACGAGTGGAAGACAGCATTCAATTGCCCATTAGGAAGCTTCCAATTTAAAGTAATGCCTTTTGGACTACAGGGGGCGGCGGCGGTATTCATGCAACTTATAAATGAGGTGCTTCACGACCACCTTGACAAAGGGGTCCTCGTCTACCTGGATGACATTCTCATTTACACGGAAACCATCGACGAACACATACCCCTCGTCCGCAAAGTGCTTGAGAAATTGCTGAAGGCGGACCTTTATGTCAAACTGTCGAAATGCGAGTTCCACCAGTCATGGCTAGACTATTTAGGCTACCGAGTATCCAATGAAGGGATAGAAATGGACCCAGCCAAAGTACAATCAGTCCTTGACTGGCGACCCCCATGCACCCGCAGACAACTGCAAAGCTTCTTGGGTTTCGCGAACTTCTACAGACAATTTATCCCATCTTTTGCAAAAATTGCCAAACCTCTAACCGACCTCCTAAAAACAGGGAGCCCAGCAACAAAACCTCGCCCAGGACAGCCTCTACAGTGGGACCCAGCCTGCCAACACGCATTTGAGACACTGAAAGAAATGTTTGCAAAAGAACCAATCTTAAAGCACCCCAACCCCGACCAACCTTTCGTCATCCAAGCCGATGCCAGCGATGTGGCAGTGGGGGCGGTCCTACTCCAAAAAAATAGACAAGGGAACTTACAACCCTGTGCCTACACATCCCGCAAACTCACTGACACCGAGAGATGATGGGCAGCGTGGGAAAAGGAAGCGTTCGCAGTGAGGTGGGCGCTGTTAACGTGGCGACATCTGCTGGAAGGAAGCCAAACACCCTTTGAAGTTTGGACTGACCATAAAAATTTGGAGGCCCTCAAAACTCCAAGGAAGTTATCACCCAGAAAGGTCCGGTGGGCCCAATACTTCAATCGTTTCAACTTCGAGCTAAAGCACATCCCGGGGGGGAAAAACTTTCTGGCCGACGCCCTCTCCCGAATGCCTCAATACAACAGTGAACGAGAGCAGGTGGTGAATGCCATCATCCCCTCCACCCAGGGAGCGGGCCAGATAACTACCAGACGGCAGCATCGTGATCAGCAGGGCCAACCAGCGAGTGACCTAACGACAAAGCTCAAAGCAGAAACATTGACGGACCCCTGGTTCCGAGACAATCAACATCTCTTGACAAAAAAGGATGACCTAGCCTGGAAAGGAACAAAACTTTATGTCCCAGAGACGCTACGCACCCTGGTCCTTAAGAGGAGCCATGACGTTAAGCCAGCGGGACATTTTGGGTTCCTAAAGACTCTGCATTTAGCACGGAGACAGTTTTGGTGGCCACACATGAGAAAAGACGTAGACAGTTATGTAAAAAGTTGTACCATCTGTGCCACGATGAAAACCCGACCAGGAAGACCCCCCGGACTGCTGCAGCCAGTAGCTGAACCGTCTAGGCCATGGGAGGAGATTGCTATGGACTTCATAGTCGAACTACCCAGGAGCGGCGGAAACACGGTGATCTGGACCGTAATAGACTTATTTTCCAAACAGGCACATTTCATACCCTGTAGAGGACTACCCTCAGCCCGCCAATTGGCAAAGCTGTTTGTGAAACACATCTACCGCCTGCATGGAGTGCCCAGAAGAATCATCTCCAACCGAGGTGTCCAGTTCACAGCGAAATTTTGGAGAGAATTTCTACGATCCATAGGATCATCCCAAGGTCTCAGTTCCGCATTTCACCCGAGCACCAATGGGGGGGCGGAGAGACTGAATGCTATGATAGAGCAGTATTTGAGGTGCTACGTAAACTACCAACAGTCGAACTGGGCAGACCTCCTATCTTTTGCTGAGGTCGCGTACAACAATGCTGTCCACAGTAGCACAGGACTAGCCCCATTCAAGGTAGTGAGCGGTATGGATTTTGTCCCCATGCCAGAGTATCCCAGGGACCCCCCTTCTTCCGTCAGTTTGAACGATTGGATGGCGATATTAAGAGAATCCTGGGAGAACGTCAAGAAGGCATTAGACAAGGCAACACAAGCATATAAGAAGCAAGCAGATAAGCACCGAGCCCCTCAAAGACCATTCCGAGTAGGAGAGAAGGTCTACCTCTCCACCAAGTATTTGAGACTCAAGCTTCCGACTAGGAAATTGGGCCCAAAATTCATAGGACCATTTCCTATAGTAAAAATAATCAACCCTGTCATAGTACAATTGCAATTGCCCCGCTTACTAGGAAAAATACACCCCGTTTTTCACAGTAGTCTGCTGAAACCAGTGATGGGGTCAACTTTAAGGCCAGTGCCACGTGACCCCCCAGGGCCTTTGATCATTGGGGGCCAAACTCACTATGAAGTACAGCGAATTCTCGATTCGAGGTGGCACAGAGGCCGTCTCCAATACTTAGTTAAGTGGAAGGGTTACCCTTTGTCAGAAGCTACCTGGGTGAAGAGCAACAACATTCATGCTGAACGGCTTATAGCTAAGTTCCATGCAGATCACCCGGGCAAGGCGGGAGGGGGTGGTATGCCTCATCAGATGGGGTGACAGCACTAACCCTGTTGTTTCTCCTGCACAGGCCTCGCTGAGAGAATGAAGGGAGAGGGGCCGGATGTCAGTGTTTCAAAACTGACATAGAAGCAAGGAGGAGAAACGTTTGACATTTCACCTAGAAAAACTTTTGGTGAATTCAGTCTCCTGGGAGATGTATGGGAGGGGTGACATTCCTGTGTGCTGAAGAGACAGATAAGAGAGAGTGATCTGGAAGGCAGCCAATGGAGAGCAGTTTCTGGGGGAAGGAATAGGAGGGGTTTTGGATGGAGGGGCCAGTACTGTCTGCACCGTTGTCTGGCTTGGATGCATCTCTCAATAAAAAGAATATTTCCTAAAGACGCTGTTTGGAAATTAAATTATTTCGAGGATGAAATTGAAGCTCTGACAGATATAGTAAATATATATAACATAATAAGTTTTCTAGATAACAATATAATAAATATATATAAAATTATACTATAAGATATATGCTAACAATAAACTTATTTCTAACATATATACTATACTAGTAATTTCAAATATTTTTAACATTAAAACTTTTCTACTTATTATGTAAATATAAATATAATAAAATAGTATTAATAAGATATATTATTATTAATAATAATAATTATGAATCAAATACTAATTGGAACTTCTTAGTTTGATATTTGTTCTGCACATAGTCTACCCATTTTTTCCACTCCCTAACAAAGGCTTCATGGGTCCTGTCTTTTAAGTATGCAGAAATCTTTGCCATTTCCGCAAAATTAGCCATCTTCAATGTCCATTCCTCTATAGTAGGTACACTATCTTTTTTCCAATATTGTCCAATCAGTAACCTAGCTGCAGTAATCATATATAAAATCAATCTCGTTTCACTCGGTGAACAATCCTTAACTATACCTAACAAGAACAATTGCGGAGAAAATTGAAGCTTCTTTTTCAAAACATTCTGCATAACCCACCAAAGTTTAATCCAAAATGCTTTCACTTTTCTACAAGTCCACCAAATATGAAAATATGTAGCATCCAAACAATCACACCTCCAACATTTAGGTTGAACATTTGGATACATACATGACAATTTCTTGGGATCTAAATGCCATCTATAAAACATTTTATAGAAATTTTCCCGCAAATTCTGTGCTTGAGTAAATTTAACATTCTGGACCCATATCTTTTCCCATGTTTCCAACATAACTGGTTCTGCAAAATTTTGTGCCCACTTTATCATACAATCTTTAACTAATTCGCTCTCTGAATCTCTTTCTAACAGTAAATTATACACCCTCTTGATGTGCATCGGCCCTTGCCGTTTTATCTGAGTCACCAAATCTTCTTCATGTAACATTAAACCAATTTTCTGATCTTCTCTCCATCTTAATTGAAGTTGAGAATACTGCAACCATGTTAAATTCCTCCCTTCTTCCAACAGAGTTTTCAAAGGTTTCAAACTCCATCTGCCCCATCATTAAAAAGCATCTCTTTGTATAAAATCCCCCCGAGTGACTTTATATTCCGCATGATTTGCCCAAGATCCAACCACAAAGGTATTTTGTAATCCAATTTAAGCTAGTGCTTCTTCCAAACTCTTATCAAAGCATATCTCAATATATGACTTTTAAATACATTGTCCAACTTGTCTTCGTAGAATAAGTATGCATGCCAACCAAAGTCCAAATCATGGCCTTCTATATTCAAAATTTCAGTTTTTGTTGTTCCAAACCAGTCACCCACTTGCGTCAACACTGCAGCTTCATAATATAAACGTAAGTTTGGAACTTTAAGGCCACCTGTTTCACGAACATCTTGCATTATTTTAAATTTAACTCTTGGCTTTTTCTCATTCCAAATAAATTTATTTAGACCTGATTGCCATTCAGCCAAAATTTTATCACTTTTAAGCACCGGAATCATTTGAAACAAAAACAGAAATCTAGGTAGAACGTTCATCTTAACTGCTGCTATTCTGCCAAGTAAAGATAGTTGCAGTTTCTTCCAAATTTCGAAATCTTTTTGAATCTTATGCCACAAAACCTCATAATTATTTTGAAAAAGTTTTATATTAGAAGCTGCAACCTGGACTCCTAGATATTTCACCTCTGTAACTATTTCAAAACCTGCCAACCTTTCTAGTTCACTCTTTTGTGGTTCCAGCATGTTTTTTACTATCATCTTAGTCTTTTTCTGGTTTAGTCTAAAACCTGAGACCAAACCATATTCCTCTATAGTATTTTTCATCTGAATGATTGATTCCAAAGGTTGTGTTAGGGTAACAACCAGATCATCTGCAAATGCTTTTGTTCTGTAATCCTTTTGCCTTATAACTATTCTGTTCAAATTATTCGAGTCCCATAAGGAATTCAATAAAACTTCTAACAACAGTGGGGATAACGGACAACCTTGTCTAGTTCCTTTTTGTATATGAAAATTGGTGGTTAAACTCCCATTAATAACAATTTGTGCTGTCTGTTCTTGGTAGATTGCTGAGATCGCATGTATAAACTGATCCCCAAAGTTCATTTTAAACACAGTCTTTTTTAGAAAATCCCAGTTGACTCGATCAAAGGCCTTTTCCGCATCCAAAAACACCAGCGCTGCAGAGATCTGTTTATTTTTCTCAAGATATTCCAATAAATCTATGAGTTGCCTCACATTATCTTTCATATATCTGCCCTCTATAAAACCAGCTTGATCGTGATGAATCACCTCTTGGATAACTGGCATCAATCTGTTGGCTAATACTTTTGCAAAAATTTTATAATCCGTATTCAAGAGAGATATTGGTCTAAAATTTTCTGGTTTTAAAGAACCATCCTCCTTTGGTATCAGTGAAATGAAGGCCGTCTTCCATGATGGGGGTATTTTGCCCCCCTGCTGTATACTACAGAATAAGTCCTTAAGATGTTCAACCAATTCTGATTGTAGTGTTTTATAATATACTGCTGTCAAGCCATCCGTCCCAGGAGCTTTGGCTATTTTCAGTTGTTTTATTGCAAATGAGATCTCTTCAGAAGTTATAACTTGATTCATTCTTTCCTTTTGTTCTCTTGAGATTTTAGTAACTCTCCTCTTCTCAAAATATTTGTCAATAAGCTCATTCTCTATATTATCTTTGTGATATAAGTTGGAATAATAATCTAAAAAAGCTTGTTGTATTAAACTTTGTTGAAAAACTTGTTTACCTTTATATTCAATAGTATCAATTATACGAGAACTTCGTTGTTTTCTCAAAGTGTAGGCCAACCATCTACCAGGCTTATTAGCATTACAAAAAGTATTATGCTTCGCAAATTGCAAATTAGTTGCCGTTTGTTCAGCCATGAGCATTTGAAATTGGTCCTTCAAAAGTTTTATAGTTTCCTGTAATTTCTCATCGGTCGGATTCTTTATATGCAATTGTTCTTTTTCCTTTATTTCTGACTCCAATTCTATTCTTATCTTTTGTTGAGTTGACCTATGCTTAGAGTTCATATAAATCAGTACACCTCTCATATATGCCTTACTTGCATCCCAAACAACTTCGATAGGTGTACCCTTGTTCAAATTCAGTTGAAAAAATTCCTTGACATGTTTTTTGAGTTCAAATATATTCTTCTCATATCTAAACAAGTTCTCATTCATTCTCCAAGATCTTCTCTCCTTCTTGCCAAATTCCATTTCCATCCATATCGGGCTATGATCCGTTAAAGTTCTGGGAAATATCTTAGTCTTAATCATTTTAGTAAGTAAATCAGATGTAACCAGCATAAAATCAATCCTAGAGAAGGATTTATGTCTATCCGAAAAAAATGTAAAATCCAATTCCTTCGGGTGTTGAACTCTCCATACATCCTTCAATTCTAAATCTTCTTTCATCGCAAAGAACGTCTGTGGTAGTTTAATTCCCATCTTAGCCGATGTCTTCCTATCTAGAGTTGTGTCAATCACACCATTCCAATCTCCCATAATCAAAATTGACTTATAATTCCATTGCAATATTTTAGCATATAATAATTTATAAAAGGTTTCCTGCTGTTGGTTTGGGGCATAAATTCCAATCAAAAGCAAAGGGACATTCTGTATATTTATTTCAATTGCAATATATCTTCCGTCATCATCCGATTCTCTAAGTTTAGCTGGTAATCTTTTAGAAATATACAAAGCTAATCCATTCTTTTTCCCAGAACTAGAGGATAAAAAATGTGAACCTAATTTAGAGTTTATCAAGTATTTTTGATCCTGAGTTCTAATATGAGTTTCTTGCAAACAAACAACATCATTTTTATACTGCTTCAAATAATGAAATATTTTCCTTCTTTTCTGTGGAGAATTCAATCCATTCACATTCCATGATAGAAATCTAACTGTCATCTGAAAATTCACGAAGCGAATCGAGCATTTGCCGAAGACCCTGTTCAATAGCAGAGGTCTTTGGTCTCGCTCCTCCCGCTGCTTCTGATTTCTGTATTTTCCCATTTGCCCCCTTCTCTTCTTGTGGTACCGTGGACCTCTGCTGTTTTTCTTCTCTAATCTTTGCTTCTCTGCTGCACGAGTTATGCGTTGATCTTTCGGTTCTTGCGCCAACAGTTCAAGGTCCAGATCCACCTCTCTTGTACTTCTGGGGTGCTTTATTTTAGGCTCTGGGAGATCTGCAAAGAAATCCTCTGAAAAACGACCTACTGCTCCTGAAAGCTCTTCTATTGCTCTTTGGGTTCGAATTGCGTGTAATTCTTCTTGTCTAGACAATTCTTCAATCCCTCCTTCAAAATCTTTATCTTTAACAACTCCTTCTACAGTTAACCATGTAGATGAACGTGGCGATGTTGAGGCTCTTTTAAGAACATTGTGATAAAAATGCTCTGCTTTTTCCACAGTATTTATACGATATCTTACATCCTCATGTCTCAAAATTATGCCAACTGGAGCATCCCATCTAAATGGGATCTGACGCCTTTTCAATTCATTCACCAAAAATCCATAATCCTTCCGGTCCCTTAACATTTTAGGTGGTAACTCTTTAAAAACACCAATTTGATTACCATCAAGTTGAGCAGTGGTGAGAAAAGATTTTTGCAAAATTTCATTTCTCAGTCTTCTATCAGTAAAATAAATCACAACATCTCTAGGCAAATTCCTTTGTCTCTCCACACGAGAGTTAACCCTGTAGATCTTATCAATTCTGCTACCAATTAGCTCAGGTTCAGTCTTTAGAATCTTAGCCAGTACATCTACACAAACTGCTCTCAAATCTTCTCTGTTGTTTTCCCTTATTCCCCTCAATCTTAAAGCAAACTCCATAGCCCGAAACTGCATCATTGTGATCTCATCTTCCAATCTCTGGTTTCTGACATCAGCTTTAAAAAATTTCTCTTCTGCATCTTTCTTATTGGATTCAACTTCTGTATTTAGTTCATCCACTTTTTTCTCCACCACCATCAGTGCATCTGTGAGAGCAGTTACTGCTTTGGTTACATTCTGATTCAACTTATCACTTTTTTCTTTAACCCACTCCTTCATTTCCTTTTGATTTTTCTCCATCTTTTCCTCCATCTTATCCATTTTATCAACAACACCTCCCAAAGACTTAGCTATAAAGGCTTTCAAATCCTCATTTCCACTTTCTTGGATTTGAGTCTGAGTCTGTGGTTGTGGTTTAACTGGCTTTTCTTTTGTCTGATGCGTGGGGGAATCTCCCCCTGCTTTTTTTGAAGCCATGCCTGTACACAGTCTTAGCCTCTGAAAAAAAGAAAATCTTCCTCCTTTTCCTCTTAATCCAGTTTTTCTCCCCAGTTTTGCAAGGAAGGGAGTTAAATAGATTTTATTTCTGCTTTAAAGTCTTACCAGAATATTTCTTTCAGTTACTGCCAGGCAAGCTTAATTGTCACTTTCACTTTCCAACTTTCACTTTACTTCCTCCGTTTTAGCCAGTTGCCATTTTCTCACACACTTTCACGCAGAGACTCTTAAACTGAGGATTTTTTTTTAAAAAAAGGGACTAATACTTTTTTTTTTCCAGGTGCTCTTTTGCAAACTTCAAATGTGCTGCAATATTTTTTTTGGACAGCAATGGCTTCCTCCGTGGTGTCCCCCCCATGTACTCCATTCTTGTTTAATATTTTCCTTATTGTAAGACCACGCCTAGGGAGAGTAGCAACAGTGCTAAACTTTCTCCATTTGTAGACAGTCTGTCTTACCATGGACACATGAACATCAAGGCTTTTGGAGATACTTTTGTAATCCTTTCCAGCTTCATGCAAGTCAACAATTCTTGATCGTAGGTCTTCTGAGAGCTCTTTTCTGAGAGGCATAGTTCACATCAGACAGTGCTTCTTGAAACCAGTACACCCAAAACAGGTGTGTGTTTTTAAAGGGCAGGACAGCTGTCAGCAACACATCCAATATCATCACACTGATTGGAGTCAAGGTTGGCTCACTCCTGGCTCCAATTAGCTCTTGGAGAAGTCATTAAGCTAGAGACTCACATACTTTTTCCTCCCTGCACTGTGAATGTGTACATGTTATGTTCAATTAAACCATGGCAACATCTAATGTTTGTGTAGTATTATTTTAAGCAGACTGTGTTTTTCTATTGTTGTGACTTAGATGAAGTTCAGAGCACATTTTATGTCCAATTCATGCAAAACTCCACGTAATCCCAAGGGGTTCACATAGTTTTTCTTGCAACTGTAGGATTAGCCCTCTACCCATCTCACCACATGGCACCTGGGAAATTTACATCACCCAGCAAGATTCAACCAAGCCTGGGACTCAAGACAACCTACGAAGTTACCCCTGCATGGCCCCATGGGAGTCTGACAAACAATCAGAATACATTTCTTTCACAGGAACAGGAAGCAAGTTCAAAGTCCAAGAGAGGGTATCAATATATCTCACCAGGGGTGGGTTCTAAATTTTTTTTACTACCGGTTCTGTGGGCGTGGCTTATTTTGTGGGCGTGGCTTGATGATCATGTGATAATTATTTAGGATTTAGCAGAGGTACTGGTCTACCAGGCTTTTAACTGCTTGCAGAGCTGTACCAATCTACCCATTTATTTTTGCAGGCACTGATCTACTCATGTATTTTTGCAGGCACCGGTCTACTCATTTTTTATTCTTTTAACACTGATCAGCTGTAGGGTGGCCCTTTGAAGCCACAGGGCAAGAGTTTAAACAGTTTTTTTTAAATTACAGCTACCTTTTTAAGTATTAGCATTCTACAGGACTGAGAGATTCTTAATATAATGGTATTCAAAGAGGCCATTTATGTGAAAATTGAACAGCCCTCTTTCAATGGGAGGAAGAGGGATACGAAATCATCTCTCTCCAGTCTACAACAGTCCTTTCAGCAGTTTCAAGAAGGCTCCACAGCCATTTGCACCACTCGGGTGACCCTGAGGACATAGATAAACCTCCAAGTGGCCTCAACGACTCTGTAAAAGAATATAAATGACCAGCTGTCTGCAAGGAATATAAATCCTTCCATTCCCCACCATCCAGTCAGAGCTGAAGAAGCTTCTTGGATGAGAAGTGAAACGTCTTCAAAAAAAGACAAAGTCCTGTTACCTCTTGAAAAACCACTTTTGGGATAACATAATGGTAGCTGGAGGAATTATGAGAGTTGAAGTCAACACATCTTAAAGTTACTGAGTTTAAGA
Organism: Coluber constrictor foxii; assembly: GCA_038048745.1. NCBI lineage: Eukaryota > Metazoa > Chordata > Lepidosauria > Squamata > Colubridae > Coluber > Coluber constrictor. Next base: position 51,183,763 of record CM075966.1, read on the forward strand.
AAGATTGGTTCAAACATATTCACCATTTATAGCCCTACTGATGATGCAGGACAGTCTGCTCCGTGGCTACAGTGACTCACTCAAGTCTCATGAACTTTGCGTTTTGTTTTTTTTAAATTGAAAAATTTTAAAAGATTTTACAAACATTTCCCCTTCCCCCTCCCTCCTCCCCTTCCAACCCTCCCCTCCCCAACCCTCCCCCCCTGCTTCCCAGAGCAAAATACAGGGTATAACATTTAACAATCATAAGCTAACATAAACTATCTATAGCCTCCTATCCCCCTCTTGAACTTTTAACTCCCCTTTTACTAAACTAAATTTAGATACTTTGTAACGTCTCTTTGTTCATTCATAAGCTATTTGAAATTTTTAGTCCAATATTTGCCTTGAATATAATCAATCCATCTTCTCCACTCCAACATGTATTTCTCATTTGAATGGTCCTTTAAATATGCTGAAATTTTCGCCATCTCTGCTAAATTTACTACTTTTAATGTCCATTCTTCAATAGATGGTAAGTCTTCCTCCTTCCAGTACTGCCCCACCAAAAGTCTTGCTGCAGTTATTAAGTTCAAAATCAAATTAGTCTCTATAACCGTACAATCTTTTATAATACCTAACAAAAACAGCTGTGGAGTAAATTTTATCCTTTTTTAAAGAATATTTTGAATAATCCACCATATTTTTATCCAAAATGCTTTAACTTTTTTACAAGTCCACCAAACATGAAAATAGGTAGCGTCAACACAATCACATCTCCAACATTTGGGTTGTAAATTCGGATACATACAAGCTAGTTTTTTGGGATCCAAATGCCATCTATAAAACATTTTGTAAAAATTCTCTCTCAAATTTTGAGCTTGTGTAAATTTTACATTTCTTACCCAGATCATTTCTCATGTTTCCATCATTATTGGTTCCTCAAAGTTTTGTGCCCATTTTATCATACAATCTTTAACTAACTCTGTCTCCGAGTCAATTTCTAACAATATATTATACAACCTTTTTATGTGCATTGGACTCTGGTCTCTAATTTGTTTTATCAAATTTTCTTCACTTTGTGTAATACCAATTTTCTGATCTTTTTTCCATCTATTCTGCAACCGTACATACTGAAACCAGGTTTGAATTACCCTTTCCTCTCTTAGTACATTCAGAGGCTTTAACTGTAATACATTTCTTTCTGTAATCAAAAGTTCTTTATAAGTGTGTCTGGGTACTACCCACATGGGTATCTTATCATTCAATTTGTATTGATATTTTTTCCAGACACGCAGGAAAGCATTCCTTAATATATGGCTTTTAAAAGTCCTATCCACCTTCTTGTCATAAACTAAATAAGCATGCCAACCATATATCAAGTCATACCCCTCAATATTCAATATTCTTTCTTCTGTTAAATTAATCCAATCGCTAATTGCTGATAAAACAACTGCTTCATAGTACAATTTTAAATTGGGCAATTTCAAACCTCCTCTTTCATGTATATCCTGCATTATTTTTAATTTAACTCTTGGTCTCTTCCCTGCCCAAACAAAGTTGTTAATACCTTTCTGCCATTCCTCCAAATTTGCATCTTTTTAAAGTATTGGTATCATTTGAAAAAGGAATAGAAACTTAGGCAAAACATTCATTTTAACTACCGCTATTCCTCCCAGCAAAGACAATTGTAGTTTTTTCCATTTATCCATCTCTGTCTGTATTTTATGCCATAACAATTCATAATTATACTTGTATAATTTCCCATTTGATGTTGTGATATAAACTCCTAAGTACTTAACCTTCGTCACTATCTCGCATCCTGTTACTTTCCAATTCTTCTTTTTGATTTGTAGTCATATTCTTAGTTATCATCTTTGTTTTCCCTATATTTATTTTAAACCCTGATATTTGACCATATTGCTTAATTATATCCATTAAACCTGTAGCTGAATTTACTGGTTGGGTTAAAGTTACAACCAAGTCATCTGCGAATGCTCGTAATCTATAATCATGTTGCCTAATCTTAATACCCTGTATGTTATCTGAATCCTGTATTTTGTTCAACAATACTTCCAAAGTTAAAATAAACAATAGTGGAGACAAGGGGCACCCCTGTCTTGTTCCTTTTTCAATTTTAAAAGTTTCTGTTAGACTACCATTAACTATCATTTGTGCTGTTTGTTTCTGATATATTGCCTTAATTGATTGTATGAGATGCTCTCCCAACTGCATCTTTTGTATTACCTTCACTAAAAACTGCCAATTCAGTCGATCAAACCCTTTCTCTGCATCCAAAAACATAAGCACTGCAGGGACTTGGTTGTTCTTCCCCAAATATTCCAGTATATTAACAATTTGTCTTACATTACTTTTCATTTGTCTCCCTTGTATAAAACCAGTTTGATCATTGTGAATCACTTGTTGCATAACTGACATTAGTCTATTTGCTAAAATTTTTGCAAAAATCTTATAACCTATATTAAGCAATGATATAGGTCTGTAATTTTTAGGCTGACTATGATCTTGGTCTCCTTTCGGAATCAAGGAAATAAAAGCTGTTCTCCAAGATGGTGGTACCTCTCCCCCCCTTTGTATTTTAACAAATAATTCCTTAAGAGGTTCTACCATTTCTAGTTGAAGATTTTTATAGTACACTGCTGTCAATCCATCTGTGCCAGGAGCCTTTCCACTTTTCAACTGTTTAATTGCCAGGAGAATTTCCTCAGTGGTTATCAATAAATTCAAACTTTCCCTTTGCTCATCAGTAACTGTAGGAATATTCTCCTTCTGCAAATATCTATCTATATCAATACCTTGTGTTTTATCACCAGCATACAACCTCGTGTAAAAGTCTAAAAAAGCTTTTTTAATCATGTTCTGTTGGTATACCTCTTTACCTTTATTCTCTATTTTTTCTATTGTACAAGATTTTTGTTTTTTCCTTAACATATATGCTAACCACCTGCCTGGTTTGTTTGCATTGCAAAAAGTATTATGTTTAGCATACTGCAAATTCATTGCAACTTGATCTGACATCAACATATTAAACTGTCCTCGCAATATTGTAATGGCTTCTTTTATACTCTTATCATCTGGTTTACCTATTAACGCCTGTTCTTTCTTTTTTATTTCCTCTTCCAATTCCCTCCGTTTTTCCCCGTCTACGTCTATATGCATTATTCAAGTTTATTAAAACTCCTCTCATATATGCTTTGCTTGCATCCCAAACCATTTCCACAGGTGTACCCTTATGCATATTTAAATCAAAACATTCTTTCATTAACTTTTTACATTCTATCACATTTGTTTCATATCGAAATAAATTTTCATTTAATCTCCAGGACCTCCTAGACCCCTCTCCAAGTTCTAATTCCATCCATACCGGATTGTGATCTGTTAATGTTCTTGGGCATATCTTCGTTTTCTTTACCCTGGAGAGAAAATCATTTGTAATTAGTATAAAATCAATTTTAGAAAAATATTGGTGCCTATCAGAAAAAAATGTGAAGTCTTGTTCGTTAAAGTTTCATTCACACCATATATCTCTCAACTCCATATCATCCACCATGTCAAAAAAAGTTTTGGGCAATTTAGCCCATGTTTGAGTATTTTGCAAAAGAGTCTTTTTGTCCTTTTTAGTATCCAATACACCATTCCAGTCGCCCATCATTATGCATGATTTGCAATCCATTTGTAATAATTTTTTATGCAAAAGTTTGTAAAATTCTTGTTGTTGATTGGGTGCATATACTCCCATTAAAAGTGTTTTCTTCCCTTCTATTAATAATTCAATTGCTATATATCTTCCTTGTGGATCTGCTTCAATTAATTTAGCCGTTAAATCAGTTCTTAGGTATATAACTATACCATTTTTCTTCTTGGGAGCTTCTTATTTATGAGCATTTATTAGATATTTTTGGACATTTGTTCTGATGTGTGTTTCTTGCAAGCAAATTACATCATTTTTAAACTGTTTCAAATAGTGAAATACCTTCTTCCTCTTTTGTGGTGAATTTAAGCCATTAACATTCCAGGTCAAAAATTTATTTGCCATCTTTAGCTCCTGAAAGCTTCCGGAGCACCGACTGGAAGTCCTCCTGGAATTTCCTCTTCGGTCTTGCCCCTCCCACAGTTTCTGTTTTTGTAGTTACAATTTCTTGAGTTATTATCTGACTTTGTTGCTTCTTTAATTCTTGTTCTTTACGTTTGGTTGCTGCTCGAGTTTGTCTTTGTTCCTTGGGATCTTCCATTTTTTCAAATAAATCCAAAATTTGAACATCCTCCAAAAGTTGCAGTAATTCTTCTTGAGTAGTCAAAACACCTCCTTGAGCTTGTGCCTGTATAACTTCCTTTTCCCCCTTTCTGGCCTCCTCTGCTTCTTTCCTTCTTCTGACATCTGGAGATGGTGGGTTTCCAGCCTTTAGTATGGTAGTGTAAAAATCTATTGCTTTCCAAACTGAATTGAGTTGATATCTCTCTCCCAAGAAATTCACCACTAATCCGGCTGGAGCTTCCCATCTGAACTGTAACTGACGGTTTCTGAGTTCATCAACCAAAAACGCATACTCCTCTCTAGATCTCAACATTTTTGGGGGAATTTCCTTCATTACTGCAACCTCCTGTCCTGCCACTTGAAGTTTCTTTTTATAAGAGACTTGTAAAATTTCATTTCTTGTCCTCCTTGTAACAAAATAAATCACAATATCTCTTGGTAGTTGTCTCTGTCTAGCAATCCATGAGTTAACGCAATAAATTTTGTCTATTTGCCAGTCACACTCTGCTTTGGATTCTCCAGTAAACTGAGCAAAGGCTTCTGCGAAAATCTCCCTGAGATTTTCCTGGTTGTTTTCTCTCAAGCCTCTCACCCTCACTGCCCATCCCATCGCTCTGTATTGTGTCATTATGAGTTCTGCTTCTGCCTTTTCCATCTTAGTTTGAGCCTCCCCCAGTTTAGCCTCCACATTCGAATTAAACTGATCAATTTCATCCACCCTTTCCTCCAATGATGTAACATGACCCAAAAGTCCCTTGAATGCATCAACAATGTCTTCTCTTATTGCATCATTTTGGGTTTGAATTGTGTCTTTAATGTCAAGCAGTTCCTCAGCCACTTCTTTAATTTTTTCCTCCAAACGTGATGTAATTTTTTCTTCCAAATTAATAGAAAGTTTCTTTAAAGCCCCCTCAAGAACTTCTAGTGTCAATGTTTGTGTATCTGGTGGGGCTAACAAAGACTGCATTTTTGATGTTTGGGCTGGAGAAGTCCCTGCACTTTTAATAACAACAGTTTTATTTGCTTTGCAGCCATTTCCAAATTACACTTTTCCAGCAACTGCACAACAAAGCCAATAAATCTTCTTAATCTCACTCTTTAGTAGATATAGTTTATTGGTAAATCAGTATTGTATTCTTTAGTTTCCAGTCCTTAATTTCCCCCAGCAAAGTCTTTTAAACAGTTCTAACAGTGTTAACAAGCATTAACAAGCACTTTCTCTTTTGACTTTCATTTTCATGCCCTTAAACAAACCAGCGCCATCTTCTTTCAACTTTCTCCCATCTCAGACTCTGAAGGAAGTAATAGTCTATTAGAGTTAAAGTTTAGTACTTGCAATTGTGATTTATCCTGTCTTTGCTCTGCCTGCGTTTAAATCCAAATGTTGTAAAATCATTTAGTTTGCAGGGGTGGTCGTGGAGCCTTGTTCTGTTTGCAACAGAAACGTCCCGGATCTGGAACTTCTCTGTCAGGTGCTTGGGGAGCTCTCACCCTCTGCACCCCAGGATTGTTCCTGGGGGTCTTGAGGAGCTCTACCCACACCTGTCTGCTCACTTTCCCCCCTTTTCCCGAGGGGAAAGCTTCCAAGCCGCTAGACAGCTGATTTTCGCTGTTCTAGCGGCTTTACGAAATCACGTGGGTTAGCGCTCCCAAAGAAGCTGCCGCCGATGCCAGCGGTGCCACCGGAAGCCGAACTTTGCGGTTTTCAAGCAATATGTTGTATTAATCAGCTGAATTGTTTCCTTCAATAAATTCAGATAAAATAAACTACAGGTAGTCCTTGACTTACAACCAGTGGAGGGTTGCCCCCAGTTTGGACCGGTTCGGAAGAACTGGTAGTAAAACCAGTGGGAGGCCCCGTCCACTGCCTCAGATGTCATCATCAGCAATCTGCGCAAGTGCAACGCGATCCTGTTGCGAACCAGTAGTAAAGGTAAGTAGAACCCACCCCTGCTTACAACCATTTGTTTAGGGCTATTCAAAGTCACAATGGCACTGAAAAGACCTGACTTATGACTGGTTCTCACACTCATGACCATTGCAGCATCCCACAATTGCGTGGTCAAAATGTAGGTGCTTGGCAACCGGCAGGTATTTACAATAATGAAAGCAACCCAGGGTCATATGATCACCATTTGTGACCTTCCAAGTTGGCTTCTGACAAGCAAAGTCAATAGAGGAAGCTCGCTTGCACGATTCACTTAACAACTGCAGTAATTTGCTTAAACCACCATGGCAAAAAGGTCACAAAAATCGGATGCCGCTCACTTAACAACCACCTTACTTAGCAACAGAAATTCTGATCCCAAATGTGGTTGTAAGTTGAGGACTCCCTGTATGGCTGCTACTGTACTGTGAGCTGGTGCCTGCTGAGACTAACAGTTAACGAAGATAATCAAGACTTACAATGTTCATGACTCAAGGCTTCCCATTTATAGAGATACTCGCCTTACGTGGCAGGGGGGTTGGGAAACAAGCTAAATAACACACAATAAGCAGCATTCTACAACAGGCTTAATTGGAACAATTTATTCAGGTTAGTCTAGTGTTCATTTTTCTCAAGATGCTGTTTTCAAGAGAGAGGGAGAGGGAGAGAGGGAAAGAGAGAGGGAGAGAGAGAGAGAGAGATACAAATCCAGTCTTTTATTTATTTACTTTTGGCTTAATTGGACAAGCCCCAACAGGCCTCTCTACCTGTTCTCACTCTATTGTACTCATTCAGCCATTGTAACTTTCCCCGTCAGAAAAGAAAGCTAAACAAAGAAATCCACCCTTTTACTTAGATCATTGTTTCTCAACCATGGCAACTTTAAAACCTGTGGACTTCACTTCTTGAAGTTGCCAAGATTGAAAAATACTGAGCCAAAATTTCACACCACACATCAAGGATAGGAATTTGGAGATGAACTCAAGGGGCCAAAGCAGCCAATTCAAGGCCAGCTCCTTGCAAGAGTCAAGCCCGTTCAGTGAACGAGGAGCCAGTATTACCCCCTGACCTAATCTATGTCCCAAGTTGTTACTGACAGATCAATAATCCTCTTTTCTTACATTTTGGTCTTTGCATTTGGACCTTACAGAACCAGCTATGTCCAACAGCTGTTACCACACTCGGTACAACTGTAAGACACTTCCCCCAGAGCCAAGTCAGCTTGGTTGGATTTTTGAGGGCTAGAATCCAGGTGAAAACCTTTACCACAGTGGCCGCAGATAAAAAGCCGGTCACCTCCTTCTTCATCACAGCTATTATTGCCATTGGTAACACTGGTATCAGCACACAAAGCATCAAGACCAGTCATGTGTGGGATCCCAATGCTTCCATCATGGTGGCCCTCGATGCTGCCCTTGTCAAAAGTCGGTTCAACCTCACAGAGGTGGTCCTGGCTCATGCTGGGACTGTGAGCGGTGGCAAATGATGTGCGAGCTGAGCCGAAAGCTCTTCCCGCACTTGGTGCACATGTAGGGTGTCAGGTTTTCAGGCCATCTTCAAATAAAAAGTACATCGAACAGCGTCTTTATGAAACCAATTTTCATTTTTTATTTAGCACGGCAAACTTTCACACCGACTCCATGCAGCCAGGACTGCCTTCCTGACCCAAAACCCCTCCTCTTCCTTCCCTTGCTCCTCTGCATCCATTGGCCATCTTCCCAATCATTCACCCCTAATCTACTGCTCCAATTCACAGGAATTTCCCCCCTCCCGTCCATTCCCGAGAGGACGTTATCTCTAGAGAAAAATAAGTAGGTGAAAGGTGACTCTCCCTTTCCAGATGCCTGCATTCTCCTCCTTATGCCAGCACTAGGATAAATGCATCTTGACGTGCTGACATAGGGCTTTTCCCCCATGTGTACCTGCCAGTGGTTCACCAGATTGGAGTGGCGGGTGAACCTCTTGCCACATTCAACACAACCATAGGGTTTCTCACCCGTGTGGGTACACCGGTGGTTAGCCAGCGTGGAACTCCCTGAAAAGTGCTTCCCACATTCCTGGCATTGGTACGGCTTCTCTCCGGTGTGAATCCGCTGATGGCGAGTAAGGCATGAGCTCCCAGTAAATCACTTACCGCACACACTGCACTGGTAAGGCATAACCCCCGTGTGGCCACGCAGGTGCAGGTTGTAGTTGGAGCTTTGAGAGAAGGCCTTGCTGCACAATTCACAATGATAAGGCCGTTCCCCAGTGTGGAAACGCCGATGTTGGAGGAGGTTGGAACTAGCCTTGAAGGCCTTGCCACAGTCCCCGCAAACATAGGGGCGCTCCCCAGTGTGCGTCCTCTGGTGCTTGGTGAGCGCCGAGCTCTGGTTGAAGCTGCGGCCACAGTCATTGCACTGGTATGGCTTCTCTCCCGTGTGGATGATCTGGTGTTTAGCCAGGTTCGAGCGGCGGCTAAAACTCTTCCTGTACACGCCACAAGTGTTTGTGTGCAAAGAGGAAGACTGCAGGATTAGTGAAGAAAGTGTAAAGAAGGGTTCTGGAAAAAAAAGTTATGCCTACCTAGACCTCATTCACCTATTTCTGAAATGGGTGCTCAGGAAAATATGGCTTATTTGTGCCCCATCCTTTCAGCAGTGCATTTTTACTTCTTCAGAGAGAGGTAAAAAAAAGAATCAAGATGGTGGCCACAATGGCACAATCAACTTTTTGCAGGTAGCCCACAAGTTATAACCATTCATTTAGTGATTGTTCAAAGTTACAACAGCACCAAAAACTGACATGTAACCAGTTTTTTACACTTACGACTGTTATAGTATCCCTGTGGTCACGTGATCAAAATTTGGACACTTGGCAACTGGAATGTATTTATGATAGATGCAGTGCCCCCGGGTCATGTGATCAGCTTCTGTGACTTTCTGACAAGCAAAGTCAATGAGGAAGCCAGATCCACTTAACCATGTTACTAAGTTAACAACTGCAGTGATTCACTTGACAACTGTGGCAAGAAAGGTCATAAAATGGGACAAAACTCACTCAACAACTGTCTTGCTTATCTAGGGAAATTTTGGGCTCAGTTGTGGTTGTAAGTTGAAGACTACTTGTACGTGCATTCCTGTAGCCACCATCTTGACTTTTGACTAGAGATGGGATGGCCTGGAAAAAAAACAGAAAAATTGGGGGGAAAACAGGTGTTTTCCTTTTTTTTCCTGTTTTTTCCCCAAACAGCTTTAGAAAAAAATGGGGGAAAAAACCACCAGAAAAATACTTTTGTCCCTCCAATTTTTCCAGGATTTTTTCCAGGCCTTCCCATCTCTACTTTTGACACACATATCCCTTTCTGCCTCAGAATAGGGAAAGATGTCCCCATCTACAGGTTCATTTTTGTTTTGCCTTGTGCAATGGAAATTCAAACCACTTTGGTGAACAGAGGATTTTGGGAAAGATCAGGGGTGCTACTCCAGAAAACCTCAAGTGGAGATTTTTTTTTCTTTCTTATCACTTTATTTTAAATTATCAGCCACCCAACTCCATCTGAGGTAGAAAAGCAAACTTTAAAAATTCTTTTTCAATCAGCCCAGGAACTAATGTGTGCTAAGTTCTGTTCAATATCCAAAATAAAAACTTTGGCTCAACTTTTCCTACCATAATTATGTGGGTCTCTCATACATTCATGTACTATTATGTGTGGATCAGTGACACCGGAAAGGGGCAGGGTTAGAAAATTCAAGATGGCAGCTACAACCCCCCCCCTCATCAAAGCCATGCCCATTTTCATTGGGTCATGTGCAAAAAGATGAGCTTTGATTGCACTGTCGCTGCAGCCATCTTAATGTTTTTGACTCCTCCCACAAGGATGCTTTTGGTTGGTATACAAGAGGTGGGTGAAGTTAGAAGTGGCTCCTCCAAATCCGAGCGGCTTGGGGGAAAAATACTGTACTAAAAAAATAAATAACATCAGCTTGGAATTCTGGAAACAGCAATCCTGACCCATCTTAAGGATACTAAGCTTGGCAGTCTGGTTTAAAGGAGACTTTCCCAGTGCTACAGCCCTCTGAAGTGAAACATGCACCTGGCCAAATTCTCTTTCAAGACCCTGGGGTAAAATATGCTGTGTAGGGCACGTATGTGAACTGTGATACAGCCAGTTCTGGAAAGTCTGTTATGTATAGTGCTGAAGCATAGCCACAGAACTACAAGTAGTTTTCGCCTTACATCAGTTCATTTAGCGACTGTCCCAAGTTACAACAGCATTGAAAAAAGTTACTTTTGACCATTTTTTCACCCTGATGACCCTGGCAGCATCTCCCTGGTCAGGTGATCAAAATTCAGATGCTTGGCCACTGGTTCATATTTATGATGGTTGCAGTGTCCCAGGGTCATGTGATCAGTTTTTTTTGACCTTCTGACAAAGTCAATGGAGAAGCCGGATTCACTTAACTAATAAGTAACAAATTAGTTGTTAATTTAACAACTGCAAATGATTCACTTAACAACTCAGGCAAGAAAGGTGGTAAAATGGGGCAAAACTCATTTCATAAATGTTTCACTTAGCAACATAAATTTTGGGATGAATTGTGGGCGTAAGTCGAGGACTACCTGTACTTTATCAAATAACCAGAAAACCATGCTGTTGCAAGGTTTACCCAGAAAGCTATTAGATTAAGAGGGATAAAAGAAAACAACAGAGAAAACTTAAGAACAACCTGTGCAAAGGCCTTTGCAGAATTATTAAAGCTACAAGAAGAATCAATTTTGGGCTCAATAGCGAAAGTTTACAGAGTTAATTCACGTTTGGCTAAGCAAAGAAATCTGCCTAGAGATGTTGTTGTTTACTTCACGGATAAAAGACTGAGAGATGATATTTTACAAAAGTCTTATTTTGATAGAGTGCAGGTAGCAGGTACACAAATTAGGATTTTCAAAGAGTTACCATCGAAGGTTTTAAAAGACAGGAAACATTTTGATTTTTTGGTCAAGGAACTGAAGAAAAGTAATATCCCATTTAGATGGGATTTTCCAGTTGGTATAATTTTTAGATATCAAGGTGTGAGACATTGTCTGAATACTATTGAAAAAGCAGAATATTTCTATCAAAATATTTTTAAGGGAGCACCGAAACATCTTAAGGATAAAAAGTCAAAAACAGAGTCTACAAAATGTGATCAGAAAGAAGAAAATCAAAGTGTGTTAAAAACAAAAGGAGATTTTGGTGGTTGTCCAGAGGATTCTATTATGGATTTTTCTGATGAGAAAATTGAACACCTCAGTGTCCTTGGGGGATTACAGGACCTTGAATTGCTGGAGGAAGCCTCAACAAACAAAGATTTACTTTGAGATGACCAGCAACAGAGGTCTAATACTCTTCAAGACATGGGGGGTGATGCTAATCGACAGGAACCAGAGGTTAACGAAGAAATCCGACTGGAAACCACAGCTGACAAATTTAAAGAGCATTGTCAATTGTTTGATATTGAATCAGAAAGCATTGAAAGATCTGGAAAAAGTGGATTATAAAAATTCTTTTAAAAGTTCATTCTGAGTTGGACTAACTTTAAATTTATCTATTAAAATGGATTATAAAAACTTTTACTATGAAGTTTATCCTGGATTGGACATGATATCCTGAGTTCAGATGGATTGCTGTAAAATTAGCAGCGATCACTGGTTACCCAATTATATATTTTTTGTGGAACTTATCATCTAGGAGAAGACTATGAAATTGAAAATATCTTATAACCCGAAGGATTGGATTGCAAAGGGTGGCAGGATTTGAAACAATTTTACAGGAACATCTGGGAATGCAGCACTTAGTTGGTTTTTTCTTTTTTTTTTTTTTCAAGGTTTGAATGCCAAGGCTGCAAAAGCCTATTTTTAGGTATAGTATAAGCTAGCTTGAATGAATCTTCCTAGAGCGGTGAATATCTTCGTGGTTGAATTTTATTCATATAAAGTCACTCGGGGGGTGGTGTGGAGAAACGTTTTATTTTGCTGATGGGGGCAGCGTCAAGACGAAGATTATCGAAGTTGGATTTATGAGACGAAATATCTTTGACATCAATCAAGTTGAAGAGAAGATTTAAAGTTGGATTATAGAGTTTGAGAAATGAATTAAATAAGATAATTCTCTTTATGATATAACTGTATGATTATAAATATATATGCACGTACATTTCTTATTTTATGTTTTTGGGGTTTTTCTTTAGTTAAGGGGCGTAGTTAGGATAATTATAATAGTGTTCTTAATTGTAATGACTATTAATGGTTTTTTTTCAATATTGTTTAAATATATTATTGTTTGGTTCTTTGTTTGTTTGGTTTTTTTACTTTTTTTTCTCTCTTTCCTTCTCTCTCTTTCTCTTCCTCTTTCGAAATTTGTTTAATTGAGAATTCGAATACTTAATAATCTTTTTCTTTTTCCCTTGTTCTAAGTTTTGGTTTTTTTTAACTTGTAGCGGAAGTCAGGGGGGGGCTAGGGAGGGGAGGGGTTGGGGTTGAGGGAGGATGGGAGGGGGTGGGTAGGGGGACTGGGGAGGGGGGGTGAAAATGGAAAAATTTTTGTATTGTAAAACTTTTTCAATAAAAAAAAAAAAAAATTCAGATGCTTGGCCACTGGTTCATATTTATGATGGTTGCAGTGTCCCAGGGTCATGTGATCAGTTTTTTTGACCTTCTGACAAAGTCAATGGAGAAGCCGGATTCACTTAACTAATAAGTAACAAATTAGTTGTTAATTTAACAACTGCAAATGATTCACTTAACAACTCAGGCAAGAAAGGTGGTAAAATGGGGCAAAACTCATTTCATAAATGTTTCACTTAGCAACATAAATTTTGGGATGAATTGTGGGCGTAAGTCGAGGACTACCTGTACTTTATCAAATAACCAGAAAACCATGCCGTTGCAAGGTTTACCCAGAAAGCTATCTTCAGGGTATAGGTATGGACCTAAAGGAGAACCTCATACTCCCATGATTGCTAAACAAAGCTCGGGGCAAGTCCCAACTATTCCTCAAGGTATAGAATCATAGGGCTGGAAGAGATGTTGGAGGTCTTCTAGTCCAACCCTCTGCTCAAGGCAGGAGTCCTTAAACCAGCCCTTATCTTGAAGTTCCCACAGTTGCACTTTACTACTCACCAAACCCTCTATTGGGATGGTGACTTTCTGCACCTCAAACTCTTGTACCTTCTGCTCCTCAAATTCCACCTTCATCTCCTCCTGAGCTGAGGAACCTCGTGAAGGTGCAGGACCCAGCTGGTTTGGGCAGAGACAAAACAATCCAAATAATAACAATCCTTAAAGAACTTATTTCCTTACAAGTCGGTTCTTCCACCCATCCAGTTAAAACTTCAGTGTTTCTATCTTCCTTGTCTCCACTCACCAGTTTTCCACCTGCAGAAAGCTCCATCCCAAATTTCAGATCCTTCTTTCATTTGTTTCAGTCTTTACTCTAAGCAATCACTTTTCTTCATTACCATGCACTTTGGAAGACAATCTATCCCAGAAGGAGGAAGAATCCAGCTGGGAAACCCAAAGGAGCAAAATGAGAGATTTAGCATTTACCTTAGGTTCAGTTTGTTCCCAAACAAAGAGATAGACACAACATCTTCCAACCAATCTTAAAAGTTAATGTCAACAACACAGAGGTGGGTTGCTCCCGGTTCGCACCGGATCGCAAGAACCGGTAGTAAAAAAAATTAATAGTTTGGAGAACCGGTAATAAGATTGTCTGGCCACGCCCCCGAACCGGTTCCCGGCCCGGTCATCATTCGCTTACCCCACCCACTCCCAATCTATTGCTGCCTCCTGAGTCCCAGCTGATGGCTAGAGGGAAAAAAACTGTTTAAACTCTTGCCGCAGGGCTTCAAAGGGCTGCCCTACAGCTGATCAGTGTTAAAAGAAAACAAATGAGTAGATCAAAAATAGAAAAAAACAGCCCCTTTCAGCTTCAGCATAGGTTAATTACCACAAGTTGATTAGCTCAGTGTCCCGACTCTCAGCTGATTTGCTCTCAGCTGTTTTGCTCAGGGCTCTGTAGCTGCAAAGAGAGCTGGAGCAGTTTTTTTCCCCCCTAGCTATGCTGAAAAAGCAAAACTGAAAGTAAAGCAGGGTCTTTGCTGCAGCGTGACAAAATGAGGCAGAGAGAGATTGCTTTTTCTTTTTCCTCACCAAAAAAGGTAGGTGCAAAACTGCAAACAATGGGAAATTTAGGGCAAAAGAGGAGAGTTCAAGATTTTAAAACACAAAAGAAAAAAAGCTCTACTTAACTAGGGAATTGTAATTGAGATACTATTAATTGTATATTGTGTTGAAAGCAGAAATGGTTAAATTGTGGTTTGGAGGAATATATGGGGGAAATTATTTGGTTTGTTATTATTGGTAAATATAATTAATTGATTTGTAAGAAATTGGATTGCATGGAAATAATTGGAATATTCATGTTCATATTAAGATACAAAAAAGATAGTTATATAACTAATTGATTTATATTAAAATGTTGAATTTGTATTAAACAACTGTCATATTACATAATTAACCAATGTGAGGATGGATATAAAAATAGATGACAATGGGAAGGGGTATAATATAGAATAGAAGGGAAAAATTGAATTTGATTAAGATTAGAGATGAGGATGAAGGGTAATATTGGTTTTTTTAAAAAAATAGATGAGGAATAAATATGGCAAAAAGGAAATATAGAAATTGTAAATTTCATTGAAATGACTAAACACTGTTTAAATTTGTGAACCGGTCATATTTGTTCTCTTTTATTCTTTAAAGTTTAACAATTCATTCTTTATCTTAATATCTTTATATTTGTTTTGGGTTGGCTTTCTTCCCTTTCATCTTTTTTATTGTACACCAATCTTCCTCCTCAAACCTACCACCTCTCTCTTTTCTTTCCTTCTTACTTTCTCTTCCCCCCCCTCTTCTTCTCCTCCCTACTTCCTCTTCCTTTCTCCTTCTCCTCCTCTCTTCCTCCCTCTCTTACCCTCACTCCTACTCTAATTTCCCTTCCCTTCCTTCATCCCTCTCTATTGCTGTATCCTTTTATGCATATGGACTACTCAGAGGGCTGAAAAAGTTATTTTTGACTGGTCCTCACACTTTTGACCAGACCTCGAACTTACGACTGTCCTCACATTTTACATTTTTGCCCTATCTTGTCACCATGGTGAAGAGAAGCAGTTGTGAAATGAGTGACATGGTTGTTAAGAATGCTGCACTGGCATAAATGTGAGGATGGTCATAAGTGTGAGGACCAATCATAAGTGCGAGGACCTGTCCGAAATGACTTTTTTCAGCTTTTTTTGAGTAGTCCCTATACACATAGCCACGCCCACCCAGTCACATGACCAGCTAGCCACGTCCACCCAGTCACATGACCTCCAAGCCATGCCCACAAAATAAGCCACGCCCACAGAACAAGTAGTAAAAAATTTTAGAACCCACCCCTGCAACAATATATTTCAGCTTGCAAGTTCCTCATGCAAATGTAAACAAGAATTTACACAGTGAGGTATAATAACTTCACTAGGTTGCAAATTGCTATAATTAAGCGTCCACAAGGAATCCTCTGAAGTGAAACACCACAACATGAATGCTAAGTACTCAGCAAGTCAAGCCTATGTATTTCAGATTTAAATATATGTTCCCATTATATTTCACAGGGAAGGCCATTTGAAATAACAAATGTGTTTCATATTACAACTTCTAAAAGCCTGGTTTTGTTTCTTTCCTGCATTCATTTTCTCAAATCTGTGTGGTATTCAGACATGCATAAAGGCATTTGTCACCTTAAACCTAACCATGCTTTTAGAAATCATGTTACAACCAAGAAAAATGTGCCATTTCAAATCTAGCCTGTTCCTTCAAACTTCAGGAAAAAACACATGGCTTTGTCCTTAGAAATGTTGGCTTTGTGCACCTTGATATCTTGAATCCTTTCCACTCCCTTCTTCAGTCTAGCATTCAGTTCCAAGGATTCTCAGGACCTGCCCTCACCTTTCACCAGTGGTCCATCCATCTGAGAATACAGAAAGGAGGAAAGGGAATCCATTAAAAAGTTAGGCACAGGTCCAAATTAGATATCAAAATATTCTAAGAACTTCCTATATCCTACTCAGGTCTTCCTTATACTAGTAGTCAGAGTAGACAGAAATGTTTGTCATTTTTAAACTGGGTGTGTAAGGGGAGATGATCAGAGTTTGTGGTTATTTATCTTGCTCCCGTCTTCACCCATTATAGGAGCTTCTAGAACAGAGATGCCCTTGAACCAGGTTTTTTCCTGTATTCTCCTTATCCTCGTCCATCGTGAATGCACAGGAAAAAGTAAATGGCTTTTGGAGAGAAACCAGATTAAAAGAAATCTCCCTCTTTAATATAGCTGCTGAGAAGCAAGTAACTTGTCAACTGCCGGCCATCAGGTCCTGCAACAGCCCCATGAAGTCAGTGAGGCCATAATAAAGACGGATACAAATCAAATCCATAAATAAATAGATGACATTTGGAGTGTAGCACTCAAAGCCCTCTCCAAAACTGGCTGCATCCTTGAAGAAAGTCCAGACTTCTATTAAGTCCTTAGCATAACCCTGGTTTCCAGGAGGACCTAAAGGCAACATGGTATCTCTGTGGAGGATACAAAGTAAAACCCCAAGACTTACGGTAGTCCTATCTGAACTGTGATTCCAAGAAAATAAAGGGAGTTTACCTGTACAGATAATCCTTGATTTACAACAGTTCATTTAGTGACCATTCAAAGTTACAACAGCACTGAAAAAAGTGACTTATGACTTTTTCACACTTATGACCATTGCAGCATCCCCATGGTCATGTGATTTACATTCAGATGCTTGACAACTGGTTCGTATTTATGATGGGGTCATGTGATCACCTTTTGCAACCTTCTGACAAGCAAAGTCAAGGTGGAAGCCTGATTCACTTAACTGCAGTGATTCACTTAACAAAAGTGGCAAGAAAAGCTGCAAAATGGGGCAAAGCTCACTTAGCAACATAAATGGGCTCAATTGTGGTCATAACTCGAGGATTACTTGTATTTTTTTAAAAAAGGGAATCAAAGTCATGAAGGAAGGCTTCTTCCCAGAGGTTCAGAGATTGGAAGACTGAACCCAGGAGCTGCTGCCCCCAGTCCCATCGCTTGGCTGTCTGGGTCCCTGACATTCATCTGAGGGTTTAGCCAGAGGTGGGTTTCAGCAGGTTCTGACCAGTTCTGGAGAAATTTTGAGTAGTTCGGAGAACCGGTAGTAAAAATTCTGACTGGCCCCGCCCCACCTATTCTCTGCCTCCCAAGTCCCAGCTGATCGGGAGGAAATGGGGATTTTGCAGTAACCTTCCCCTGGAGTGGGGTGGGAATGGAGATTTTACAGTATCCTTCCCCTGCCACACCCACCAAGCCATGCCCACAGAACCGGTAGTAAAAAAAATTTGAACCCCACCACTGGGTTTAGCCTTCACTCCACAGCTGGGGCGAGATGGGGGGCGGGGGGGGGGTGCGATCCACAGCAACAGCTGATATCTCCAGCCCACATGTGCAGCTTTCCTTTCCACACGATCTTTCTGCGCGCAGCACCCGGAGAGGCGGGAAGGCTGGGACCTGGAGGGTGGGTGGACTGAAGCCGGGGTGCCCGAGGGAAGGAGATCGGGACCACTCGGGGAAGGACGTTGAGCAAGACGATGTGACCGCTTCCTGCGGATGCGGCTTTCCAGCCCGCTCACCTGGGCCTCTGGTGGGGATGAGAGAAAAGGAGAGGAGGGGACCTTCATAGAAGAGGGAGGGGGAAGAGCCAGGCAAAGAAGAAGGATCCCTCTCCCCACCCTCGGCAGCCGCCCCAAAGCCCGCACGCGATCCGCTCTCTTCTGAAGTAGCAACCCTGCCTTGAGGGGGGGGGCAGGCTCCGAGGGGGACGGGAGGAATGCTGTGCGGAGAAGGGAGGGGGGGAAATGACAGAAGGCGGGCTCTTCGTGCGGATTGGCTAACACGGCCGGCCCCCCTCCCCCGGTTTGTAATTGGCAGAGAGAGAGAGAGAATGTGGCTTCGGACAGAGAACGGCAACAGCTGGAGAGGCGCCGACCCGAGCAGGGGGTTGGACGCCCGAGTTCTGGTCTGCCCACTCCCTCTCCCCTTCCTCCACTAAACCCTCCTAGAGCCAGGATCGCACCCACTGATTGGCTGGGACCTCCCCGTCACTTTACCGGAGCGCATGGCTGTAAATAAACGGGGGTGGGGGGGAGAGGGACTTTCCAGCCGGGGGAGCCGGTACTGGATCGGCATCCTATTAGAATTAGAATTATTAGAATTAGAATTACAACTAGAGAATTGGTCTCCAGTGCATAAACTCTCAGTGTACATACTGAAGAAAGTTAGCACCCACCCCTCTTAGAAGAATGAAATATTTTAGGAAATATTAAGGCAGAATATATTTCCCTGTATGAGAAAATGAGAAACATTTTTTAAAAGACAAAGCAGCTCCCTGTCCCCAGCAGATATTTGGTGCACATTAAGACTGGGCTAGCCTATCTACAAAACAAAAGACCTCAGCTCCAGGGTGATGGGATTAAGACATGACCCTCCAGGTTCAGGACATAATAGGATTATCTTAAAGTGGGAGCGGTTGGATGACCACTGTATAACTTTATATTCACTATATTCTAAAAGATATTCTAAAAGCAACTATATTCTGAAGGCAGGAAATACCTCCAGCTGGAGAGAATACAGAGTCAACATAACCTCCTTTGATACTCTAAGTGACCCCCTAACTTGTCAGAAGAAAAGGAGCATCTTAATGAAACATAGTTAAAGGTGATTAGGCCAGAGAATAGCACCTAGATGAGAAGCAAATATCAAAAGAAGAATTTGTACTTTAGCCGGTTACAAGAAGAATTATGAGTGTTGGGTAAAGATAATGTAAAATCTTAGTAATTAGGAGATGTCAATTAAAAATAACAAATGTATATAGAAAAGTTGCTGTGTTAGCAGAATCCTTTGTTTAAAACAGTATAAAAGGTGTCGTGTAAAAGATGGACTCTTCATTCAGAACTTTCAGATACAACTCTGATTCTGAATCTTTTGCGCAAAATAAACCTGACTCTAGCTGACCCTATGGGATGTCTCTTATATCCTTTCTTCCATAACAATTTTGGCACCCGGCAGACGGGACTTTAGGAGGCAGAGATTATTATCTTTCAGACGGCCTGCCCCGGCAAGAAGCGGCATCTTTCCAGACGAAGATTCAGCCGGCTTTCCAGACTCCATTGCAGTCTACAAAATTCTTCACTGAATGGATGCTCGTGTCCTCGCTGGAGAACACAGTTCAGCCAAGAACCCACAAGAGGGCAGACTAGACTCAGAAAACTCAGCGGAGCACCAGAAAACAGGCAAGTATTAATTTAAAGGGGACCTGTCCATTTTTGGGGACAGAAGAGGGAAATTGATCATTTCCCTGAGGAGAAAAATAGCGTCGTCTTTTAATTCTCCTGGTTAGGATTGTGTGGGTGGTTAAACGATCGCAGTTCTCGCACTGTGACCGTCGGCAAATCCGGCACATCGAGTTGATCGTAGTGTTGTTAGGATGGGTGGTCGTAACAGTGTCCAGCAGACTCCGTTACAATGCATGCTAGCACACTTTCCACATGCCTTTAGTGAATCCTATGGAGGTCCTCAGTGTGATCCTGACACCTTGAAGCACTTTTTTATTAATGTGTGGCCAACATTGGGCGTAATGTGGCCAGAAGGGGGAACGTTAGACCCCATAATAATCTCAAAGGTGCACAGGATCATCACACAGGAGGGTCATTGGGAACAGTTCCCATACATAGATCAATGGAAGATCATTCAAAAAGCAGAACCCAAGTGGCTTAGAAAATGTCAGATGGAATGTATGAGAGTGTGTGTGATAAGAGAGAAAAATAAGATCAGCAAACAAATAATTAAAACTAAAATCTTAAGTCAGGAAGATGAGGAAGAAGTAAATCGTCCTCCCCCCTACGCCCCCCCTCTCCCAAGGCAAAATCTCCCCCCACCGCTGTCAGCAATTGAACAGCCAAGACTTACTCAAGCTATTCCACCTCGGAGAAGTCATTTGCAAATCAAAAGAGAAGTTAAAAGTGATGGGGAAGAGACACAGGAAGACTTTAAACCTGTTAGCTCCCGAACTAGGAGCCAGACAAGTCTTAAGAAAGCAGAAACGCTGGCCCCTTTAAGAGAAATGTTAACCCATGATGTGACTGCTCAGGGGCAGCCTGCTATTCGATCCTTATTTCAATACCAACCTTTTACAACTACAGATCTACTCAATTGGAAACAACAATATGGTCCATTTAGCAAAAAACCCAACGAAGTTGTAGATCTTTTCAATACAATAATGTAAACACATAGACCCACCTGGGGAGATATCCAACAACTGTTAAATACCTTGCTCTCCCTGGAAGAAAGGGAAAAATTCAAGATTGCTAAGGAAAAGTTATTGACTCGTATGTTTCCTGATGCAAATCAAGCAGCTGATAAAGCAACGGCAGCAGCTGAAACTGACCCAAATTGGGACCCAAATAATACCCAGCATGTAACTCTATTAAATGACTACCGCCTCTTATGTTTAAACAGTTTACGAGAGGCTGCAAAAGGTCCTGTTAATTATGCTAAAACAGCCACAGTCCTTCAAGAAAAAGATGAGAGTCCTGAAGGCTTTTTAACTAGACTAGTAGAATCCTATAAAATCAATACTGGAATCAACATAGAAGACCCAGCAAATGACCGTTTTATATCCCAGAGTGCTCCAGACATTAGAAGAAAATTACAAAGGTTGGAAGGGGCATTGAGCAAAAACACCTCTGAACTCCTAGAAGTGGCAAGGAAGGTTTTTTTGAACAGAGAGAGAGAAGTGGGAAAAAAACAAATAGCTAAAGAAAGGAAGCAGACTGAAATGTTAGCTCTGGCACTCGGGGGGGGGGGGGGTGTCATTTTGAAACCCAACCAGTGTGCAGTTTGTAAAGAAAATGGACATTGGAAGAGAGAGTGCCCCCGTAAAAGAAGGGAATCCAGAGAAGAAACTTACGGGCGTGAGTCACAGATGGTGAGAGAAAGTCAGAGAAGTGCTTTTCGAGGAGGGAACATGAGAGGGAACTTGAGAGGAAGTTTCAGAGGAAGGAGGGGGACTGACAGGCAATTTATTCCACCAAGCCAGTCATACTGGAATGAGGAAGTGATCGGCCTGGCTGAGATGGAGTGGGATAATTGAAGATGCCACGGCTCCGAGCCACCCCCCCACCCCCCGGAGCCTTTGATGGATTTATGGGTGGGCGGACGTAACATCCGTATGCTGATTGATACTGGAGCCAGTCGATCAGTAATAAATAAACAAGTGGCCCATTTGTCAACTAAGAAAATTAGAGTTCAGGGAGTGTCTGGTAATGCAGTTACACACAGTTTCCTGAAACCAGTTAAATGCAAAGTTGGAAATGGCTTAGTAGAACATCAATTCTTGTACATGCCGGATTGCCCAGTTCCACTGTTAGGATGAGATTTGCTTTCTAAAATGAGAGCCACAATCTCTTTCAATGATAACGGGCAGTACTTGACAGTAACGCACCCAGTGGAAGAAACGTGGCGATTAATGCTAATGCAAGACACCCCCACAGAAAGCAACTGGGAGGAATTCAATGTTCCTACCTTGTAGGCAGAAGACAACCCCCCTGGGCTAGCTAAGTTTGCCTCTCCAGTGGAAGTTAAATTGAAACCAGGATATCAGCCTATCAGAGTCCCTCAATACCATATCCCGCAAGAAGCAGCTGAGGCCATACAAGTTTTAATTGACAAATTCCTAGCTGCTGGGATATTAAGAGAAACACAATCCCCATGGAACACTGCAATTTTACCCATCAAAAAACCAGATGGCAGTTGGAGACCTGCACAAGATTTACGACCCATAAATTTACGGGTAGTAACACTTCATGCCATAATGGCTAATCCCTATATTTTGCTAGGGACCATCCCCCACTCAGCAGCATGGTTTTCAGTTATAGACTTAAAGGATGCTTTTTTCACAATTCCTTTACATCCTGATAGTCAAGACTTGTTTGCCTTTGAGTGGAAAGACTCTAAATCACGTAGGCATTGTCAATATACCTGGACAAGATTGCCTCAAGGTTTTAAAAATTCTCCAACTCTTTTTGGTCAAGCCCTTGCCTTGGACTTACAACATTTTCAACCAGTTCAGGCAGGAGACTGTCTCCTCCAATATGTGGATGATGTCTTAGTAACAGGAACCACGCAACAAAATTGTTTTAAAAATACTCAAATCCTTCTTGAATTGCTGAGAGATTGTGGTTATAGGGCTTCCAGAAAGAAAGCACAATTAGTCAAAAAGAAAGTTACATATTTGGGATATATTTTGTCACAAGGTCAAAGAAATTTAGGCTTATCTAGGAAACAGGCTATTTTAAAGCTGCCCCCACCTAAAAATCGAAAGGAGCTGTGAGGCATTTTGGGAGTTATGGGCTTTTGTCGTTTATGGATGCCCAATTTTGCGCTCCTGGCCAAGCCTTTGTATGCATCAACCCGTGGAGCAGAAACAGATCCTTTTGAATGGGGCAAGGAACAAGCAAATTCCTTCAGGCAATTAAAGGAAACTCTCACATCCTCTCCAGTGTTAGGGTTACCAGATCTCACCAAGCCCTTTCGTCTTTATGTGGATGTTCGTCATAATGTAGCTTTAGGAGTGTTAACACAACAGCAGGGGTCTTGGCAAAGGCCAGTAGCTTACTTATCCAAACAACTGGACAGCCCAGCCCAAGGATGGCCACACTGTCTTAAAATGCTGGCTGCTGTCGCAGAACTTATAAAAGACACAAACAAGCTGACCTTCACATCAGAGGTGGCAGTTTATACTTCACATGCTTTGCAAACTATTTTAGAAAATAAAGGACATTTGTGGATAAGCAATCAAAGACTACATAAATTCCAATCACTGCTACTAGAAAATCCTCAATTAAGTCTTCACCGATGTGCAACTATAAATCCAGCTACACTCATGCCTGTACCTGATATACCCCTTCCATTGCACGACTGCTTACAGGTTTTAGACCATCAGTATTCCTGCAGACCAGACTTAACTGACACCCCTCTTTCACATGCCCAGCTTACTTGGTTTACAGATGGATCCAGCTTTGTAGAACTGGAAGTTAGGTATGTGGGTTATGCTGTAGTGAGTCAGCAGGAAATCATCGAAAGTGCATCTCTCCCAGTAGGAACCAGCGCACAAGCAGCTGAATTATGGGGACTTATCAGAGCATTGGAATTAGCCTCAGAGAAGACTATTAATGTATACATGGACAGTAAATATGCCTTTTTGACTATTCAAGCACATGCAGCTATTTATAAGGAAAGAGGCTTCACTGATTCTTCAGGCAAATTAATACAACATGCTTCTTTAATTAAAAGTTTGATTCAGGCTGCACAACTTCCTAAGTCTTTAGCTGTCATCCATTGCCCAGGTCATCAAAAGACAGACACCCTCATTGCAAAAGGCAATCGATTTGCTGATAAGGAAGCTAAACTGGCAGCACACCAACCCTTAGATAGGAAGAATTATCATCTCTATTTAGCCCAAGAAATAGGATCATATATTGAGAAATCCCATCCTACATATACAAATGTGGAAAGGGAGAAAGCTGAAAGGGATCTCAAAGCTACTCTTGTGAATGGTTGGTACACTCTTCCGGACAATCGTCCAGTAGTACCAATTTCCCTTGCTTGGCCCTTAGTAGTGGAAGCACATCAAACCTTGCACATAGGCAAGACTGCTTTGGCCCAACAATTACAGGCTGCTTTTTACATCCCTAATTTACAAAGCCTGGTTGCCAAGGTAACTTCTCAGTGTTCCACTTGTGCTCAAGTAAATGCCAGACAGGGACCACGTTTACCTCCATGACAACAACCCATCTCTTACTTACCAATGGATTATTTAGTAGTAGAGTTTACTGATATGCCTAAATGTTATGGGTATAAAGCATTGCTCACTTTTATTGACACTTATTCTGGATGGATGGAGGCCTTCCCTACTCGAAACAAGTTAGCTATACAAGTGGCACGCTTTCTTTTAAAGGAAATAATTCCAAGATTTGGCTGCCCATCTCACATCAGTTCTGATAATGGCCCTGAATTTGTACAACGTATCAATCGCCACTTAGCTGAAGCAGCAGGTGTAAAATGGAGATATCATTGTGCATTCCGACCTCAATCAGCTTCAAAACTTGAACGTGCCCATCGCTCATTGAAAGCGATCATTACCAAGCTGTGCTTAGAAACCCACTTGCCATGGCTTCAAGTTTTTCCTATGGCCTTGTACATTTTTAGAACTGCCCCACGTACCAAATACCAGCTGTCTTCTTTTGAACTTCTATATGGAAGACCACCGGCCTTGTTCAAACACCATTTTCAAGGTTGGCCTGATTTAGCTCAAAAAGGGGGAATGGAAGCTAAAAGATTACTTTTGCAGTTACAACAACATAACAATCATGTTAATCAATTGAGGCATTATATGCAAGAATGCACCCCCCCCCCCAATTACAACTGCAGGCCATGATTACAAACCAGGTGATAGAGTATGGGTGAAACATTGGAAAGATGAACCTTTAAAGCCTAGATGGAAAGGACCATATACCATTGTGATGTGTTCACCTCTTGCAGTTAAAACTTTGGAAAGCAAATCCTGGATCCATTGGACAAGACTGAAGCCCGCAGACCAGAGTGATCCAGTTACATACCAGGTGATAAGAACTGACAAACCTTTGGTGCTGAAATTCAAGAAGAATACACCCTGCTGAGTCCTACCGGCAACGGACTCTCTACGCACGGTGGTGAACGTCCGCCTTGCTGAACCACTCCGGAAGCTGGTTCCCTGCGCACGGCTGAAGATCAGTAAGGACGAAGATAGCCTTCACATTATATATATATATATATCTTATTCACTGTAATCTTATATATTCTTACACATACTAATGTTAGAAATAGGTTGGGTGTGGGTGTGGATTCTGTGGGTAGTTGCTATCCTAGCCCTACTTTTACTCTTGTTTTACATATATAAGGAACGGTTTTGTGGTACACCTAGGATTTTTCTTCCTCCTGTTAGTTCCCAATCATCACGTACCACTGACTCTGTTCCTGACGTAGTATATTTTACACCATAGGTGATCATGCTTTGTTTATGGCTTTGGACATTGTTTGCAATAGGACTCTCACATGACCATATCATGAACACTACTTCCCTAAGTAGAGACACTTTAGGTCAAGTACGCTCCCGCCAAAAACGCATTGTTTATGCACGGGGTTGTTACTTTAGACCTAAGACAACTCCACAACCTAAGGTTCCGATATTAACATTCCCTGCACAGGGGGGGATAGATAAGGAAAATGGGCCTCTACAACAATTGCAAAAAGCAGATTACATCTCAAGGATCCTGGAATTAAGTCAAGACCTTGTTAATCAGTATAACCCTACCCTAGGTCAAAGATGTTGGTTATGTCTATCTGCTGACCCTGCATCTTATCATGCTGTTCCTGTCAAGCCACAACTCTGGGTTAGAACAAAGACTACAATTATCCTTGAAGGGGATAGTAGAGATAAAGCACCCGTCACACCAATACAAGGAGATTTTTATGAGGCATTCAAAAGACTGGGTAAAAGCCGCCTTCCTATTGCAGGCCCAATAGCTACAGGTATAGACCTCATAGGAACGCCTTCTCTGTGTGTAAAGAGACACCAGAATCTTGGTAGGCCTGTAGGGTCCCTGACAGAAGAATAATGCCAGTCAGAAATATACTTTGGCCCTAAGATGTACTTGATGGATATGAAATTAACAAAGGATATGTTTCCCTCTGCCCACCACCTATTTTGACAAAAGGTCACTTTCTCAACACCACCAGGACTGACCTTTAACAAAAGAAAGTGGGGAGGATGGAATATGTCCTTTGAAAACTGTCCAAGACCATATCAGCCCCCACGGTTTCCAGTTTGGCTAAACTTTAAGATCAAATCAGGTTTATGTATCCTTTTTCCACCTGAGAACACGACCTCCCAATATCTTTTTGAAGGACCAATTCTCAGAGATAAACAAAAGGACTCTTCACTAGAAGTCCCATTGCAACCACTGACAGGAATGTTGGTGGCAGGGACTTTGGGGGTCTGGACTAATGAAAACTACCGTAGGAGCCATGCTTTCTCTATGAACATAGGAGTATGCATAGAGGAAAAAGGAGTGTTCTCTTTGTGTGGAAAGGATGCATATTTATGTCTGCCAACAAACTGGACAGGAACACCTTTTTCCTAAAATAGTCCACCTTTTTCCTAAAATAGGTGTTGTCAGTGGAGAACATACTATCCCTGTTCCCCTTATGGGACATGTTCAGAAGAGGGTCCCAATATTGATCCCACTATTAGTGATTATGGGTACTGCTGTTGGGACAGGGGCAGCAGGAATTACACACTCTTCAATACAGTTTCGGCAGATATCAGAGGAGCTTCAAGGAAGCCTGAATCGAATTGCTGGAACCTTGGTAGAAGTCCACGATCAGATAGATTTCTTAGCAGCCGTTGTGCTACAAAACAGACATGCTTTAGACCTCCTGACAGCTGAGAAAGGAGGTGTGTGTGTATTTTTGGGAGAAGACTGTTGTTTCTATATGAACAAATCAGGTGTGGTCAGGGAAGATGTTAAGGAATTACAGGAAAGAGCTTCTAAAATAAGCCACAGGTTACAGACAGCAGATATGTGGTTTTCTTGGGTACCAGGTTCTGGCTGGATAAAACAAATGATATTTTTGTTGATATGTGCGATAGCTGGTCTAGCGTTCATTCCATGCGTAATCCCAATACTCAGACATCTCTCAATCAGAGCAGTAAAGGAGATACAAATTGAAAAGGAACTAGCTTTGACAGAACAATTTCTTAACCAACTTGGTCCCTATCCTATGGAAGAACCTAAAAATTCTGAGGCAGACCCATATGAGAAAATGGGACCTGTAGAAAGGTGGAGAGAATCTCCCCAAGAATCAAGAGAGTAAAAACAATCAAGAACTACCTATCCTTTACCTTTATTATTATATTTTGTTAGACTCTATATATGGTAGATTTGTTTATTGGAACCTTGTATACAAAAAGTGGAAGTTTATGTATTAAAAAAAACAAACAAACTTCCAGAGGGGGGAATAATGTAGCAGGATCTGCTAGATGACCACTGGATAACTTTCTTTTCACTATATTCTAAAAACAACTATATTCTGAAAGCAGGAAATACATCCGGTTAGAAAATGTACAAGCTCAGCTTAAAATCCTTTGATACTCTAAGAGGCCCCCTAACTTGTCAGAAGAATAGGAACATCCTAATGAAACATAGTTAAAGGTGATTAGGCCAAGAATAGCACCTGGACTGGAAGTAATATATCAAAAGAAGAATTTGTACTTTAGCCGGTTACAAGAAGAATTATGATTGTTGGGTAAAGATAATGTAAAATCTTAGTAATTAGGAAATGTCAATTAAAAATAACAAATGTATATGGAAAAGTTGCTGTGTTAGCAGAATCCTTTGTTTAAAACAGTATAAAAGGTGTCGTGTAAAAGATGGACTCTTCATTCAGAACTTTCAGATACAACTCTGATTCTGAATCTTTTGCGCAAAATAAACCTGACTCTAGCTGACCCTATGGGATGTCTCTTATATCCTTTCTTCCATAACAATCTAGCAGCAGAGCTCACCACATGGCACAACCAAGCCCCTACATTACATCACCCAGCAAGGTTCCACCAAACTTGATTCAGACAAACATGACTCTAAGATAGAAATTGGATATAAAAGTGATACAATACGGGGTCAGTCTAGATCAGTGGTTCTCAACCTTCCTAATGCCACAACCCTTTAATACAGTTCCTCATGTTGTGGTGACTCCCAACCATAAAATTATTTTCGTTGCTACTTCATAACTGTAATTTTTTACTACCAGTTCTGTGGGCATGGCTTATTTTGTGGGCATGGCTTGGAGGTCATGTGACTGGGTGGGCGTGGCTAGCTGGTCATATGACCGGGTGACCATGGCTATGTGTATAGGGACTGCTCAGAGGGCTGAAAAAAGTCATTTGGGACAGATCCTCGCACTTCTGACTGGTCCTCACACTTATGACCATCCTCACATTTATGCCAGTGCAGCATTCTTAACAACCATGTCACTCATTTCACAACTGCTTCTCTTAACCATGGTGATAAGATAGGGCAAAAACGTAAAATGTGAGGACAGTCGTAAGTTCGAGGACTGGTCAAAAGTGCAAGGACCAGTCAAAAATAACTTTTTCAGCCCTCTGAGTAGTCCATGTGCACAAAAGGACTACCCAGACGGCTGAAAAAAGTGATTTCTGACAGGTCCTCGCACTTTTGACTGGTCTTCGAACTTATGACTGGTCATCATTTATGCCCATTGTAGCATTCTTAACAACCGTGTCACTCATTTCACAACTGCTTCTCTTCGCCATAGTGACAAGATAGGGCAAAAACGTAAAATGTGAACACAGTCATAAGTTCGAGGACTGGTCAAAAGTGCGAGGACCAGTCAAAAAATTTTTATATCCATCCTCACATTGGTTAATTATGTAATTATGTAATACAGTTGTTTAATACAAAGTCAACATTTTAATATAAATCAATTAGTTATATAACTATCATTTTTGTATATTAATCAATATGAACATGAATATTCCAATTATTTGCATGCAATCCAATTTCTTACAAATCAATTAATTATATTTACCAATAATAAACCAAATAATTTCCCCCATATATTCCTCCAAAGCACAATTTAACCATTTCTGCTTTCAACAAAATATACAATTAATAGTATCTCAATTATTACAATTCCCTAGTTAAATAGAGCTTTTTTTCTTTTGTGTTTTAAAATCTTGAACCTAAATTATTTGCCCTAAATTTCCCATAGTTTGCAGTTTTGCACATACCTTTTTTGGTGAGGAAAAAAAAAGAAATCTCTCTCTGCCTCATTTTGTCACGCTGCAGCAAAGACCCTGCTTTACTTTCAGTTTCGCTTTTTCAGCATAGCTAGGGGAAAAAAATCTGCTCCAGCAATTTACCTCTTTGCAGCTAGCAACAGAGCCCTCCGCAGAACAGCTGAGAGAAAATCAGCTGAGAGTCAGGAGGCTGATCAAATCAATTTATGGTAATTAACCTATGCTGAAGCTGAAAGGGGCTGTTTTTTCTATTTTTGCAGGCACCAATCTACTCATTTGTTTTATTTTAACCTTGATCAGCTGTAGGGCGGCCCTTTGAAGCCCCACCACAAGGATTTAAACAGTTTTTTTCCCTCTAGCCATCAGCTGGGACTCAGGAGGCAGCAATAGATTGGGAGTGGGTGGGGTAAGCGAACAACAAATGGCGATCCAACAGAGGCAGAGGGTGAAGGTGAGTGAAGGCATGGGGGGGGCGAGAGAGGGCTTTGGTGACCCCTGTGAAATGGCCATTCGACCCCCAAAGGGGTTGCAACCCCTAGGTTGAGAACCGCTGGTCTAGATGATCTCTGAAGGACCCCTTTCTTTAGTATTGGGTTCAAAAGGTAAAACCACAGAAATAACTAACCTTTCTCAGCTGTCAAGTTCAGGAAACACTATCAGGAGCAAAATATCACACTTAGCCAAGCAGAGGTAACCACAGATATAGCGACAGAAAAACTTATATAGGTTTGCAAGAACACCTGTATCCTACTTAAAGAGGGGATACACATTAGTACGCTTGTAGGATATAGTAGCAAGGGAAGTGGGGGAGGGTTCTTGCGGTGGGCTGTCAGCATTGTAATCAATCATAAGATGTTAAAAGTATGTATAAAAATAACTGCCTTAGAATCCTTTTTTCGTTCAGTCTTTGTGTCAGCTTCTCAGTGCTGACATAGTAAAGAGGGGGTTAAATTCCTGTGAGATTATTAAGAGAGAGAGTGCCGTAGAGTGATTTAGATAATGACCAATAGGATAAGGAAGCAAGCCAGGAAAGGGAGGGATGATGGAGCAGAGGTCATTTCCTGGCTGCATATGAGTCCGTGAAGACGTTGTTCTAACAAATAAAAGTTTTTTTTCTTTATTATCAAAATGTGAGAGGCATCTAAATTTCGTTCAGACAACTCTAGCGTGACAGACAGCCAGGAAAAAAAAATGATTTCTAAAACAAAAAGAAATGCTCTCTTCAAAGACTTTTCTTCTAAAAATATTTATGCATTCCTAATCTACTGCGTTGGTAGACCTTCAGATGTCGCCCCTAGCAACCTTATCTGAGGCCATGAAGAAAAGTATCTCCACCGGAGGTTTGCCTCAGAAAAAGGGAAAAATTATGATGCCTTTTTGCTGGACTCCAATCAAGTGGCAGGTAAGGGGGGAAGATTCTATGGCTCTCCAAATGGCAGCATAGCCCCCCCCCCACACACACACAAGGGAAAAAAAAAGATGAGAGAAGAAAGCTCCAAAATGCACGCAGGGCTTCCCTCCCTGCTCAGCAAGCAACCCAGCCCAGCCACGGCATCACTCCCCTGCACCCAAATGGGAGATGATGAAGAAGCCCAAAGGCACCGTGGGCAGGCTCACAGACCCCCGCAATGGGAGGAGAGGCCACTGAGGGTGGAACCACCCCGATTCAGAGGGAAATTTGATGGGGATCCGGACCTGCTAGCTCAATTTCTCGATGCAACTGAGATTTACATCGAGCGCTACGCACACCTTTCCCCTTTCCCCAGGGCCCTGGTCAGTGCCATCGCAGAAGGTCTAGAGGGAGAAGCAAGGAGCTGGTTAGCAGCCCAGTACAAATACAGGCCCCCCCAACTGCAAGATGCAGATGGTTTCTTACAACTGCTGCGAGCCCGTTTCGAAGAAACAGGGGACAATCCCTATGTAGAAGATGAGCTCAGGCACCTAATGCAGAGGGGGAAGCCTGTCCAAAAACATATCCGTGAGTTCAGGAAAGTTGTTGGGACTTTACCTCCTTTGCCTGAACGACTGCTAGTATACTTCTTTAGAACAAGCTTAGATAAGCAAATCGCCCAAGTGACTGCTTATCGAGATATTCCGAACCGACTGTCTGACTGGTTCCGGGTAGCGACGCAAGTTGAGAGAGGGCTACGTGCCAACAACATGCTAAAACAACCACAGGCAAAGGAGAAAACCCAGCTGGACCAGGAACCGTCTATCAGACCAGAAACTACAGCATCACGGGCCACCCAGAGGCCATCCACCCCACGGAGTCCACTGAGGTGCTACAGGTGTGGGGGAGTTGGGCATTTGGCAGCAGCGTGTGGAACCCCGGGGCCCAAAACAGGGCCCCCGGCCAAGGTACGACTGGAACGAGGACCCGGGCACACCACCAAGGCACCATTAAGACTTTCCCCGACTGCAGAAGTTTTTGCCCATCTGACTGAAAATAGGGGGAGCTCCGACGATGCAAATCGACCCCCCGAACTGTATGAGGGCGATGACGATGGTGAAAACGACCCAATGGTGAGCGCACCCATCCACCCTTTTCTTTCCCCATATGCCTAACAGCCCCAAAAACAGGTACCCAAGGGACTTTTCAAGCCTTAGTAGATTAGGGTTGCACGAGGTGCCTGATTAACCTACCCACAGTCCTAAAACTGGGGATCCGGGCTAAAAGGCTCAGCCACCCAATCCATTTTCAGCAAGTTGATGGATCCCTACTAGGGGGGGCGGATGCCACACATTTGACTGAGCCGGTGAAGCTGGAGCTAGCGGATCACTGGGAAATGATTCGGTTCATAATAGCCCCCAAGATGACCAACCCAGTCATACTGGGACTCTCCTGGCTGGACAAGTGGGGCCCCACCATCTGGTGGCAAGAAGGGACCCGCAGACTGAGGATAGCAAGGGGACCCCACCTCCTGCCACCACAACCAGAGAAAACGGCCCCTCCTCCCACCCAGGGGGTCCAACCCCTCCCTCTAGAGGGACAAAAGACACCTCCAACACAGGTGCCCAACCCACCCTGTAAAGGGACAACAGAGCTACTGGCGGCCACCTCCAGCACCTCCCACGGCCAGAACCAGATCCCAAAAGAGTACCAAGACTTGGCAGAAGTATTTAGCGAGACCGAGTGTGACGTACTACCACCCCACCGCGACGCCGATTGCGCTATCGAAATCATCCCTGGTTCGAAACTACCAAAACCTAAATTGTACGCCATGACACCCCGTGAAATGCAAGAACTGCAAAAGTACATAGACAAGAACCTACAAAGGGGTTTTATCGAACCAGCCAAACCACGGGTAGCGGCACCAGTTTTCTTCAGGGAGAAGAAAGACGGCTCCATGCATCTGGTGGTCGATTTTCGCGGGATAAACTGTGTCTCCGTGCACAATTTATACCCCCTCCCCCTCATGAAAGACATGCTAGCTCACTTGGCCAAAGGGAAGGTTTTTACCAAACTAGACCTTCGTGAAGCCTACTACCGCATACGCATCAAGGAAGGAGACGAGTGGAAGACAGCATTTAATTGCCCCCTAGGAAGTTTTCAATTTAAAGTGATGCCTTTCGGACTACAGGGAGCACCGGCGGTGTTCATGCAACTGATAAATGAAGTTTTACATGATCACCTTTATAAGGGGGTCCTCGTCTACCTGGACGACATTCTCATTTACACAGAAACCATAGACGAACACATACCCCTCGTCCGCCAGGTGCTCGAAAAACTGCTGAAAGCGAACCTCTATGTCAAACTGTTGAAATGCGAGTTCCACCAGTCACGGCTAGACTACTTAGGTTACCGAGTGTCCAATGAGGGGATAGAAATGGACCCAGCCAAAGTACAATCGGTCCTTGACTGGCGCCCCCCACGCACCCGCAGACAACTGCAAAGCTTCTTGGGGTTCGCGAACTTCTACAGACAATTTATCCCCTCTTTTGCAAAAATTGCCAAACCTCTAACCGACCTCTTAAAAACAGGGAGTCCAGCAACAAAACCTCGCCCAGGACAGCCTCTACAGTGGAGCCCGGCCTGCCTACAAGCCTTCGAAACACTAAAAGAAATGTTTGCAAAAGAACCAGTCTTGAAACATCCTGACCCCAACCAGTCTTTCGTCATCCAAACAGATGCCAGCGACGTGGCAGTGGGAGCGGTTCTATGCCAAAAGAACAGCCAAGGGAACCTTCAGCCCTGTGCTTACACTTCCCGCAAATTCACCGACACAGAGAGACGCTGGGCAGCATGGGAAAAGGAAGCGTTTGCAGTGAGGTGGGCGCTGTTGACCTGGCGACATCTGCTAGAAGGAAACCAGACACCGTTCGAGGTTTGGACTGACCATAAAAATCTGGAGGCCCTTAGGACCCCACGGAAATTATCACCCAGACAAGTCCGATGGGCCCAATACTTCAATCGGTTCAACTTCGAGCTGAAACACATCCCAGGGGGGAAGAATTTTCTGGCCGATGCCCTCTCCCGAATGCCCCAGTACAACAGTGAACGGGAGCAGGTGGTGAATGCCATCATCCCCTCGCCTCAAGGAGTGGGTCAAGTAACCACCAGACGCCAGCATCGTGACCAGCAGGGCCAACCAGCAGGTGACCTGACGACACGGCTCAAAACAGAGACATTGGCGGACCCCTGGTTCCGAGACAATCAGCATCTTTTGACAAGGAGGAACGACATAGCATGGAAAGGGACAAAACTTTACGTCCCAGAAACTCTACGCACCCTAGTCCTCAAAAGGAGCCACGACGTTAGACCAGCAGGCTGTTTCGGTTTTCTAAAGACTCTGCACTTAGTACGAAGACAATTTTGGTGGCCTCACATGAGGAAAGACGTGGACAGCTATGTGAAGAGCTGCACCATCTGTGCCACGATGAAAACCCGACCAGGAAAACCTCCTGGGTTACTGCAGCCAGTAGCTGAACCGACAAGACCATGGGAGGAGATTGCAATGGACTTTATAGTAGAGCTGCCGAAGAGTGGCGGAAACACAGTGATCTGGACCGTAATAGACTTATTCTCCAAACAGGCACATTTCATACCCTGTAGCGGGCTACCCTCAGCCCGCCAATTGGCCAAGCTGTTTGTGAAACACATCTACCGCTTGCATGGAGTACCCAGAAGAATCATCTCCAACCGAGGTGTCCAGTTCACAGCGAAATTTTGGAGGGAATTCCTACGATCCATAGGATCATCCCAAGGTCTCAGCTCAGCATTTCACCTGAGCACCAATGGCGGGGCAGAGAGACTGAATGCCATGATAGAGCAGTACTTGAGGTGCTATGTAGACTACCAATAGTCGAACTGGGCGGACCTCCTATCTTTTGCGGAGGTCGTGTACAACAATGCTGTCCACAGTAGTACAGGACTAACCCCATTCAAGGTAGTGAGCGGTATGGATTTTGTCCCCATGCCAGAATATCCCAGGGAACCCCCTTCTTCAGTCAGTTTGAACGATTGGATGGCGATGCTAAGAGACACTTTGCTTCTTGTGTTGCACTGAACCTTGCGCAATAAACCTCTCTGATCACCCACGGAAATCTTGTGAGTCTTAATTTCTATAACATTTTCTGGCGACCACCAAGGGACTCATAAGAAGGAGCCATTGACTCTTGTGGCAGATTTAGTCCGGCACAGTTCTCGCTGTGGTCTGGCTGATCTACCAGGCCGGCCAACCCTCCGTTGAAGGGTTCGGTACATCTACAGCCACAGCGGGATCACAGTGCCCACACTCGAAATCACGCCAAGGATCCTCAGGGTGACAGACCGGTTGCTGAGTGAACGTCCCGGACCAAAAAGACCTGCAGGCGAGTATGGAATAGGTGTGTACCCAATCTGTAGGATTGGAAGCGGGGAAGGAACATCCTCGACTGGACAGGTCGGCGTGCCAAAGTCCAGATAGGTAGGAAACTGTGTGGGTTGGTTAAGCGGTCGCAGTTCTCAGAGATAGCCGTTGGAATGTCCGGTGTCCTGAGTCGGCCATAGAGTTTTCTTAGAATGGGTGGGAGTAGTAGTAAACAAACGGCGTCTTTGACGCCGCTTGAATGCATGTTGAAAAACTTTGAGGCAGGATTCCTGAGAGATTATGGAGACCCCCAATGTGACCCTGATACACTACGGACATTTTGCCATGATTAGTGGCCTACTTTCACCGTGGGGTAGCCAGAGGAAGGGTCTTTAGACCCAGGGCTCATCTTGAGAGTCCACCAGAAAGTAACAGGGGATGGACATTGGGACCAGTATCCATATATTGATCAGTGGAAGACTAACATAAGAGAGAGACCCCCTTGGTTAATCAAGTGTCAGGCAGAGTTTGCTAGAGTCTGTTTGATGAAATCTAAAAGAGAGGGGAGAAAGAAAACCTTATGCAATAAAAGCTGAACCAGTTCCTGTACCACCAGAAACAGAGAACCTGATGAAACCTAAATCAAAGAAGAAAATAAAGAGAAGTGCCTCATGGTCTTCAGCAAGCTCTGAAGACTCTGTGTCAAACCATAGTAGAAGTAAAACAAAGGCCCGGGACGAAACTATTGCCCCTCTTAGAGAAATAATTGTACCAGGAACAGCCTCAAAACGTTCCTGCACTTCAATATGTCCCTTTTACAACCACTGACTTGTTGAATTGGCAACAGCATTATGGGCCGTTTTCAGAAAAACCTCAAGAAATCATTGATTTGATGGCTACCATTATAGAAAGTTGAGAAGCCCCACCATACAGTAAGATGATTCAGACATTGGGGTTGACCAAAAAAGATTTATGCTGTTATGTGTAGTAGGAAAAAAGAACTACTGCAGATTCTGATAAATTACCATTCTTAAAAGAACAAGAGAACTCTGAAAGAACTAAGAATAGAGAAGAAAATTGTTATTGGTCTTCCCACCCGGGGTTTAGCAGGTAATATCTTTTCTTTATCTTTATCTTTATTTGATTTATATACTGCCCTACTCCCAAAGGACTCAGGGCGGTGAACAGCCAAACAATAAAAATACACAATACAAAATTTAAAAACAGAATAAAAACGAATTTAAATAATTTGGCACAGACAGATTAAAACGCCCCAATTGTTTAAAACCAATTAAAATTTTACCTATTTAAAAAGAAAAGGGGAAATAGATTTAGGCCAGGCCCGCCTGGTGAAATAAAAAGGTCTTGAGAGCGGTGCGGAAGGTGCGCAGATCCAGGATCTTCCATATCTCCGGGGGGAGCTCATTCCAGATAGTAGGTGCCTCCACAGAGAAGGCTCTCCCCCTAGGGGCCACCAGTTGACATTGTTTGGCCGACGGCACCCGGAGGAGCCCCTCCCTGTGAGAGCATACTGGCCGGTGGGAGGGTATTGGTGGTAGTAGGGGGTCCCGTAGATAACCAGGTCCGAAGCCATGGAGCACTCTAAAGGTGGTAACCAGAACCTTGAAGCGCACCCAGAAGACCACCAGGAGCCAGTGCAGCTCGCGCAGGAGGGAGGTCACATGGGAGCGCCATGTCGCTCCCATAACCACCCTGTTGGGATGGGGGGAGGTTTGCCCCCGAATCGTGAACCAGCACACAAGCAAACACACTAGGACTGAAATAAGTCTAGCAGAGGAGTCTTGTATAAAAATATACTTTACTACAAAACTTTTAAAAAACACTGTACCTTTAAAAAAGTACATTAATAACAAAGTCTTATCTTGGTTAAATGAAGCCAGGCCGTCTCCCTAAATTCCTCTCCACAATACCAAAACCAGTCCTTGGGAAAAACTAACAAGACATTAAACAGCTTCGGTGTCGATACATCATCGAGGTAGTAGAAGGGCAGCAGCGTGGGCTTCAAAATAAAAGTCGCCTGTAAAAAGCAATCCAAACAGCAAATGTGACTTGAAGCTCCTGGCAGGGAAACTGTCCAGCGTATCCCTCCGATCGTAGCAGCAAATGTTCAAATGTTGGCTTGCGTGCTTCAACTGAGCATAAGGCAAGCCGAAAGTAGAAACTTCAAAAGGCTCCCGGCTATCTCAGCACACAGCTGCAAGATAGCTACGTGAGAGTAACACAGCTTCTTGGCTTCTTCTCCGCTGCTACTCTGCTGCAGGCGTTGGGGCTTCCCAGCAGAGTTCTCCTCCCTTCTTTCAGCTCTGCGTCCAGGTGCCTCTGCACTGGCTCTGCATCTAGGCCTAAACTGTGTCTAGGCCCCACTAGCAAGGAGAAAGGTCCATGTTTACATGGTAAACTAACCTGCAATTAACAAGGGCGGGGAAGGCTTGCAGTTAATTGCAGACCGGAGATGGCTTGATTAAGTCCATACAGTTTGTAGCTGATCAAGTGGCCACAGCAATCCTGAAAACACTTCCTGACACACCCACGCGGCCGCATTCTGGACCAGCTGGAGCCTCTGGGTGCTCCTCAAGGGGAGTCCCATGTAGAGAGCATTGCAGTAGTCCAGGCAGGAAGTAACGAGAGACTAAGTGACCATCCTGAATGAGTCCCGATCCAGAAAAGGACGCAACTGGCGAATCAGGCGAACCTGATAAAAAGTCCCCATGGCCACAGCCATCAAGTGCCCTTCCAAAGACAGCCGTGAGTCCAGGAGGACGCCCAAGTTGCGAACCCTCTCTGTGGGGGCCAATGATTCGCCCCCAATAGTCAGTGATGGCACCAACTGACTATATCAGGACGTCGGAAACCACAGCCACTCTGTCTTGGATGGGTTGAGCCTGAGCCTATTCCTCCCCATCCAGATCTGCACAGCCTCCAGGGACTGAGACATCACTTCAAGGGCATCATTGGGGTGGTCCGGGGTGGAGATGTACAGCTGGGTGTCATCAGCGTACTGGTGGAACTTCACCCCGAAACCACGGATGATCTCGCCCAGCGGCTTCACATAAATGTTGAACAGGAGGGGCGAGAGGACTGACCCTTGCAGCACCCCACATATGAGGGGCCTCAGGGTTGACCTCTGCCCCCCTGTCAACACAGACTGCGACCGGTCAGAGAGAAAGGAGGAGAACCACTGCAACACAGTGCCTCCCACCCCTAACTCTTC
This sequence comes from Coluber constrictor foxii, assembly GCA_038048745.1. Taxonomy (NCBI): domain Eukaryota; kingdom Metazoa; phylum Chordata; class Lepidosauria; order Squamata; family Colubridae; genus Coluber; species Coluber constrictor. The sequence continues at coordinate 51,221,990 of CM075966.1, forward strand.
CAACCGGTGCAGCATGATACCATGGTCGATGGTATCAAAAGCCGCTGAGAGACCTAACAGGACCAGGACAGAGGAGCACCCCCTGTCCCGAGCCCTCCAGAGATCATCTACCAACGTGACCAATGCCGTTTCCGTGCTGTACCCGGGCCTGAAGCCCGACTGGAACGGATCCAGATACGTCGTTTCATCCAGGTGCTGGGAGAACTGTTTCACAACCACACTCTCAACAACCTTCACCACGACGCGAAGGTTGGAGACTGGATGATAATTTACCAACATTGCCTGGTCCAGGGAAGGCTTCTTGAGGAGAGGCCTCACCACCGCCTCTTTCAAGGTGGCAGGAAAGTCACCCTCACCCAACAAAGCATTTATAATCCCCTGGAGCCAGCCTCGTGTCAACTCCCGGGAAGCCAGCACTAACCAGGAGGGACACGGGTCCAATAAACAAGTGGTCGCATTCAGTCTACCCAGAATCCTGTCCACATCCTCAGGGGTCACAGGATCAAACTCATCCCAGATAACGGTCTCAAGACCTGCCTCGGTCACTCCCCCTGAGACTACCCAGTTGGAGTCCAGATCTTCCCGAATCCGAGCAATTTTGTCATACAGATACTGAACAAAATCCTCGGCTCGACCCTCCAAGGGCTCCTCCCGCACTTCCTGGTGGAGCAGGGAGTGGGTCACCCTAAACAGGGCGGCCAGGCGGTTATCTGATGATGCAATAAGAGCAGTAAAATAGCTGCATTTCGCTGCTTTTATCACCACTAGGTAATTCCTAATATGAGATCTTACCAGTGTCCGATCCGATTCAGAAAGACTGGCCCTCCAACTACTCTCTAGGCGTCTTTTCCGGCGCTTCAACTCCCTCAGCTCCTCAGTAAACCAAGGAGCCAAATGAGATTGGCTCTGGGTCAGGGGCCACAAAGGCACGACCCGATCCAGAGCTCCAGCGGCCGCCCTATCCCAGGCGGCCACTAGGTCTCTAGTCGAGGCATGTGCCAGAGCCTCAGGGAATGGTTCAAGCTCCATCAGGCGCCTGGGGCGGAACCATCTTGTCAGCTCTGCCTCCCTGCAGCGGGGTGCAGCGGTTCGAAAGTCAAGATGAAGGAGAGAGTGATCTGACCATGACAAGGGCTCGGTAACTATATCCCCTATCTGAAGATCACTCAACCACTGTTCAGAGACAAAAAACAGGTCCAGTGTGTTTCCCCCAGTGTGGGTAGGGCCAGGTCCATAGCTGTCATGGAAGCCATGAACTCCCAAGCCACCTCAGATGCCTCCCCCATGACCATAAGCCTATGGGTATCAACTGCCACCGCGGCGATGACGTTGAGTAGCTTGGGCAGGGAGTCAGGTACATGATCAGCAAACCCATCTAAACCCCATGACCCCATTTCACCAGGAGGGATTCACAACAGGCCGTCTGAGGAACAGTGGCCTCCCTCGGTCTCAGACCATCTTTAATGATAACCGCTACCCCCCTGCACCTCCCCTGTGACCTCGGCTGATGGAATGCATGGAACCCTGGTGGGCACATTTCAACGAGGGGAACCCCCCCTCCTGGCCCAACCAGGTCTCTGTAATACCTACCAGGTCCGCACCCCCCTCTTGAAGAAGATCACAAATGAGGGGAGCTTTATTTACTATGGACCTGGCATTGCATAACATCAGCCGAAGGCCCGGGCCCTGTGGGTCTATGCAACCTGGGGAATGGGTGGAGCCTTGGGGGCTGGAGCATGCCATCGCTCGTAGACAGCGAGTGTGCATTCCTCTAACATGATATGGCCCCCTGCTCCTGCCATATCTACCCCTCCCACCTACAGTATTGATGTTCTGAACTTTATCCGGATGAGCTCTAACCCCCCCTCAACCCCGGGTCCCCCACCCCCCATGCCGTGCTTCACGGTCAGACCCGACCCTCCCCCTTGTGGGTTCTCCCCCATACCCACAACCTGAGTTCCAATCAAACCCTCCCCTTCCCTGGGACCCCTTAAAAGTTTGACTAAAATTTCAATAAAAAAACCCTCAATCCCCTAGTTTTCACATGCCACCTCTCTGGGTCCCAAAACCCATCACTGAGGTGGGCCCTTGATAGTGAGGAGGGTCACATCTGCGAGAGGGGGGAATCTCACAGCGCAAGAAGTTCCGCTGTCATGTACATCTCCGAATGCAATGATGGGGGCACGGAGCTTAATCAGGGGACTCAAAAGATGAAAAACATGGAGCCATTGTTCATTGATGTACCATTGGTGTCTCTACTGTCCTCCCACAACAATAGGAGGGTCCTAACAATTTCATCCAGTGGGAGCAACATCCAGCCCACCCTCTCACGGTGGGACCCCTAAGGGGCTATAAATCTAAAAGTACTTCTCCACTGGCAAACGTCATGAAATAATAGAGGACCCCTCAGCGGTTGCATCAATTTTGGTCGATCCATGGTCGGAGGGAAAAGTTTGTCAGTCTATCAGTCCATGGGTCATGTCAGGGCTAGATGGAATTCTTAGCATAGTTTTATACTCTGAATCGTATTCAAGTAAGTCCCAATGGAAAAAAGGGAGAAGGAAAGGGAAGAGGAAGGAGGAAGGGGTGGGGAGAGGGGAGAACTCCTTCAAACATGGGCAGATAATAAGTCCATTTTTGGCAATACAAAGTGTCCCGGGAGGGGTGAGGAAAGAAAGGGTTGGTATCCATGCAACGGGGAAAATAAAAAGAAAAGCTTGTCTAAATGGGAAGACTCAGATAATTAAATTGATTAAATTTGATATGATTTTTGTAAAAATAACAATAATAATAATTGTTAAGATCTGTGCATTCCCTAATTCAACTAAAATTTAAGGTGGGAATGACTAGTGTGTATGTCTAAAGTCTTTGTGTACCTTCAAAGTAACTGCAATTGTTTGATCTCTAGAGTTATGAATTTTAAATTGTTAGAGAGAGTATTGAGAGGAAAGAAATTATCTCATCCAGTTTGGTCTGGCCAAACCAGACAGGGTGGAGAACAAAATTCAACTTTCCTTCTTCTCTATGCTTCAAGATAAACTCGAGTTTATAAGTAAAAGTTTATAAGTAAAAGTTTATAAGTAAATGTTTTAAGTTCACTAACTACAATACTGATTCCTTCAAACTAGACCACGAACTATCTACCCACTCCCTTTTCTACTTCTGCAATGCCTTCCTCACCCACAAAGGGGGGGAGGGGACCTCGTTCTCATGTCTTTAGCCCTGCACAGAAGACTCTGATCTGTAAAAACAGAACTAGAGAGTGTCACTGCGTTTTTGTATTTACCAGCAGAGCTCTTATTTCTGAACTGCCAGACTTACCATAGTTTGCCAAGTCCTTATCAGTATTTACTGCGCATGTCCTGCATTCTTTTCTTTTTTTCTAAAAACCTTTCCTTTGTTCTCCAGCCAGCTAAGGTCAGGCTGGGGATTCTTTGCCAAAATGTAACTAATTTAGATTAGTGAGATATCTTTATTTTCTTTACAATAAATATGAGTTTAATTAGAAGATGTATTCCGGTTTTATTGATCAAAGTATACAGAAGGATAAAAGTCACGATCCAACTCAAAATGAGGGCAATTACCCCACGCAAGGTAACGGGGCTGATTGCCGCTCTGACAGAGAGATTAAGGAAATCAACTTTTATTTAGTTATGAAGAATTATCAAAAGTGAAGAAATAGGACACAAAATAAATATTGAAAATCTTAAAGATAATATGATTATGCAAGCTAAACAGATGATTTGCAAAATGAAATGAACAGGAAAAATTAGAAGCTATGCAATTTGAAGATGACAGCTTAAAATAATAATAATAATAAAATCAGAATCAACTTACATTAGAAATAGCAAGACTAAAAGATTCACCTACAGCAATTACTATCTCCAAAGAAATGATGCTTCTGGTAAATAACCTCAAGGAGAGATAGACGTTCTTAGACAAATTAATAGCTGAAAATGAAAAACTAGTATAAGAAGACATCAAACAAAAAGCCTCGGAACACTATGCTTTCCTGCCTTCCTATAAACAATAAATTAATTTTGCTCTCAAGCAAGAAAAAAAGGGAAGAAGAGAAAAGACAGTTCTTGTGTTGGCTAAGAAGAGTGCCTGTAATAAAAGGTCCCAAGACAGCATGTTGAATCATCTTTGCAAGGTTTGTGCGTATGCTGTTTTAGACAAGTTGCTTCTCAAGCCTAGTGAGCTCAATCTACATTGAAGAAAAGCTGCAAAAGCATTCTGTAAAGAAAGGAAGCCATAGGTGAAAACCCTGAAATGTCCCTTAAATGGAAGAAATATAGATATGCCTGCATGTCCAGTTTCCCTCCTGGTCGTGATAGTGAGAAATGTGGCTCAAGAAGATCAAATCCCCAAATACCTGGCAGGAGTTTGAAGTACAGGCAGAAAAGATGTTCCCGCTGCATTGCAATAAGCCAAAGGCAGAGAGAGAGGGAAGGAAGTTGTTTGTTGTTGGGAATTTAACCCTTAGGCAGCCAACTACTATTTACACCAGCCATGCGATTCAAGGAGTTTTAGAGATACAAGCATCAAGCTCTCCTCACTCAGAAACCATGAGTGATTCTGAAACAAACAAATGCTTTAACCCAGCTACTCTTTTGCAAACATCGGGTCATGCAATTGATACAACGTATGCAGGTCAACACAGCAACCAGAGTGGAGCAGACCTTCCCAAGCCTTGAAGTTGACCAGCCTTAACAGGACTATAAGAGAAAAAGGTGACAAAGGTGTGCCTTGAAAATCACCTTAAGTGAGTAAATGCATTACCACTAGTACTTTGATCTGTGTGATGTTCTCCACGTAAAGGAATTAGATTATCTCCTTTTGAAATACATAAAAATCATATAGGAGACCTAAGCTAGATAGGAACTAAGATAAGAACTAAGTGGATGAATCAGATGGTGGGAGAATTAAATAAGCAAATACAAGAAATCCAACAATATTGTGTGTCCCTTAGCCCAGTATTTTTGACCACCTCTAGTTATAATATTCAAATTGTAGTAAGAAATAAATGGGAAAATATGATTGTAAAAATGAAATGAATATATATATATATATTAATTGGAGATTTGTGATATCTCTTTCTCCATTCGTGGTAATCCAGGATGACTTAACACAAAAAACATACAAATAAACCTACCTGGAAATGAGCTGGTAATCGGATAAGAGCCTGTGGCCTGAGGGTTAAATCAACTGCCTTACAGGCAGACGGCCCAGGTTCAAATCCCAGTAAGGGTATGACTGTCTGATGAGAGCAAATAAGCTCGAAATAGATCTATAACAGCCTCCCTTTATTTATAGAATTATCAGCAAAAATATTTAAAAAAAACATAGAAAATAGCTTGTCGGCTATATTATACTGTCTGGACGGCCCATGAGATTGGGCTGAAAGGCAAAAATTGGAGATTTGTGATATCTCCTTCTCCATTCGTGGTAATCCAGGATGATTTAACACAAAAAACATACAAATAAACCTACCTAGAAATGAGCTGGTAATCGGATAAGAGCCTGTGGCCTGAGGGTTAAATCAACTGCCTTACAGGCAGACGGCCCAGGTTCAAATCCCAGTAAGGGTATGACTGTCTGATGAGAGCAAATAAGCTCGAAATAGATCTATAACAGCCTCCCTTTATTTATAGAATTATCAGCAAAAATATTAATATATATATATATATATATAAATGAAATACACACAACAATTGTCCAGGAATAAATCTGAAGCCGAGATGCAAAGTGACTCCAAGGGATTAGTTAGTTTTGTCCGTCACAGAGTCTGAATGCTTAACTCACCCCCTTTTATAGCCTGTGGGGTGTGGTCCAGTGAGTCAGCTAATCACGGGCACGCCTTTTCTTCTGTTGCGCGTGCCTGTCTCTGCGATGCTGGCGAGGGTCCAGCCAAGACTCATTACCTGTGGCTGCAGGGACGTGCTTGGCTCTGGGCCTATCTCTTGCCCTTCGGTGTCCTCCGGAGGCATTGCCAGAGAGGAGGGTCCTGGAGAAGGAAGCCTTGCCAACTCCTCTCCCTCACTCTCAGAGTCCTCTCCTGCTGATGACACAGGCTCAAGCAATGGAGCCACAACACTAATTTCAAATTCATATTAAGTTCTCTACTATTTGGATCCTGTTGCAACATGTGTTGTTTCGATGAAGAAAGACGCATAGGCAGGAACGATGATTCATGGGAAGGCCCCTCGTGTGGGAAGGCACCTTGATGAAAGGCACCCTGACTCCATCCAAAAGGCTCCCTTTTATTGTCATTTTACAACTGCATGGCAAAACATTTACTTGTTCTTATTGGCTAAAGAAAGCTCGTGAATTCCATGTGGACTCCTCATGTTCCCCTCATGTTCTTCCTGTAACAAACAATGCCTACGTGTGGGTCCTCATGCCTTGCATATTTGAGATAAGGTCTCTGCCAGACATCCTGTCTTTGTCCGAGCGGAGTTGTCTAAAAAGAAATAACGTGCCTCTCACATTTTGATAATAAAGAAAAAAAAACATTTATTTATTAGAACAACGTCCTCACGAACTCATATGCAGCCAGGAAATGACCTCTGCTCCAAATTCCCTCCCTTTCCTGGCTTGCTCCCTTATTCTTATTGGTCATTCTCTAAATCATTCTACTGCAGTTTTTCTTACTAATCCCACAGGAATTTAACCCCCCCTTTACTATGTCAGCCCTGAATGAAATGCAACTTGAGAGGCTGACAGTCTTACTGTCCTGATGAGATTAAGACCATGTGTTGATATTGTTTACTCAGCGCGGTTTGCCAACTATGTTGTGATAACACTATCCCACAACATGGCCTCACTTTTTGTCAAGTCTTCCAATAATTTACTTCGTTTAGCCCTTTCCTTCTTCTGTTTACCAGCTGTGTAATTTATCACTAACCCCCGAAACACTACTTTAGCTGTTTCCCAAACAGTTAAGAAGTTCACATCTTCCTTATTATTTTCTTGAAAGAAAAAGCCCATCTCCTTCTTAAAATAACTTAAAAATTGTTCATCTTTGAGGACCCTCACATCCATCCTCCACCTAGGCCTTATTTTCAAGCCTTCCCCTGTTATCCAAAGTGGGTTGTGGTCTGCCCACTCGTTAACACCTATCTCTACTTTCTTTATTCCCTGTCTCAATTCCCCCGACATCCAAGCCGTATCTATCCGTGACCAAGATAAGTGCCTGGCTGAGAAGTCTGTATATTGTTTATCTTCCGGGTGCTTTTCCCTCCAAACATCTCTGAGTTCAAATTCCTCTTGTACTTGATGGCATATAGTTGGCAACCTTTTCTTTATTGTATTCTTTTTCCCTTCCTGCTTCCTCATTCCGGTTTTATAGCCTTTATCTTTATCATCTATGACGTTAAAGTCCCCCACTACACAAATGTGTGAATAATCATATTCTACCAATTTACTATAAAGGTTCTGGTAAAATTCTTTCTGATTCCCATTAGGTGCATAAATACAAGCCAGTAAGCATTTATTGCCGCAGATTTCTACCTCAATCATCAAAACAGCCGATCTTTGAGGAAATTTTCTCTTTATTGAGCATAACCATCTGTCCCTGACTCTTTTCGCAGTCAGCACTAACCTTTGCCCCCCAAACCCTCCCTTTCCGTTCCCCAATTCTCTGCGTCTTATTGGCCATCTTCCAAGCCACTCTCCCCATCCCATCTCCGTCAGTTCACAGGAATGTCCCCCCTTCCATCCCATCTCCGAGGAGACAGTATCTTCAGGGGAATTAAGTAGGTGAAAGTTCAAGCTTCTCCTCTCCTTTCGTATGTCAGCACTGGAACACTGACATCCGGCCTCTCTCCCTTCATTCTCTCAGTGAGGCCTGCACAGACAAACAACAAGTTTAGTACCATTACCCCATCTAAGGGTGTGTCCCACCCCCTCCTGCCTTGTCTGACTGATCTGCATGGAATTTAGCTATAAGGCGGTCAGCTTGGATGTTTGTGCTCTTCACCCAGGAAGCTTCTGACAAGGGGTAACCCTTCCACTTAATTAAGTATTGGAGGCGCCCCCTGTGCCACCTCAAATCAAGAATTCGCTGTACTTCATAGTGAGTGTGGCCCCCAATGATCAAGGGCCCTGGGGGATCAGGTGGCACCAGCCTTAATGTTGACCCCACCACAGGCTTCAGGAGACTACTGTGAAAAATGGGGTGTATCCTTCCTAGTAACCGGGGCAACTGCAATTGTACTGTGACCGGGTTGATTATTTTTACTATAGGAAATGGTCCTATAAACTTCAGACCCAGTTTCCTGGTCGGGAGTCTGAGTCTCAAATACTTGGTGGAGAGGTAGACTTTCTCTCCTACTCAGAACGGTCTTTGGGGGGCTCGGTGCTTATCTGCTTGTTTCTTATAAGACTGTGCCGCCTTATCTAATGCCTTCTTGACGTTCTCCCAGGTTTCTCTCAGCATTGCCATCCAATCAGTTACACTAACTGAGGAAGGGGGTTCCCTTGGGTACTCTGGTGTGGGGACGAAATCCATACCGCTCACTATCTTAAATGGGGTTAGTCCTGTGCTACTGTGGACAGCATTGTTATATGCGACCTCTGCAAATGATAGGAGGTCCGTCAAGTTTGACTGTTGGTAGTCAACGTAGCACCTCAGGTACTGCTCTATCATGGCATTCAGTCTCTCTGCCCCCCCCCCCCATTGGTGCTTGGGTGAAACGCTGAGCTGACACCTTGGGATGATCCTATGGATCAAAGGAATTACCTCCAGAATTTCGCTGTAAACTGGACACCTCGTTTGGAGATGATTCTTCTGGGTACTCCGTGCAGGTGGTAGATGTGTTTCTTGAACAGTTTGGCCAATTGGCGGGCTGAGGGTAGTCCACTGCAGGGTATGAAATGTGCCTGTTTGGAGAATAAGTCTATTACAGTCCAGATCACTGTGTTTCCGCCGCTCCTTGGCAATTCTACTATGAAGTCCATTGCAATCTCATCCCATGGTCTTGACGGTTCAGCTACTGGCTGCAGCAACCCGGGAGGTCTTCCTGGTCGGGTTTTCATCATGGCACAGATGGTACAACTTTTTACATAACTGTCTACATCTTTTCTCATGTGGGGCCAGCAAAACTGTCTTCATACTAAGTGCAGAGTCTTTAGGAAGCCGAAATGCCCCGCTGATTTAACGTTGTGGCTCCTCTTGAGGACCAGGGTGCATAGTCTCTGGGACATAGAGTTTTGTCCCCTTCCATGCTAGGTCATCCCTTTTTGTCAAGAGATGTTGATTGTCTCGAAACCAGGGGTCCGCCAATGTTTCCATTTTGAGTCTTGTCGTTAAGTCATTTGCCGATTGGCCATGTTGGTTGTGACGCTGCTGTCTGGTGATTACCTGACCCACTCCTTGGGCAGAGGGGATGATGGCATTCACCACCTGCTCTTGTTCACTGTTGCTTTTTTTTTTTTTTTTTGGTGGGGAAAGTATTAAATTTATTGAAACAAAAATACAAGACCTTTGTATTCGATTCCTGCATTTTTAAATAGAATGGGGAGAAAGGGAGACCACAGACACAGAGAAGATCAGGATCTTCAGTAGCACTCTATCTTTTTTTTTAAAAAAAACCAAACCTTTATTAAGACTTAAAATAAAAATACATATTTAAAACACACAAATTCTTAATCAGACAAAAGAAAAAAGATAGATAAGAAAAGAAAAGAAAAACTAAAAGGCAAAAAACAAATGTACTTATACCATTAGTCCATTACAAATATTAACTAATTTCTATATCTTTTTTCCTTTTATATATATACATATAAATATATACATATATACATTTTTCCAACTATATTCATCTGACAGTGCTATTTTGATTATAGTCAATTCTTTCAAAGTTCTTTCAAAACAGAGAAAGAAGAAAAGTGAGTAGGATGGAACTTTGAAAGAATTGTTCTCTGTTGCATTGGGGCATTCGGGAGAGGGCATCGGCCAGAAAGTTCTTCTCCCCTGGGATGTGCTTCAGCTCGAAGTTGAAACGACTGAAGTATTGGGCCCACCGGACTTGCCTGGGCGATAACTTCCGTGGGGTCTTGAGGGCCTCCAGGTTTTTATGGTCAGTCCAAACTTCGAACAGTGTTTGGCCCCCTTCTAGCAGATGTCGCCAGGTCAACAGCGCCCACCTCACTGCGAATGCTTCCTTTTCCCATGCCGCCCATCGTCTCTCTGTGTCGGTGAGTTTGCGGGATGTGTAGGCACAAGGTTGTAGGTCCCCTTGGCTGTTCTTTTGGAGTAGGACAGCCCCCACTGCCACATCGCTGGCATCTGTTTGGATGACAAAGGGTTGTTCAGGGTCAGGCTGCTTCAAGACCAGTTCTTTTGCAAACATTTTTTTTCAGTGTTTCAAATGCCTGTTGGCAGGCCGGGTCCCACTGTAGAGGTTGTCCTGGGCGGGGTTTTGTTGCCAGACTCCCTGTTTTTAGGAGATCCGTCAGAGGTTTTGCAATTTGCGAAAGAGGGGATGAATTGCCTGTAGAAGTTCACAAACCCCAGGAAGCTTTGCAGTTGTCTGCGGGTGCGAGAGGGTCACCAGTCTAGAACTGATTGCACTTTGGCCGGGTCCATTTCTATCCCCTTGTTTGACACTCGGTAACCTAAGTAGTCTAGCCGTGACTGGGGGAACTCGTATTTTGATAGTTTGACATAGAGGTTCGCTTTCAGCAGTTTTTCCAGCACTTGGTGGACGAGGGGTATGTGTTTGTCTATGGTCTCCGTGTAAATGAGAATGTCATCTAGGTAGACCAGGACCCCCTTATAGAGGTGGTCATGTAGAACATCATTTACCAATTGCATGAACACCGCCGGGGCTCCTTGTAGTCCAAAAGGCATCACTTTAAATTGAAAACTTCCTAGGGGGCAGTTGAATGCTGTCTTCCACTCATCTCCTTCCCTGATGCGTATCCGGTAGTATGTTCGCGGAGGTCTAGTTTGGTGAAAACCTTTCCTTTAGCCAGGTGGGCTAGCATGTCTTTCATGAGGGGAAGGGGATATAAGTTGTGTACGGAGACAGTGTTGATCCCTCGAAAATCAACCACCAGGCGCATAGAGCCGTCTTTTTTCTTATTGAAGAGGACCGGTGCCGTGACCCGCGGTTTGGCTGGCTCAATGAAGCCCCTTTGTAGGTCTTTGTCTATGTAGTTTCGCATTTCTTACATTTCACGGGGCATCATGGCATACAGTTTAGGTTTTGGTAGTTTCACCCCAGGGATGATTTTGATGGTGCAATCGGCTTCACGGTGGGGTGGTAGAATGTCACACTTGGCCTCGCTAAATACCTCTGCAAGGTCTTGGTACTCTCTTGGGATCTGTTCTGTTTCGTGGGGGCTTTTGGATGTGGCCCCTAACTGCTTTGCAGTACCCTTTGGGAAGGGGCCTCGTGTTGGCGTCATCTTCTTTTGTTCAGGCGGGAAAGGTTGGGGCTCTTGTGGGGGGGGCGTCTCTCCTGGTTGGAGCAGCAGGAGTTGGGGCCCCTTTGCTATCCTCAATCTGAGGGTTCCCTCTTGCCACCAGATGATTGGGCCCCATTTGTCTAGCCAAGAAAGTCCCAGTATGACTGGATCGGTCATTTTGGGGGCTATTATGAACCGAATCGTCTCCCAGTGGTCCCCTAGCTCCAGCTTCACTGGCTTGGTCAGGTGTGTGGCGTAACCCCCCCCCCCCCCCCCCGCTAGGGATCTGTCAACTTGCTCAAATCGAATAGGGTAGTTGAGCTTTTTAGCTCGGATCCCCAATTTTAGGACTGTGGGTAGGTTAATCAGGCATCTCGTGCAGCCCGAATCTATTAGGGCTTGGAAAGTCCCTTGGGTCCCTGTTTTTGGGGCTGTTAGGCATATGGGGAAGAGAAAAGGGTGGATGGGTCCACTCACCATTGGGTCATTTTCACCATCGTCCTCGCTGTCATTCGAGTCGGGAGATTGATCTCCATCATCTGGGACTCCCCTTGCTTCAGTCAGGTGGGCGAAGACCTCTGTACCTGGGGGGAGTTTTCATGGCGCATTGGTGGCGCGCTTGTGCCCTCGTTTCGGTCGTGCCTTGGGTGGTGGGTTTGGCCTCGGCCCCGGGGCTCCACACGCTGCTGCCAGGTGGCCTGTTCCCCCACATCTGTAGCACCTCAGTGGGCTCCGTGGAACGAAAGGCCTCTGAGTAGGCCATAGTGCTGTGGTTCCTTGTCTGCTGTGTGGTCCCGGGTCCGATTGGTCTCTCTCCTTGACATCTGGTTGCTTTAACATGTCGTTGGTGCGCAGCCCCCTCTCGATTTGCATCGCTACCCGGAACCATTCGGAGAGTCGGTTTGGGATGTCCCGATAAGCGGTCACTTGGGCAATTCGCTTATCTAGGCTTGTTCTGAAGAAATATACCAGTAGTCACTCTGGTAGGGAAGGGAAGGTGCCAACGACTCATCTGAGTTCACGAATGTGCTCTTTGATGGGCTTCCCCTTCTGCATTAGGTTTCTGAGCTTGTCTTCCACATAGGGGTCCTCCCCTGCCTCTTCGAACTGGGCTCGTAATAGTTGCAAGAACCCATCTGCGTCTTGCAGCTGGGGGGCCCTGTTCTTGTAGGGGGCTGCTGACCAGCTCCTTGCTTCTCCCTCCAGCCCTTCTGAAATGCCACTGACTGGGGCTCTGGGGAATGGGTAGAGGTGTCCATAGCGCTCGATGTAGATCTCAGCTGTGTCGAGGAATTGCACTAGCTGGTCTGGATCCCCATCGAACTTCCCTCTGAACCGGGGTGGTTCTGCCCTCGGTGCCCCTTCCTCCCATGGCGGGACTCTGTGAGCATGCCCATGGTGCCATTGGACTTCTTCCTCATCTCTCATTCGGGGGTGGGGGGGGGTGATGTCCTGCCTAGGCTGGTGTGCTTGCTGGGGGGGGGACACCCATGGATGCACCTTGGGGCTTTCTTTCCTTCTGGTGTGGGAGGGGGGAGGGCTATGCTCCCGTCTATGGTGACTCAGTTCAGCAGGCTCGGCTGGCTTCCCCCTCTCCTTAGGCCTGCAGGATGGTCCCTCCTCCAGTTCGATGGCACAGTCAAAATCTTCCTTCAATTTCTCCATGGGGCTTTCGAGTGGCAGCTTTGAAGCTTTTTGCTGTCTGGCTTGCTGCCAGTCCCATAACCAATCTGCCCTCCCCAATTCACTCAGGGGTTTCCCCTTACCTTTTGCATCCGGGAAAGGGAACTCAGCTTCTGCAGATTTTGGCAAAGCCCACCAAGGATCATTTTTTTTCCTCTTGGCTTGGAGCACGATCGTCTGACCTTGGTAATCTTGCGTCGGTGCTGGAGGAAAGTTGCAGCTTTGCTGGAGGAGGGGGGGGGGATTGAGGCCCCGTTACATCCAAGCTGGCTGGAATCACAGGGGAGGGGGTGGTTCCCAGCTGCTTGAAGTAAGCTTTCAGTAGAGAGTTGGCTTCCTGCCATGGCTTCGGAGCCATGTCTCCACTCCGTCCAAACATCTGGCAGGGAGCTGGAGGGCTGGAGGTCTGCCAGGTTGGCTTGAAAAGGTGAGTGCTGACTGTCTGTCAATCTTCGATGTTATCTCAAAATAAATGAATTTCCAAACAGCCGATTTTTGAGGAAATTTTCTCTTTATTGAGCATAACCATCTGTCCCTGACTCTTTTCGCAGTCAGCACTAACCTTTGCCCCCCAAACCCTCCCTTTCCGTTCTCCAATTCGCTGCGTCTTATTGGCCATCTTCCAAGCCACTCTCCCCATCCCATCTCCATCAGTTCACAGGAATGTCCCCCCTCCCATCCCATCTCCAAGGAGACAGTATCTTCAGGGGAACTAAGTAGGTGAAAGTTCAAGCTTCTCCTCTCCTTTCATATATCAGCACTGGAACACTGACATAATTTGTTTTCTGAATCTAATATAATTTTATCTATTTCTTGTTTTTGTTTATGAATTTCATATGTTTTTATATGTTCTCTGTATTTAGATTGTATTTGGGTATAAGTCCACCAATCTATTTCCCTATCTAAATCTGTCTCCAATTGTTGTTTTGTCTTTAGTTTACCTTGATAGTCGATTAAATCTTTATATCTAATTATTTTTGTCTTATCTGTTAGATTTGGGTGTGTAATTGATTCTACCGGCGATAACCAACTTGGTATTTTCGTATAATGCTGTTTTTTAATTTTAAGCCAAATTTGTAGTAATGAGTTTCTTATTGTGCGTCTTTTAAAGTATGAATGTGTTTTGTATTTTTCGTCCCACATGAAGGAGTGCCAGCCAATTTGAAGTTCATGTCCCTCAATTGTTAAAATTCTAGAATTTTTTAATTCTATCCAGTCTTTAACCCACAATAGTACTACTGCTTGATAGTATGTCTCCCAATCTGGGAGTGCAGCTCCTCCTCTATCTTTTGTGTCCTGAAGCAGCTTAAATTTTATTTGTGGCCTTTTTTGTTCTATTTGTTTTAGGTCTTTCTCTAATTTATCTAATTGTTGTTTCTTCTCTTTATTTTTCTTCCTCGTATATGCAATTACTAGGCCCCTTATATATGCTTTTAAAGTATCCCATGTATTTTGTAAGGAGGTTTCCTCTATTTTATTTATCTGAAAGAATATTTTTATTTCCTTTTCTAACATCAAATTAAACTCTTTTTCTTTACATATTCTTTGATTCATCATCCATCTCTTGCGCCTCCTTTCCCCTTTCCAGTTTATGAATAGTGGATTATGATCTGCCCATTGGTTTATGCCTATCTCAATTTTTTCTACCATTGTTTTGATATTTGGGGTCATCCAGGCCATGTCCAGTCTTGACCACAAATAATGTGTATGAGAGTAAAAGGTATATTGGGCCTCACCTTCATGTGTTTCCCTCCATACATCTGTCAAATTTAATTCTCCCCTGTCCTCACACAGACAAATGCAATATCAAACACGCCTGCCAATAATTTATTGTATAAACAGACCAGAATTCCTGGCAGACGAGAGTTCTGGCAGCTAACTGTAAAACGCCTGCCAAGTCCAATTAGTACTCCCAAAAAGCAGGAGAGGCCTTATCTGCAGTCTGTTTCCAAAGCAACAAATTATCCACATTAGTTTAGTCCAAAAGATATCTGAGCCGAAGTGCAGGATTCATGATGTGACTCTTTAGAGTTTAAACTTTTGTCCATCACAAAGCCTACCGAGCAATCACGCCCCCTTTTATCCCTTGTGAGGCATGGCTCAGTGACTCAGCTCAATCCCTGGCCCTCCCATGCCTCTTCCTTTGCTGCGCACGCTTCTCCCTCTGACGCTGCCTGGGATCAAGCCAGGATTCATCATTATCACCCTCTATCAATGGGTGCTCTGAAATGCCTTCCTCCTGGCCTTCGGATGGAACCTGAGTCCGCAAGGAGAAGGGCGGTATACAAATCTAATAAATAATAAATAATAAATAATAATAACCTGAGGCATTGCCAGAGAGGAGGGTCCTGGAGAGGGAGGCCTTGTCAGTTCCTCCCCCTCACCTTCTGAGTCCTCTTCCTCCATGAGGACAGGCTTGGGAGTCGGAGTCACAACAGACTGCGTATGTGAGAGACAAAGTACAAATGTTTCCAGTCTTGTAGCAGTTGCTGCAAAGTGAGAAATAGGGCCATAAGATTGGAATCAAACCTAGGTGTGATATAAGCACCTGGAAGATTAAAAATAAATTGACACACATATTGAGAGTCAGAGATCAAATTAAAAGGCTGTTGAGAAAAAGTGTGGAAAGCCAAGATAGTAGCAGACAATTCTGAGTGTTGAGGTGAAGATTGCACTGCAGTGTAGGACACTTTCCAGATATCATCATGGGGATCCTTGTAAGCAATCGCTCCTCTCGTTCATCCTCCATCAGAAAAAACAGTAAGAGCTTGCAGTAATGGAGAAGGAGAAAGCAGTGGGCAGACAGGAAAAGAGGAAGTCATTAAACAAGTGAGCCGAGGATCTTTAGGCAGATGATATGAAATACAACCAACATAGTCAGTTAGAGCACACTGAAGAGATAAATTATTCTGAAAATAAAAATGAAAGTCAGATTTCGGGATAGGAAGAACAATATTTATTAAATCAGTCCCATTTCTACGACAAGCTTGAGTGCGCCCAAGGTTATAATTTCAGCAATGGCTTGGATAAATGGCAAAACATTTTGAGATGGTGTATGAGGCAAATAAAGCCATTCAATACAATATACTTTTTGCTGTTCTAAAACAGGCAATCCTCCCCTGGGCAGCTTACTAGTAGGGAATATTAAAAGAGTTAATTGACAATCTCTATGAGGAATTTGATCCACAAACTGAATAGTTAAAATGTCATTAATTTTCTCGACTGTAGTGAGTACTACAGACAGGCTGTTTTCCTTTAGTCAATAAATCAAATAATGGACTAAGTAAATGTGTAGGCAGGGAAAAATATGGGCAAACCCAATTAATGGTACCCAGCAATTGTTGCAAATTAACCAAGGAAATAACTTTGTGATTGTCTGGATTTGTTTTCTCATTTTGTCTCTCATAGTTGAGGTCTACCTATGATGACAATTACAGTCCTCTCTCATCTTTTTAAGTGGGAGAACTTGCACAATTGGTGGCTCACTAAATACTTTTTTGCCTCACTGTAGGTACTTCCCAACCCCATATCTCTAATTCCTTTTCTAAGTTCTGTTAAAATTGCATAAGACAATGGACGATATTCCACTATTTGAGCCCCATTCTGATCTACTTGTCCCGTAATGTGTACTGGACAAACAGAAAGCATATCAGCAATTTCTTCTATATTTCCCCCACCTTTGTCTAACTGTTCCTCTAAAATCTGCCTAATGGGGGTGTAGAGAGGCCGTGGAGCAGCAATAGAACTAGCTCCTTCAGGAGGAGCTGATGGTTCAATTGGAGATGGTTTTGGGATGACAATTTTAACTTGATCATAATCAGGCGGAGGGCTTGTAATTAACTGTTGCCCTGCTGAAGCATCAGAGCCAACTTTTTCTATTGCTTGACAGCATTGATACCATCGATGTAATATTTGCACTGGAGCCCGGGGTTCAAGAAGTAAAGTATGCACTATCTTTGTCCAGTCACGTAAACAGAGCGTCACCCGTTCCGGATACCAGGGACAATGTTTTCCTATCTCTGTCACCAACTTCCTTATGTTAGTCTCAGGCATCGTCATGCCAGACTTGTGCAAAAGGAATCTGAGTTCCTGCACATGCGTTTGCTGATGTTGAGATAGATTGCAACCCATAACTTACCACTGAGGGATCCCGTAGGACGAAGGTCTATACCAGAC
Organism: Coluber constrictor foxii; assembly: GCA_038048745.1. NCBI lineage: Eukaryota > Metazoa > Chordata > Lepidosauria > Squamata > Colubridae > Coluber > Coluber constrictor. The sequence goes on from CM075966.1 coordinate 51,239,264, forward strand.
AATAATAAGTATGTTGATTGTTGCTTCCCACGGAGGGTGTCCCTGTTCAGGCACCAGATGTAGAAATCAGGGTCCAGTCATTTGCTCTGTGTGAAGATGTCTCTCTTTCATGTCGTTTATTGCTTTTTTATACAGTTTTTTACAAGCAGAAAAGGCAAATCAACAACAGTGTTTTAATTGGTAGATATTATTTGCCCCCCTTAAGTCGCCACCCTCCTTGCATCCTCCTGATAGTGAAGGCAAGGTGAAATAATGCAAATCAGAGCCAGAATGAGATCATACAAGCAGGCAAGATACATAGCGTCAAGGCGAGGCAGTGTGCTGCTCTCAGCCTGACACCATGACCTTTTACCTGTACAGTTTCATTATTGGGTTTTTTTTGTTTCTCTCTCTTCCTCTCTGTCTTCCATGCAACCATGTGATATGTTTGTTAAGATTTTGTGCCTTCCCTCATTTTGAGTTACCTGAGATTTATGGTGGGCATGACCAGTGTGTGTAAACCTGAGAGTTCTGTTTTCCTCTCTTTTTTCTCCGTGTGTGTGTGTGTGTGTGTGTCAAAGTCTCTGTGTGCCCTCGAGGTAATTGTAACTGTAAAATGTCTCCAATCCAAAAGACCAAAAAAATTTTTTTTGTAGTTCTATCTCTAATCTCTTATATTCTTCTTCTAACCACCTCTGATTTTGTTTCTTTTTTCTGTTTAATTTTCCTCTATATGTTATAGCTAAACCTCTAATACATGCCTTAGCTGTGTCCCATACATGTTGTAGCGATGTTTCTTCTTTTCGATTATCTTTAAAGAAAAAATCTAGTTCTCTTTTCATGAATTTAAATATTTCATGAATATTCTTTTCCTTTTAATATTTATTGATTCAGTGTCCATCTCGGTATTCTGTGGGGATAGTTGCTTTCTCAGTAGCTGGAAGTTAGAGTGAGATAAAGGGCCGTGCAAAAATTATTAGAAAAGGGGATGCTAAAAAGATTTTGAGATGATGGTTAAAGATGGATGATGGGATAAAAATTGGCAAATATAAATGAGGTAGATCAATAAATGGGAATGGGAAAGTAGACAATATAATAATAGTATTCTTGATAGTTTTTTAAATTAGAATGGAATTTTAATTGTTATAGTGGAAAGAGAGAAGAATTATACGATATACTGTGATGTTAGCTAGATGAAAGCATTGAAAATGAAATGTTAAAGAAATATATAAGAATAATATGGTAGAAGTTGAAAAAATATGGTGTAAAACGGTTATAAGTGAATATATGATAAAGATGAATGAATAGAGTTTGTCCACGCTAAGCCTCAATAGATAGAAATGTGAAAATAAGCAATTTGACAATATTATTAATTTTGATATCAATGTAAATAAAAATGAATATTTAAAATGTTAATTGTAAAGAGAATAATAATGTTGAAATTATGAAAGTGACTATTTTTGCAAAGAAGAAGGAATAGAACATGTTTGTAATAAACCACAGCAGATGGAAAGGTGAAAATAAGTAATCTAAGAATATCATTAATTTTGATAACAATGTAAATTAAGATGAATATTTTATTGTTAATGATTGGGTAGAAGGAATTAGACAGACACTTCCGGAAATGAAGAAAGAATGTAAACAACTGGAGTAATTGTAATTGAGAAGAAACATAAGGCATAAAGTGATGTAATTTAAATATAAAATTGAAAATGATAAAAAATGATGGAAAGAAAATAATATGGCAGAAGTTGAAATAAGAAGAGATGGAGAAAAATGATAAATTTGTGAAAAAGGATACACAGAAGAGATAAATATTGGAAAAACCGGGAAGATTAAGATATATTATGATGATTTTGATTATGTATAAGATCAGGGGTGAAATGCTCCCAATTCGGACCGGATCGCCCAATCCGGTAGCGATGGCAGCGGGTGGTTTGGCGAACCAGTAGCAAGAATCGCTGCCCCCCCCCCATGCCCAGCTGAGCTGTGCGATCATCAGAGGCTTTTTAAAAAAAAAATGTAAAAGCATTTTTTCTACAACCTCTTTGGCCGAAAAAATGCTTTTAAAAGTAAAACAAAAAAGCCTCTGACGATCGTGCGGCTCAGCTGGGATCGTCAGAGGCTTTTAAAAGCATGTTTTCTACAACCTCTTTGGCCGACCACTGCTAGGAAGTCTATGTCTCACCACATATCTGGTGTTGACTCTAAATATGTCGTCAATGTCTGCCAGAATTTCTTCTTTATCTGCTTGTAGGGCATCCGCCAATAACTCTGCCATTATTTCTGCTAAATTTTCTCCTTTTTCTTCCTCAATAGTCTGAAACCGTAGATAATAGTCAGCCCTGTCCATTTCTAAAGAGATTATTATTCTTTCTTTATTTTTGTCTGACAAGAGTGAGTTTACTATCAATTTCATCCACCTTTTTCTCCATTTGTTCGACTTTTTCTTCTACTTTCTGTATACATTGTTCATTTTTTGTCATCATTTGTTGGACATTCTCCAGTTTGTCTTCTAGTTTCTCTGATTTATCCTCTACTTTCCCTATTATTCCTTTTACCTCTTAAAACTCCAAAGGGGAAAAAAAGGAAAGGAAACGAAAGGAAAGCAAAGAGAGAAAAGAGAAAAAAACCACATAATAGCTTTGCTTATATTTCCCTTTGAATTTCAAGAGCTAAGCTGTTTAAAAATAAGACTTTAAAAAGTCTCAGTCTTACGCTTTCTATCTCAGTTTTCAATTTTCAAAGATATTCTAGCAGTCAATTCATATCTTTGTTTACAGAATTTCTCAAGGCTAAATCTGCTGTTCCCAGTTTCCACTTCCAACTTCAAAAGACGAAAATTTTAAATTGCTGCAAAAAGAGTTAAAAGCACTGAAAGAAAATGCCTTCATCCAGTTTTGTCTGGCCCACAAAACAGAGTGAAGAAAACTGAGTTCCTTTTTCCTCCCCCCACCCCTTGCACCTGTAAGAACAGCCCAAGGTTATGAGGGAAAGTTTTAAGTTCATTTACAAGAAAATTTTCATCCTTGCATTTACTGTATGTGTTTAAATGATTTTATCTGTTCACCATTTTTCCTGAAGCATGTGAATCATGCTCCTTTTTTCTCATCTGTGGTGTCCCCATTTTGTTTTAACTGGGTTATCTGTTTAATAACTGTAGTCCTGATGTTCCCCCCAAAAAACTCTGCCTGCAAGCTATCTACCCACCCCCAACTCTACCTCTCCATCTCTTATCCTTCAACAATGCCTTTCCTGGGAGGATTACCCACAAAGGGGGGAGGGGGCCTTGTTCTCAAGTCTTTCAGCTCTGCACAGATGACTCTGCAACCTGTGGAAGCAGATAACACTGATCCAGATGCTACCTCCAGAGGAGACCTTCCATCTATTTGAGCCAGGAATTGGGTTTGGGTCCAGTCATCCACCTGAAAGTCATCACATCAACCAGAGTGGAGCAGACCTTCCCAAGCCTGACTGACCACCCTTACCACCAAGCCAAGCCTAATGCCATCGAGCAGACATGAAAGAATGGACCCTGAGATGGACAAGTAAAGACTAAAAGACTTTTTTCAATCCCCAAAAGATTGCTGTAAAGACTATGGGGGAGGGTGGAAATTCATTGTAAGGTTTTCTTTCTTGTCTCATTTATGTTGTAATAAGTTAAATGGATTCTTCGAGGGATTGCATTTGGGAATGGTTGGCACAGCAAGTTCTGAACACCTTAGATTTCTGTCTGGTGGGAGGGAAATTTGTCCAGAATGTTTTATTGCCTGCATTGTAGAAGTAGCTGCATATATACAGACACACACACCCTCCATTCAGAATCAGACTTAAGCTATTCCCTTCACCTGCCTCCTCACAAAGCTTCTTATTTTTTGCTATGTTACACTAAGGCCCAACCAGTCATATCTCCCTGCTAATTCCATGGGGGAGGAGGCATCCCCCTCAGGCAATTCCCTCACTAAAGAAGTAGGAGAAAAGTTCTCCAAACCCCAAGCCCTGACTGTGACTCACAAATGATGCTGCCCAGCTGCCCAATAAAAGCAGGATATGTTGCACTGGTGGTCTCATGAGTAGGAGTCCCAGGGCTCATTGTGTGTAATTTTAAAAATACTTAATAGCCTGGATTACACACTGGCAACCTCAATTTGGCCTCACAAACCCTGGAAACTAAGAGCTAGGGCAGGTTTAGTAACCAACCCTTGGAAATGGGCAGCCTGTAGTTATTTAAAGGAAAACCATGGCTGTGCAGAATTTTGGGACTTGTGCTTGCTTGAAACCTGACTGGAAGCTCACAGAAAGTGATATCTAACCTCTAAAAATAATTGGCATAGAAAATTGGATACTGTAAATTTCTTTCCAGAACTTTTGCCCTGGCTGCTAGACCTTCATGATTGAAAACTCTCCTTTTGGGAGCCACTGAAGGAATTCTTCTCCGCTGCCTCTATCAATGCCTTCCCCTTTGCGCCAGAAAAATTAAAAGGACCCATCAAGTCTCCCTGATCTGATCAATTTTTAATCTTTTGCCAATAACATGTGTGTTCCACCCACATACTTTGGCAAAAAGGGGGGATTGTAGGAAGTTAGCACCCACCCCTCTCCTAGAAGATCCAAACCAGGACAAAGCCCTTAAACCATAATAGGAATTGCCCAAAGCCCCTTTATTACATCACCCAGCAAGATTCAACCAAGCCTGGGACTCAAAACAACCTACAAAGTTACCCCTGCATGGCTCCATGGGAATCTGACAACCAATCAGAATACATTTCTTACACAGGAGCAGGAAGCTCCAAGTCAGGACCCAAGAGAGGGTATAAATCTCTCTCTCACACTCATGTGCTCGATTGCCCAGAACCTCAAACCATGTGGTCCTGTTCAGGGGTGGGTTCTAAAATTTTTACTACCAGTTCTGTGGGCGTGGCCTTATTTTGTGGGCGTAGCTTGGTGAGGGTAATGTGACTGGTTGGGTGTGGCCAACTTTTTTTTAACTTTTAAAAGCATTTTTTCTACAACCTTAAGAGGTTGCAGAAAAAATGCTTTTAGAAGCCTCTGACGATCAGGCAACTCAGCTGGGATTGCCAGAGGCTTTTAAAGGCATTTTTTTTTCTACAACATCTTTGGCTGAAGAAGTTGCAGAAAAAAATGCTTTTAGAAGTCTCTGATGATCCCAGCTGAGCCGCGCGATCATCAGAGGCTTTTGTTTTACTTTTAAAAGCATTGTTTCACCCAAACAGGTTCTAGAAAAAAATGCTTTTAAATTTTTTTTAAAAAGCCTCTGATGAGGTGGGCGGGGTAAGTGAGTGGCAACTTGGCCGGGGATTGGTTCGGGGGCATGGCCAGCCAATGTTATTACCAGTTCTCCGAACTACTACAAATTTTTACTACCGGTTCTTGCAAACCGGTGCGAACCAGGAGCAACCCACCACTGGTCCTGTCCACCATTAAACCATCTTTCCAAATAGCCTCCATGTTTCCAGTGTCTTTCTCCCCACTTGGAACTTAACCCAGATGGACATTTCTTCCAACAGCTTCATTATGTCCTCTCAAGTGTGTCACCATTTTGATGTCACTGCCATATGCTGTGAATGCCACTGACCTGCATAGAGCCCCCTCCTCCAATTTTCCTCCACTGTAACAACTTTACAAGGGAGAGCAAAAAAGAAAGGCCCAAGTCACTCAGGGTGATCATCTGTGGAAGGGGGTGAATTTAAACCTGGTTCTCCAGAAGCTCAATTCCATAACCCAGTGTTTTTCAACCTTGGCCACTTTAAGATGTGTGGACTTCAACTCCCAGAATTCCCCAGCCAACAACAGAATCTTACATTCCAGTAGCCTTACATCCCAGGGCAAAGTGTCATTGAGAAACCTGTACTATCTTCCTGAGAGTCTGTAGTGATTCTCAGTCATCCAGGTCATGGTTGTCCCAAAGATGCTTTTTAAGGAGGCAACTGGACTTCTTGTTTTTTCTTTGAAGACATTTTGCTTCTCATCCAGGAAGCTTCTTCAGCTCTGACTGGATGGTGGGAAATGGAAGGATTTACATTCCTTGCAGACAGCTGGTGATTTATATTCTTTTAGAGAGTCGTTGAAGCACTTGGATGCTTATCTGTGTCCTCAGGGTCACCTGAGTAGTGCTCCTGGTTCCTGTAGTCTGCAATTTTTTTGGAAATCCATTTTTACTCCCACACTATTCAAAGGGTGTTCATCCCAAATTGCATACCTAAAAGTCTGTAGCTGAAATTACTGGTAGTCCTGGACTTGTAACACTTTGTTTACTGACTGTTCGAAGTTGCAACAGCATTGGAAAAAGTGACCTATGACCATTTCTTCAGTTGACATTGGCACATGATCAAAATTCAGATGCTTGGCAACTGGCATATATTTATAACAATTGCAATGTCTGGAATCATGTTGTAAGGTCCCAGAAGTTTTCCTGAGCCACTGAGATGCCAAAGAGAGTGAGACTTGAGACGAGGCTTGCAAAAAGAAGCAGATTTTATTTTTGGCCAAAACAAAATATTGGATGAAACTATATCCAGAACATACAGACACAATGCTTGTAAGGAATAGCCACACCTTGGGGAAGCTATAGTGTCCTTTTATACCTTCAGATATCAGTTTAGTACCCAATTCTGGCCCCCTGGTCCAAGCCTTCCTTGTAGCTCTCAGCTGGTCTAGGTCGGACCTGGCAGGAACAAACTGAGTCAAGACACAAATGTGGCAAAACTCTCGTTTTACTTTCCATAAACAAGCCAAAACCTCAGAACACAGCAAGATGGCTTTTTTTTTTTTATTTTAAAACAAAAACAAAACATAAAACCATCTTCATTCCAAACAATTACAGACAGTGTGTCAATCGGTTAACATTCTTTTGTGCTTAATCCCATCTTCAAAGTACCAATATATGACAAAAGCTTATTTCTCATGAAAAAGAACTTCACATATTTTATCTTTACATCCACTTCATATTTCATATTTTATCTCCATGTTTTATTATCTATCCATTGATAAAACAAATCCCATATCAAATAATATTGTTTATCTTCCTGTTCTCTAATTTCAAATGTCAATTTATTCATTTCAGCACAGTCCATCATTTTCTTAATAACTTCATCATCAGTAGGTAACTTCTCTCCTTTCCAATTTTTAGCAAATACAATTCTAGCCGCTGTTAAAACATTCACAATTAAATATTGCAATTCTCTATTGTATGTCTCTGGTAAGATCCCTGTTCTGCCCCAGCTCCGGGTTCCCAAGGATTGTGACACACACCAACGGTCCTTATCAAAGTTATAATGTACCAAGAATAAACAAAGTCTGACAAAGGTTGGCAACCAGCCCAGAGGACAAGATACAATAAGACACTCACTCTTCAAAAATGCTCTTTAATAATTACATGTTGTTTCCAGCAAGAAATTACTAACTGCGTGCGACTTAAATAGGCTAAGGGAGTGGCCAATTATCCTCAAACCTTACTCTTGAGGAGACCTCCTCCTCCTGAGTAGCCACTCCTGCCTTTTGGCAGCCCTGCATGCTTGAGCATTGAGGAGAGGCTCCTCCACTTCCCTCTCTCCACTTTAAGGAGCCTCTGGAGGTTCTGAAGGCCCAGGCTGAGTCTCTGCCTCTGGCACCACAACTTCTTCAGCCTCCTCGCTGTCTGACACGAGCGCCGGCTGCGCAGGCTGCTGGTGCGACCCCACACCAGCCTCCTCATCGTTGGGATCAGCCACGATCCGTGCAGGCCACTGACGGGCCACAACAATCCCTAATAAAAATATCTCTGGTTTAAAGTCAATATGTCTCTTTATCATTTTTTCCAACCAAGTGTGTATCTTAGTCCAATATCTCTTAGCTTCTCTGCATGTCCACCACATATGGTAATATGATCCTGTGTGAGAGAAAAGTTATCTCAAGGTTTGCTGTGCCTATTGATTGGTTTCTGGTTTGAATGTTTAAATGGACCAATCAGCATGCAGCTATTAACTCTGAGTTTCCCGGGCTTTGTAATCAACATTCACTCAGTATATAAGGAAGTGCTCTCCAGCGGGAAACAGCACAGCACACTCTGTACTCGCAAGCAAGCTCACAGCACCATGCTTGCACACGCTCTCTTCTCGCTTATGAGCTGAAGTCACTTAGCCTCCTTCTGAGAAAGGAATGCCTGGGCTCCAACTGAATGGAGCAATTACAAAAAGAGCTGAACGGACTTTGCTGAAAGGGAGATGATTACTGATGTTTTTTGTAGAGTTTGTTTTGTTTGTTTTTATTAAACTAGTTTGCTTTTAAACTCCTCTCGCTTGTCTGTTTGGTGCATTTGTAAGCGGATAAGTCTGTGGTCTACAAAAGCTCCATAACAATTGGTAGCAGAGGATGGTTTAAGACCCTATTCACATTACAATGTGCTAAACAGGCATGCTCACGATTAAGCCAATGCGGAAGGAAAGAATTTGAAACTCGAGCCTCCACCAGAAGCAAGACACTGCAAGGCAGACAGATGGAATCCAAGGCCAGGACAACTCCGGCTGAGGAGCTCCAGGCACCAACACAGCAGGAGAGCAGAGGGGCGATGAATCCAGAGATGACTCCCCCGGCTCTCGAATTGCTTAATGCTGTGAGTGAATCCCCCCCATCTGCAGAAGCAGAAACCAGAAGAACGCCCCTTCTGGCTTCGAATGCAAATCCAGAGGGAATGGATGAAATGAGGACAGCGATACTTTGTTTCTTCAGCTTGCCGGCAACAAGTGAGGATCCAGTTGCTGACATCAGTGCCTTATTGCAGTCTACGGCCATGGCGACAGTGGCAAGGGACAGGAGAGAAATCCGTGATAGCACTGGACTGGTAAGAAGTAAACAATCCTATCCTGCAACACCTTTTACTGACCGTGAGCTGCGGGGGGAGGCCTATAGATTATCTGCTTTAAATCCCCCACCAAACAATATGGCGCCTGGCCAGCCCTTAATTCAAGGTAGCCAAATTAACATGGTGACACCCATTGTTTGACCGGCTATTGATGATCCGCGAAGGCGTGTGGATGCTGGGATTGAGGTCACCCACCAGGCAGTGCCTACCGCTGCAGTGACCCAGAATGATCTGCCAGCCGGAAGTTTAGCCCCCCCGACAACAGCGACATCGCTGATTTCAGCCGTGCCAGGGATGCCACCGGTGTTTGCCGGGTGAATCCTCACCCAGACGACCAATTCGGTCGTGGCGGCCCCAGTAACAAGTCCAAGAAGTTCGCCTACCGAACTTGAGATCGCAAATGTGATCAGAATATTAACAGCAGCTTTTGGAGCTACTTTTCAGCCACCTTTTACCCAACGTGTGACAGCGACCCGTCTTGACACCCCCTCGATGACTGCAACCTGCTACTTATCTGTTTCGAGTGTAACCGGCTCTCCTGTGGCATCTCCAGCTCTTGGAGCCATTTCCAGGACTGTAACAACTGAGGTTGAGGTTCCAGGGACAGGCCTGAGATGATGATAATAATAACAACAACAACAATAACAACAACAACAACAACAATAATAATAATATGTTACCACCAACATGTTACAACATGTTATCAACATGCTACCACCAACAGCAAATGCCGCCTCTGCAATGAGAAAGATGAAACAGTCGACCACCTGATCAGTGGGTGCAGCAAAATTTCACAAACTGAATACCTACAATGCCATGATCGCGTTGCTAAGATCATTCACTGGAAATTGTGCCAGAAGTTTGGATTTGAGTACAGCAAAAACCACTGGGAACATCAGGTTGAGAAAGTTTTAGAGAATGAGAAACTCAAGATCTTGTGGGACTTTAGGATTCAGACTGACAGGCACTTGGTCCACAACACACCTGACATAACAATAGTTGAAAAGAAAAAAGTATGGTTCATTGACATTGCAATACCTGGTGATGCACGGATTGAAGTTAAGCAGCAAGAAAAAATCACAAAGAAGTTCAGCGACTGTGGAAAAAGAAATCTTGTGTTGTCCCGATTGTAATTGGAGCCCTTGGAGCAATACCCAAAGGGCTACCCTGCTATTTAGAAATTCTAAATTTACCGGACTTGAACATTTTGACTCTACAAAAAAACACCTTACTCAGAACAGCTTACATCCTCTGACAATACCTTAACAGTTCCTAGGTCCTTGGTTAGGACTCGAGCTGCTGAGCTATTAACCAGCCTCAAAGGCTGTGAATCTCACTAAAGATTAAATAATGATGATGAGGATGAAGATGATGAGGATGAGGATGAGGATGATGATTTTATTTCTATACCGCCCTTCTCCTGAAGGACTCAGGGCGGTGCACAGCACATTAAAAACACAGAAAACAGACATCAATTAAAAATAATTAAAATTATTAAATATTTTGGCTCGAATTAAAAACCAAAATTTAAAACACCCAATTTAAAATAATTTACATTGATAGCCCAGCCCAGTGGAACAGCAGGGTCTTGAGGGCACAGCGAAATACACGGAGGCAGTTCATTCCATAGGGCAGGAGCTCCCACAGAGAAGGCCCTCCCCCTGGGTGTCGCCAGCTGACATAACTTGGCCGATGGCACCCTGAGGAGGCCTTCTCTATGGGAGCGGACTGGCCAGTGGGAGGCTATTGGTGGCAGAAGACAGTCTCGAAGGTACCCGGGTCCTAAGTCATGGAGCGCTTTAAAGGTGGTAACCAACACTTTGAATCACACCCGGAAGACCACTGGGAGCCAGTGCAGCTCGTGCAGGAGGGGTGTCACGTGGGCACAGTGAATCGCGCCCATAACCACCCGCGCGGCTGCATTCTGGACCAGTTGGAGCCTCCGAGTGCTGTTCAAGGTGAGCCCCATGTAGACAGCATTACAGTAGTCCAGTCGGGAGGTGACAAGGGCCTGAGTGACCATGCGCAAGGCATCCCAGTCCAGAAAGGGCGACAACTGGAGAATCAGGCAAACCTGATAAAAAGCCCCCCTGACCACGGCCGTCATATGCTTTTCTAAAGACAGCCTTGCATCCAGGAGGACACCCAGATTTCAAGCCCACTCTGTGGGGGGTAGAGATTCACCCCCAATAGTCAGCGATGGTGCCAGCTGACTATATTGGGACACCGGGAGCCACAGCCACTTGGTCTTGGAGGGGTTGAGTTTGTGCCTATTTCTTCCCATCCAGACCCGCACGGCCTCCAGGCAGCGAGACATCACATCAAGGGCATCATTGGGGTAGTCTGGGGTGGAGATGTACAGCTGAGTATCATCAGCGTACTGATGGACTCTCACCCCAAAACCACAGATGATCTCGCCCAGCAGCTTCACATAAATGTTGAACAGAAGGGGCGAGAGGACCGACCCTTGTGGTACTCCCCATGCAAGGCGCCTTGAGGTCGACCTCTGCCCCCTTGCCAACACAAACTGCGAACGGTCGGAGAGGAAGGAGGAGAACCACCGCAGGATGGTGCCCCCTACTCCTAACCCCCTCAACCGCTGCAGCATGATACCATGGTTGAGGGTATCAAAAGCCTCTGAGAGATCTAATAGGACCAGGAAAGAGGAACAACCCCTGTCACGAGCCCTCCAGAGATCATCCACCAATGCCGTTTCTGTGCTGTACCCCTGCCTTAAGCCCGACTGGTATGGGTCCAGATAGATAGCTTCATCCAGGTATCGGGGAAGCTGTCGTGCCACCACACTCTCAACAACCTTCACCACAAAACAAAGGTTGGAGACCGGACGGTAATTTGCTAATTCAGCCAGGTCCAGGGATGGCTTCTTGAGGAGGGGCCTCACCACAGCCTCTTTCAAGGTGGCGGGAAAGGCACCCTCATTCAGAGAAGCATTTATAATCCCCTGGAGCCAGCCTTGTGTAACCTCCCGGGAGGCCAGTACCAACCAGGAGGGACACAGGTCTAATAAACATGTGGCAGCACTAATCTTACCCAGAACCCTGTCCACATCCTCGGGAGCCACAGGATCAAACTCCTCCCAGATAATATTCTCAAGACCTAACCCCGTCTCCTCCCCTGGACTCACCCAGTCGGAGTCCAAGCCTTCCTGAATCCGAGCGACTTTATCATGCAGGAATTGCACAAAATCCTCAGCTCGACCTTGCAAGGGATCTTCCCGCACTCCCCCCCCCCCCCCGAAAGAGTAGGTCACCCTAAACAGAGCGGCTGGGCAGTTCTCTGCAGTTGCGATAAGAGCGGAAAAATAGTTAGATTTTGCCACCTTTATCGCCACTAGGTAGGTCCTGATATAAGACCTCACCAGTGTTCGGTCAGAATTGGATTGACTAGTCCTCCAGATGCTCTCTAGGCATCTTTTCTGATGCTTCATCTCTCTCAGCTCCTCAGAGAACCAAGGAGCCAATTGAGATCGGCATCGGGTCAGAGACCGCAAAGGCACGACGCGGTCCAAAGCTCCGGCGGCCGCACTATCCCAGGCAGCCACCAGGTCTTCAGTCAAGTCGTGTGCCAGGGTCTCAGGAAACAGCCCAAGCTCCGTCAGGAAACTTTCGGGATCCATCAGGCGTCTGGGATGGAACCATCTGGTCGGTTCTGTCTCCCTGCAGCGCGGGAACACGGCTGGAAAGTCCCAGTGAAGGAGCGAATGATCTGTCCATGACAAGGGTTTAATGTCTAGGTCCCCTCTACCAAGATCATTCAACCACTGACCAGAGACAAAAATCAAGTCCAGAGTGTGTCCCCCTATGTGAGTGGGGCCTTGAACTAACTGGGTCAGGTCCATGGCCACCATGGAAGCCATGAACTCCCAAGCCACCTCTGATGCCTCACCGGCGGATGGCAGGTTGAAGTCCCCCATGACAATAAGTCTGGGGGTATCAACCGCCACCCCAGCAATAATGTTGAGTAACTCAGGCAGAGTCGCCGCCATGTGGCAGGGAGCCAGGTTCGTAGTCAGCAAACCCATCTGTACCCCACGGCCCCACTTCACAAAAAGGGACTCACATCCGGCTATCTGAGGAACAGTGGTCTCCCTTGGACAACAAGTTTCCCTAATAATCGCTGCCCCTCCCCCGCCCCTCCCCTGAGCCCTTGGCTGATGAAATGCACGGAAACCTGGTGGGCACATTTCAATGAGGGGGACCCCCCCTCCTGGCCCAACCAGGTTTCCGTAATACCTGCCAGGTCCGCCGCCCCCTCCAAAATGAGATCACAAATGAGGGGGGCTTTGTTAACAACCAACATGGCATTACACAACATCAGCCGCAGACCCAGGGCCTGAGACTCTGTGCAACCCAGGACACGATTCGCGCATTGGGGGCCGGGGAGCGCAATTGCTTGTAAACAGCATGTGCGCACCCCCGGAACATGATATGGCCCCCTGCGCCCATCATACCTGCCCCTCCCACTCATAATTTCAATTATCCTGCCCTTCCTATCACCCCCCTGCTCCCCGGTCAAAATACCATCCACGTCCCCTCTGCTGCGCCCAACCGACTCACCACCCCGCTCAGTGGCTATATGGAACCCCCTCCAGGTCCATCTCTACAACTCCCTCCCCCCCTCCCGGGTCCCCTTAAAATTTTCCCTAAAAATTTAGTTTAAAAACCCCTCAACCCCCTCTTCACTGCATGCCATCTCTCAGGGTTCCAAAACCCGTCATCAAGATAGGCCCTCGATAGTGTGGAGGGCCAGGCCTGCGAGAGGGGGGATTCTCACAGTGTAAGAAGGTTGGCTTTTGAGAGCATCATCCAAACCAAGGACGGGAGGGAGAGCCAGTCCAGGTTCCTCCATAGTCCAGGGAGATGACCGAGCACAAAAGATCACAAAATGCCCATCGTAGAGCTTGACTCCACTGTCCTCTCACAACAGGGAGAAGGTCCAATGTTAATGTCCTTTTCTCTCCAACGGAGGGCCATGTCCAGGCCATCGTCTCACGATGGCTGGTCCCATTAAAGATGGTCACCGGGAATGATGTTACATCTCCTCCGTTGGGGTATAGGAAGTCCCTCAGCTCCCCCACAGTAGTGCAGTAGATCTTCTACAGAGGAGCAGCAGAGGAGGTCTTCACAACTTGGTATTCAAGAAGAATTGTTTTGTGCGCCTGTGCATTTCAGTGTTTCGGCCCCTCTCATTGGGGAAGAACAATTGCCCAACAGCCAGCCAATAGGTTTTAAGCCGGCTGCTTTAATACCAATGCCATATTGCCCATTCCGGAGTCTGCAGCATCATAGACAGCAGCAGCTTTCTGTCTCAATGCCTGCAAGTGCCCGCATTTTACAGCCTGGATTCAAAACTCTGAGCATGAATGGAAAGAACCTAAAAGAATGGGTTAAAAGTATCCAAGTCATTTTAATGAAAGAAAATGTATTGTCATTGTTGTTAGAGCCTCCCCCTAAACCTTGGACTCTGGAAATTGATTTATTGCATCATAAGGCTTTTTGTATTTTGCTATTGTCAATTGATCCAGCATTGTACCCAAGTATCCTGCATAATTTGAGCATATGTGAGGTTTGGGAGAAATTGTTTAATTTATTTTGTTGTAAAAATTCAAATACAACTAGCAGGATTTCCAGAGAGTTCCATTCTGCTAAATTGAGGGTAGGGGTGGATATGAATGAACATCTTTGTGAGCTTAATAAGATGAGAGAAGAATTGATCTTAAGAGGGGAACCTGTGTCTGAACAGAGTTTAATTAGCATTATAATCAACTCTTTAGACTGTAGTTGGAATAACTTTATTTCCCAGTTGGATAATACCAGCTATGAGAACATGTCCCTGGAAGTCCTGTCTTGTAAACTTATTACAGAGGATAACCTAAGGAAGGACAGGGTGGCCTTCCATAGAAAGGAGAAACCACCAAGGAGGTCTAATAGCCCTGATAGGGTGTACACTGTTGGGGAATGTTTTAGCTGTGGATCCAGGGATCATTATAAAAGAGACAGCCCGCGTAATGCCAACGCTAGGGCATGTCAAAGAACACCTTCTAGTGACAGGTATAGAAGGAGGTCACCTACCCCACATAGCAAGCCACAAGGTAACCCTCCCAACCAGAGAAGGGGTAGATGGCCAAAGAAAGATGACAAAAGGGATAAGTTTAAGTTTTCCACTAATTTTGCTGCTGTGATTGAGACTTCTAAGTCAAGACTTTCAAGGAAACAACATGAGCAACTATGGCTGTTGGATAGTGGGGCAAGTAAACACATTGTAAGTGACTAGAAGTTGTTTATTGAATTGGAAGAACATAAGTCTAAGGTAAAGGTTGCCAATGGTAAAAGGGCAAGAGTTACTGGTATTGGGAAGGTTTTTATTCCCGGGCTTGGGGAAGTCAGTGGTGTTTTATATGTACCTGATATTGATCACAATTTGCTCAGCACTGTGAAACTAAGTGAGAACACTAACATAGAAGTGTTGTTTACAGATGGAACTGCTATAGTTACTAACGATAAATGTGTGGTTGGGGAAGTTTTAAAGATAAATGGTTTACCCTATTATTCTCCCATTATAAGGGCTGAAGAATCTGACATTAGTAATCAAGTCACCGACCTTGATAGTGATAATGAATCCCAACCAGAATCAGGTGATGAATTTGAAGGTACTCGAGAGAAGAGGAGTTGTGATTTTAATTGTAAAAATGTTTTAAAGTG
This sequence comes from Coluber constrictor foxii, assembly GCA_038048745.1. Lineage (NCBI taxonomy): Eukaryota > Metazoa > Chordata > Lepidosauria > Squamata > Colubridae > Coluber > Coluber constrictor. The sequence goes on from CM075966.1 coordinate 51,254,825, forward strand.
TAAAAAGTATGTGAGTTTTAATTTGGAGCAAAACAATGAATAGTCTGAGAACGCCAATGCAATTTCCATTGGCAAGCCACTGCATGATGAGTGTGCACATCTTATGCATCATAGAATGGGTCATATGAGTTTCCCTGTAGTGCAAAAGATGCCTGAATGCTCAAAGGGAATTAGAATTAAGGATTGTAATACCTTTTTAGATTGTTCTGTTTGCAGGAGTGCAAAATCCAGAATAAGACCCACACCCAGGAAATCTGAAAGACACTCTGAACACATATTCCAGTTGGTACATATTTTTTTAAAAATTGATTTATATGCCGCCCTTCTTCGGAGACTCAGGGCAGCTTACAATGTGTTAAGCAATAGCCTACATACTTTTGTATATTTATACAAAGTCAGCTTATTGCCCCCCACAAACTGGGTCCTCAATTTACCTACCTTAGAAAGGATGGAAGGCTGAGTCAACCTTGAGCCTGGTGAGATTTGAATTTACAGTAATTGCAGACAGCTGGCGTTAATCACAATGCTTTTAGTCTGCTGAGCTACCAGGCTCAGCAGACTTGGTAGGTCCTTTGAAACCCTCCATTGGTAAGAATTGTTACTTTTTTTACCACTGTTGATGACCATAGTAGGTTTGGTTTGTTTACCTTCTCAAATCCAAGGAGCAGGCCTTATCAAAATTTAAGGAATTCTGCAGTCTGATTGAGAATCAGCACAAGTTCAACATCCAGAAGTTCTTGACCGACAGAGGAACTGAGTTTAATTCAGCTCAGTTCTCTGATTGGCTGAAGGAGAAGGGCATAGTCCACTTGTGTACTGCCCCTTACTCCGCCTTTCAGAATGGAGTGTAGAAAAGAAGGTGTCAGTGTTCCAGCGCTGACATAGAAGCAATGAGAAAAAAGTTTGACATTTCACCTAGAAAAGCTTTTTGGTGAATTCAGTCTCCTGGGAGACACAGGGGAGGGGTGACATTCCTGTGTGCTGAAGAGACAGATAAGAAGAGAATGATCTGGAAGACAGCCAATGGGGAGCAGAGAATGGGAAAGGAATAGGAGGGTTTTGGATAGAGGGGCCAGTACTGTCTGCATGGTTGTCAGGCACGGCTGCATTGCTCAATAAAGAGAATATTTCCTAAAGTTTGATCCTTGGAAATTAACTTTATTTTAGAGGATGAAACTGAAATCCTGACAGAAGGAATGGTGTACTGCAGTCAATGATGAGGTGCACTCTTGATGCTGACCTAGATTTTTCATTTTGGGCAGAAGCTGTTTTCTATGCAAATTACACTCTCAACCGGGTATGGTCTAGTGTGGTGCAAAAGACCCCATATGAGGTAGTGTATGGCCATAAGCCAAGATTAACGCATCTTCATGTACAGTGGGGCAAAAAAGTATTTAGTCAGCCACCAATTGTGCAAGTTCTCCCACTTAAAAAGATGAGAGAGGCCTGTAATTATCATCATAGGTAGACCTCAACTATGAGAGACAAAATGAGAAAACAAATCCAGACAATCACATTGTCTGATTTGGAAATAATTTATTTGCAAATTATGGTGGAAAATAAGTATTTGGTCAATATCAAAAGTTCATCTCAGTACTTTGTTATATATCCTTTGTTGGCAATGACAGAGGTCAAATGTTTTCTGTAAGTCTTCACAAGGTTGGCACACACTGTTGCTAGTATGTTGGCCCATTCTTCCATGCAGATCTCCTCTAGAGCAGTGATGTTTTGGGGCTGTCGCTGGGCAACATGGACTTTCAACTCCCTCCAAAGGTTTCCTATGGGGTTGAGATCTGGAGACTGGGTAGGCCACTCCAGGACCTTGAAATGCTTCTTACGAAGCCACTCCTTCGTTGCCCGGGTGGTGTGTTTGGGATCATTGTCATGCTGAAAGACCAAGCCACGTTTCATCTTCAATGCCCTTGCTGATGGAAGGAGGTTTGCACTCAAAATCTCACGATACATGGCCTCATTCATTCTTTCCTGTACACAGATCAGTCGTCCTGGTCCCTTTGCAGAGAAACAGCCCTGAAGCATGATGTTGCCACCCCCATGCTTCACAGTAGGCATGGTGTTCTTTGGATGCAACTCAGCATTCTCTCTCCTGCAAACACAAGTTGTGTTTCTACCAAACAGTTCTACTTCGGTTTCATCTGACCATATGACATTCTCCCAGTCCTCTTCTGGATCATCCAAATGCTCTCTAGCAAACTTCAGACGGGCCCGGACATGTACTGGCTTAAGCAGGGGGACACATCTGGTACTGCAGGATCTGAGTCCCTGGCGGCGTAGTGTGTTACTGATGGTAGCCTTTGTTACGTTGGTCCCAGCTCTCTGCAGGTCATTCACTAGGTCCCCCCGTGTGGTTCTGGGATTTTTGCTCACCGTTCTTGTGATCATTTTGACCCCACAGGGTGAGATCTTGCGTGGAGCCCCAGATCGAGGGAGATTATCAGTCGTCTTGTATGTCTTCCATTTTCTAATTATTGCTCCCACAGTTGATTTCTTCACACCAAGCTGCTTGCCTATTGCAGATTCAGTCTTCCCAGCCTGGTGCAGGTCTACAATTTTGTTTCTGGTGTCCTTTGACAGCTCTTTGGTCTTCACCATAGTGGAGTTTGGAGTGTGACTGTTTGAGGTTGTGGACAGGTGTCTTTTATACTGATGACAAGTTCAAACAGGTGCCATTAATACAGGTAGGAGCAGAGGAGGACAGAGGAGCCTCTTAAAGAAGAAGTTACAGGTCTGTGAGACCCAGAAATCTTGTTCGTTTGTAGGTGACCAAATACTTATTTTCCACCATAATTTGCAAATAAATTCTTTCCAAATCAGACAATGTGATTGTCTGGATTTGTTTCCTCATTTTGTCTCTTATAGTTGAGGTCTATCTATGATGTCAATTACAGGCCTCTCATCTTTTTAAGTGGGAGAACTTGCACAATTGGTGGCTGACTAAATACTTTTTTGCCCCGCTGTATTTGGAGTGATGGCCGATGTTCATGTCCCCAAGGAACTTAGGAAAAAGGGGGACGGAGTCTCAATCAAATTAAGGTTTGTTGGCTATGAAACAGGCTCTAAGGCTTTTAAGTTTGTGGACTCAAACAGGAGAATAGTAATATCCAGGTCAGCCACGTTCTATGAGAGTACGAATTGGAGTAGGATTCACACCAACAAGATCCTAACTCAAGGCCCTCCTCGTAATTTGGACAATCAAGTAGAAGATGTGTCAGAAAGTTCATCTATTGATAGTGACACATTTGGTTTTGAGGATGAGGGAGAGAGTATGCCCTCCAGACCTTTAAAGGGAATATTAAGACAAAGGAAGGGAGTAGCCTGGAAAGAGGGGCACTCCACTTTAAAGATCCAAAATCATAGTAATGAGGAGGATGATCCATCAGATAGATCTGATGAAGATGAAGAACTAATAAGTAGACCAATTTGGTCCACAAGGGGCAATAAGCCAAAGAGGTATGAAGGTTTTGTTACTTCTGTTGACCAGGTTTCAATCACACCCTAAAGGTATGAGGATGTGTTAGCACTATCTGAAAGAGAACAACAAAATTGGTGTGCTGCAATGGATACCAAATTGGATAGTTTAAAACGGCTTGAGGTATTCACGCCAACGAAATTACCAAAAGACAAGAAAGTAATTGGCACCAGATGGGTCTTTAAGAAGAAACCCCTTGATAATGGGAATTTTATCTATAAGGCGAGGTTGGTTGCACAGGGTTTCTCACAAAGGTTCCCTGATGACTATGTTGATACCTTCTCGCCTACAGTGCGCCCAGAGAGCGTTAAGACTGCGCTCACCATAGCTGCCATACTTGGGGAGAGTGTGTACAAATTTGATGTACAAACTGCTTATTTACATGCCAAATTGGATAAGAAGTTATATGTCAAAGCTCCTCAGGGTGTAGATCACCAGGAAGGTGATGTTTGGCTTTTAAATAAAAGTCTCTATGGTCTCAAACAATCGGGCAGGAGGTGGTACGAATGTCTTACCAAAAGTTTCAAACAGATGGGTTTCTCTGCTTCATCAGCTGACTAATGTGTGTTCATTAGAAACCACCAGGGTATTAAAGAAACAGTCTTGGTTTATGTAGACAACATTTTGTATATCTGCAAGTCTGAGAACAGGTGTAAAATGTTCTCTGACAAATAAAGCAAGAGTTTTGCCCTAAAGCCTCTAGGCCGAATTGATAAATTTTTAGGGGTACAATTTGTTAAAACTGAAAAGGGGTTTGAACTTTCTCAATGGGGGCAGGGGGGAGCTAACATTGAGTGGGAAGCGTGCTGGAGAGAAGAAACGAAAGTGATTCCTAAGATATAGTGCTGCATCTTTGAAGCTGCTATCAGGTCAACGGCCATGGCATTCCTGATTGATGACACCACCAGACATGTGCTTCCACCTGACCCCTGGGAGACCTTTGGATTGGATGATTTACATTGGACAGTGGGAGGGGATGCTTTCTATCTGTAATTTTCGCACTTTTGCTTCAGATTCTGCTTTTCCTTGGTTGCGATCACTTCATTTTCCAGTAAAAGTACCTTTCTCTATAAACAATGGAGTTGGGGTCATTCTTTCTTGGATTTTGAAGGAAGCATACCTGACACAGGAAGAGTACCTCAGGTTATGTTGTGTTTTTAAATGGGAGCCCTGTTGATTGGTACTCAGGTAAACAGAAGCTGATTGCTACTTCTACTGCTGAGGCAGAGTATGTGTGCCTGTCTAAAGCATCTAACAACCTGATCTGGTTTGATGATCTCTTAATTAATTTGTGGGAAGAACCTGTGTATCCTATAAATACCTATGAGGATAACATGGCTGCTATCAACATATCAAAGGCTGACGCTGTGGGGCAAAGGTCACGTCATATTGATATTAAATATAAACATGTAAGACAACTGTCAAAAATGGGCTTTGTTAGGACATTATTTTGTGAAACAAAAGAACAGGTAGCAGATATACTTACTAAACCACTACCCAGGGAGCAACACCAATATCTCCTAGGTAAAGTATCTCTGGCTATGTGAAAATGTACCATTTGTTATTATGGTGTATGTATTCAATGTATTATATGTATTTGCATTTGGAATCAATAGCCACAGAGAAGGAGATTGTGAGAGAAAAGTTATCTCAAGGTTTGCTGTGCCTATTGATTGGTTTCTGGTTTGAATGTTTGAATGGACCAATCAGCGCGCAACTATTAACTCTGAGTTTCCCAGGCTTTGTAACTGACGTTCACTCAGTATATAAGGAACTGCTCTCCAGCGGGAAACAGCACAGCACACTCTGTACTCGCAAGCAAGCTCACAGCACCATGCTTGCACACGCTCTCTTCTCGCTTATGAGCTGAAGTCACTTAGCCTCCTTCTGAGAAAGGAATGCCTGGGCTCCAACTGAATGGAGCAATTACAAAAAGAGCTGAACGGACTTTGCTGAAAGGGAGATGATTACTGATGTTTTTTGTAGAGTTTGTTTTGCTTGTTTTTATTAAACTAGTTTGTTTTTAAACTCCTCTCGCTTGTCTGCTTGGTGCATTTGTAAGCGGATAAGTCTGCGGTCTACAAAACCTCCATAACATCCTGGAGTCTGATGACACTTCCAACATTTCTCCGATTTGTTCTTGGGGGTGGGGGGGTGGGGGGGAGGTTAAGGTTTGTCCCAACGAACCGTGAACCTGTTCACATGCAAACGCACTGGGGCTGAAATGAAACTGACAGAGGAGTCTTGTAAAAATATACTTTACTAAAAACATTAAAAAGAACAAATGTCTTTAAAACACATCAGTAATTAATATTTATCTTCATTAGCTGAAGCCAGGCCAGTCTCCCCAAATTCCTCTCCTGCAATACTGAAACCAGTCCTCCTAACCCTTTCCAAAGGGAAAGGAAAAGCTAATGCAACACTAAGTAGTTTCAGGATCAATATATCATCGAGGCAGTGGGAAGCGGCAGCGTAGGCTTCTCAGCAGTGATGAATGAGAGAGTCCTGTAGAGGGCTTCTGTGAATCAAATAACTTGTAGAGTTGATCCAATCAGCATCGTGGTTTGAAGCTTCTAGCAGGGAAATTATCCAGCTTGTCCTCTTGGTCGTGGCTTCAGCAGCAGCAGCAGCAACAGCAACTATAGCTCAGAGACAACAGCAGATGCTAGCTTGCAGGCATATGCTGGCTTGCATACTCAGCTCAGCAAAGGCAAGCTCCCTTCTCTCTGGCTCTGAGCTTCAGTGTTAGATCAGGCGCAGGAACAAAAGACACGACCAGCTCAGGTCCATTCAGCACCTTTATTAAGTGAGAACTAGACTGGCACTGCGCTGCCGGAGCTCTCCTTATATTCGCTCCGGCAGTCGCACCGCCCATAGACAGCGGTTTGAATTTCCCGCCAGTGGATTTCGGCCAATCCCCGGCGGATGTCCTTATAAGGACATAACACTCCCCCACCCCAGTTCTTAGTCCATCCATCAGGTCCGTATACAATGTAGTCGTGCAGGTACACAGGGCGCCGGGAAGACCTGGTTGACCTGCGCAGTCCCAGTTGAGCTTCGCCGTCGTCAGGAACCGGCTGGGCTCCTGTCTCTCCCGGCTCCCTCCCTGGAACCAGACAGGATTCAGCCGTTGAGTGTGCGGGCGCCGTCCCAGCACCTCCGGCCGGGTCTTGGACCTCCGTCGGCTGGTGATCTTGGTCTTTCTCCTGGCCTGGGTGGTGAACTGCACGTCACTGACCGTCGTCGCTGACCAGTGGGGGACTGCTGAATCTCGGTAAGTGGCTGGTGTTCCCCTTGGCTTTGACAGGTCCGGTGGTGGCGGGTTCTGGTTCTGGTCCGGGTCTCGTTACCCGCCGTCGTGGGTTGTCTAGTTTCAGGTGACCCTCGGTTGAGTTCGGTGCGCTCCCGAGGTGGCTGCTGGCTTGAGGTGTCTTTTGTCCAACCTTGCCAGCTTCCCTCGCAGGGGTGGTGGTGGCCCTCTCTGCTGGGATGGCTTTTCCTGGGAGGACGTTGATGTTGGCCTACCTCGTCGGGGCGGTGCAGGCCTCCCTCCCTGGAGTGGTGGAGGCCCTCCTCGCAGGGGTGGTTTTGGCCGTCCTCGACTGGTTGGTGTTCGTTGACGTGGGGTTGTCGCGGATCTGCCTCTTGAGATAGGTGGAGGTCTCCTTCGCCGGGGTGGGGTTGGGTGACTTCGCCGGAATGCTTTGGGGCTCCCCCGGTGGCTTGTCCCCAGTCTACTGGGTTTCTGCAGTGGAGGTCTCCCTCGCCGGGGTGCTGCTAGCTGACCTCAACGGTGCGTTGTGGGGTGCCCTCGTCGGCTGGTCCCAGGTCTACCGCCTCGCAGTTGTGTCGGTCCTCGTCCCTGGGGAGCCGGTGGCCGCCCTCACCAGGGTGTCTAGTGCCCCCTTCGGATGGTCCCCGGTCTACTCCTGATGATCGATGCTGGCCTTTGTGCCTGGGTGGATGCCGGCCCACTTGAGCGGGGTGTGGTAGGCCTCCTTCAACGGGCTGTGGCAGGCCTACCTCGTCGGGCTGGTTTTGACCAACTCCCTTCCACCTTTTCCGAAGCTGGTCGATGTGATGTCAGCAGACCTGTCCATCTTCCAGCTCCACAGTGTAGGATTTCAGGCCGGTTGTGCTGGCTATCTTCCCTTTCAGCCATTTCGGAGGTCCGTGAAAGTTTAAAGCGGAGTAACTACTACTCTGCAAAATAAAAGACTCCTAACTCTGGAAGGACATGACCTCCAGAAGGGCTGGCATGCATACCTCTGGGAACCTGGAAAAAAAACCAAAACATACTTCCATAGACATAAAATAAGGGAGACCCTGATACAAACATGGGGAGAGATAAGACAGAGGCAATACATAAAAATTCCGAGATGGCTCTCCACCATGGAGGCATTAATATACCCAAATGTACTGGAAATAGGAAAGATGTTCAGATATAAAGAGATATTGGATGGGGGAGGGAACCTTAAAACTAGGGAAGAATTGAGGGAGCAAGGCATTATTATAGACTGGTGGCCATATACTCAAATTACATCACGATATAAAAAGGACAAGGAGGAATTCGGTATAGAGACAGGTATAAATGGATTCGATAAGATTTCGATGGGTTCAGATGAGAAAATTTTAGCTAAATTATACAATTATTTATTGGAATATGACACTGTAGAGGAGGTGGTTAAGGAGCCGATGTTGGCCTGGGCTAAAAATATTGGTCAAAATATAAATCTGGACAAATGGGATACAATTTGGAATAAAAACCTTAAAATGACCAGGGCAGTGACTTACAAGGAGAACCACTATAAGATGTTTTATAGGTAGCACATGGCCCCTGCAAGGATAGCAAAGATATACCCCAACTTGAGAGCAAACTGTTGGAAATGCGACCATCAACAGGGCACCTTCTATCACTGTTGGTGGACCTGTAACCAGGCACAAAAATATTGGAAGACGATATCAAAGTGGATTACGGAAATTATAGGAGAGGATTTTGATTTCTACCCCAAAGCACTTCTCCTGGGAATCTTAAAAACAGAGTATGTTAAAGAGAAAAAGTATCTAATTATACACATAGTGACAGCCGCAAGGATTTCTTTTGCCCAGTACTGGAAGGAAAAACAGCTACCTTCAGAAGAATTTGTTATAAAGAAAATATTGGAATGTGCAGAAATGAATAAATTGTCCCTAGAAATCAATGACAGAACAGATTCGGAGTATTATGGCGCGTGGGGCATGTGGTATGAGTGGCTGGAGAGAAGAAAAAAAATGAGATAGTATATAGAGGTTAATTACTAGCCAATTAATGAAGATATATATTACTGTGTATTATTATGTGCAATAATTATTAAGATAAAATTTATCACTATTACGTCCACTTATAAGAAGTAATAGTATATGTATATGTATGACAAGATAAAAGTTTATGTATCTGTTTATGCACCACGGAACCAAAAATGTTTCTTATTGGACTGTTGATTCGTATAAATAAAAATTTTTTAAAAAAAGAAAGTTTAAAGCGAAAACCGGATCCCCTATGGTGAAAGTTCGAAGCTGGCGGCTGGCTGTTGCTGGCACCTCTGGATTGTACTGGGGGTGCAGTCGGTCCAGGGGTGACCTCAGTCGTCTGCCCATCAGTAGTTCTGCTGGGCACTTGCGGGTGGTGGCATGCGGTGTCATGTGTTGGGTGAGGAGGAAATTATCTATCCGTTCCTGCCAGTCACCCGTGCCCATCTTGGTGAGTGCTTCCTTGGTGAGCCTCACCATCCATTTGGCCTGTCCATTTCCCGCCGGCCTGTAGGGCACTGAGAGGGCATGGCGGATGCCCAGTCCAGCCAGGAACGCTTCCATGGGCAGGGACATAAGTTGGGGCCCATTGTTGGAAACCAACACATCAGGTAGTCCGTGGGTAGCAGAGTCGGCGGAGAGCCCGGATCGTTGCTTCGGCTGTGGTGGATGCCATGGGTATTACCTCTAGCCACTTGGAGAAGGCATCAACGACGATCAGGAGGTAGCGCCCCTGCATCGGACCCGCGAAGTCAATATGGATCCTTGACCAGGGGCTGCTAGGTGTCTCCCACTGCAACCGTTTGGCCTGGGGGGGCGCGGGATGCACTTCTTGGCACAGGTCACATCTGGAGACCCACTCCTCGATGTCTTTGTCCAGCGATGGCCGCCAGATGTAACTCCGTGCCAGACCCTTCATGCGGACGATGCTGGGGTGCCCATTGTGAAGCGTCTCTAGCGTCCTTCATTGCAGAGTGCTGGGAATCAGCACTCTGTCTCCCTATAGCAAACAGCCGTTCATTGTGGACAGCTCCTTCTGCTTTCTGATGAAGGGGCTGAATTTCTCCGCCATTTTTCCTGCCGGCCAGCCTCACAGGAGCCAGGACCTGACTTGGCTGAGGGTTGGGTCCTTCTGTGTTTGGACAGCCACGTCGGCGGATGTGACTGGGCAGCCGTTGTCCTTGTCTATGTGGAAAAGCTTGAGCGTGGGGGCTGGGTCTTCCACTGGTTCTCTGGATGGGCATCTGCTCAGCACGTCGGCGTTTCTGATTGACTTGCCGGGTTGGTGGACGAGTCTGTAGGAGTAACCGGCTAAGAAGATGGCCCATCTGGTCATTCCTGGGGACATGAAGGTTGCGGTTGGTTTGTCGCCTGCGAGAAGCCCCAGCAGCGGCTTATGGTCCATCACAACTGTGAAGCTCCTTCCATAGATGTACTCGTGACGATGGCCAGGGCTTCCTTGTCCAGCTGGCTATAGTTCCGTTCAGCACTGGACATGGTTTTAGAGAAATATGCAATGGGTGCTTCTGAGCCATTTGGTAGTTCATGGCTGAGCACCGCTCCAACCCCGTATGGTGATGCGTCACAGGTTAGCTTGAGGGGCAGTGTCTCGTGGTATTGGATGAGAACACTCTTTGAAGATAGCAGTCCTTTGATAGCTCGGAAAGCTGCTTCCTCTTCTTCTCCCCATTCCCAGGAAGTCGCTTTCCCCAGTAGGCGGTGAAGTGGCTCAGCAATCGTGGCTTTCTGTTTAAGGAATACACTGTAGAAGTTAAGTAATCCTAGGAAAGCCTGAAGCTCCGCTTTGTTTTGGGGGCTGGGAGCTTCATGGATGGCCTTTACTTTTGATTTGGTGGGGTGGATGCCCGTGCCATCTATGAGATAGCCCAGGAACTTGACCTCCTGGACCCCAATGATGCATTTATCTCTCCTGACTCTCAAGCCCTTCGCCTTGAACCGCTGCAGGACAAGCCTGAGTCGGTCAAGGAGTTGGGCTTTAGAATCTCCGGAGATTAGTACATCATCAAAGTACGGCACCACCCCTGGAACGCCTTGGAGAAGGCGTTCCATCATTGATTGAAAAATGCCTGGGGCTGCGCTGACTCCAAATTGGAGGCGGTTGCATTTGAATGCGCCCCTGTGGGTGACAATCATTTGTGCCTCCGCTGTTTTTTCGTCTACTGGCAGCTGCTGGTAAGCCTAGGCCAGGTCCAGTTTGGCAAAAATTGAGCCAGTCCCTAGTGAATGCAGCAGATGTTGCACCACTGGGACTGGATATGTGCTCTGCTGCAACGCCTTATTGATTGTGCATTTATAATCAGCGCAGATGCACACTGATCTATCATGCTTCATTGGGGTCACGATGGGAGTCTCCAATGCAGCATGATCGATAGGTTCCAGTATGCCCTGGGCAATCAGCTTATCTAGCTGAGCGTCTACTTTAGGCCGCAAGGCAAATGGAACCCGGTGGGGCTTTAGCTTAATTGGGGTGATTCCCTTATCTAAATTGAATGATATTGGCTTCCTCACAAATTTCCCCAGCTTACCATCGGAGACTTCTTTGAACTTTTCGATGAGGGTGTCGAGTTCATCCTGCCGAATTTGGTGGATCCCTCCAATCGATAGCCCTAGTGGCTTGAAACACTCCACTCCTAGCAGGTTCGGTCGGCTGTGCTCCATGATGGTGATGGGAAGGCTGCCATGGAACTGTTTGTAGGAGACCTGGAGCGAGGTTCTTCCCAGGACGCCGATGGGGTTTCCGCCAAAATCCATGAGTCTCAACCGCAGGAACTTCAGCTCTTTTTTTTTTAATTAAAAAAGTTTTACAATTACAAATTTTCCCCCATTTCCCCCCCCTCCCCTAACCCCTCCCTCCCCTCCCCCCCTCCCCTAACCCCCCCTCCCCCAGCCCCCCCCCTCTAACCCCCCCCAGTCCCTCCCCCCCGACTTCCCCGGAAGAAATCCAAATCATACTATCATTTACTTTAACATACATTACCCTCCTACAACCCTAACCCCTAACTACGCTACAAATTTCTGCATCTTAACATTCAACTAAAAACTATCTGGTACTTCCTTGTTTGATATTTGTTCTGCACATAGTCTATCCATTACTTCCATTCTAACATATAAGTTTCTTGGGTCTGGTCCCTCAAATATGCTGATATCTTTGCCATTTCTGCAAAACTGGCCACCTTCAAAGTCCATTCTTCTATAGTAGGCATAGAGTCTTTTTTCCAGTATTGGCCAATCAGTAGTCTGGCTGCTGTAATCATGTATAATATCATTTTTGTCTCAGTCATTGAAGAATCCTTAACTATCCCCAATAAAAACAATTGAGGAGAAAATTTCAATTTTTTCTTCAAAACATTTTGCATAACCCACCATATTCTAATCCAAAAGGCCTTCACTTTCTTGCAAGTCCACCATATATGATAATATGTAGCATCTAAGCATTCACATCTCCAACATTTTGCCTGCACATTAGGATACATACATGATAATTTCTTGGGATCTAGATGCCACCTGTAAAACATTTTATAAAAATTTTCCCTCAAATTCTGTGACTGCGTAAATTTAACATTCTGAACCCATATTTTTTCCCACGTTTCCATCATAACTGGTTCTGCAAAATTCTGCGCCCATTTTATCATACAGTCTTTAACCAACTCATTTTCAGAATCTCTTTCTAACAAAGCATTGTACACCCTTTTAATATGCATTTGGCTTTTATCTTTTATCTGTCTTATCAAATCTTCTTCATACAGCATTAAACCAGTTTTTTGATCTTCCCTCCATCTCAACTGAAGTTGATTATACTGTAACCAAGTTAAAGTTATCCCTTCTTCCAACAGTGTATTTAATGTTTTTAATTGTAAGCTACCCCCATCATTAAAAAGTACCTCTTTATATAAAATCCCCCCGAGTGACTTTATATTTATATTCCATGTAACATGACCAAGATTCAACCACAACGGTATTTTATAATCCAATTTAAGGTGGTGCTTCTTCCATACTCTCATTAAGGAGTTCCTAAGTATATGACTCTTGAATACTTTATCAACTTTACTTTCATAAAATAAATATGCATGCCACCCGTGCACCAAGTCATGACCTTCTATATTTAATATTCCAATCTCTGTCATTCCAAACCAATCACTCGCTTGCGTCAAAGCTGCTGCTTCATAATACAATCGTAGGTTTGGAACTTTAAGGCCACCTCTTTCACGAACATCTTGCATAATTTTTAACTTAACTCTTGGTTTTTTCTCATTCCAAACAAACTTGTTCACTCCTTTTTGCCATTCAGTCAGATTTTTATCATTTTTAAGCACCGGAATCATTTGAAACAAAAATAAGAATCTAGGTAGAACGTTCATCTTAACTGCTGCTATTCTACCAAGTAAAGATAGTTGCAGTTTTTTCCAAGCTTCCATTTCTCTTTGTACCTTTTGCCACAACACCTCATAATTATTTTTAAAAAGTTTTGTATTTGAAGCTGCAACATGAACTCCTAGATATTTCACCTTTGCTACTATTTCAAAGCCTGTCTTCCTTTCAAGTTCCTTTTTCTGAGCATCTGACACATTTTTAACTATCATCTTGGTTTTTTTCTGATTCAGTCTAAATCCTGACACCATACCATATTCTTCTATAATGTCTTTCATCTGCATTACCGATTCCATAGGCCGTGTTAGGGTAACAACCAGATCGTCTGCAAATGCCCTTATTCTGTAGTCCTCTTGCCTTATAACTATTCCATTCAAAATACTCGAATCTCGTATTTTATTCAACAAAACTTCTAAAGTTAGAATAAACAACAGTGGGGATAGTGGACAACCTTGTCTTGTCCCTTTCTCTATACTAAAATTTGTAGTTAAACTTCCATTGATAATGATCTGTGCAGTTTGATCTTGATAAATTGCTGTAACAGCTTGCACAAACTCATCCCCAAAACCCATCTTTGTTAGTGTCTTTAATAGAAAGTTCCAATTAACTCGATCAAAGGCCTTCTCCGCATCCAAAAACACAAGCACTGCAGGGATCTGTTTATTCTTCTCTAGATATTCCAGTAAATCTATAATTTGCCTCACATTATACTTCATATATCTGCCTTCTATAAATCCTGCTTGATCATGATGAATCACTTCTTGCATAACTGGCATTAATCTGTTGGAGCTCTTTTTTACTGCATGTGGGCTTCAGCCGCTTCAGCTGCTGCCAGTCCATAATGGAGTAGATCGAGCCCGAATCTACCTCCATTGTGCACGGTGTCCCCTCTGCTTGCAGTGTCACGTGAAATTTGGTGGCACTGTCATCGCTTGTGTGAGCGATGGTTGTTTGATGCACCGCTCCGCTGCGGAAGAATTCGTCGTCCCCACACCTGGACTGGAAAGAGGACCGTTTGGATGCCCTCTGGTGATATTTCTGGTTTTCGCGGATTCAGGGGCTGGGTGGCTCGGGGGCTGGATCTGATGCTATGCAGGCCTCGGCGATGTGCCCCCTCTTCAGGCAGCGTCGGCAGGTGGTGTCTCTCCATCTGCAGCTTGCCCTGGGGTGGTCACTTTTGCAGCTGCTGCAGCGTTCCCCCCAGTCGCCATTTTGTGGGGTTTTCCGCCTTGGGGGCCGGGAAACCTTGTGTACGGCCATTTCCTCATCTGACTCTGATGCAGCAGCGGAGTCATCTGAGGAACACTGAACCGTCTTGTGGATCTTGTGGATCCCTCTCGCCTTTACCATCGCGGCTGCCACTTTTTCGGACGTTTCAGCGGCTTTGGTCTCCTCGAGGACTTCCTGGAGCAGGATTCTCTTGCGGCTCAGGAACTTCTTCTGGAGGGCCACATCCCTCATTCCGAAGACGATGCGGTCACGGATGCATTGTCGACATTGTCAAACTCGCAATTTGCTGCAATTTGACGGAGGGCAGCCACGAAATCCTTGATGGGTTCACCCTCCCGCTGGTTCCTTTGGTGGAAGGTGAACCTGTTTGCAATCGGAGTGCCTGTGGGTGCATAGTGTTCCTGCAGGACTTCCTGAAGATCGGCCCAGGACATCTCTTCAATATCCCTGGGCACTACGAGGTCGATGGCCAACTCCAGGACTTTGGAGCCACAATGCGCCAAGAAGAGGGCTCTCTTCCGAATGTCGTCCAGGTCTTGGTAGCCGTTCCCTCGCAGGAACTGGTGAAACCAGACCATGTAGAACCTCCATTTCTCCCATCCAGGATTGAATGGGGCCAGTGATGCAATCGGAGCTTGCGGCGATGCCATGCTTCAGTCTGCCAAAGGTGAGACTCAAAAGCTCAAAAGGTCAGCTCTTGGTCAGTTGGCGATCGTGTCATGCGGTCGTTGCTCTGGTTCTTCTCCTTCGTCGCCAGTGTTTGATCAGGCGCAGGAACAAAAGACGCAACCAGCTCAGGTCCATTCAGCACCTTTATTAAGTATTAACTGGACTGGCGCTGTGCTGCCGGAGCTCTCCTTATAATCGCTCCAGCAGTCGCACCACCCATAGACAGTGGTTTGAATTTCCCGCCGGTGGATTTCAGCCAATCCCCGGCGGATGTCCTTATAAGGACATAACATTCAGCTCTAGCTCAGGCATTAGTTAGTGACTTTGTTCCAGCTCTATCTCTTTACTCAGCTCTCTGGCTTCTTCGGGCTTCTTGGCTTGGCTTGCTGAATCTTAATCTATTTGGCAGGCAACAAGCTCCTACTTACATAGAGCGCCAATGTAGGAAGTTAGCACCCACCCCCTCCTGGAAGAGTGAAATATTTTTGGGAAATATTAAAAAGGCAGAATATTGTATTTTCCTGGATGAGAAGTGGATAAGCATGCTTTGAAGCAGCTCCCATCTTCCTGCTCCCACTCTTTGTCAATGGGCCATTATTTTTATTTATTTATTTTATTTATTAGATTTATATACCGCCCTTCTCCTTACGGACTCAGGGCGGTGCACAACCAATTTAAAAAACAATTACACAAAAATTAAAATTTCGTAAAAAACATATATAAATAGCCGTAAAATTAAAACTAGGTCAATTTAAAAATAGTAAAAACTCTAAAAGTGTTAAAATATTTACAAGAATCAGGCTAAGCCGGCAAGCTGAAAGAGATGAGTTTTTAAAGCCCGCCGGAAAGTCAGGAGGTCAGAAATTGTTCTTAACTCTGGAGGCAGATCATTCCAGAGGGCAGGTGCTGCCACAGAGAAGGCTCTCCCCCTGGGGGTCGCCAGCCGGCATTGTCTGGCTGACGGCACCCTGAGGAGGCCCTCTCTGTGGGAGCGAACTGGCCGGTGGGAGGCAATTGGTGGCAGCAGGCGGTCCCGTAAGTACCCTGGCCCTAAGCCATGGAGCACTTTAAAGGTGATAACCAACACCTTGAAGCGCACCCGGAAGTCCACCGGCAACCAATGCAGCTCACGCAGGAGAGGTGTCACGTGGGAGCGCCCCGTCGCTCCCATAATCCCCCGCGCGGCCGCATTCTGCACCAGTTGGAGCCTCCGGGTGCACCCCAAGGAGAGCCCCATGTAGAGAGCATTGCAGTAGTCCAGGCGGGAAGTGATGAGAGCCTGAGTGACTGTGCGTAGGGAGCCCCGATCTAGAAAGGGCCGCAACTGGCGTATCAGGCGAACCTGATACAAAGCCCCCCTGGCCACGGCTGTCATGTGATCCTCTAAAGACAGCCGTGAATCCAGGAGGACGCCCAAGTTGCGAACCCTTTCCGTGTGGGCCAATGATTCGCCCCCAATAACCAGCGATGGAGTCAGCTGGCTATATCGGGGCGCCGGCAGCCACAGCCACTCGGTCTTGGAGGGGTTGAGTCGAAGCCTGTTTCTCCCCATCCAGACCCGCACAGCTTCAAGGCACTGGGACATCACTTCCACGGCATCGTTGGGGTGGTCTGGGGTGGAAATGTACAGCTGAGTATCATCAGCGTACTGATGGAACTCCACCCCAAAACCACGGATGATCTCACCCAGCGGCTTTACATAAATGTTGAACAGGAGGGGCGAGAGGACCGACCCTTGTGGTACCCCACATATCAGGTGCCTCGGGGTCGGCCGCTGCCCCCCTGTCAACACAGATTGCGACCGGTCGGAGAGGTAGGAGGAGAACCACCACAGAACGGTGCCCCCCACCCCCAGTCCCTCCAACCGGCGCAATATGATACCATGGTCGATGGTATCAAAAGCCGCTGAGAGGTCTAACAGCACCAGGATAGAGGAGTACCCCCTACCCCGGACCCTCCAGAGATCATCCACCAACGCGACCAATGCCGTTTCGGTGCTGTATCCAGACCTGAAGCCGGACTGGAGCGGGTCTAAATAGACAGCTTCATCCAGGTATCGGGGGAGCTGCCGCGCAACCACACTCTCAACAACCTTCGCTAAAAAGGGAAGGTTGGAGACGGGACGGTAATTAGCCAAAACAGCTGGGTCCAGGGAGGGCTTCTTGAGGAGGGGCCTCACCACCGCCTCCTTCAAGGCGGTCGGTAGGGCACCGTCACTCAAAGAAGCGTTTATAATCTCCTGGAGCCAGCCTTGTGTAACCTCCCGGGAGGCCAGCACCAACCAGGAAGGACACGGGTCCAATAAACATGTGGTTGCGTTCAACCTTCCCAGAATCCTGTCCACGTCCTCGGGAGCCACAGGGTCGAGCTCAGCCCAGATAACTCTCTCAAGACCTGCCTCAGTCCCCCCGCCCGAACTAACCCAGTCAGCGGCCAGATCGTCCTGAATCTGAGTTATTTTATCATCCAGATATTGAACAAAATCCTCAGCACGTCCCTGTAAGGGATCCTCCCGCGCTCCCGAATGGAGGAGGGAGCGGGTCACCCTAAACAGGGGGGAGTCTCGCAGGGCAAGAAGCGTGCACCTAGAGTACATCCAGAACAGATACAGAAAACAGAGAGGACGATAAGAGCGTGGCTCGGGTCCGCAATAATAAAACAATGTCCAGGAGCAGGAACAAGTCAATCAGGAGAGTCCTCGCTACCCTCCCACGGTAGCGGTTAGAGTCACTATGTTCTGTCCAACGGGGGGTGTCAACCACCCTCTCACTGTGGTTCATATCAATAGTCAGGTAAGTTGGAAGGCCAGGGCCACTCTCTCACAGAGGTCCGGCCATATTGTCCTGAGAATACAACACCCCCACAGGGTAGATAGTAATAAGGAACCGGCTCCAAAAAGTCCTCCAGTGACCGCCCAGTTCTCCAATACGGCCAGTCAGCAAGATGGTTAATCCGCAAGATGGTCAGTCAGCAGGATGGTCAATCAACAAGATGGTCAACAAGGTGGTCAGTAAATCAGGTCAAGAAAACAACTCCGGGAATGTACAGGCAAAATATATAAAGGCGGGGGGGGGGCTGATGGATTCAGGGCCAATAAGAGACAGACGGGGGGGGGACCAGCCCCATTGGGCAAGATGGTACAAGGTGGTAAAAAAAGTGGCCCCCAGATTGTAAGTCCACCTTAATCGGTGGAAGGAGACCTCACCACCAACAACGCCTTCAAGATAAAATCCCCCCCGCTGGCCACTAGCAAGTCCGCTGGCCTCCACCTCCAGGGCGCCTGGGTGCCGGCATACAGGCCGCTCCAGCGACCAGCGATGCAGATGGTTCCGGCGCTCTCCTCCTCCAGGCGCCCTCCTACCATCTCCTCCTCCAGAGCGCCTGGGCGCCAGCGAACAGGCCGCTCCAGCGGCCGGCATTACTGATGGCTCTGGTGCCTCCCCAGACGAGCGCGGACCAAGCGGGTCAGGGCCCAGGGCCCAGCGGCTATCGAGTTGCCACTGGCCGCCCTCTCGCCGCTACCGCTCGCCATCTCATCACCACCACCGCCGCCGTTTGCCGCCACTTGCCGCCGCTGCTTGCCGCCATCCCTCGCGGCACCTCCCCCTTCTTGCTGGCCGACGGATCTCGGGAGGACACGCTGGGGGCTACGAACCCACCAGCGTGAAGACCACATGTTCTGCTGGCCGGGCGGGGGGTTACCGATGGTCTGCAATCCCCGCAGCACCCCTAAAACAGCCAGCCAAGTTCCATCCCCCTCACGGAGTTCTGGATGCGGCCGCCATCTTGGGCATGCGCAAAGAAGATTTGGGCCATTAAGCCCATTTGGGCCATCATTAAGGCCTGGGCCAGTCTATTCTACATAACAAAGATCTACCTCTTTCAGGCAGAGCCATAGTAGGAATTGCCAAAGATCCAAAAAAAGATAGGATTAGCCCTCTACACAATAGCAGCAGAAACTCACCGCATGTGACCTGGGAAGCACATGTGACCTGGGAAGCAAATGTGACCATCAGCCAGCAAGGCTAGCTAATACCCACACCCCCTGGGAGTCTGACAACCAATCAGAATACTCTTTCTGGGCCCCAGGAAATGCAAAGGCAGAGAGAGCATAAAAACCCAAGGATTTACTGTATCTGCCCTTTTCTGTTCAGGAATTCAAGCCATGTGATCCTGTCCACCATTAAACCATCTTTCCAAGCAGTCTCCATGTCTCCAGTGTCTTTTTCCCCACTTGGAGCAGAACCTAGAAGGATGTTTCTTACAACAATTGGCGACCCAGATGGGACTCCAAGCTAACCTAACCAATGGACCAGGCCCAGGTAAGCCTCCCTTGCTAGCAGCAGACCCATTGAGTCTGTGGGTATGTTTTTGTGGACCTTGGCCATTTGGAACTAGGTTTTAAAGGGGTTTTGAGTTTGAGCTCAAAGGCTGCTTGGAAAGAAGGTGAGTACCTCTAAATTTTAATTTTAAAGCATGGAAAAGCATGGGAAATGTGTGTATGCCTGCATGTGTGTGAGTGAAAGCCCTTCTCCCAATCACAGCTGGATCTTGCTACCTCTGTGTATTTCCTAACCGCAGAAAGTCTGGAGAGCATGGGGGTTTTGCCAGAGCACAGGACCTTCTGTTAGGGAAGGAGGAAGTATGTGTGTGGGATTCCACCTGGAAAACAGTCTGATTTCACCTCTTTGAGTGACCTCTAGCCGCACCTCTGCCTACTGCTAGCTCCACCGAGCCATGACCGGTAGGATAGAGAAAGCAAGGGGGGGGGGAGCCAAACGTGGAACTTTGTGTTTAAAAGGAATGGAAGCTGAGCAAAAGCCAAGCGTGTGAAGGGGGGGGGTAATAAAAATGTAGAACTGAATCCCTGTGTGTTCAGCCCAGACACAGGGCGAGCGTGTGTGTGAGGAGGTGCCCACACCTGACTGCAGGGGTCAGCAGGTCCTTGCGGATCCTTTTTTTTGGGGGGATCCGAAAAGTTGTGGTGATTCCCTGGAGGAAGGGGCCCATACTTCGCAAGGGAATCGAAGTCCTTCCCAGAGCTTTTTCCTCTGAAAACTGAGAGCGTGCCACCCGGCTAAGTCGAAGTGATCCTTCTGGAGAAAAGGAAAGGGTCATGGGTAGCGATAGTTCGCAGGTGGCGGGGACACCGTTGGAAGAAGTGCTCACAGCCTGGGACGCCAGGCGGGTGCCCATATTGAGGGGCATGGATAAAAAAATTAGGAAAATTGTGTCAGAAATGGGCTTTGCTAAGAGATAAATTTAAGTTTATTAGATTACGTTTATTAGATAACAACCAGGAGACAAATTTGGCTAAATTGTTACAGGAAAAAAGACACGATACCAGGGCAAGCTCTTCAACGCAGGAAAGAGTTTATTGTGCACGGTTCAAACAGCCCAAAGGCCAACAAAAGTTTGAACCCCGAAGGGTCCTTTGTGACCAGTATTTATACAATCCAACTACATATGCATATTAGAGACCACTACAGTTAACACGTAGAAACTAACCTTCCTCAGATTGCAAGGATCAAAGAGGAGAGGAAATAATAAACACTCACTAACACATTCATGTCTTCTGGTAAGTGTCTCAAGACAAAACATAAGAAGATAGGGGACAGGAAGAAGCCTCAAGGGCAATAAAGGAAGCAGCAAATGTTATCTGGGGATGTACATGACATTTGGGGTGTAACAAACAGTGAATTACAGGATGCATTTGTTTTGGGTCAAGCCACCCTTTTACAGATAAGTACCTTCGTCAAATACCTTCATCAATCCAGCAATCTTTTATCGACGTAGCAGAGGAAAGTCAGCCAGGGCCAGAGTTTTAGGTCTCTCATATTTGAGGTTTAATCCAGTATCAGAATTTGGTCTGCCTCATATCTATCTATCTATCTCTATCATACCTATCTATTCATCCATCCATCCATCCATCCATCCATCCATCCATCCATCCATCCATCCATCCATCCATCCATCCATCCATCCATCATATCTATCTATCTATCTATCTATCTATCTATCTATCTATCTATCTATCTATCTATCTATCTATCTATTTCTATCATAACTATCTATCTATCTATCTACCTACCTACCAACCTATCTCTAACATATCTTTCTATCCATCGATCCATTTTCATGAATCTGTATCATCTCTCTGTGTCCATCTTCTTAACTGAATCTCTCTCTCTATCCTTCAATCTTCCATCCATCCATCTATCTATC